>CM040405.1:41989267-42589267 GCA_022702515.1 Ilyophis sp. 1 JC-2022 | reverse complement strand
TCCAATGGCCACTCGTTCCTCCTAGCCATGGACTGCATGATGGCCGTCAGGAAGGACTGGGGGTTGAAGAAGCCCGCCAGCCACACTGCGGAGGGCAGCGTGAAGTCCGACGTCCACGTCTCCAGCTCCTTGATGCGACTGAGGAGGTCCATGAACCAGGCCCCCAGCCCTGACATCGAGGGGTAGGCCCGCTTGGTCCAGGACTCAGGAACTTGGTCAAGGTAAATGGAGTTCTGCAGGTTTTCCATCTCACTTGTCATTGTGAGCTCTCCCTATACCAATGAATAAATAAATAAATAAAAAGGGTGAACAATAATAATAAGAAATGGCACATTTTGAGTTGTAGCTTTCAGACTTTTCTGTCCAATAATATTCACTTCAGAAACCTTTTGCAGGCCATTATGTAATAACAGTACAAAACAAATTATTTATCAAGCGATTACAAATCTCTGTCAAAAAAGTAGGCTGAAAAATACACGTTCCTTGTTATCAAAGGGGAATAAAAAGTACGCTAAATTATTCAGGAAGCTATCACGGAATCCGCAAAGCCACTTACAAAATAATCCAAATTTCTGAAACATAGAGCAAAGCAGTAATTGGTCATAATGGTGATTTTAGATGACAGTTGTAGCAAAAGACCCCCCCCCCCCCCACCCACCTTCTTCTGCTCTCCACTACCTCTGATGTAGCAATGCGTCAGTGTGACTGTACCGATCATACAAACACCACCACAGTTCGATTTCATTATTATTTTCATTTCAAAACAGAACCGAGACCAAGAGCTTGTTTTGAAAGGTTAGAAAGTGGACAAACGGGAAGCGCTGTCTTATCACCCTCAGCATCCTCACAATCATCCATTACTCATCCCTCGGTGCTTCACACAAAGTCCCGTACCAAACAAAGCCAAAATCTTCCCCTTCTATCAAGTGGGACGCTAACCCTTCCTTCCAAATATCACAAAACACCGTTCAGAATGTAATGTACATCTACACACCTTTGCCGGGGGTGTTGACAAAACGGCAGGGAAACCAAACCACATCCAGGCTTTGAAATGACTTGTGTGTGTGTTTTAGTGTGCATTGTCTTCTTTGATTGAGGCTTTTGTTCAGCTTTGTGAATGGCATTAGTCTTGAACAAACATGTCTTACAGGCTCTTCAATATGCATTTATATGCACAAAAGGCATACACTACTGAGGAGGCAATAAAAGTGACTTATACTCAAAGGAAATTGACTGAAGAATACTGATGAGTGTAATTTTTTGCATGAATATTAATGCAAAACCTGTCAACGAATAGTGAAGATTATCTGATTCAGTAGCCAATAATGAAAAATCAAGGCACCAACTGTGTGCATTAGAAGCATCCTTACAAATCCCACAGATGAGATAACTCTAAATATCTATCAAATGACAATGTATCTATTTTTCAACTTTAAAAAAGTTATATAGCCATAGCTATAGTACCATACATTTGCTTTGCACAACTGATAACAGAAATATTTGCTTTTGAAATTATGAATGAGTGTTCAGTTAGATTTTTATAAGCTTTTCATTAATTTTTAAATAGGTCTACTGATGTATGAAATTAGTTATGGGTCCAAGAGTGAAAAATTAATGATAATGTATTATGGATACATTTTTTTCTGCTTGTTTTGGTTTAATTTAACAATTTCATTAAAACACTTGACAGTACAAAGACTGTAGCCTGAAGCTTATGAAAAAAATCCCATTTCTGTGTCTGCTCCAGCACCTCCACAAGTCAGCCAGAGGGGCTGAGGATCAACTTACCTTCAAGCCCAGACTGAGTTCTTTGAGAGAGCGTTTTATCTCCTGAGTCAGGGTGTTCATGCGCTCGCACTCTTGGAAGGCGACCACGATGTAGGGTGTCCGCTCCTCCGCCTTGTTCATCAGCTCAATCAGGTTGAACTCCTCTG
Organism: Ilyophis sp. 1 JC-2022; assembly: GCA_022702515.1. Classification (NCBI taxonomy): domain Eukaryota; kingdom Metazoa; phylum Chordata; class Actinopteri; order Anguilliformes; family Synaphobranchidae; genus Ilyophis; species Ilyophis sp. 1 JC-2022. Next base: position 42,587,333 of record CM040405.1, on the reverse strand, counting down.
GAAGTCTCTCCATGATCTCATCCAGAATTGTCTTCACCTGGTGGACACAGCATGAAGGTGGAGGAGGACGGTGGACAGATTTTATATTGGGAATCAAAGCCAAATATGACAGCTCCTCTTAGCCACAATACTGTCCTTATAACTTTATTTTAATTATTACTTTTGCCACTCATTTCCTCCCTCTTAACAATGGAAACACTATTTATTGTTGTCCTTTTATCTAGTTTTCATAAACATACAACTGAAAATACTTTGGCTTCTGTAGAATACCGTGTCAATAATTTAAGAAAGAAATAGCATGATTTCAACACAGTACAGAATATAGCTTGTCATATACCCATTTCATAAAACCTGCTATAGCTCTTGGTCCAAATTTAACAAAAAACACATTTTCAACAGAAATGGCATTTTCATATGACTATAAACAGAACAGAGAAGAAAGAGGACATGCCTCAAACCAACAGAAAACTACAGAATCACACCCTGGTATATAGGGAATATACTGCAACAAATTGTAAATACGAGAATATTTTATTTAAATATATTGCAGTATATTCTAACTCCATAAGGGGTATTCAACATATTTGTCATATTGCCTGATGATATCCAAATCAGAAATTGGTCTTGGTTGATATTGTAATGGTGATGAGATGCTGCCTCAGAGACTGACTGGCCAATATTGCTTCTACAACAGAACTGCCCCTTTTCATTCATTGTTCACTTTCTTTACACATGCCCCAGCAGAAGGCCTCTCTAACTCCACTCCACAGTCCCTAAACAAGACATTAATGGGATCAGCTCTGTCTCTCCAACCCTAACCTGAGAACATAGAAACATTGAAATGAAAAATGGCTAAAGTTGTGCTGTAAAGAACAAATTTAAATAGGTTATGTCAATTCCTGTTATTTCATAGTGATAACTTCAGATGTCTACAAGGGAATACAATTGAGTTTTTGAGGCACCTCTCGAAACTTATCTCGGAAAGTTCCGGTTTTAGAAAGCGACTCAACTTCAACAATGTAGAGAGAAATGTTGAAATTTCCGTGACAGCGACGCCCCTGTAAATGACTAGACTTGCAGAAACTAGACAAAGAAACCAGAAACCACCAAGCTATTCTTAAGAATGCTTCATCAGGTGTGACTATCATGGAGTTGTGAGTTGCAAGGGCAAGCGCTTAAGCAGCTAATGTACATCTACGTTATTGACTAGCGCTTGCAGTGTTCAAACACTGACATACAAATTAACGTCAAGCACCTCATACGAACCACTATAAAATTCACTGAAGTTGTCAGACTGATAAATGATTAGTATAATGCTGTAACTGAATTAAAAAATAATGTTGAGGGAAATCAAAAAGAAAACTTTAGTCTTTGAGTGGGCAAACAAAAATAACATCAAAGATGTTCTGCCGCATTGCTTTCCTTACAAATTAGTTACATTCATTAAATATTCATTGTCAAACTAAATTTCAGTGCTTAAATGGTCATATCCCAAAGATAAAGAAAATCATAAAAAGCCTTTGGTCTTCCGGAAAATGTTTGGGATGAATGATTAAATCAAATAATTTGACTTGTGCTTTTCATGGAAGATGAATGGTTTGGTGAGTCTGTTTTTCCAATCAAGCACAGGGGCATAATGTTGCTGATAACAAATCTATGAGGTTTTGGGTTGAAGAATATTATACAAGATTTAATCCATTTTTCTTTAGAAGTTACATGTGAATGCAAAGCAGACATATTTCACAAATACTATGCTTTTGTCAGTTGCAAAATCATGAATGCCCCTATTCTTAAACTCAAAAGGTCATCTGTCATAATGAATTCTGGAACACTGACACAGTTCCCATATCTCATTTTTTAAAATGTCAGCACCGAGCTGGAGACTTTGGTTAGGAACAGACTCACTTTGATCTCCTGAGACACAAGTGTGCCTCCATGTACAGTCAAGCTAAATGCAGATGAGGTTAAAGTAACTCAACACAATGCATGTAAAGCTGCTTTAAAAGTGTTGAGAGACTTTGCTTTCATTTCTATTCCATATTTCTCAGCACGTGATTAAACCTGACACAACCGGAGACAGTATAAGTGCAAAACTCTCATGAGTTATGACAGGGGTTATACAGGTCAGAAAATAAAACTGTCAAACTATTATAAAGGCCTATATGTTGTGATGGTTGTTCCTTTTAATTGAGCTTGAATTAAATAAAAACACTAGCAAAAATAGCAAATAGGTAAAAAACGTTTTTTTTTTCATTTCAGTCATTTGAATATAAGAAAAAGTCAATACAATGCCTTTAACAATATTGCAACTTTTGAAAAGCAAACATGCAAATCTAAACAATAAACTTCAAAGCAAAAATTTCTGAATAATTTCACACTATTATTTCTAGTTCGGCAGGTAGTATGGATTCAACGTTCATGTGCTGTCATTTTACACGTTGGGAAGTTGGGACCTGAGACCGCCTCGTAGCGATTACCTTCTCCTCCCTGGTGGTGCCGCCACCCTCTCCGGCATTGCTGTCCCTGGGCTGCATCTCCAGCACTGTGCGGAACAGCTTCTCTGAAGTCTGGGTGAGGAACCCAATCTCGGCATTGGGGTGCAGCCCGTACAGATAGGGCGATTCAGCAGGGAGAGTCGCGTCGATGTACTAAATGTGGAAATCAGACCAGGGCAAAAACAAAGCGTCAGTCTCAGAGTCCGCCCTGGCCTCTCCACAGATGAGCGCACTGTGAAATTGTGTTAATTCTGCCGTAGCTTTTCTTTCAGCACTAGATCGGCCAAAGTTTCCGTTCCATCTCGGCTCTAGGAAAATGTAAAGCAAGCGCAACCAGTAATAATCTCGGTCAAATTGTTATTCATGAAATATGTTCTGCACACACACACACACACATGCATGAACACATGCGTGCACGCACAACGCACATTGGCGCTGCCGATCCCCAAGGTCACATCCCACAAAATGCAACCCACGCTGCAGAGAAATGATCTAACTGGCACGCTGGAGGAACCGCTGAGTCACTACCTTCCTCCTTACACGAGGAAGGAAGAGGAGAGAAAGCACAGCGCACTGCCACTCAGTTAATCAGGACAGCCAATTACAAAAGACAGATGAACAAACACTACTTAAGGCTTCTCACTTCGATAGAGGCCGGGGACACTAGTAAGTGGCAAATTAAACAGCCGTGCTTGTCCAACTCGAGAAGTTAGTGGTGACAGATGGAGCATGTGCCTGTGCCATGGCTATCCTACATCAAAAAAAAACACTACTCTGTAGTAAATACCTAAACCTTACAATTCATAACAACAAGCGCAATGAGGGAACAGTAAAATAACCATTTTTTTTCCTCCACAGAGTAACACAGATTTGTCTATGCAGGTGGCTGGTGGAGAGGTTACACCCTCACAACTATGTTAATGGTAGGGGCATTCTCATTCCCACACGTGTGCTAAGATTGAAGAAAAGACCACCCCAAAGCGTGCTTACATCTGCATTGCAAAGATGCTTAATGAGTGCCACCTGGATCGCAGATCATTAATAAATGCCATACAAATTCCCCGAAGATGTGGTGCGTGGCTACCGATTGCAATCCGGCAATAATGCAAGATGTGTACCTCTGGCCTTTTTTTTTTTTGCCATAACTAACTTTAGCCCAAGTTTGTTTAGCTTGAACAGGTTATTGCAAAGGAATGCATTTTTGGCTCTCCACGGTGCATTCTGCTATCCGGGACTATGATCTTTAAAGGTGCAGCGCCTGCAGGTGAAAGCAAACTTAGTGAAGTAGACATTGTCTGTAAATCACGATCTCCAGCTCCCATCATCATCAATATTCGATACTATCATCATATCGCCCAGCCCTGGTTGCAGAATACGCTTGTTTTACTGTTCATGTTTGTCAAGTGGGATTAAGGTGTCAGGCCATACCTTTTTAAAATGCTGCTGGAGTTAATTCAAATATAAACGCGAAAAATGGATCACCTTAGGTCCACTTCATGTTTGTGTCCTGAATGCTGTGAGTTGTAAGAGACATGGTGGATTCGTAACCTGGTGATAACTGTTGTAGTCCAAATTTCCAGGCAAGGGAAAACCAGGGGCCAAGTAGTGTTCGCCTTCCATCATCTCTGGCTTGATGAACTCCGCCAAGTAAGTCTTGCACAGAGTTCTGTCCCAGTCATCTGTGATGTGACCTCCATACATTATCTCTCCAAAAAGATAGCGCAGGTCATCATATGGCACCTGGAGTAAATGACACAGACACCACATCACAAACTCTTGAGTCACCTAGGTATTTAATAGTATAATATGCATTAAAATATAATACTATATAAATGTATGAGATCAAAAAAAAAAATGACATGTTAACATTTTGCATGTAAAATTACAGTGGGGCCCACTGTAAGCATACTCGCTGTAACAATAACTGAAATTTAGTGATAAAAATACATAGGTCCCATTCAAGGAATATCACAGGAATACAAATTATTATTTTTTTTTTTTGCTCAGACAAAGTTATACTTCATTGACCCCTTGGGGTAATTTTTGCCCTCTGCATTTGACCCATACTAACTACTTAGGAGCAGTGGGCAGCCACAGTGCAGCGCCCAGGGACCAACTCCAGTTCTTAGGCCAGTGCCTTGCTCAAGGACAATGGCAGGAGTAAAGCCTACCTAAACTGACATACACTGTACATGCCTTTGATGTGGGAGGAAATCGGAGTACCCGGAAGAAACCCTCGTGAACACGGGACGAACATGTAAATTCCACGCAGGGACCACAACGCTGACCGCAACATTAAATATTCACAGACATGCACAACCCATTAATGTCACATTGTTATTTTTTTCACTTTTCTTTTCAGAATAATAGATTGGCTAATAAAAGGAATTTTCATTTAAAGTCGCATATCCTCTTGCGTAGCCTATCCAATGTCTCACAGCATCACATACAAAGTAAACAAGGTTCCATGAAATAAGAACACAAAGATTCTCTGCTGGAGTAGTATAACAATCTTAAAATGAACCACATTAAAGCCTTTGAACATCTGCACTCTGGAGAAATGTATCAAAGACAAGGACAAAATCACAAACAATAAGGCAAACAGGCTTGTTTGAGCACATCACTGAGGCTTATCACACTGTGATATTTATATGTCTTTGCTGCCGAATCACACAATAACGTGAGTTATTCAATTTATGTTTTTTAAAAATTCACTTGGCAGCAGCGGCGTTTTCGTTATACATTTAGGAATTGGCAATCCAGAAATATAGCTTTATTTCTAAAGAACTGAGTTTGAAAATATTCCACTTTTAAGTTTTAGTTGAGTGGAATATGCTACCAGGTGCCTGGTACAGCTGAGATGTGCAGGTGCAGCACTGTTGTGAGACTACTGGGCTAGAAATACTCATTCATAAAAAAATGTAAGTTCATAAAACTTGACTGCAATTTCCGAATACATATTTGTATTCATTTGAATGCACTCCAGTTCTATTAATACGCTGCTTGCAAAAATAAAATCCTCTGGAGCAGATTATATTCTTATAAGTATTTTGCGCTGTATAGAAGAATAACAACAGCAAGAGTAAGTCGCACTTTGTTGTTGTTCTATTCATCTGTCAATGTAACCAACATGCGCAAACGACAGCCACTGTTAAATTCAAGTGAACAGAAACCACTGACACGACTGAGCAACTTGAAAACAAATGAGCAAAAAGCTAAATTATCAACTGTAAGTGATAAATTGTTGGGAATACATGAGCACTAGTTAGTCCATAAGGCATCAGTACTAGTTCATCCCACAAATCTCCAGCCGCAGCTCGAGTGCTGTGAGTCAAACATCTGTGACATAGTTGTCAAATAAACATCTTACAAAAAGCTGTTTGTATATAAGAAACTTGGGTCATGTAAGGATAAGCCTGCAGGAAAGGCAGAGACTGAGGTCTCAGGACTACAACAATAAAGTGCTGTATAGTGTGGTTACTATCAATCACTGCAAGTGAAGTTCAGTAGCAAACAAATGCTTCTGCCTAGGCCTTTGCAATTGGACCACCCCCCCATTGACTGGTCTGCTGTACATAACATTTTTTGTTTTGTTTGCCATGCGGTACAGTTGCTATCACAACAATACACAAAACCTTGAGTGGCCTGTGAACAATGGCAGCTACCTCCATAGTTACTGCTATAGTTACTGCTGATGTATGTGTGGTTGTGACCCTGCATTTGCAGTGCAAACACAAAGATGGGGGATGAAAACAGCTTTTTCATAGCCAGATGATGGGACTCTTGGCCTCCAAGACTGTGCCTGATCGTTGATTGACTGCTTCGCTGTCATTTCATAAAAGAGCTTAGAAACAGCCTGTAAACATTCCAGGGAGTAATGGACAGTTCAGCTTACTTTGACAAATTGCCTTTAAATGACTGGTGAATTATGCCCTGCACAGTTGATGTTCCTTGGTGTTAATATTGAGTTAAAGCAGCATAAATTTGTTGCTTCCTAAATATGCTTTCTCATGAGGCTGTTCTGTCCTTCAAGACCCAATATATAAAGATGCTTATTTATGGCAATCGTGGCAGTTCAAGCAAATGCAAGTAAACACACAGATTGCTTATGAATAATAAAACATCTATCTACTCATTTTAATTGAAAAAATGAAAACTTCGCATGTATACTGTAAATTAAATTTGACAGCCAATCCAGAGCTAGCTCTTGTTTTGCACTTGACAAGATCCCCACTGTTCTTCCACCAATGTAATGTGTGGCACTGTAGTGACACTGGCATCAACATGTTCTCATACGCATTCTGTTGAATATAAGAAACATGAGTTTTTATTTATGAACACCAAGCAGAGCTGTCTGCAGGATGATCAATACTAGCAGACTGCACTTTTTTAAAAAACAAGATTAATTATTAACTTTTACTCTAATAACCAATGAACTGTTTAAAATCATTTCAGTCCCTAGCATTTAGTCCCCACTATTTTATATTTTATAACTTGTGTGTTTGATATCAAGCTGTTTTGCAAACGAAATGAAGTTGACAAAACTAAATAATTTCGCCAGAAAACAACATAGCCTACATGTTTTCTATATCAAGGATGGAACATTTGAAAAAAATTGAGACAAAGCAATGTTGGCAACAATATGAAAGGTTGTGTGTTCAACTTGCAATGCCATGCAATACACCAGTCGTGTGATATCATTAAATTCAAAAACACTGCCATTTTGTTGATATCTGTTGAATGATAAAACAGCTTGCCAAACTGCCAAACTTCTCAAAGAAATTAGTCACTACCTAAAATGGCATATTGGAATTAAGGAATACATCATTGTAGTATAGATTATTCATATAATGAATAGTCCTCAAGAGTCCATGGTCTATGGTACATGGTACGAGACAGGTCTTAAACATTGAAAAATTGACTTTTTTCACTCTCCAAAACAAAGCAATTCATGAATGGTAAGTGCTGACCCCTGAAAATAGGGCAATATACCAAAACACATGGTGCCTTTCACAAAGGAATTTTCAAGATGTGAAAAAATAACGACTGAATTAAACAGTTCTGACTGAAAACGCTTTAAGTAGAATGTGTCAACAACTTGGTTTGCATGCTATCCAACATTTCAATGTGGGATGAGGGTGTTAGACATATTCATCTATGAAAGTCATGAAAGGGCGAATGCTATCTTCGATACTGCGGCTGCCATGCAATTTACATTTTGACAGCTTTGGCTGTTATAGCCTTAACACGAGAATGGCCAGCACATACACACACACAGACACAAACACACACACACACACACACACACACACACACACACACACATTTGACATCATAAATCTTTTAGATCTTAAAGGTGCACTATGCAGGATTTCTACCTAGAAAACATTATAAAATATCCTGCTCAGTCATATCTACGATGCAAGTTCGATCTCTGTCTTTGCGCACATTTGCCGAATCTTTGCTCCTCTGCCTGTGTTTATTATTCTAAGATGTGCTCGGGACGTGTCTGGGCATGGGGAGGAGTGAGTGTGGCTGCAGAGCCTGTGGGGTGGGATCAAGTTTCTGCAGAGTTTGTAGCTAGTTAGCTACTGTAATGGGGAAGCTGAAGAAGCACAAGTCCATCAAAGTGAAACAACAGGCTGACAGGGCACGTTCAAGAAGCAGAGTCAACCTAGACAGGGCACGTTCAAGAAGCAGAGTCAACCTAGACAGGGCACGTTCAAGAAGCAGAGTCAACCTAGACAGGGCACGTTCAAGAAGCAGAGTCAACCTAGACAGGGCACGTTCAAGAAGCAGAGTCAACCTACGATTCGCTTTTCCTCGATAGCAACAGCTGAAGTTAAGCACAGATGAAAAGTGACGCAGAATTGGCGTGTTTTCTGTTGGACCTGTAAGCTCTGGATATCCAGCTAGCTACATTGGGTAGGGCGGGGTTGAGGACGGAAGAGGAGACAGGACGACAGCAAGACTAGAAATTCTGCATAGTGCACCTTTAACAAGCCAGTGAAACTGCAAGAGACCGTAAATCAAATAGACTCATTTGTTTTCCCTCAGTAAATAATATGATTTAACCTTTCAATCCTGTTGAGGATTTTTATTTTTAAATTTTTTTTAAAAGTATATTTCTCTATGCTCACCTTAGAAACATGTCCCAGATAGCAATGAAGCATTGAATCAAAATTGTGTTATAAGCATCAGTATTGGTCATCAACCAACTTTCAATGGTTGAATCAACGTAATGGTGGTAATCTGATGGTAATGGTCACCGATGTATTAGGTTGAAATGGAAACATTGTATTAATGTAACAATAACAACCAAAGTCATCATACTGATGGATAACATTGATTCTTGATCAGATTAATCAGATTCAGGTGCGCTTTCATTTGAAATTCATTTAGAATTATTCATTGCTGTTTCTGCGGTCGCTGCTGTACATGCCTATATGCTTGTATATGTGTATGTTACGTGGTAAGTGATTTAATTTTTTCTTGGTTAAATTGGTTAAGTTAAAAGTTCTAGTTGCTACTGCGACAAGGGTGACGTAGAAAAATAAACAAAACAAGACTTAGCAGCAAAACGTAGTTGTGGTTCATGCTAATGCTGCATTCATTTATTCATTTCCAACTAGGAATCCCGATATCCGACTAAATGGAAAGGCCCTTTCAATGTCGGAAATCAGAGATCACAAAATCAACCCCGACCTCCCGACTAAAAAGAACTTGACATAGTACATCATCATGGCAGCTCACACCGCGACCCACATTGTGAACAGTAAACATTATTTTTAGACGAGACGCTTCAACTTTCGTTTTTCAGCATGAAACTACTACTATTGTATGTATTGTGTCCATTAAGCAGAGGTTTAAAATCAATAAAGATGTTTGCATTTTTAAAATTGATGTCAATGTGTTATCTATTTTAGTAGCCTAACTCAAAGGCATTTTAGATTTTGACTAGGCCTACTTTGAGCAAGAATTGGTAAAATGTATCTTATTCCATAATGGTAACATGGAAGAAGGAAAAAGCCAATATTCTTTCTTAATCGGTGTTAATATTGATCTACAGAATGCATGTGCTTCTCACCTTGGCATTGGCCTCCAGGTAGTTGTACAGCACATTCACTGAGATGGTGAGGTCTCCCGTATTGAAGGGGTAGCTTCTATTCCAGCCCTGCGGACCGAATTTCCGCCTTTCTGCAACCACCGCGTGAAAGTAGCACAAGGAAAAAAGAATGCTTTTGAACTCGTTCTCCCGGGCGCACATCTCCAAAGTGTCCTGAAACACAAAGTTTTGCACATGCATGAAACAACGATATCCTGCAGCCAGAAAGTTTAAACACATTTATAGTGAAAGCTGCTCATCTGCTGTAGTTCAAACCTACTTCAGTGTACTTCCTTTGCCGTTTTCTCTCATACAAAAAGCCACTTGCAGCAGTGTGTTTGCCAGGGACTGGCAGTTGAGTGGACACCAATAAAGAAAGGTGTCTCTTTTTAAGTGTCACCCCTTTTCAGGGCCCTGCAACTTCTACACACTGTTATTTCAGATGACTTAAATAAAAATGAATGACACCGTAATCGCTAAGGGAGAACTCTTCAACAAGCATGCCAATAACCCTGTTAAATGTTTACTCTACTGTAAAGTGCAACTGTAAAGTATTTTCATTTCACAATGTGGCAGGAGAATAGTGTTTTAAAAAATCTCCTACAAGCTCTGTGGAGGTGAAGTCCAAACTGGAAAAAGGGCGTAGCTGTGCTTTGATTCGATGTTTTAATATTCTGTACTCTAATAAGTTATATTGGACACTACTGTTTCAGAACCTATACAAACATTTTTAAGGGCTGTCTGCCTAAAAAGCAACCAAGGGCACACATAGACTCGGTACATTTCAGATCATACTGGTTGATTTCTGACCAGAAAATATGTTTGCTGAGGTGTCATGTCTGTCCTGAATTGGTCTCTACCCAATGGTATTGCGTAAACAAGGGCTGCCGCATCATTAACATGCTCAAGGTACCGGTTCAGTGAGTACTGTGGGTAATTTGGCACAGACTCAGAGATGGCTGTCAGACAGAGGGGCATCAGTTATTGACACGCAGTGGCTTCCTCAAGCTAGAGGCCACTAGTCTTTCACAGCTGTGAGTTTTCATCATGATCACAGTGCCGAAAAGAAAGCGAACAGGGCACAATGAAAAGGGGGCATGTTATTAGGCACCATCATTCATGTGCTGAAGTCTGAATGCAGTCTGAATCAGGCAACACTGCCAATTACTCAGGCAGAGACCACAGGTTGGCCTCCTTGAATTACAAACAGTCAACCGCATAGAACCGTGGGGAGGGAATAAGCACTGAGAATGATGAAACACCCTTACAGGTTAAAAAAGCATTAGGTGCTCCCTGAGTGCGGTTGTTCGCTTCAGAAAAGGGTGGAGGGGCCCATGTCAAAGCGGAGGTCTGTCATAAGCTCGCTATTCTAAAGCAACCTCACAAGGCATTGGAATTCAATTTCTTCCTTTTTTTGGGACGTGCCACTTTGCTTTCTTAATATAAGTGGAATACTTATTACAGGAAAAAAAAATCTCATCATTAGAATTGAATGTATATACCTGATAGCAGGTTTAATTATTTTTTTCCAGAATGTGACAACACAATCTAATTAAAAACTGCACAGTTTTGTTTTTAATAATTAATATTGATAGCGGTCAGGTGGCGGGAAAAGGACGCATGATTATGACTTCTTGACATTGAGTCTCCTCCGCTGAAAAGGTCAATATAAAAGCAATTGCAATTTTCTGGCTAACTGCAGGATTACCTGAGCGATATGTTTTTTTTTTGGTGGTTATCATATCATTGATTAACTATCAGGGCGTTTGCATGACTGGAATATCTTCTGACTACCCCTGCAGACTTATCAGGAATGCAGCACGATCACAAACGTTCTGCTCTCGGAACAGATAACAATCATTGCCTCGGGTATGAAATGGGCCACATGTAAGTGGTAAGGTAATGATGTTTCAGCTTGGCCTGATAAGATGTATATTGTAAACTGCAGATAAGAAGATCAATAGCTCCTATACTGAAATTGCTACAATACTTTGTCGATAAACACAATAGGCTTCATTGTGGCACCGCCAACGCCTCATTTTGCCAACTCCCTTTGGTTACCCCACAGTTGAAGTAGTAGGAATCCAGGTAGGCATACCTCTTTAGGCCCTTAACGGTGACATTTATACAGAGGTGAAAGACATGTCACAATCCACTCCTGCTAGGTGATTATTAAAGGAACAGTTTGCCCAAAAATTAATTTAAGATATGTTTCCGTATACCCGCAGTGCTATCTATCCATCCAGATATTTTCACTGATATTTCACTAGTTTTATAGATATTCACTGCAGCTCACCATAATACCATTATAATTATTGGTATGAGTGTGTGAGTGAATGGTGTGCGCACTTCAGTCCCTGATCTTTGCACTTGCGTGTTCACTGTAGGCCTCCTAAATGCTGGCAAAGTACAGTCACCTGGGTGAAGTTGTCCAGGGCCTTGTGAAGGTTGGCATGCATGCCAGTGGGTGGCTCGTTGGTGATCTTGATGGAGTTCTCAAGGATCCCCTGAGGGATGATGTGTCCCTCCGGTGAGCCTGACGGCTCGGCACTGACGAAAACGCGGAAGTCCTGGTTACTGCCCTCGCTGTGCTCTTCCAGCTTCTTCTCCAGGGTGCCGAGCCACTTGGCCACCAGATGGATGTTCTAGCCAGAATGTGACGGAGAACACCAGACACTCAGTAAAGCACAGTACAGCACACCCCAGTGCAGTGCAGAGAGAAAGACAGAGCAAAGCATAATAAAATGAAGAAAGCGGTACAAAGTTGGTAAAAAATACGAACTGCTGCCGTGAAAGTTATTGAACTGTATTGCATAATAGCTCTGAAGGGTTTAATAAGAAACAAATGCACATAATACTCATAAACTCCATTAAAATGCAGTCAATATCTTCAAGATTTCACAGCAGATTACCCTGATGTTTTTTCACAGAAAAACAAATGAAAATCTATTTCAGAGTACTTGATATTCTATTGCCCTAATATTCTGCTTCCAGATAATAAAGAAAATAAATTCTGTATGGTCAGAAATACAGACATATTCCGGCGGCCAATATTTATTGTGTGCTTTAAATTTGTTTCCACATAAATATAAATAAATATTACTTTAAAAAATGTCCATCAGGAAATCTAAAGAAAACATAAATAATGAAATTAAATAAGCCCTTTTGGGTTCTCTTTCTTTTTTTGATTGGTTGGTTGATTAAATCATTGGTTGAATAATTTCCTATTTGTCAGAAGTTGTCTTTTCTTTCCTATTTTGAAGTTACAGAAACAATAGCAATACTACATGAGCTCAGAAATGCAATTATTAAATAACCTGCTAAATAAGATTATCTATTACTTAGGTTATTATCTCGATAATGGTTGCTGAGAAAGAAGATAACGGTTTAAAACATTCAGTAATAGGCTTTATACCACAATTTTTCTCAAATATATTTAGACCAGGACATTAAAATTGTCAAAACAAGTTGTCAAAGCAAGTGATTAAAAGTATTGCTTACTTATGAAAATATAAACAGGCTTCTCCTTTCAAAACCGGAGGGTACAGTCATTTGATAATGACACTCTATATGAAAACAAAAATTCAGTGTGCTGCCTGATACCAGAGACACTACTCTCTACACACCAGACAGTGTCACATCAATAGGACTCCCCCATCTGGGGTACTGCTCCAGCTGGGCATATCCCTGACTTAATGCTGCATGTGCTGTAGAAAGAGCTTTAAGCTATTTACAGCACCTAGAAGTACGCCCTTCTTTCTGCTATAACTCTACATACATCCTACCCCTAGAAGACAGCAGGATCAAAGTTAAGTCTGTTCTCCATGGTAACAAAAATGAAAATTACTGCTTACTCTCTTGCGAAAAATAATAAATCAGTCACATGTATTATATTCCTAGAGGGCACTTAGCCTTTAAGAAAAACAAGTATTCAAAACAATCCATTGGCTATTTAAACTATTTGGAGTAAACCTAGTTATATCAATTAATTATTAATTAGCGTTCCTTTCAATGAATTAAAATGACCAGAAATGATTTAGAAATTTTATTAGTCGCTCAACAGGTGGATTTTTAGAGGCTCTATTGATATCTTGCAGCTGGAGGAATTAATTACAGACTATAAAATCCACCAAAAACACAGAGGCTTTGTCACTATATTCTGCTGAATGAATGAAAAAGTCTAGTCATCTCAGCATGAGAGGAATCATTTTAACTCTAGTCAAAAGCACAGAAAAATAAGTTAAATAGTTAATAAATATGCCTTAGACCTGCACTGAGACCTGCACTGAGTTAACAATAATTTCTTATTTGTTTGTATTTTATTTTTATAGTTTGTTCATTTCGTACATTTGGCATAGAACACAGAGGCCTCCTTTCCCTTGTATGGAAGAGAGTCGTGGAGGCGGAGTTTGTGTGTTGGACTGCTTGGTGACACTGTACATCTCGGGACAGCGGGAGCTATTTTTAATCATGGCTCTATTGCACTTTAATTCACTTGATTCATGTAATGATTCTGTTGGATGTCTTTGTTTGTGTGTTGTGGGTCTTCCCCACTGTCTATGTCTTTTTTTGTTGTTGCTGGGACTACAACTGAAGTTCCTTAGCGGGAAATAAAAGTTATTCTATTCTATTCCATTCTAAATCAAATTGCATCTGTGTTGGGTTCATAACATATGCGGTGCATTCATAGCACCACCAAAACAGCGCAGTGCGCCAGCTTTTGAGTTTAAACCTGGTCTGGGTTGGTTTAAAACGCAAATGCATTACTGACCATCAAACTCCCACAGAGCCGAATGTCCCCTATTGTGGTTTACTGCACACCACAAAACTACCAAACCTGGCGCAGGCGACAAATATTCAGTTTGCGGAAGTCTAAACTAGCAGCAAATAGAGCCCACTGTCTGCAGGAGAAGATCATAACATCCCCATTATATGTGCATATGAATGGAACCATGTCTTAAAAGATTGCTGCTGGAGAATTTGTTTGTACAAAATGCCCCTTCAGTATTTATTGTATTAAAAACCCCCCACTTATTTGTTTCAAGTTTGCGTTGTCCCAGTGAAGCTGGTAAAATATTAAATCTGTAAAAACATTCTACTTCGCCACATTTGCTCCCAGAAGAAATCACCGAAGGCAAGCAAGTATGTTGGCTTCAGATCTGACATTGTTCTGGATTTCAATCAAAGCATCGAATCCTCTTTGATCAATAATTTGCATAGACACTCCAACGCATAACTTAACCTTAAGTGCAGCATCATCACATTATTAGTGCTCCACTGTACAAGCACAGAGTAAGCGAAATGTCCAGTGCCGTTGGTAGTCACGTCAGGTGCACTATTACTGGTTGCCAGTCAGCTAACCGCACATTACACGGCTGTCCAAAGGAAGAGAGTATAAGGAGTGGTTGGCTGCAATTTATATTTGAGGGACACATCCTGGACAAAATGAGCCCCCACTTGCTGGTGCGTTCCACTCTTTATCACACAGTGCTTTCTAAACGAAGCACAGTACAATGCTGGCTGCGCAGCAAGGCTGGTGTTGAAACGAGGGGATCCGACTCTGGCTCGAACATGTATCCTTGCAGGATAATTTACGGACGCCCCGTTCACTTTTAGAGCAGGAGTTGTGTGGGCAGGAGATGGGAAAATAAATGTTTTATATATTTTTTAATTTTTAAAAAACCTTATCAACATGTTTGGTAGACCTTGTGGAATAATATAAAATTGCCAAAAAATCATCAAAAACATATCCAGCATTGTACATATAATTTTGACATTGTAAAATTGGTTCTAAAGAAAAAGGGACTTGGATATTATATAATCGTACTGATCACAATTGTGTTTTTATTTATTTATCATTACTTAATTTAAAAAAATAAAACTGGAAACAACTTATTTTGCAAAATAAACTCCACAGTTATATTGCAAGAAATGTACATGTCCTATATTAGTAGCCAACATGTTTTTTAAGCAGAGAAGAATACATATAACTACATCTGTCAAAATGATATATTCAAACATTGATTTTAAACTTTAATAAAACAAAAACATAAACCACTTTTAAGTGGGGCCATTATCTTGCATTTCATTAACCATTACTTGATTACCAGCCTTATAGTCACAAAAAATATTGTTTAAAATTTCCAAGGGAAGTTATTCACAATCTATTCCTGTATACAGAGATGGCCGTGTCCACTAATGATTGGGGAAGCCCTAAAATAGCTTCGCAGGAGGTCTGAAAATGATGAAGCAGTTGCATTCGAGAAATGTGCTACTATTGCCTACTACTAAGACAACGCCATTAATAATTTTTTGTACATTGGGGGTTTGCGTTACTTATACCATGACATGTGCTTCTGTCCTATTCTGGTCTGCTCCTACCTCAGGAGATGCACCCAAACCTTCTCGATCCTCCTCTACCTCCGCTAACCCCCTGCAACATGTTTTTTTTTTTTCCACCAGGTCCCTGGCTAACTTTCTTGAATAGCTGGACATCCTGCTCACCAGATGACAGGACTCTGGTGGGAGACTTCTACAACCATGGAGAAGTCCCCAGTCAGCTGGCAACCTCTTTCGACTCCAGGCCTTTGACTGCATGTTGCTGCAGTCACCCTCTAATCACAGAGCATGATATCAGCTGGACCTCATCACTCTGAGAAACACCCAATCTGATCATCAGCCCCTTCCAGCATTTCTGATCATTATATTCCACCCTTATCCCTTTCACTTTCTTCCCTTATACTTTCAACCCCTCTCTTCTCTACCCACTCCTACTGTCATTTTACACCACAATTTTCAAAACCACTTTTTCTTCACTTCTCTGTCACAACAACCCCACATCTCCTGAATCTTTCTCCGAGCTATCTACTGAAATTGCTGCTTCCACGTTCCTTGCTTTATCACTTCTTCGCTTGATTCTTTGTCACCTTGTCAGAAAGAACATGGCACAAATCCAGTGACCCTGCTGACCTGTTCGGATACCTGCCTACCGCCTGCACTTTCATCCTCTGTCACAGGTGCTAAGACTTTTATCAGGCTAGTATTGAAAACTCATCCTCAAACTCAGAGGTGGGCAACGAGGGCCATATCTGTTTCTGGTTTTCATGACAACTTCTGGGGCCCTATCTTACACCCAGCGCTAACCGAAACACAAGTGTCTTTGCTATCTTACACCCGGCGCATGGTTCATTATAACGCCTTGCGTTCACGTCTTTTAAATACCATGTATTATTGTGTCCATTACAAGTGAACTGGGCGTGTTGGTCTTAAGATGAGGAGTGGCCAGGATTAGTTTTGGCGTATTGCTATCTCTAGCCAGCAGAAAGCGCTTGCGCTAAAACCACCACAAACCTGGTCTAAAGTCATGTCGCAGTTATTTTAATGGCACAAATAAGTGCATCTACATAGGCGTATGCACAACGTGCATACACCCTCCTGTCTGTTACACACAGGGGCGCGCACAAGCATGACTAAAAATATCAAAATACAATGTGAAATATTATTATTGTGTAGGTTATATATAGAAAAATGCATAATAAAAGGGTCCATAGGTCAAAGACCACATAGCTACCTGTCCCTAAGTGAAGGGGAAAGTCAAATTAAATTGCTTTCATCAACATCCAGGCGATGTGCGATGGTACGGGTAAGGTTACATGTATAGGCTATATTTGCCTATATTTGGCAATAATTTCTGAAATCTTCTGGGGGGACAATCTTCTGTTACGGGACAATGGCTATACATTAAAAATGGCTTCCCATTTGCTGATAACACTTATATCAAGCCTAGGAAAGAAAAACTTGCGCACTGCAATAGACGGACATTTGAGTTCTGAAAATTCAGATGTCATTACAATACAGCTCTCTAGGCCTACAGCCTGTAAGTAAATAGAATGGTTTAGACTGAAAAAAGTTCAAAACCTTGTCCAGTGAATATTTCATTTATTGTTTTTCAAATAGCCTAAGCTACAGCGGATTCCCTGTGCATATGTTTTAAGGCTATAGCCTAAGGTTAAACAACAGAGATAAATGTCACCATGTTAACTGAATTTGAACCTTAGTAGGTATTCTTCATCCTTCATATTTTTTAAATTACAGTGACAAGGTTTCCATACTCTCAGCTTATTAAAAACCCAGCTGATTTCACTGAGAAGAGAACTAAGCGTCTAATTAGAAACGAAAACAAATTTGCAGCACATTACACAATTCATTTTAATGCCATTATCTGCACGTGCACTGCATGTTCTCTGTTTCCCCTGCTGTAAGTCGCACATTTCACGGTCTTAAAGTGGATTGTTTTAAAGTATTACGTTATGAATAAAACAGGTTGGTCACATTTCCTAAGCAGGACATTGTAAAACAAGAGGAAATATGCATGAACATATGGGTTGCCAACCTGACAGCTTTATTGTATTTAGTGTAATTATTAAGGAAAAATAACGGTATTTATGTTATTAATCAATATTACTATGCAGGTAGCCTAATGAACTTCAGATGAAGCTTGAACTTCGAGAACTCCATGAGAACAGCCTCATGGAATTGATGTTTGACACTTTAATTGCATAATCAAACGAAATTCGTTGAACAACCAGGCTAATTTGACGTTTTCTAAGGTGAGACTGAAGCCATTGATAGCTTATTCTCAGCTGTTGCTGGTCCTTTTAACGAAATGTAACCGCATATATTTTGTGAAATAACAGCCATGTCGGGAATTACCGGGAACTCATAGGTTAATGTTTAGTCCGAATAATATTGATCATACTATTGATCCTTTTAGCCTATTCCTTGATCGCACTAAACACGCATGAGCATGTCTGTTTCGCCATCAAGCAATCTGCCAAGGTGAAAAAGCAGGCTTTTAAAGGGAATGGGATAGGACATTTTGATTGATTTATTGCATATCATGCTCAAGACACACCTATAATTAATGAAGAGACTAAGTTCAGCCCATTTGCGCGTTGCGTCGTGCTTAGCATCCAAAATGCACGCCGGTAAACTAGCAAAAATTGACTTGAACACGCCCTAAATGGACTTTACGCCATGCACTTAGACCAAGCGCCAAGATCGCCAAGATAGAGCCCCTTACTTAATTAGCCCCGACATTTACACCATCTGACATTTTACCTGCATTTCTTGATAAGCGTATGAATCACAGCCAAATACTGTTCTTGTGACCTTATATGAAACGCTTTACAGTGAACTAATCCAGTGGTTCTCAACCTTGGTCCTGGGGGCCCCCTGTGTATGCTGGTTTTCGTTCCAACCACAATTTGCAACCCCAGAATTTTAACAAGCTGTTATTTTTTTTAACTGATCAAATAATAGACTGAGGTGAATCAATAGGCTCCTAATTGGTAAAATAGTGGACACATGGCCACTAAAACTAACCATTTGGTAAAAAGGACAAGGGCTGTGTCCGAATCAGAGCCCTATCTACTGCATCCTGTCTCCTGTGTACAGTGTACTGGCAAATGTGTGCTGTTTAATGTGCACTGTTTAGTACGCAAAAAATATCCTCCACACTACGTATTTTCCAACCGTACTGTGGAAGTGTCGTAAGACGTGTCCCGTGTTGTTTTAATTGTTATTGAAGAAAAACGTCAGCAAAGCTGCGTCTCATTTTTTAAAACAAAGCTGCATGTCATAATTTTGTGACCAAAATGTTGGCGTACTTCTAGAAAACTGTGCTCCCTGGAAGTAAGTATATCATACAGGACTTTTGAGTATACTACATATAGAGAAAATATTGCCAACTTAACTACTTCCTCGTCCTGTCTAACCAAAAAGCCTACGTAATAGTATGATTCGGACACAGCCAAAGCAAATGATAACGAGCCAAACCTGCATTGTGTGATACGTTAATACGTTGAAGGACCTTAAACACATGTGTTCAACTACCTAATTAGAAGCCTATTGATAGCCTAATATATCGCCTAATATAGTATAGCACAATAGGCTATAAGCACTATATAGTATAGCCTAATAAGCATGGAACATGGAAATTGTATTCTTCATGGCATAAATAGCTATTTCTGACATAATGTGGTTTAGGAGGGTAAATAATCTATGAAACATGAAAAGCACCTAATTAAGAAAAATTAACAGCATGTTAAAACTTTGGGATTGTAATTGTGGTGGGAACGAAAACCAAAAGGTGGGCCAGGACCGAGGTTGAGAACCACTGATCTAGTCTATGAGCGAACCAGTGATGGTGTATACAGCCAATTAGCTCATTTAGTCAGGGTATTTGGTAGAAATAAAAACCAGCATACATACCGAACCTCCAAGACCGAAATTACGCACCTCTGCTCTAACACCAGTCCTCCAACACCTCAGTTAATCCTCTTCCCAGAAAACCCTCCTCCTCTCCCCACTTATTTCCACTACTCTCTCATTCTCTCCTCTACCAGATGCTGACCTCTCTCAACTCTCTACACACATCTCTACACGTCCTTGGTCCTCTCCTTTTCTCTATCTTAAGCATATTGGTTCGACAATTTCTTCCCATGGTCAGTCTTATCACTACATAGATGGCCCACATAGCAATCTGACACTGGGCTGGATTCGGACTCTATCATAACCACTGGCCCAGATCTATAAAACAGATCCGGCCCGGCTTCAATATGCACAGTGGACCAAAACTGGTGTGGATCCGATTCGCGGATCCGTTACAAAAAAGGGTCTGAACTGGCCTGGATCCGGAGTTTATTTTAACCTCTGGCCCAAATTGGGGCCACGTCTTGACCGGTCACTCACCCTGAATCCAGCAGTTGTAATGGAATAAGGTTACTCATTTCACTCTAAACAATTCCAACGTATTTCTTAAGCATTCACATACTCAATTTCACCATTTGATCTAACAGAGATTTGAGATTTTTCACTCCTGATGCATGTAGTACCATCCGGTTTCTATAGAATGAAAACTTTTGCCAAACAATTGCATACAGAAAGATGTCTCATCAAAGTATAACATAGAATATTACTCAAAGTAAGCTTTCCACAGCAAGACAAAGAGCCAGCTTTGCCTTAGGTGAACCCTGAACTGCAAAATATAGATCTGTTTCAACCACAGTAATATTATAGTCCTTTTTTAAAAGATAAAACTTTTCTTAAAGGGTTGCCTTACAAATGGAAATTAACTGCATATTGTTTACATAATCGAATCAGTGATTTTAAAGAGTATATATTTATTTGCTTCTTACTGCTTTAACATTTCTGTTCAATCAGTGGTCAAAAAATATTATCTACGGGTGATAAAATGTGAGGCTTTTGCTCATTTAAGCTAATAAAATTTTCTCCCCAATCTAAGTGATTGATTTGCTGTTGTACAGTAATGGAGGTCTGCCTTTCTCTCAGTTGGCTAGAGTGTGTGTAGTGCAGTATAATTAACCTTCACGGGAGGGGGATTTTCCATGACCCATAGATCTTCTGGGTGAAACCTGAATTCATAAGTGGGAGCAGAGTATTAGGAGTGCTTCATTCAAGAGACTCAACAACCCGCGCCGACAGGCACAAATTATAAAGTTGACTGGATGCCGCTGCCAAGGGATGTGTCCTTTTAAATGCATTGATTGCCATTTTTATGCAAGTGTAATAAAACAACTGCTTGTCTTTGCAGTCCTGCTACTGCAGTAAGGATAACAATTTAGCTAATTGCATGATTTAACATTGGGGTGGTATCCTGTGCTTGGTGGTGTCTTTCATATCTGCCAATAAAACCTGGTGAGATTCCACAGGGTGTTTCACCCACAGACAGCCACTTTATTTTAAATGGTGGACGGTGCCTCCAGAGGTGCGGGCAACTGTGCAAGCTTTGCCGGAAAAGCTCTGTGTCGTTCGAAAGCTGTACAAATAAGCTTGCTTCAATGGCTGTAGGTCATTTTTACATGGTTAAAAAATCGCATGTATATTTTACAATACAGGCATTAGTTGATTCAATTTGCGTACACCTTCATACCATCCTGAATATAACTACACACATACCTGCACCAAATATCTCTAATGGTAAAAGATGGGAGTCTTTTTATGCTGTGACAATTTAAACAAATGTGCCCAGTCTAATGGACTCATTACTGAACTACAGTTCTCTCCCTTGAGCAGGTGATTGGACTGCATAGGAATGTGGACATATTTCTCTCCTTTAGTCACAGCGGGGCCAATTAGGTCATTAATCACCTAGGGGAAGGATTCTGCCACACTGCTTTTCTAAATTTCCCATATGTGTTTTGGCATCACACATCTGTCCGAGTGATTTACATTAACTAAAGTTCATCTCCACTGGAAAGACCAGAAATTCCTTTCTTAATGGCATTTCATTAACAGGAAATTGCGTTTACAATTATCTTACATGGATCTTATCCACGCAAGATCCATGTAATCTTATTTTAACACTTTTACAAGAGTAAAAGACAGTTAAGCCAGGGTACCTGCAAAATGACCCAATGCCCCTCTCTCGCCGCCAGATCCAACGCTTGCTCGGCCACCACTTCCTGCCCCTGTCCCAGAGACACGTTGTGGAAGTTTCCGTTGTCAAATGTATAGCCCAGTTTTTTTCCTGGAAAAAATGACATTTAATATTTGTTGATAAACCATATGTTCATACACAAAAAATTGCACAAACACTTCTTGGGATATAGTCTGAAACTCTCACAGCTTCAAATTTGCCGTCCTGCCACTAAAAACTAAAGGTAAAGTCAGAAAAAGTATTATATTAACTTGATTCTTATGTTTTTCACTGACTTACTGTTAATAACAAAAACGATTCATTTTTCACTAGGGATACCAGTTCATCACATGACCCAAAATAATTTCAACATACAATTTACAGCTTATATCTCCCATCTAAATCCTTGTGTGCTCACTGTAGCCATTTAATTGTTGCAATCACCTGACTGATTTATACAATTACTGGCCAACTGTGACCCTCATAAAAGCAATTAGTTGACTCCTGGTACACTGCACAATTTATATTGTAGTTTGCAATTAATCCATTAGAGACACAAAAACAGCAATTGCAATCTGAAATAAACAACAAGGGGGAATCCTCTGTCTGTATTCCCTCTGCAAAAACAACTTCAGCAGAAATGTTTTCCGCAGGACGGCTCACATAAAGAAAAGATGTTACGCTAACTCACATAAAGAAAAAATGTTACGCTAACTCACATAAAGAAAATATGTTACGCTAACTCACATAAAGAAAAAATGTTACGCTAACTCACATAAAGAAAAGATGCTACGCTAACTCACATCAAAAAAGATCCTACGCTAACTCACATAAAAAAAATGTTACGCTAACTCACATAAAGAAAATATGCTACGCTAACTCACATCAAAAAAGATCCTACGCTAACTCACATTAAAAAAATGTTACGCTAACTCACATAAAGAAAATATGTTACGCTAACTCACATAAAATAAAATGCCACGCTAACTCACATAAAGAAAGGATGTTACGCTAACTCACATAAAGAAAAGATGTTACGCTAACTCACATAAAGAAAAGATGTTATGCTAACTCACATGAAGAAAAGATGTTACGCTAACTCACATAAAATAAAAGGTGTTACGCTAACTCACATAAAAGAAAAGATAAAGGAGTTGGTCAAGTCAGCATTTCTGTTGTCAGAGATGAGTCAACAGATGGCACAGACAATTATGTTTTGCTTTTGCATAAAAATCTAATCAATAATTACACAGTGGGGTCCAGAAGTCTGAGGGCACTAGCAAGATTAGTTTTTTTTTCATCATTCATCTAAAACTACAAGTTTGAAAAAACTACAACTGAGAAGTTTACTTTCTGTTAATATTGTTAATATTAGAAAAATGTTTTTGGGTAAAAAAGTCATGTAATCTCACTTCAGATATAGGAACTCAGTAAAAACCTTTTTGTGTTAGTATTGGATGCATGATGAAAACAAACAGATCTTGGAAGTTCTTTTAGACCCCACTGTATTTCTTGATTGCGTAAATTACAGCTCTGTTATAGATGGCATCAAACAATGCCTATTGAACTTTTTGAGGGACCACTTCAACAATGTAACTGCGTATCTCGGATGAGATGGGGCAGTTGGGATTCTGCTGTATTGTACCATTCCCAGTATTTAAGTATCCAGATCTGTGGACCTGAAAATGGACATAACATTGAATACTGTTGTGCTGGCACTTCTGAACTACTTGATTACAGATGATTAGCACAAAGTTATATGACAGATGAAAAATAAAATATATATATTCAAATATTGTGCAGAAGGCAAAGCAATTCCATTTCAACCAACTCTGTTCCTTAAAAAAATATATTTTTATTTAATTTGAGTTTATCTGTTTTAGCTTTTTATTTAGTATAAGCCTACACTGCTGCAAACTATTTAATTTAATTTCATTCACTTTTTATGTCTATTAGAAAAAAAAAACCAGTATGCCCAACACTAGAAAAATGTCTTTCACATGTGTATTCGAGTTGGATGAGTATTAGAAGGCCAATATTCCTCTGGTTCTGGTTACTGCTAGCAAGTAAAAAAAATTTAACTCCAAAAACAGCCGGCACAGGTAATTATAGAACTGAAGACCAAAGGCTGTGCTGTTGTTCCACAC
The DNA here is from genome assembly GCA_022702515.1 of Ilyophis sp. 1 JC-2022. Classification (NCBI taxonomy): domain Eukaryota; kingdom Metazoa; phylum Chordata; class Actinopteri; order Anguilliformes; family Synaphobranchidae; genus Ilyophis; species Ilyophis sp. 1 JC-2022. Next base: position 42,563,147 of record CM040405.1, on the reverse strand, counting down.
AACGGATGCAACCCACCAACAGAGAGGTCTCCTGGGAGATTGAGGCCAGGTCTTGAAAGAGGGTTTGAAAGTATGTTTACGACTTATTAGCTGCGCACCAATAATGATTTCTGGAGCCTACATCAGATATTTGCCCAGCCATCAGTTTCTCTCCTCATTATTTATTTTGCTCTTGGATAACTGCTGTCTATTTTTCTACACATACTGCACATACAGCTGTGCTGTGGTTGACTTTTTCTTTTCAGTCTAAAATAATTGAGGATGCTTTGGGTGATGCACCTTCGTATAAGGAATCAGATTTGTTTCATAAAAAATACAAATCTAGAACAAGCATTCAGTTTCCATAGCATGGGTCCTGAAGTTTTTCAATTAGATAATTTAACAAAATATAAAATCCTAGCTATGGGAGTGCTACTGGTACAGTACATCTATTAAGTTTTGCTCATATTTTAAGCTCATAGCTAAGCTCTGCATAAGGCCAAGATGACTACTCTTAGACATCGTTAATTGGACTACATTGCTATTACTAAGTATAACGCAGTTTTTTTTTCTCACTGACGAGTGACCTGATCTAATATAATACTGAAAAGGAATGAGACATTGCCAGCGCAGTCACACTTAAATCATATTAAGAAAACAGTTTCAAATGTGTTTCAGCAGAGATTTGTGAAGTTACCATGTTTCTCCACATCCTTAAGAGGGTCAACACCAGGAGACAGGATGAAGAACATGGGGGTCGCTGCCCCAGATTCTTCAAAGGAAACTGCAAAGTCCAGAGATCTGCTCACAACGTACTTGCTTCCCAGTTTCTCCTCCACAAAATCCCTACAGAAAAAAGCAATTATATTACAAACATTATTTTTCGCCTGGCTTCATCCACAAAGCTTCACAATATGTAGGCCTATATGTATATTATATATACAGTATGTATGTGTGTGTGTGTGTGTGTGTATAAACTTCATGCATGAATGTTCTGCATGTTCTTATTATAGGGCCCTTCAATTAATCAAGTGTTTGAACAATTTTTGAATGTGAACTGATCATCTACAAAGCATAATGACTTACCGTAATTTCCGGACTATAAGCCGCTACTTTTTTCACACACTTTGAACCCTGCGGCCAATACAACGGTGCGGCTAATCTATAGATTTTTACGAGCTAACGGCCTCCAGGGGGGCGCTCTAGCAGGAAGCGCAAGAGCGAGACAGACAGAGATAATGCGCCGAGGAAGACGCTAGTTTGATTGTGTTTTGAACAGCCGTTTTGCGCATCATGCACACACCCTCATCATGGAAAACACACGAAGAAATGCATATGATGCAGCTTTTAAGTTAAAGGCAATCGATCTGGCTGTCGAAGAAGGAAATAGAGCTGCTGCAAAACATTTTTAGGAAACGTGCCTGATTATTACAACGGTATTTGCATTGGGTGAACGCGATCGCGATCGCATAGCAAATAGGCTACAGTAAAAAATAATAATCGGTCATCAGAAAAACTACCAATAATAGGCCCACAAAAAAATAACAATTACGTAGGCCTACTGATCGACATTAGATTCGTTTTATTGGGCTATTCAACAACGCGATAGGGCTACTTACTTTTTCCACCTCGCTGGTTTAACTTGCAGGGCGAACAGGCTAATCCGTTTTGTTTTTTTCCTTCGTTTAAAAGTTTTTTTTTTTTTTTTTTAATCCTGCGTTGTTAACATAGTAACGGATGCTCGTTTTTTTTATAAAGCAACATTTAACCAGGAAAACATGACATTTCAGTGCAAATTATGTCAATATGTCATTTAAATGTGTACATTAATAAAATAATAAGTTTAACCGACTAGTATTTCTGGTGCCGACTAGCGAGGGTAGCAACGTTGAATCGTCTAGTCGACTAAACGCGCACATCCCTACTGTGTATCATCTTTCTGTGTACGTAAATATCTCATGTTACAACGTGGACACCTGCGGCTTATAGACAAGTGCGGCCTATATATGTACAAATTATTTTTTTCTTCTAAATTTCGTTGGTGCGGCTTTTATTCAGGTGCGCTCAATAGTCCGGAATTTACGGTAATAATAGTCTTCACTGTGGCCTTAAAGGTCAAATTTCTGCTCTTCTTCATAGACATGGGATCATCGCCTCGGCCTCCTCTGTGTGTCTTGTTTCTCAGCCTCTGCTCCGCTCACCTCACAGCATAAGTCATTCGGTCAGGCCTCATGGCCCTCATCATACACAGCCTCTGAAGGGACGTCTTGTTCTTCCACTCCTGGGGGAACTTCTCCTTCTCTGGACACTCAGACTCCACAAACTTTTTCCAGCGCTTGGCAGACCCCTCGATATCGCGGTCTAGGTTCCGGAACTCATCCATGGCACACAGAGCCTTGGGGAAATTACGTGACGTGTTGGCATTTGAAAGAAGAGAACAAAAACTGCAGAACACTAGCAGGGAAAATTGTAATGTGGCATGAATGCCTTATCTCAACCAACATTAAGACCTTAAAATGGATGCATGCATATCTTCTGAAAATGCAACGGTGACCGTAGAAATGCTATTGACTAAGTCAGAGTTAAAAAAAAAAAAAAGAAAGGTCATTCATTCAAACAAAAGCAAACATTCAAAAAAAGTATTTTTAAAACTTTTTTACTATGGGAAAGACTTGGACTAGAACTGTAAAGGCAAAACAGTGCAAATCTAATCAATAGCAATATACTGTAAGCTGTCTTTGTGCTTAAAATGCTGAATACACATTACAGTTTCTTCATAACAGACAGGATTCAATATGCTTATACTGCAAAAAACAAAAGATTTTTTTATTGCTTGCAATATTTGATGGCATAGTTATCTCATCTCTGAAGAATGGTGCCTGTTCTCTTTGTATGCACTGTGCAGCATAAACACAGGCTGCGGAAAATCTGCATAACTATTTCCAAAAACACTATGGTGACTCATGCCAAGCTGTTCTCTAAGGCTTTCTTATAAAGAAATAAGCATTTAAACACAGCACAGAACATGACTCTCAGTGCAGCAGCCATCGCTGTTCGTTTGGTGTATCTATTAATTCAATAATTTAGCTGGGAGTCACTTTATAATAGTTATTTTCTCATAAACGACATTAGCGTTTTTACAAGCAGTCCAGAACTATTTTATTTTGTTTGGATAATTAAAAAATCATTTGATTTATGTTCCAGAGTGTGATTTTAAAGTAGAAATAGTTTTTAGAATGTACTGATAATTATGACCTGTGTTCTTACTCTGAATAAGAATATTTGGACTTAATAATTACATTGCAAGGGGAAAGAAATGACAGAAAAAAATGGAAAGTGTTCTTGTGTCAAAGTGATTTAATACAATTGCCAAGGAATAACAGTTTTAGTATTTGGCTCAATTCTGAAAATATTACTAGAGCTAGATTAATCATCTTTTAATCATCTTTTAATACAAACAACCTACATCCCTTGGCTATGATTGCACACCATAACCAAATTTCTGGGACCATTGACTAATAATTTGACTGAAAGTACCAGAGGTGAAATGTTACATTTAACCCCGTGGGTGGCCAAAAAACGAATACAGCAGGTGTATACCTAACAGTCTTAATAGCTTAAGATGTCCATGAAAAGTACAGTAATTCAATACAATTCAATGTTTTATGGTATCATCATAGACTATTTATTGATTAGATTTATGTTTTTCATATCTAAATAGGTGAAAATCTATCTCAGGACTAACATATTCTCTGGTTCCATCAAATGTCTTACCTTTTCAATCCAAATAGCTCAATCGATGCCACATGTCACAAAGAAAGGTAGCCTATTAAGTTATTTTGCATTGCTGTTAAATTGAGTTAAATATATTGACGGAGATCAGTTCTGAGTTGAACAAATCAAATCAATTGGTTAATCAATAGTCTATTGACAAGTTTTTATTATTATTTATCTATAAGAATCTATAAGAATACTCCAGCTTAGGCGTTATATTATATTGTCATTGTTTTAGTAGTCTACTCTGTTATACATGTCTTATTTTCTCATTATATATATACAGTACAGTGCAGTCCGTAAGTATTTGGACAGTGACACATTTGTTGTTGTTTTGGCTCTGTACTCCAGCACATTGGATTTGAAATGGAACACTTGATAGCTGATTTTCAGGTACTCTTACAAAGAATAGTATAACCTCTCCCTGCATTTTAATCTCTATGGAAATTGGGGGGGTTGAATAAGATGTTAATTGCATGGGAATAGTGTGAAACACATAGTTGGCTAAATGGCTAAAAGTCGTCAAGGGTCTGATGTGTCAAACATGCCTGAAATCATCATTCTGCTGCCAGATATGCAGTAGATATGAAAAGATCACTTTAAGGGTTGTTTCTCCTGACTCATTTTCCTATTGAACTCTATGGAAAAATAAGTCAGGAGAAACAAACCTTAAAGTGATCCATCCGTTAAAAGACGGATTACCATCATATACATTTGGATACCTTGACATACACACACGACACAGTAGCCAAAAAAACATTTCCACTAAAAAAATCTAATAAAATCTCCCGCCATTCGTTGGAGACAAAAAGAGGCTAATTCTGCGTGCTTAACCAGAAATACATCATTCAAGCTTCGATGCAACACAACTAAAAAGTCTGTGTTACATTTTGGCCCATGTTAGATTTGGCCTGCTCTCCCCTACTTATGCTAAATGTTTAACTACCTAAAATTAAGGAATATACACAATAGCAATACATTTTTATGTTAATTCTGTACTATTAAATGTAATTGGATCATGCAACTACAAACCTACCTTCCATTTGTAATTTCAGTAATTGACTGTTTAGTGTATATTCACAAACACAGTAATTGTGCTTGTTTTCATAACTGCACTCAATTTATTCTGTTTATCTTTCTAGCAGTCATGCTAATTGTATAAAGTGTACAGAAGAATTATCCAAAATGGATTTAAATGTATGCAAACAAAGAAAGTGGGTAACACCACAGCCTGCAATGCTTAATCTCGCAACACTTAATCAAAGGTGAAACGGTTAGATTCACTGTGAAACGATTTTCGACAGAAGGCTGCTGCCACACAAACCATGAATATCGCTCTGTCCCCTTCATTGCCCTTGATATAATTACAGGTTTTCATGCAGATAATATTGTGTTGCCATATGCCATGAGAGATACGGCAATCGAAAGCAGAACATTCTTTAGGAGGTCTACTTTAATAAATCCTTGCTAAAATCTCTGTGATAACTGGAACACTTTCAGAGGCTTTAGTCAGCTGATTATGAATACATTTTCTGTTGTGTAATTTTCAATCATAGAAACATAACCTATTAATATTCAATAATGTGGTTCATGTTTTTCAGCAGTCTCTGTAGGAAGATTAAACCCTTTTGTTAAGAGTGCTGTACTCTATATTATGAACCATTTTCTCTTCAGAAACTGAAAACAAAAATTTACTCATTATGAAACTTTAAGCTAACAGTGAGAACGTGAATCTAAATTTGAGATCTTATATTCATATAAAACAGACACAATACACAATTATTATCACATTAAATAGCTTTGGCATAAAACGTGTGCTTTTCCCATGGGGGTCTCTACACCCTCTCTCATCATCAAAGATATTTATTCTGCATCAGCACATTTTTTCTTCTCCACATAATGTTGATTACACAATGGAATCACAAAACAGCGTGATAAAATACAGCACACTTAATTAGATGAAAACTTGTGGTGCAATAGAACCAAAAAATGTATTATCCTAAACAGAAGCGATGGTTTATCTAAATATTTTAGGATTACACTTGAAATATTCATGGCCATGAAAGCTTAAGCGCAAGCTCTTTGACAGGAGTGTAAACAAATGTGGCCTGATGTCCTACTATTAAATACCATATGTCTCTACCCTCCAACTCAAAACACATTGCACTTGACTTCTATGGGTCAGAAAACTCTTTTTAAAAACTCTCTGTGGTCAAAAGCAATGGCAACTAGAAATAGCACCAATACCCACCTTATATGGGTGCAGGGTCAGTTGAGACAGATTTAGGGAGGCTTTATCTCATATCTCTGAATTCTGTTGCAAGTGTAAAAATGACACTGCACTAAATGATAGTGAGAAATAGTTAGCATTTTTCAAGCCCTCCTGCCTAGAGTGCACATAACTCACTCTCAGGTAGCCTTTAGCTTTGTTAGCCAAATAACGTTGATTTAATGGGGGCTTAGAGTCACCCCCTGGCAGCTACTTAACAAAAACACTATTAATAAACCAAATAAACAAACAAATAAACACTTCATCATATGTATACATACATAGATACCTTGTAATCAAAATGTGCCAATATAGCCAAAAATTGTATTATAAGTTAATGTGTTATTTGGTTATGTTACGCATACTTGAGGAAAATGTCTTGAGTCCCATATGTTCCCCAATTTATCACATAATTTGAGTAGCTCAGCGATCTATGCCTTTAAAGGGTCAGTTCACCCAAAAATTTAATTAAGCCATTTTTCAATTTACCCAGCATGCTATCTATTCATCCAGATAGTTTCACTGAGATTTCAGAAGTTTTATCAATATCCACTGCAGCTCACGTTGATATCACCATGATACAATGGACCTCACGGGACCAATGTTTGTGGCACCCAAAGCGCCAAAAATGGCATACTGCCTTCGGTAGAAAGTCGTTTTCGAAAAAACTGTGCACAACAAGGTCTGTGGATGTTCGTGAGTAACCGTGTCATTATATTTGGAAAGAGACGTTTCAAAGTTTTTCGAATGTACATTTTTAGCATTTTGAGCGCCACATACATTGGTCCCTTTGAGATCAATGTGGGTGAGCTACAGAGGATATCTGTAAAATTTGTGAAATCTCAGCGAAACTATCTGTATGGATAGATAGCACTCCAGGTAAATAGAAATATAGCTTAATTTCATTTTTAGGTGAACTGTCTTTAAGAAAGACACTTCATGCCAGATTTCCATTCAGATTCTGTGATCTGCATGCACAAATCAAAATCATCGGCCTGCTACCAAATAGCAGATGAGTTTATGAATGAAGATAATTAGAGGAAACTACAAGCATAATACAAGTTTTTAAACCTAGCCTTTGGTTTGGTTACATCATCATAAAGCCCGTACAGAAACGCGTGGCTCTGGCAACAAAATGCCAAAAAATATTTATTAAAATCTCTCAAATACATCTACCGTAACCTTAAGTCACAGTACCTTTTATGAACCCTATGCTGTCATTTGCAGCTCGATCAAAAGCCATGTAAAGTTTGTTGGATGGCTGCTGCCTCACTCCATGCTCCCCTGACAATAACATTTTTCTTACCAGCTCTGAGGAATCCATTATGTCACTCGCATAGCTTAGCTCACAAGCTTGCCTACAACTGTCACCCAAGTTGTGTGGTGCTTTTCACTCAAATTTTAAAGGGCTAGCTACATTTTTAATGTCCATGGGCCCGACCCGATCCAATCCCACCCGATCCGAGGCTCGAGTGCAAATGACAAACTCTACTTCACAGATCGACAAACCTTTATGTCATTTGAGTTCATCAATCTAAAGATCTGTCTCCACTGTCAGCCAATATAATGGTTAAGTACAGATCCACCCAAAATTGTTGTGAAGTACTTCTAAAGTATGACATTTTGCATTCAAACTGAATGGAAATGATGTTTGAATTCATGAGGTAAGAATTCACATCTACAGAAGGTGCATATGAGTACTGCTGCTAATTTAAAAGTGATCATGCATCTATGGCTTTATTTCAACAAGGAAAACACTATGGCTGATACAGCAATGCTGCAGAGCAGTGTATTTGCTTCAAGGGGATGTCAAAATTCCACTAGACTATTTTCACAGTGACAAAAGTGTTAGGGAAAGGTAATGCTTCTTCTCCCCTATAAGAGACAGAGATGGTGCAGTGGTGAACTGATGAGTTCTATTTGATTTGACAGGAGTGCTCCTTCCAAGAGGTGACAAACAAGAAGTCCAGACTGAGTTTGTTTCCAATGTTGCATGGCGTCATGTGTGATTGTCTGTGCTGTGTAGCAGGATATTAACTATTTGTGGTCTGGTTCATCACCAATATTTATATTGCCCGCCCCTCTCTATCCTACACACAGATATGAACAGTTAGAATAAAAAATGGGGGAAATAAGTTAAGCATTGCAACTTCAGCCCTGAACTGTTGCTAGAATGGTAACCAGTGAGTAATGTACATGTATTTCACTTTTGTGAAAATGTAAATGGAAAATTGGCATCTTCAGCAATAGAGCAAAATTGAATTACCAATAAGCTATTGTTTTTGCCTTTTTGTTCCTGGTCTTAAATAGGACTGCATACACTACAACAGTCCTCCTAAGACAAACTTCCATGGAATTTACAGATCTAACAAAAAGTTTCAAAAATTGGATATAGGATAATAGGTGATTAGCATTAACTGATGATGCGCAGTGAAATGAACACCATTTAAATGGTACAATTCAAATAAACAATTGTTTTTTCAAAACCTGCTCACAAAAAATATATATATATATATATTATATGGTTTTGTGCTCTTATAAGAGCTAATATTGTCCTTTTTTATAAGCTATAAAAATGCACATAAGCATTTCTTAAATTAATGAAAAACTGAAAAAGTGCACCATCACTTGAGTGGTTAATACAAGGCATTTACCATTCTAAAAATAATAAACATAACAGCTTTTCCAGAAAACAGCAAATTATACTATTTGAAAGGGGGGCAAATTATATTATGTAAAAAAATCCAACAAAATCTGCTTATTTCTGCAAAAGATAAACTTTAATACTTTAATAAAAATAAACTTTAATCAATTCTGCCTTGCTCCAAAACCTTACAAAAGGTTGCTCACCTTGATACCACCCCAGGAGTGATTGGACAGGAAGTCAACAGGTGAGGACAGCCCAGGTTGAGCCGGGTACCTCAGAAGGAAATCCAGTTCTGTTGGGTTGATCTCTTTATTCATCAGCAAAATCTGAATTTTATCCAAAAACAAAGATGACTTTAACACCTGCATTCTTCAAACATGTAATAACCTCTTTACCAGATCTTTCAAAAAGCAAAGGCGACTCAGTGAAACACCGACAATGTGCGAGGAAAGTACGTGTCACCTGGAAGGTGAGCTGGGCGATGTATGTGAGTTTATCGCATTCAAAGAGGCCACGTGTTGTGTACTGGAAGACGGATGACGTGATGTTGTCAATGAGATTGGAGACCCGCTGCTTCAGCGTTTCATCTGGAGGCGCCTTCAGCACGGCGTTCTGGAAGACCACACTAAAGGCCTGCAAACACACAAGACTGCTTACTGGCCTTCCAAACAGCCTGAGAATCGTTCATTGTCAAAACCGAGTCAGGTCATAGAGAATGCAGACACTACACTTGTTTTGTTCAATATATTGTTCTCCTCAAAGTATTTTTTTGGGACCTAAAATGTATCAAATGTATCTAAATTTAAAATGAGTATCAATTAACTCAAAAAAGCTGTAGGAAGGAAAACAAAAACAATGTGCAGCCAGGACTCGCAGGAAAAATGTACAGCATCTGCATACGACAATGAATCTGTCATACGCATGCATATTCAGACTACCTTTGCATATGTTATATAATAATATATTATTTTAAAAGGGTTTTATCCAGCATACCATTGAGGGAAGCGGTTGATATATTCATCTAATTGGTCTTGGCTGAGTTCTCAGCTCTAAATCCCCCACCCATCCTTGCAGAATATATTGATATGTGCAAAGTGCCAGTATCCTGTACACAAGAGTGGTCTGGTCTTATATTGAATACTATATATCACAGGTGTGGATTCCAAAGCATTCTCTCGTGAGAGTAGATGACAAGATAAAAGATGTTAACAAGAACATTACTTCATTTTGAAACAACAAATACATAAACCAGTACATAAACTAGTCAGACAAGCTCCAAAAAAAAAAAATAGCCAGAGAGGAAATAAACAAAGGTGATTTAGTAGACGACTCCCTGCAAAGATTCATTAGAAAGAGTACCTTCAAAGAGAACTGATACATAGGGTGGATTTTATTGAGGTCGTTCATTATGAAGTACAGTAAGGAGGCTCTGGCTGCAGCGGGCCGGTAGTGCTCCCTTGCTTCATTGATTTTGGCTTCTGTCACTTTGGCCTCTTTTACCTACAACATAACCAGCGCAAGAGAGGGTTCTCACTCAGCAAATTAACCACGATTACAATAATCATTAATACGTCGGAAGTTGGATCCGGGGAGGAAAATCACAGCAATTAATGGCAGAGGTTATACAATCTAGTTAATGTGGAAATACATGCAGAATGATATTCCAAAGAGATAAAATGATGAATTAAATGTGTGGGAGCTAAAAAGGGAACTGTGACACAGTTTGTAGCTTATATTTAATGGGTGTGGTAATCGGCATGTACTCAACGTCTCATATGTTGAGCTTTACACTGAGATGCAAATGGTCCCACCCTGCTGCAGATGTTGAAAGGGCAGATTGATATTCTGAAGTGCCACACTGTACTGTCATATCTGTTTTTAAAACTTGCACTGGGTTGGTAGAAAGGGGGTTGGTTCAGTATTTTGGATAGGAGTGCATAGATGCAAACGCACAGCACAGAGGCATCTTAACCATACGTAACCTTAAAATCCCCCCACTGGAAGCCTGGTCTTAGCACAGAGGCAACCATGAGCAATGTTATATTGCCAAGGCATCCACACACACAATATGTTGTGGAGGTGTCCACAAATGGATGCTACTGCAGTTACAATGGCATACTTAAATCGACCATGATATATTCATTCTATAGATGCTTTTAATGTTATATTCAAAGAGAAGGTACATTTTTAAATGTATTTACCCTCATTCACAGATCAATAGCAGCAATGCAGCCCATTGTAGTTCACACAAGAATAACAAGTAAGACCTGGAGCACAGAGCATGTGCTACATAAACAAATAAACAAAAAAAACAAGAGTATTTGATATACAGCTACTTTTAGGCAATGTGGAAAGAAGCCTGATTGGCCAATGCACACCTTTGCCACACCATCAACAAACGGTATGACGAACTGAAATACTGCCTTGATGCCCCTTGTGTATCGTATGGTAGTGTCCTTATCATACTTGATTTGGACACAACTGTTTTTGATCTACACCAGTGCTTGTCCTTGTGTTTGCATCCTGGAAATTGAGTCCCTTAAGTTAAGAGATAATGTGCATGGTTTACCCAGTTCTGGGAAAATGCATGTGCGCTGAGTTCGAAAAACCCATTGAAATTTTAAGTTTTCAAATAAGCTGTGAAAGAGAAATAAACAACTACTTCCTCTGTATTGCATGTCTAGATGATCAATTACAGGTCATCGTCTAGGTATCACAGAAATAATACTAACACAACTAGACTATGATTTTTTTCCTTTCATAAAACCAAACCAAACCATAAACAAGTATATTGTGATGCTGTAATTTAGTTATTTGGCATATCTAAATGTGATTCTGATAGTATTCACATAAATCAGGGGGAAAAAAAAAACATCTTTGCTTTGCAACATTGTATATTTCGTTTTTCTCAAGCCTGGATCCTTCACATGAAAAGAGCTTGGAATTCTTAAAAAGATAAGTGAATAAACATCTTTGTTCTCATTTGATTTTCTCAAAGCAGCAAACAGGACAGAGCCACCCGGATTGTTCAAACAGCACAACATGTTCTTACAACTAACCCATTAATCATCAACAATGTAGCATGGCATGGATCTCAGAACAATTTTCTGTATGAATACATTTCCTTTTTAGGAGACCAATACCTAATACGTTTCCCATACATAAGTTGTCAAAAGGTAGGTTTACCTTTAAATGTAAATTTATTTACATTTTAGCTTTAAAATAATTACTAAATACCTCTTTGACTCAACAGCCAGATTTTTCCTAGTATTCAATTTAAAAGTGTTGATGATACACAGCACTGGTGTGTACACACACACATTTGTGGGAACGCACACACACACACACACACACACACACACACACACACATGGGCACACATAAACACACACACGCACACGCACATACACACACAAAGGTCAAAAAGCTGTCAGGAACTTATTTTCAATTTTGCCAACAGCAGGAGGTGTGACAACCTTAAAATACCTGTTTGTTATTGTTAATGTTATGAGACAGTGTGCGCTCTAACAACTGCTGTGTCTTCAAATTTTTAAAGTTTTTTTTTATTTTTTTTATAGCATCTTGCAATGTCCCCATTAATCTTGTTTTAAACTCACAATAAGTTTACAGCAGAAAAAGAAAATTGTTAATTCTATCATGGCCACTCATACCTTCTCCTCAATTTCTGCAGCAGTTCGTTTGGTTGTCTCCAGATTTTCCACAAGCTCTGTGTCCCCAAGGAAGTTCCCAGAGGCAGAAGAGAGGCGGGATAGGAGGTTGTCCTCCAAAGTTTTCAGGGTAATCTTGAAACCATTCTGCTGCGTTGTGAGGCTAGACTAGATAAGATTCACAAAGGGAAAATTAGCTTTCTGTATTCAGCACAAAAGAAACAAAGGCATTCATACCTAATCACTGATGGTGGTCAAATGGCAGATATCAAGTCTAGTTTAAGTCATGAACTTTGTTTTGCCTTTAAAGTCACACAAAAGTGCATTTGGAAAGTTTGAATTCTCTATAACTCAAACATATGATTATATTCACTTTAAAATATTGCTGAATTCCCAATTTTATAGTGCATGCAATTATGCCTTCAGAAAAGTGACTTGCAGAACACAGAATTTCATAAACCAGAATACATAACTTATACATATCCATATTACATATTTGAGGGAAACAGTAGGGCTTGAAAAAATATTTTAATATGAATAATATTTCTTATCAAGGAAACTGCTGGTTCAGCATGAAGCCCTTCATAAAGACATAATACAATAACATCCCTGATTTATCAGAAAGAGTAAATTAAATTAAATTAAAAAAGCTTAAGCGGTGGATTAATTCCATGAAATATAATGTATCGTCAGCCTTTATAGCAACCTTTCATAGTGAACAACAGGACAATCGGATGACATCACAAAGGAAATGGTGATCAATACGTATCTGATAGCTGAAGACATGAAGGGGAGCCCTGTCTGAGTTAATTAGCCCAGTTGCGTTTGGCAGAGAGAATCAAACCACAGCATAACTCACTCACCCTGAGCTGGTAGGGGTGTCATCACAGATCGGGCCAGTGAATTTGATATGAACAAAACCATGCAAGCTCAATTAGCCATGCTGCATGTGTGGATTAGTGGACTTACTCAGAGCAGCTGGCCATCATGACTCATGTGTTTGTTCCTTTTTTTTTAAATGAGTAAAGTTTTGTTTACTCTTTGAGTTTTCTTTCAAAAACTGCATTCTCCAGTGGAAAATCGAGTGAATAAACTTTCCCACAGCATGGAAAGTTTTGAGAATCAGAAAGGGCGGATCAGAACGGGTGCTGCAGGCTACTACGGTGCTCTCCCCAACCAAATAAATCCTACTTTCGCATCAATGTTTGGATGATTGGGCAGTGAAGTAGCTGGGATTAGTTTATATAAAAGCAATAGTCATTCTAGATCAGGGGTCTCAAACTCGCGTGATGATATTTTGAGGCCCTCTACTTGACATCAAAGTTTAGTCTTAGTGCGGCCCGCACGTTTTTCTCACACGCACCTGCGTGAGTCGTTGCCCTGGAGCCGGTTGCACCAACAGGGCTTACGCCTGGTTGTAAGCTAATTTGGTCGTAACTTTCTGGGCGCAACTTTAAGACCGTTGCACCAACTGGTCGTAAACACTATTTTCACTAAGACCGGGCGTAAGTTTTACGCCTACCTAAGAGCAGGCGTAAGTGTAATTTTAGAACGTTTCTACGGTAAGGTAGGGTAGATATCGCGGGACGACTTGTTCGCACCACTATAGTTCAGTGGTTCGCAACTTCGCACCCGCATAATAAACACACTAGCCTTAATAAGGTGCAAACTGCCCCATTGATCAGCTGTTCGGCTGTGCTTAAAAAATAAAATGATCAGCTGTTTGGGAAATAATCTAAATTGTAGCTAATACTGCACACGTGTCTGTAGCCAGTTATTTTCATAGCGTATTAATATTAACGTTATGAAATAAGTTTTAAAAAAATTACTTAACATAACATTTAGGATATTTTGTAACGGGGAATCTGCGCACTTTCGAGGTCTATCATACTTTCAATTAAAGTGTCATCGCTTATTAGAGTGAGATCAGTGGCAAGATCCCCCTCTGCAGTCTGTTTGGCAGTCACTGCTGTCCACTACAGCAATTCAGCGAAGGTAACATTAACGTTAGGGGAATCCTCACCAAACACATCAACAATGATGTCACTGCATTGATATTTTCGGCGAGGGACCCCCGCCCGTTGGATGACTTGTACTGATTGACACGTCCTTTCTCGCTTTACTGAAAAGGTCCTTCCACTTTTTTCTCATGTCCTGACTACAGTAGCTACGGTGTCCCCCCAAATCGGTAGCTACGTTTATTGACGGCATCTGTTATAATTTTCCACGTCGACTTTTTTATTTATTAGTGATAACGCTGCAGTTGCTGCATGTTTTGTGATCAGTCGTCAATGTATTCTGGCTATACAGTTCACTATCACTGAAGTAACTTTTTCGTCTTTTTTGGTCCATTTCCAATGTAAATTAGCGCGTTAGCAAATTGTCTTATTCTGGCTAGTAGTAGTAGGCTAGTGTAGGCTACTTGCGCATAGCAACGAGAACAATTTTGCTTAGCAACGCACACTACTTAGCAACCGATATGCTTTCACAGGAACGCGCACTACTAAAGACTGGCAGTTAAGACCGTCTTAGTTAAGACCTCTTGGTGCAACCGGACCCTGGGCGTTTAATATTTTTAATCACTTGTGGGCTACCGTAGCTCAGGTTCGTGACAGCAACGTGAATTAGCAACGTTAAGTCACTTGAAACGTGATTCGGGAGTGTCACCGAGTGGAGGGAAAATATATCCTGTCACCCAGTGCAAATAAGTTTTTTTTTCACCCAGCTCCATTCATGTCTTTCTCAAAACCTGCCGTAAAGAGAAAGGTTGGCGATGAGCACAGACAATTTCAGGAGAAGTGGGAGACGGAATATTTTTTTGTTGAGCACAGGGGCATCCCGACGTGTCTTATATGCACAGAGAAAGTTGCGGTGCACAAGGAGTACAACATCAGACGTCATTACTCAACTAGACATGCTGAGGAGTATGCAAAATACCAGAAAGAAGAGAGAGAGGACTGGGTCGCCAAACTTAAAACATGTCTACTGAGGAAACAAGGTTTTTTTTAAATAGCAAGCAAAGAGAGTGATGCGGCAGTCGAAGCTAGCTACGTGGTGAGTGAGATGATTGCTAAGGCAGGAAAGCCATTCAAAGACGGCGAGTTCCTCAAAAAGTGCATGTTACAGGCTGCAAGTATAGTCTGTCTGGAAAAGAAGGGTCAGTTTAGCAACATCAGCCTTTCAGCCAACACAGTGGCAGAGCGCATTTCTGACCTGTCAGGTAACATTTACGATCAACTGCGTGAGAAAGCTAAACATTTCCATGCATACTCAGTCGCTCTTGATGAGAGCACAGACGTCACTGACACTGCGCACCTCGCAATATATGTCCGTGGTGTTGACGACAATTTTGAAGTGATGGAGGAGTTGCTCACAGTAATTCCAATGCATAGCCAGACCACTGCTCAGGAGATATTCCGCCAGCTGTGTGATGCCATTGTGAATGGCTTACTATGGAAGAGTTTTGCTGGAATAACAACCGACGGAGCGCCATCAATGACAGAGAGGAGAAATGGACTTGTGGCACTTGTTCAAAGAAAACTGGAAGAGGAGGGTGTGGAAGAGGCCATTGCTCTGCACTGCATTATCCATCAGCAGGCCCTTTGCAGCAAATGCCTGAAGTTTGACAATGTGATGTCTGACGTTGTGAAATGCATCAACTATATCAGATCCAGGGGCTTAAAGCACCGGCAGTTCCGCGCCTTTTTGGAGGAAATAGAGTCAGCATATGAGGATGTGCTCTACTTCACCGAGGTACGTTGGCTTAGCAGGGGAAACGTCTTGAAGAGGTTTTTTGAGTTGAGAGCAGAAGTGAAAGCCTTCATGGAGAAGAATGGGATGGCTGTTCCTGTACTAAGTGATCCCAAATGGCTCATGGACTTAGCTTTTCTTGTTGACATCACACAGGAGCTTAATGTACTGAACAAGAAGTTACAAGGCCAGGGGCAGCTTGTCAGTGCAGCCTATGACAATGTCAGAGCATTCTCCACAAAACTTGTGTTATGGAAAGCCCAGCTTTCTCAGACAAACCTCTGCCATTTCCCAGCATGCAAGGCACTCATGGATGCGGGCACACCATTCAGTGGTGAGAAGTATGTTGATGCCATTGTAAAGCTACAGGCAGAATTTGATCACAGGTTTGCAGACTTCAAGACACACAGAGCCACTTTTCAGATTTTTGCTGACCCCTTCTCATTCGATGTGGAAGATGCCCCCCCTGTGCTTCAAATGGAGCTAATTGACCTGCAGTGCAATTCTGAATTCAAAGCCAAGTTCAGGGAGGTGAGTGGAAAAGCAGACAAGCTTGGACAATTTTTGAGAGAATTGCCCCCCACCTTCCCTAAGCTTTCCAGGATGTTGAAGCGGACCATGTGCCTTTTTGGGAGCACCTATCTGTGTGAAAAGCTCTTCTCCACCATGAACTTTAATAAGTCAAAGTTCAGGTCCAAACTTACTGATGAGCATCTTCAAGCCATACTGAGGGTCTCAGTTGCTTCCTCCCTCAAGCCAAATGTGGCTCAGCTGTGTGAGAGGAAGTGCTGCCAGGTCTCTGGCAGCAAGGAGTAGGAGGAAGTAAGAGAAGCCTATGTTATGAAGAACCGTTCATGTTCTGAATTGTTATTAGTAAAGATTGAGAAGATTGGATCAGTTGTACTTTTTTTGAAATACCCCTGTTCTAGATGAATTTATACCGTACATTAAATAATTAAAGCCTCTAACCGATCATGTAGTTATTACATGAATTCAACAATATTTCTTTCATTCCAAACTCTCCTTCACTAAGAGTGGGAAATAAATGACACTGTAGCAATATATATAAAAACAAACCAGGTATGTGATGGATAATTAGTGATAAATTTGTTAAAAATGCCTTTGTTCAGAAAATTGAATGGCTTCTGCAAACTTTATCCAACACTGCACCTAAATAGATTGTATTATTATTAAAATGAAGGCTGAATCACTTGCTTACTGAAGTTTGCTTTTAATGTATGATTGACTACACACAATTTATCCATGGCCTGGGATTACTGTGGACAGTTTTAAAATGAGATAAACATTTCTCGACTCTGATGAGACTACTAATATACTGAGATGAAATAACAAACAGTTGGCTGGACACCAAATGTCCCAAAAGTTTGATTAGCAACAGAGTGCGTTATTAAAAAAGGCTGCGGTGTCGCTTCTGGTTCTTCCGTTCCTGCCGCTATGCAGACAGCTTATAAAAAAAAAAAGATGCAGGGGAATTTGAGTGCCCATTGAGCTGGCACAACCTTGACCTTGCATACAGTCTTGACGCAAAGGAGGAGAAGCAAACCATAAAATCCTACATTTTAATGAGTCAGTTATTAACGATTAGGTCTCTGCTGGCATATTGTACACCTAATTACCCTGCCCAGAAAACAAATAATTAACCAGTCAGCACAAAACCTAATTGGGATCAGAATGTGATAACATGTCTATCATTACAGGCAAGGCAAATTATTATTAAAGCATAGAGGTTTGGCCTCTTTATTTCATTTTGAAAGTGGGGCATTCACTCTGATTAGAAAGAGCCTCATTTTTGTAATGTGGTGGGAATGGCCATTCCAGTGCTGGCAGAGAGGGAGTCATTTCAAATGGACAGATGTCTCTCTTACAGTCCAAATTATCCACATTTTACTATATGCAGCACAGCATGAGCAACAATGAGGGAGCAGAATTTGCTTGGTTTTCCTACCACAGAAGGATGCTAAATGTGCCACAGTACTTACTTGAAGAAATGCTGTTTATACCTTTGCGCACCTGTTTGTAATGGCATTTTTTAAAACACACTGTAAGCAAACAGCTTGATTATATAAAAAAGTGTAATTCACTTTTATAGCAGACACATTCTTTTAGCTATTTTTTTCCCCTGCACCTTTCAAAGCTAATTAGAGCAATAATACCCATACTTTTATACAAACTTACTGAAATGCTAATTAAACAAGCTTAATTTTTCCACAGAATTTTGCTGAGGGGAAAGACAATTTAAAATGACTCCACATTTCTAAGGTATAACAAATGCTGATCTGTGCTCAGATGAAAGCAGTCTGGTTAATGCAGCCCAGATAAAAATACAAAGAGAAAGGGAAAATAATTGAAAATGTAAATAGATTCTTTGTTATATCTCGCTGACCTGCTACACCGTTTTCAAATTATCGGATTCTCAATCTCTAAAGTGTTGCCGTCAGCAATCTTTCTCCCTGTGAAGCTGCTCTTCTGATTCTCTGGGAGGGGAAAAATTAGGATCCTAACAGTCTCTTGGACCAGTAAAAAATATATTCCATAAGCCAGGCTCTGAGGCCTTCATGAGCACGCAGTCTCATTAGCGACAGAGCTTTGATGGAATAGTTTACATTTACTTCATCATTTTCATTTCCCGCAGCCTCCTTCGCAACTCAAAGTGTTCATTAATGTAAGCAGCGAGCGCGGGAAATGAAAATGCAAGACTGCTTCTGAGAAATCAGAGGAGCATACTGGACAAGCCTGAAACTGCCAAGTGAATACACTTAATATAAGCTACCCAGGCTCATTCTGTGATGATGATAATCAAGCAAAGGGTCACGGGAGTCAGGCGAGAGTGAATGTCACGGTATGTGTCACACGGGAGTTCTAATTTAGAAATCAGCATATTTCTAAATGTTAGATCTGCTAGTAAAATAAAAAAACAATGTGTCTTTTAATTTAGCGAGAATCAACTGAGGCAGCTTAGCCGACATTCCATTATTGTTCACTGAAGTCACATGCACTGAAATATTAAACAGAATTCACCGTATCTCTGTAGACCTCAAAGCTGCTAAAGAATTGTTTCATATCAAATGATTGAGCAGTGCCTCAGAAGTAGCCCCTTATGATGTTCACAGACAGAGAATGTTAGATAGACAAATACACTGATAAATGGAAACTATAATTCATAACATAAGGATTAAAAAGAAAAAAAATGAAACCAAAATGATGAGGCTCCATTTATTTTTTGGGGCCAGTGTACGTGAATGGTACCGCAGCCTCAAGGGTGGCACATTCAGATAAAACACACGTCCACGGTACAGTGGAACACCCTGCATTTTTACTGTAAACAGACTACATCAGTTTGATTTAATCCCACCCGATATTTCTGTGGCTTTCCAGTCAGGAGAATCTACCTCTAAGCAACCAGGTCTGCCTCAGTGTTACCAGGTCGATGCTGAGGTAGATACATTGACTGCACCTTGAATCTCCAGGGTCAGTTTTCTACCAGGAAAAGAGCAGTTCGCACAGCCCTTTGAAGCACACACGTAAGATTCTACACTGTACTTGCCTTGAGCTCCTCCAGGTCTGGCCTTTCCATGCTGACAACAGCGGCCAGAAGCTGGTCCTCCAGGCCGTCCCGGGTCACTGTGAAATTAATTAACGTGCACTGTGCCTGCATCTCGGGCTGGTAGTGAGGATTCGCCAGTTTGGTATGAAGGATCAGACGGAAATTGGGGCTGTATTCACATTCCTTATCTCCAATTTTAATGTACCTTGAGCAAGCACAAAACAATACTTTCAGCAAACATCCATACGTACTGTAAAACACTGCAGCAAAAATGTTTCCAGCTTTAAGAAAGACAAGTTATGAAACCTTTCGCTTGTAACTGAAAATAAGATATCAAGAGTCTTTTGATGTTGTCGGGTCACAGACATCAGGAAGTCATGGCATGCAAAAGACATGCAACCAAATGTTAAATATGATTTATGACGTTATTTAAGCTTATGTTAATATGTCAAATTACATTTGGTGCCCTAAAATGGGGGTGGGGGAGAACTATGTGTAAAAATGGGTACAATTGATACACGGTTCACCAGATATGGATGTAAAAACCCTCAAATTAAAGCTGAAAGTCTGCACTTTAACCTCATATTCACTGTTCCATTTCAAATCAAATTTGCTGGAGTACAGAGCCAAACAACAAACAATGTCTCACTGTCCTAACACTTTTTGAGTGCACTGTATGTCTGCGTACTATTATTATTACTTATATTTAAATGATGCCAAGTTACACTTTCCTCAACAGAAACTAAAAAAACCATAGTGCAAACCAGTGCTACGTTTTCCTGCATTTGTAAAAAATCCCATCTGTCATTTGGTTTCTTCAAATGTTGCATTGCTTCAAAGAGACAAATCTGTAAATCTAAGTGTACACACACAGATACGTGTGTGTGTGTGTGTGTGTGTGTGTCTGTGTGTGCGTGCGTGCAGCCCTGAAAATACTTACCTCCCCTTTTTGATAGTTTCTCGACCAAGTAAAGGTCCCAGCACTGGATCTACCATCTCTTCCAAATTTTCAATCAAAACTACGTCACCAGCAGACAAAGCTCTCTCCACAGAGTCCAGATATCTGCGAGAAAACGAGTGTGAAATTCAAAAGGACCAAAATGTTAACTGTGAACCTAAGTAATACTTCACAATGTTGAAATGCACTACAGAATAATTTAGAGCCATTTACCCTCTCTGACCAATCCGGATGACCCTGAGGTTTTCTCCATACTTGTTCTTTATCCATTTGATCCCCTGGAGCTGGGGGTCAACCATTAGTGGCCAGCGTTCACAGCTGGTGAGGATGGTGGCATTCTCTGTGGACATCCTATCTGCGGGTAACCCCTCATTCTGCCAAGCCGCTATGTCAGCATCATCCATCAGCATAGTCAATGGGTCCAAATCTGGAGTGACTGGAATTGCAACCTTGGACAAAAGACACGGGTGAAGGGGGACAGTTGTTACATTGTATTTGATGTGGAATTTAATTTGAAGTCGAACAGAAAACCATAATGTCATAATGCCATAATGAATACAAATTTTTTAAATTTATATTAAATCATTTAAAAAGTCAACTTAACAGTGAACTTTCACTCCAGACTGTACAACTTATCTAGTTGTTCTAAGGTTTATGATATTGATTGTTTGTTTGAATGGACGGTGTTGTGAGTCAATGTAATAGAGTAGTTAGCCATGGATTAAACAGCAAAACAGTAAATTAAAAATGTGCATAAAGGAGAACAGTATTGTGGCATTGAGAAAAAAAATGGTTATTGAAGAAGAAGAAGAAGAAGAAGTTGAAGAAGTTGAAGAAGTTAAAGAAGTTAAAGAAGTTGAAGAAGAAGAAGAAGAAGAAGAAGAAGAAGAAGAAGAAGAAGAAGATAAATGAATAGTTTTATAAAAATGTTTTGAAGATGATATTCTTGACATTTTCATTTTCCAAAGGCCTATTTATACTTTTAGAAATGCCATGCCTTACTCTTGCAGGAAACAATAGAACAATAGATAACAAATGATCAGGCTTTAATCACTGGAAATGAAAAGTAAATTAAAACCTATTCAACTGTAAACTGTAAAACTAATGAAGAAGCATGTTATGGATTTAGTTTCCGCCACAATATATGAGCTGTATTTTAGAGAGAAGGCTAACTTTATCTATTAAATCTATTACAAACCTTATACATTACGGAACCCCATCAGTTTTACACAGGACATAGAAAATTATAAAGCAGCAAGAAAAATATTCTTTACGCTAACCTTGAGCTGGCTCAGATAAGGCCTCCAGGTTTTGTCCATCAGCTCTAGGCGATAGTGCTTGGTGAAGTAGCCGAGGTAAGAAACAAAGGCTGTGATCAATAGTACGTCTCCACACAACGTACTCTCCTGACTCTTGAAATTGCCGACTGCTTCAGCCCACCGAACATTCTCAGAAGCAAGGCCCCCTACCTGGAAGAAGCAAAAAAAAACTATTTTAGGATATTTCCTCTGGCTTTTCAATCAATATAACATCCCTGGATGCATCTCCACCATTTTGTAGGTGGCACAGTGTTGGGAGGAACCAATGTAGTGGTAATCCAAGAAACCCTGATTGAAAGGACTCGATCACTGAAATCGTGTCCCAGTACTGTGGACGTCCATACTTAGCTAGTGACATAGTTGGGGCTTGAAACGGCAAGTTCTTAGATTCCAGTCTGAGAACTCCTATTATATGATCTACTCAGGAGCCATACAATATATATAATATACAGTATATAATGATAATCCTTAAGTATAAACTTTTTGTCAGCAAATGTTCAGGTTTCTTTTAGCATTAGTGTATGCCAGGTATCCTTATTTGCATGGGCCTGTCTAACTTGCATCAGCCTGATAATTAAGAAATAATAAAGTTGCAGGTCTCTATAGATATTTCTTCGAAAGAGGCAAGCTTATTTGGGATTTATCATTGTCCAGGTGATTATCAGGGGCTCCTGCCAGTGAGGCTTACCAGACGGTTGGCAAGAGAGATGGTGAGCGCTGTGGATTCAGCCTCCTGCTGGCATTTGAGTTTGTCAGCCGTGGCTTTCTCAAACTTTGCTGTCAGCTTCGCCAAGTTCTCATTAAGGTGCTGTGAGACAGAAAAGAGTGGTATGGCCATTAAGAAGTGAAGCACAAAAAGGCAAAAACTTTCAAACAATCTAAATGCTCATTACATGAGAGAGATCAAGGTGTATTGCTGAAGAATCTATTGCCATTGATTTCCCATACTGAGGAATGTAAATGATCGTTCTCTGATGTGGCTTTCTTTGGAATATGTTAATAATTACCATATGGAAGAACACAATTAATTGGTGGCGGAATCTTAGATTCATTAAAATCATTGGAGAAGAGAGACTTGTTCCATGAAACCCTGAAAAGTTGAAACCCTGCTCCTACAGAAAGAAAAGCATTGCCCCAGGGATATAAATATGGTATTTATGTTTCAGAACTTTAAGTTCAAAAATGGAAAGAAAAAATTTCAATATTTCAGTGGCATCCAACTTTAATTGAATGTGAATCATATTCACTGTACTCAGAGGAATATTGGCATTGGTGGCATTTTACTCGCAGTGATGTTGGTCTGCGTGGGATTTTACTCACGTTGATTTTACCCTTGATAATGGACAGCTTGTCCTGGGCAGCAGCCAGTTCTGCATTGGCCTTGCTGAGGGCCTGCCTCTTGGGCTCCACTTCACAGTACACCTGGTAGAACTTTACAATGTTGACGACCCAAGAGCAGAGACCTGCGGCCGCATTGGACTTAGAGGCTATGAGCTCGGGGCGAAACTCTGGGTCCTGCAGGTACGGCTGGATGGCCTTCAAGCAGTTCTCATGGATGTTTTCTTTTTTAAAGTTGACCAAGGCATCCAGGAAGTTGTCAACTTTGGCCATCATCACCTTGGCCGCCTTCCAGCTGCGGTCCTTGGCGACACGACCCCCGGGGGCCATCAGCACCATGACAGCAGCTGTCACATTGGTGACCGCGGTCACGGGGGAGCCGAATGACTTGAGCTCTGTCAGGTTGTTCTGTAGGGACGCATAAAAAGTAAACAACTTAATAGCAACATTTAAAAGCATGAAGAGGATTATTAATTAGCTCCTTTCGAAAGGAGAACCGTAATAGAGGTGTCAGTTGCTCAGTGCTTTTGAAGGCTGCAGCAGCACTTCCGTCAGACTGAGAGCTGTGAAAACCCCCTGGTGGTTTCATTAGTCTGTGAGTCTGATGGTGGGAAAATGTCTTGTTCTTCTATGTGGCAAACTTAACACTTGGGATAACTGTAAATCATAACTGCACAGAAAACATCAGGGACAGAGTGAATTTACTGCTTACTCATTCTCACGTAAAAAAAGTTTCACATACTAAAAATTTTTATTTGTTATTGTTTTAAAGATGTGTAGTAAAAACTATTCTTGTTCCAATTATATGGATGATGGAAAAAACATTCTTCACTTGTGTTGCAAAGTATGGAAAATGGTTTTAAAGTCTTCAAACCATAACACGTATTTTAGTTGAAAATAATTCCTTAACATAGAATATCATGATTGCTAACATGCTATTATCACCTCAATGGATGATTCAAATAAATAAAAAAGCAAGCTAGAAAAACTTACTAGTGAACTGACAAGCTACCAAATCACAAATGGAACATTGTAAGCTAGCTAGCACAGCTAGCTATACATGTGGTACTGAAAACCACAACATTTAAAATTATCACATGTATAGATCACAAGCAAGCAGAATCGCATTAAGCTATGCAATAGTAGTGTAGACCAAGACTGAACTTCTCCTTAAGCCCTGAAAATAGACCTGACCAGCACAATATAACCTAAGAATTTTACAACATGAGCTGCTATAAAACAGTGGCCAGTTGATAAAAATGTAACAATGGTGCAAATAAAATGTTCTTTGAGCCAACAGACATTATAAAAAGCCTCTGAACACACATTGTAGTTTGTTATGCTGGCATATGAAAGGTAATGGTTGACGAAGGTTCCCAGCTCCTCACCTTGTTCAGAGTGTTGAGAGCCTCCTGCGCGGCTATAAGGGCTGGCTCGGCTTTGGCCAGGTCTTCTTCACAACCCCGCTGCTGCCCGCTCACCACCACAGCAATCTCCCCCACCTTCCGCTCCTCATCATCCGCCACCGCCTTCTCCTTGCTCACCTTCTCCGTCTCCACCCCCACCACCTGGATCAGCTTGTCAGCATCCTCGTTCTTCTGTTTCAGCTCCACTTCCTGGGCGGCAAGCTTGGCTTTAAGGTCATCCACCTGTCAGGGTAAAAGGCAGGGAAAGGCTGAGTTGGGAGGGAGATAAACTCATACCAGAGGACATCAAATCAATCTCTATTTTGTTTTCTCACCGCTTTCCCAAATGAATACCCATAAGTCAAAATAGAAGTGAAGCTTATGGTAAATAATGGTACTTATAATCAACTGCATTATGGATTTCTAATTTAATTATTCTTGTCTCTTAGTTAAATGTTTTGGTAATGCGGTTTGTTTTGTAAAGATACTTTTGTTTACACTTTAAAAAGCAATCAACAAGTGAAGTATATACACTAATGAATTTTCCATTATCTTCTAATTGCATCTTTCATGTCTTTGAGAGTGACAGCACAACTGTTTTTGTTGAGTGTGATCATATTAGTGATGTGGCTTTTCTTCTAAAAGTCACAATGGGTTTTTAATTGAAAAAGAAAATAAGAACAAAAAAATTGCAACATTTAAGACACAAAGAGCTTGTGAATCTAATCAGTCCATTATCGATAACTACATTATGCATAATAACAAACATAAAGTTATTTTGTGAATTAGACATGGTAGGGCACTGACACGGTAGCGGCTTTCTTGTTTTCATTCCGAGGATTAGCCGGGGAGACAGGTTAGCCCATTAAAATCTTTATTTTTAAAAGCTTGGTCCAATCCCATTCAGGACACCTTAACTATGCTTGAACCACCAGCCACGTTCAATGACCTGGTTACTACAGCTATATGCCTTGATAATCGTATCAGGGAACGTGAACGTGAAAGCAGAAAACACTTGATTCGGCATAAGCCCTCAGTGTCAGTAGGCACTCCACCCAGTTCTCGACCATTTCCTCCCTTTGATCAGGAGGAACCCTGATGCAGGTAGATGGGTCATCTCTCCATAAATCTGGGAGAAGGAGACCACGGGGGTACTGGTGCCAATACAGTAGGCGGAAGAGTCATAATAAAGATCAGTGTCCCAAGCTGACGGGAAATGAGGAGTCTCACGAGGCAAACCGAGACCCCCGGTGAGACTTAATAGTACTCATTCTCGTTCAGCTGTTTTGGGAGGGACGCTCAGTCAGTTATTGACACCGAATGGGCTAGAGGCTTAAAGATTCCAACACACCGACTTACTGGCACTTGTCAGGTGACTGCCCTCGACGGCCGCCTTTTGGGTTCCGGAATCATTGAGCGTATAACTAACCTGGTGGAGACGCATATTTTCTTCCAGGGCCACTCGGAAAGACAAAAAAACTTTTCATCGACTCTCCGTCATACCCACTGGTGCTGGGACACTCATAGCTAGGGTTGCATGACCCGCATGTCAGTCGGAGTAGGGATAGGGATCCTATTCGTCAGTGGGGTCCTCAGTGCCAATCGCATTTCCGCTCAGTTACCCCCTCTGTTTCATTGAGTTGTACCCGGGTACTGTCCCTCCCAGGGGTTCACTTTACTCATTGTCAGTTCCAGAGAGCGCTGCCATGAAGCAGTATATAGAGGACTCTTTGGCTAATGGTTTTTGCGTGCCATCCACATCACCAGCTGGCGCTGGTTTTTTCTTTGTAAAGAAGAAAGACGGAAGGCTGAGACCTTGTATTGACTACTACTAGGGCTCAATGACATCACCATAAAAAATCGGTATCCTCTTCCACTCATGAACTCCACATTTGAGCGCTTATAGGGGGCGTCGGTCTTTTCCAAACTCAACCTTCGCAAAGCCTACAACCTTGTGCACATGCGTGAGGGCGATGAGTGGATGGCAGCGTTTAACACGCACCACGGGGACTACGAGTTCCGGGTCATACCTTTTGGTCTCACTAGCGCCCCCTCTGTTTTTCAGGCGCTAGTGAACAATGTTTCGAGAGAGATGCTAGAGAGATTGGTTTTCGTCTACTTAGACGATATTAAAAAAATGTCTCCGGATCTCTCATCCCACATCGTCCACGTTAGGCAGGTTCTGGAGGCACTTCTTAAGGCCCAGCTATTTGTTAAGGCCGAAAATTGTGCTTTCCACACCAGCTCTGTCTCCTTTTTGGGGTTCATTGTGGCAAAAGGTAAGGTACTTATGGATCCAGAAAAAAATTTGGCGGTGAAGTACTGGCCTACGCCCAAGTCTGTGAAGCAAGTACAACGATTCTTGGGCTTCACCAATTTTTATAGTAGGTTTATCCGGAATTTTTACACGGTAGCCGCTCCCATCACAGCCCTCACCAAGAAGACATCTCTTACTCATTTTTAGTGGAATCCTAGGGCGGAGGCGGCTTTCACTGTAGGGATTTTTCCTTTATTTGTCACCCGTCTGTATATATACAGTATGTGTGTGTATGTGTGTGTCTGTAAATGCACTATTTACTATGTGTCAACCACTACTAATACTGGTAAAAAATTAAAAATAAAACTATGGAGGTATGCCCCTCTTTTGAAGCTGAAAGCCTGAAAGACAAAATCATGCAAAATGTGGGAGATAGAAAACAAAAGCAAACTGGCAAGACTAGTTCGAGGGCATAAAAATGTTAAGGAATTATCTTTGGACAGGTTAATCGAAGAGTAACATTTTGTGATTGCTGCCAAATTACATTACGACACAAGGGAAATAGTTTATCTGTGTCAAAAGTTAATTTGGCTCCAATGTACTTTTAATTTAGAATAACTTGGAAATCCAGCAACAACAATAAAATGTAATAAATAAAAATAAAATAATTCTTGTTATTCCTAACAATTGAGGTGTGAATAAAGGCAGTTATGTTCATGTTTTAGTTGAGTGGTCAGTGCCACCATACGGTCTGTACATTAAGCAAAGTTCAGTTTCAAATTTGGATTGTGGTTCCTGTGCTGATGTAACATTTTTACTGTACATTACTACTTAATTTATTTTAAAGTGATGTTAAAAACAAAAACATACACTACATGGCCAAAATAATATGGACACCTGCTCATCTGACATCTCATTCGAAAATCATGGGCATTAATATGGAGTTGGTCCCTCCTTTGCTACTATAACAGCCTCCACTCTCTTGGGAAGGCTTTCCACTAGATGTTGGCACATCGCTGTGGGAATTTGCAGCAAGAATAGCATTAGTGAAGTCAGGCACTGATGTTGGGCAATTAGGCAGTTTTTCAATTGATCCCAAAGGCGTTTGATGGGGTTGAGGTCAGGCCAGTCAAGTTCTTCCATACTGATCTCGACAAACCATTGCTGTATGGACCTCCCCTTGTTCACTGGGTTAGATTAAGGTATTCATTTTAACAGTATAACAAGAAATGTTGACTGAACCCAGTCCCCTGTCTACAAGAAATACATATGCCATTTGTGTTTCAACATAGTCAATTGAGACACCAGGGGCCACATGTAAAAAAACTCTGAGTAAAAAAATGCGTAAAAGAACGCTCAGGGTGAAAGTCGGAAATCTGCTTTAAAAAAGTTGAGCATTTTCTACCTCTGCCTTTCTGTCACAGTGTCGCCATATCACACAGACTCCAAACATTGCCTACGTATGGTGTCCATCGTGTGCAAAGGTACGCAGATTCTCACAGCACGTGTTATATTATACATCTGAATTTATGCGTGGAAACTCGCTAACGCTGCTTTCTGTGGGCATTGTTCTGCTCAGCACTGTTTATACATGTGGCCCCAGGACGCTTTATGATGGTACTACACGTTGGAACACCTGCCTGACAAATTTTCTCCTGCATCTGACTGTGGTGCCTGCCTGTGATTTAGAATGGTGTTCTTTTGGTGTAAATGACAGTTCTGGCTGAAACCTATTACCGTATTCCTGTTCCAATCAATTTTGTGTTTGAACACAAAACACTTTCCCCAACTGGGAAACCTAACTGTTCCCCGACCCGACTGTTTCTTTCTATATTGTTGACAAAGATTGAACCTGTAAAAAAAAAAATGTGTCTGTTTTTTTATGTATCACCCTTAACTATGTACAGTACTTTTTTTTTTTTTACTGGTTAGGGAGTGGTGACTGGACTGGTTATCCCTTTTTTTTCTTTCTACTGTTTTGAACCTTTCACCTTTCATCAAATATGTGTACAAATGTCATTGTTGCCTTTTATTATGTGAGCTGAAGAAAAATCCAAGAAACTTCAGTTGGAACGGCCATAAGTATTGAAACTAATCAGATACCAAATAGTCTAATAGCAGCCTTTTAATATTAACTTCCAACATTTGAAATGTCAGGATGTCACAATAAGCCATATCTGTCCAGCTGTTATCTCTACAGAATGTCCATGGGGAGTAAAATGGAATTAACTTTTGTATAATATCAGAGAATAAAATTTGTCAAAGCCATTAAGGTCTTAAAAGCACAGAGTAAGTGCTTCTGCATTACTATGCCTCTGGAGTGACACATCTCTACACTGACTAGCCCAGCTTTCATTTGTGTAGCAGACAACAAGAGAATCAGTAAATAAAGACATTCTGCCATTAATAACATAATAACTTTGGGGCTTTGGTTGCATCCCCTCTTATCCCATTAAACCTACCTACAATGATTCATAATGCACAGGACAAGAACAGGGAAATGCACTAAATGGCTTAAAAATACGATTCTGAAAACTTAAATATATTGTTTTCATATTATACTGCGCAGTATGTTATGTAACAAAAAATGTGGTTCTCTGGGCATTCAGTTTAATGTGTCATCCCATAGATTTTATATATGCAGTATACCTTGAGGATCTCATACAATCCATGGCTACATCCTGACACATCCATGCATTTACTCCCTTTGATTCACAAATCAAGACCTAAAATACAGATTAAAAACTTTTACCTTGTCTTTCATTATCTGTTTTACAAAGTTGTGTTTCTTGAGCTCTGAAACACTGGAAATGTGCTGCACAATCCAAAAATGTATGTAATATTCTCAGAGGTCGTGTAAGCTATTCTACAGCCATTTCCTGCAAGTATGTTCCACTCATTTACTTAATGAGTCAAACCTCTAGGCAGCCTTTGTGGGCTCTGTCCATGTATTTCTTTATATAAATTGTAGCGGTTAAACAAAATAAACAAATGTTTTGTTTCTTACTTTCCACCATAATTATGGTAAGTGCCTGCATTAATATGGACTGCATTGTCAAATGCACATGTGCTTTCCAACTTCTAAAGCAATCCGGTTACCCACTGAAGAAATATAGCTGAGACAAGTCTACATTCTGGACTTATTATGGAGATTTACGGTGAGATAACAACCCTAAACAATGTGCTCTGAGACACAAAAATGTTGCTAACGTCAGCGAGCGAACTCTTAGGAGGCTGCTTTGTAAAAGATGTACTGAGCTGTTGTGCAACAAATGCAATGCACTTGAGAGTGGTTTGTAAGAAGGATCCGCTATTATACACACATATATCTTCCAGCTGAGACCACAATTGTAACAACCAGGGGGAAAATACTGAGATATGAAAGATGTGAAAGGGAAGATCAATAACTCCATTGTCAGGGGGAAAGAATCAGCACACATTTTTGCCAAATCAATGTATTGAAATACTTAGGAAAAACACAGGCAAAATGTGAATGGGGGAACAGATAAAGCAAAAAAAAAGGCTTATTTTGGATTAGTGGAAACTTTGACTGAGCGCATAAAGAAGATACAAATTCAAGGACTGATATGCATGGCCTTAAAGCAAATCATGCAGGAGGTTTGGGGAATGAAACTGACATAATAATAATAATAATAATAATAATAATAATAATAATAATAATAATAGTTGAACAGTGCTGGGATGCTGACATACATTACCCTGCTCTAAAAAAAAAATAGGATTTACTAACTAAAATATTTTTGGTGGGAAATACTGCGGGCGCAGACAAAGTATTTGCACACGTTATCATTTCACACTTTGAGGGTGATCAACAGAGTCATTATGTAAATTACTCCAGCCGCAAACAGCCATATCTAAATGAGAAAATTTGCATGTTTGGAATGGTTATACTGTAAGAAAATGGTGAAAACACTGGCAGCAATGTTGCCGTTTTTATGGTTATTTTTGGTGTTGGCTACTATTACACTGAAGGAGTTTATTATGAACTGTTACACTGGATGTCTTTTAGTTTCTGCTGGGAGTTACAGATGTTTGTCAGGACTGAAATTACCATAACTAATGCTTACTAGCACTAAGCCTACTTGCACCGTAATTGTCACATAAAATCACATTTCCATTTGATCATGGGTTAAAAAATTTTTATAAAGTTTTGACTTGCTTGCTATCCACTGTTTGTTATAATAGACATTGCATTGCTTGTTTGATTCAAATAATAGTGACTCTTCTATTCTGTAACACAATTTGCTTCATGATTTAAAAAAAACATTGACATGATGTAACCTATGTACGCTATCCACAAATTATCTTCTTGTGTATTTTGAGTGTTAGCAAGAATGGGCCAGTTAATTAGCCCCCATTATTAGTTACTCTTCTATTCTGTAACACAATTTGCTTCATGATTAAAAAATATATATTTCTGTTCATGATGTAGCCTATGTACGCTATCCACAAAATCTCTTCTTGTGTATTTTGTGTGTTAGCTAGAATGGGCCAGTTAATTAGCCCCCATTATGCAATCATTCAGAACGTTCAGTTATCAATATTACAAACACACCCGTAGCCTACGTGTCATGCTACAATGACAGCCGTGATCTTATCGATTCTGTGTCTTTTAATACCTGCTTTCCATTTGTACTAAAATGCAACCACAAATACCTTTCAAAAACTTCCTTTCGGGCTTAGTAAATCACTTTACAAGTGCTAAAGTAATCTATTTGTCCACTTTCCACTATTATTAGTAGGGACGCCCAATTTTGCATATTCATTCAGGCTAACCCGCAAAAAAAATATCAATGTATCTTTCAATTTTAGTACATACAATCCTCTTTACACCTCGTTAGTTGATCACCTTGGAAATTTTTTTGCAGGTGGTAACAGTTTTACACGTGTTTCTGTACACGCAAACTTTTAGTAAATCGAACTCTTAGTGTGCAGTGGATGCTAGTAGTGAGGTAATACTGAACAGTCATAGTAGTGTTCTAGCTGAACAGTCATAGTGCATGCACAGTGTCCTGAGCGGGGGAAGAAACTCTTTGTAAATATGTACAATGACTATACATAATCAGGGATCTAATGACATATTGCAATGACCAATGGGATGAATATGTATTACAAATGATTAGGTTTGTCCAACACCCATTGGCAACATGATAATGCTTACCCCCCCCCCCCATTTAAGTGAATGGGATCTTCCTAAGGGTGTGGCTTAGTGGATAAAAAGAGTTGCACTACAGTTATGAGGAGAGTATGTTAAGGTACAAGTAGGGGAGGAATAATTAGGTGGTTTGGCTCCTATTCGCCAGTTCCTGTTTTCTATAATTGTTATTTTTTTTAAGGTTATATTTTTGTTTGCACAGGCAAGACTATGTACAGGTGGGATGTCTGCTGCTTGGGGTCACTAAATAAACCATGCAAGAACCGAGAGACCCCTGTGTGCTTTCCATCATTTCCTTGCATACAGTGCATATCTCTGAAAACTAGTAACTATGCCACTGAATTCAGATTAACCTCATCTTAAGTAAAATTAAAAAATACAAATATATAAAGCTATATATATAACCACCATATGTTTTTATTTGGGTCTTTATTGGGTTTTTTTATCTGTATGACTAGATATAACTTGATATAACTTTCAGCGAATACCAGGTCTTTGGGTAGAATCACTGTGAGAAATCACACCTACTGCAAGTTTATTGACATCCCATGGCCATATGTATTTGCCTACAAACTATCTTTATATAACTTTTAAAGAGTCAAATTAGCGAAAATGTCAATACATCAGACAAATCTTATCAATGACACATTTTATCAAAAAAATGGTGGCTTGTACGTGCCTTTCAGGCAAGTGTGTTCTTTGTGGGTAGAAGGTTGGATTTGTGTCTTTACCTCAAACATGTCAAAAGTTATGATCAGTAATATAGTGCAAATTAAACTCACTGGCAAGTGACACCACATTCATTCAATGCTGGGGAACTCACTACCACTTTGCAAAGTAAAAAATAAAATAAAATAAAAACAAGTGGTTTTCTCAGAGGCGAGCAGCAGAACGATTATAAAATCATAAAGTACAATAGGTGCTTGGCCCCCTACCACTCACCCTCACAAATGAGGCGGCCACTGAGGTTGACATTTTCAGAGTATATGTAGAATGTCAAAAATGCAAACATACACGTAGAGGCATCATGCAACATACATATTTAATGACATACCTGAGCAGAGGTGCTGTTAAGCTTCTCAAGACCGTTCTCTAGCCGCTCCATCTTGCTGGTTAGGTCTTGCCTCTTCAGGGTAAGCAGGTTCTGGTACAGTTTGATCTGCTCCAGAAAGGACTTTGGTGTGGTGTAATTGTACCGACGCTCATTGGCCAAGTAGGCTTTAGAGCTGTTGTTCACACTTGTATGAACGTAGGCCATGAACTTGCTGATTGAGTCTTTTACCTCTGGCTATATGTGTAAAAATAAAAAATAAGAATATAGCATTAGTTCACAATGGTCTAACACTCATTAAGACATCATCACCCTTTTCACAAGGGACAATTACCTTGTTAATGTCCCGCAATGTTAATGTCCCGTTTTAAACTAGATTGCATTTAAGTCAAATGGTCTACCATTTAGTTGAGCAGACAGTTAAAAGGTAGTTCCACCAAAAAACAACATTAACCTTATTTAACAGATCAAAGCACAACTAATTAAGTCTCTCTTTGTGGCTGGCCAAAAAATATATATATTTACAGAGATATTTGAATATAAAGTAGAAATTTTGGTAGAGGCATGCGTCATTTTGACGTATACCTCAACCACGTCCTTGTTTTTGAAAGACTACAGTGGCGTCAAGTGGGCGTGTAAATTACATAAGCATGTAGGCAGAGCCAGTGAGGGAGGAAACTGCTGTGTCTGTCACTGTTCTGAGTAGGGACACATCATAGATAAAGCTAGCTATCATTGCTATTTTATTATAATGGCAGAAAATTACATTGATAGGCTACGTTGTTTCCTAAAGATGTTTTGGCAAACTAAACCAAACAGGACTCGGTTACAGTGAGGAGTGGCCTCTGGTAGGCTATCATGGCATGTCATCTTTCTCTGCCTTATTGAATCACCTCGTAAGGAACCATATCAACTAATGTGCTTGTTATGTTCTGAGATTCTGTCTGTCTGTTTTGTATTTTTTACTTGTTTATTTTTTTCTGATTATTTGTGGTTTCACTGTTCTGTGTTTTGTATTACTGTCACTCCCTGTCTTCGTCACACTTTTCGGGATTCGGTTTTCTCTATTTCCTCTGTCATGCGCTTCCTTAATTACTAATTACTTCATTGTAAATAATACTAATTAACTAACAACCACTAACATCTTAGAATTAGGGTCTACTAATCTACTAATGACTAACTTGTATATAATACTAATCTACTAACGCCATAGAATCAGGGTTTTCTACTAATCTACTAACTTACTAACGTCATCTTCTTTCCTGACTGCAGCTGTCTCTCTTTCTGCCTGTTCTATCGCTAATTATCTTTCTTTGGTTCCTCTGTTAACTACAGCGGACTCTCGTTTCTGCTTTCCATTCTCTAATTGGATGCACTTGCTTAACTACCCAGTTCATGTTCAAGTCTGTGTTATGTGTGAATCCGGTCCGCGTATTACGTGTTCCCTTGTTATTTTATTATCTGCTCTCCTCATTGTTTTATTACATGTGCCTGTCTGTCATTTGCCCTTCCCGGTTCCTCACACCTGATCCTCATTGTTTCTTGTCTCCCTCAGTGTATTTATACTTTGTGCTTTCAGTCCTTTGTTGCGAGTTCCTCACCATTTGTTCACCGTTGGTTATGATAGCTTTTGCGAAAGGTCTTCCGAGTTGTCCGTTAGTGCTATTTCGTTTCTGTTCCTGAGTTTGTTATCCCTCGTCCTTTTCCCTGGTTTTTTTTTATTGCTGTCTTTGTTTTCTCCGTTACGACTCCCTGGTTTCGACCCCTGCCTGTGTTCTCGCAACCTTATTTTGGAATCTGTTTTTGTACCTCTGCTGTGCCTTCCCGGTTCTGACCCCTGCCTCTTCTGTGACCACTCTTTGGACTCTGTTTTTGTACCGTTGTCCTGTCCCTCATTAAACTTTGGTTTTTTTGTACTCCCTGCCTGCTTCTGGGTCCCTGTTTCCACCTGACCTAACAGTGCTTGACCATGAAAAATAGACTAACATTAGCGAGCTGATTATAATCTAACTGTTGCGCTTTAAACATTCCATTACAGAAGCAATGTTTACGATGTCATTTTCTGGGCTAGTGCCATTAGCTTTTGTTAGCCACGGGTTTCTTGGCATTTAACAAAGGTGCAAATCCGGGTTTTTAAATCTGTTTGCCATGCAATAGCTAACCCTGCATTCATTTATGGCAGGATGTCTGATATCGGAGGTGGTAAACACGTAGTTTCCATGTCATTACCGACATCAGTGCGTTCGAGTTGCACTGAGAAAGTTTTGGCTTTGCTAGCAAACATAGCTAAAACAGCTAACAACTACAACAATAATGTTTTAACTTTTAATTGTATGTGTTTATCATTCTGTATCGCCATGTTGGCTGATACAAAAGCTTTTCATACTGAAAAACGGGAGGTCAGGGTTGATTTCCCGATCCCTGATTTCCGACATGGAATTCCTAGTTGGAAGGGCGTTTTATTAAATAATTTTTTCCTTAGCTACTCATTTCTCCCCCCGGTCTTCTAAGTGTTCCAGACTTCTGGCTAGGCTGGCTAATGTTTTCACAAAACCAAATGTAGATAACCTTAGCCTAAATGAAGGGCCGTATTTCCCCCGTTTCTCTGAGTTTCTCTGAGATTTTTAATCAATTAGCAGCGTGATTACAAACAGGCCAACAGTGAATAATATACAAGCCAAAAGAAGGTAGTAAACATTCGTAAGGTATACAAACCTCAATGTGCTCCACCTCCTGGAGGAAGCGCAAGCTGACCGATTCAAGGGCCACCTGGGGCCACTCGTGGAACCAGTCAATGGCCGTGCAATTGACTACAGCTGGGAACTTCCTGCTGCGCACCCTCAGCTTGTTTCCCACAGGGGAGAAACAGAGGGCCACCTGCATGCCAAGGAAGGTGGAGGAAGAGAAATGGGTCTAATGCGATCTTTATAAAGCATGGACACCGGGCACTCCTTCGTTTATTATGCATTTTTAAAAACAAGCCAATTTTAACACCACTGGAGGTCCAACAGCAGCATTTAATAATGGTAAGTTTGATTTTTTTTTTTTTATTCACGATAAACTTTTCAGACAAAATGTGATTGTAATGGACACAACCATATAATGCTGGTTTTCTTGTGTCTTGCATATACTGGCTTTGCAACTTTGCTCATTTTGCAACTGTGTTAAAAAGCAATGACATATTATGTATCATCTGAATGTTTTTCCTTGAATAAGATCAGCTGTGTCTTGAAGACACGTAGCCTACAGTCTATGTACACCAGCGTGAGAAACAGGAGCCATAATTTCACCACATGATTAACCCATTAAAGTGTAAGGCCACAAATACTGTATGTGATTAGAATGCTCTAATGCTGAATGTAACAATCACTACTGGTAATCGCTTTGGACTGTTATTTATTTATTTCCAGACGGCAGTCAATTTTTGGTTGTTTTATATAGCGGAACTAAAACGTCTGATTAGTAAATACTCAGCAGCCAACCGACTTGGTCCTGCTGTGAGAATTTTTAACAGGTTGAAATGCAATGCAATGCACATCGAGGGTACATGTGTGACAGCCTCACCTTGAGCTGCCTGCGCACGCGATCAATGAAGAACTTCCAGCAGTTATCCCTGGTGTCCATCAGTCCGAGGCCTTTGACCTCATTTCTCACACCTCCTATGATATTTTCCACTTCATCATCAGCAAACAAATCTGGGATCTCACCTGTAGTTTAGCATCGACACGGCAAGATTCAAACAATTCAAATAGTAGCGACAAGCAGTTGGTGCAGCTTTTATCCTGAGCAGTCAGTTAACATGAACAATGCGATCAAAAAATTTATATGTGTACCCGAAAAAAGATCTGAGCATTTACGTGGGTGTGTGCCCGTTGATATATACATTTTTTAACACTAAATGCTGTACTGACAGAAGTGTTAAAAAAGTGTTTACACACACACATCATTTTTTTAAACTTTTTTGTATTATGTTAGTTCCCTTTC
The DNA here is from genome assembly GCA_022702515.1 of Ilyophis sp. 1 JC-2022. Taxonomy (NCBI): domain Eukaryota; kingdom Metazoa; phylum Chordata; class Actinopteri; order Anguilliformes; family Synaphobranchidae; genus Ilyophis; species Ilyophis sp. 1 JC-2022. The sequence continues at coordinate 42,526,006 of CM040405.1, read as the reverse complement.
TGTTCTCTATAGAATGGTACATGTCACCACATAATGGTAAGTAAAGTTACTTATTGAACTTTGATTATAAATATATAATTCCAGGAGGAATAACATACAACACGTCATATTCTCTGTAGATACCAGTTGAATGGACTTGAATGGCCCTTATTCCAGCTTGATTTGTGTGCATATTCCAAGGCAAAATTTGCACAATGCTATAAATGCTTGAAAACCACTTGATAGGTTCTGTGAACTTTATCCAGAATCCATTGTGGGCCAAAATAAGAATAACCCAAACATCAAAGCTCTAATTCATATGATTTGATATGATAGCTGTAGAAAAAAAAACAGTTGAAAAGACTGAAATAATACATACTAAATGATGAGGTGACTGAAAGTAGGTTAAACTGTTAAACCCAGGTTACAATTTTATTTTTATTTTACAAATGTTATGTTATTACTACGCGTACAGTGCGTCTCTGAAAACTGTTACCTGATGCCAAAAGGTCATTGACAAGAACAAGGAATTTTTCATCTGAAACCTGGGCATCAGTCATCATGAACACAGTGCCAATATTCTTCACTCCAGCTTTGATGTACAGTGTTGCCAAATCAGTCTAAAAAAAAACAAATACACATCACACTGCTTTAATTATAAAATCCCTCCACTTGGAAGCTCTAAAAATTATCACATAACCTTGTCATTTTATGTATTGTGACATTTAAGCAGTGCACTGCACTGTCCTGTCTGTTTTCGTGTTAATTGCCTAATTAGCATATTCAACCATAATGCAACAAAAGAGACGAGCAAAACTCTCAAAAAATTGACATGCAGTATATTTGTAAGGGATATTTCTAATATTAAAGGGCTTGATACATGTCTATGGAACTAATGATTTTTGTTAAGGTGTTAATAAGGAGGTGGTGTTGAGTCTCCTACCTTAAGGTCAAGGATGCCATATCCTTTCTTCAGGGTAATCTGAAACACCTCCAAAGAGCTTATGAAGGCCGCAAGCCGCGTCAGGCTCTGCTTGCCGCTGCCGCCCACTCCTACCAGCAGAGCATTCCCTCTGGGAGACTCCAGGATGCGGTTGATGCGACAGCTTCATGAGAAAATTAAAAAGCAAGAGTGTTCAGTGAGAAGGATGAGAGAATCAGAGAGCAGGATAAAAAAAAAGTATTCATATAAAAAACAATAATAGCTCTTATTTCATTGTGATAACACTGCCTAATTGCTGTTGCCATCCATATAGAACAATGCATGTTGCTAATAATGTTATTTTCATTTTTATCTTCGCTTGACATTTTGCTTGATGCACTCGTGCGCGTTTCTTGCGCTCAACGGAGGTGAGTGGGCGGCGTTTAGGACGGAGGAGGTGACTTCTTTGATTGTAAACTCAGGACTACAGCAAGGCTAAAAATCCTGCATAGTGCAACTTTAATTCCATTTTTGTTTTGCATTTCCCTTTTCATTTTATTTACACTTATGAAGCCTCCAAATACATGTAAGTACAGATTCATAAAGTTGATGTTAAAAAAAAATAAAAATAAACTGATCATACACCAAAACTAGCTAAAGTCATTGAGCTAAAACTAATTTGCTTGATCTAGTGCTTTGATATTCCTTATGAAAAGCACTCTACAAATATATTTTTGAAAATGTATTATTATTATTACCATGAAGTTTGTATTGCTTCAAATGACACGCATGAGTTAATGTGGGCGTGATCATTATCAACACCACAAGCATTCATTTCAACGGTAAGGAGGTTTTTCTTACATATGAGACATGGCATCCTCAAAGAGTACAAGGTTCATAGCAGCATTGACTTCATTGTAGTTGTCAAGGGCCTCCAGAAGGGTTTTATTGAGGGTCTCCCATGACTGTATTGGCATGTACTTGGGCTCTCCCATGCCAGAGGCAAAGTGGAAGTACATATTCATGGCTGCAGTCTCTTCAAGGGTTTCATCTATATCCTAAAAGAAATCAACTACACTTAATGCTCTCACATACTTGCAACTGCAGACAGATTTATCCTGGTTAACATTTTAGCCCTTTTAAGTCTGTGAAACATTATTATTATTATTTTTTAGTCTCCACATGTATTGTTATTTCAACTTATCACTTCAATTGTATGCTCTAAAACAGTATTCACATTGGCATTGAACATGTTTCACTTGTGTAACAATTTCTCTCCACATATACTGTATTTTCCCATGGACAAGAATTCACCATTTTCTCTAACCCTCATCTTCCTCATTATACAACCTGAAATGACAGCTAGGCATTGCTACGCTTGTGTAGGATCTGGAATGGTTCAATGCTGCTTTACAGAGTAAGAGTGGTTAGGGCAGAGGGTGTCAGCTTTCTCACTGTAGCATGAATTCCCCTTGATAAACTCCGGGAGCCCCGGGAAGAAAACCATTAGAATGTTTTCCAATTTGCTGGACTGCTCTGGTCTTGACAGGCACTTTCTTATTAGCATTCCTTCCTTGAGTTGCTTTGGTCAGTGAAGTCCAGCCAGATAAACAGTCCATCCAGCTTAATGATTTCTACCACTCAAGGGTGTGTGAGTAAATGTGTGTGAGTGGTGTGTGTGTGTGTGTGTGTGTGTGTGTATGTGTGTTTGTATGTGTGTGTGTGTATGTGTGTTTGTATGTGTGTGTGTATGTGTGTGTGTATGTGTGTGCACCCTCTTTTTTGTGAAACTTTACAAAACTCTCACCTCATAAAACTTTTTCACTGTATCAGACTGCATCTTATCAAAGATGCCAAAATCCTTTTCTTCCACCATCTTGTCTCTATAAACTCTGTTAGACTCATGAAGGTAAATTTTCACTAGGTCCTGGGGACTCTTCAAGCAGTTACTTGTAGAAAATAGAATGCCCTACAGAAGAAAACAGTCAGTTAAACCGGACAAGTTAAATTCAAGTTTCCATTATCAATATACACATACACATCATATTTGTTTTTCTAGTTGCTTTAACAAAGTTTTGACAGCTGATTTGTTTTAAAGCAATTTTAAAGTCTAAAATAAGAAAGTTGGTCAGACACTTGGTTGTGAAAGCAAATATTTGGCTAGAGAACTGGTTTTTTTTCTCTGCTTCATCTGGATTTTCTCTCAAAGATCTGTATTATCTGGATTACAACATTCCTCATAATTTTATGGAATCTAAATGCTATAGACAGACCTACATAAAGTGTAATGGAAAGATGACTTCTTATATTAGGCTTTACAGGCTAACTTTAGCATACGATTCTCACAAATGCCTCACAAATCAAAGTGAAGTCCTGCATATTCATGTAAAGAGTGTGCCGGCACATGTTGTATGCGCATACATGTGTGTGTGCATGCCCCCCCCCCTGTATTCTTCACAATTCACACACTGATTCCATAAGTATTTGGACGGTGACACAATTTTTGTTGTTTTGGCTCTGCACTACACCACATTGGATTTGAAATGAAATATGAATATGAGGTTAAAGTGCAGACTGCCCGCTTTCATTTGAGGGTATTTACATCCATATCGGGTGATCCGTGTAGAAATTATTTTATACATAGTCCCCCCTCATTTTAGGGGACCAAAAGTAATTGGACAATTGACCCTGCAGTGCAGCCCTCACTTACTCAAGCTTCAGCATGGAAACAAACACAAATACACACACAAAGTACACAAATTCACTATTAAGATGCACTCTACTGAAAAGTAGAGCTAACAGTTAGGTGAGAACAAGCCATCTAAATGTCTCACGCATGCATAATGTTCTATGATTGCTTTGTCTAAACATTCACATTCTGTCATTCAGATCATAAGCTGAACAAAAAAATATTAATGTAACATCCATCCATCCATCCATTATCTAACCCGCTTATTCCTGGTCGGGGTCACAGGGCTGGAGCATGCATTGGTTGAGCGGCAAGAATACCCCCTGGACAGGTTGCCAATCCATCACAGGGCACACACACACACACACACACACACACCACTCACTCGCTCATAGCTATTTAGAGTCTCTAATTAGCCTAACCGGCATGGCTTTAGTACCCAGAGGAAACCCACGCAAAGCTTTCTTGCTGTGAGGCGACAGTGCTATCCACTGCACCACCTTAAAGGGGACATTCTACATTTAAAGATCTTTGGAAGGACATTTTCTGAACAGATGCTTATGTATGCAGACATATTGTTCCATGCATCATGCCATCTGAGCCAAAATGGCAATTGCAGTCTGAAGAGGCTATTTTCATAGAGGCAAATTGTCTGTGACTTGTTTGAGATGCAGCAGTCCCAACACATATTCCCCAATCCAAGTTCCCACAGGTCATACTTTTAAATTGAAAAGGCTGAGATTCATGGAAGGGTTTTGTTATATGTAGCAGCTAAAAATGGAATCCTCAAACGATAAAAATTGCCTCAGCTAGGAGTTGATGCAAGAGAAGAATAAATTATGTATATGGACTTGAGGTAAATACAAACAAAAAACCTTATCAAAGTGAGTTAACAGCAATTAACTGCTGTATGTTAAATTTGAGCACATTGGTATTTCTATACTTTTCATAAAGTATTTTATTTTGTTTATTTCAGTAAAGACATAGTCAAATAAAACATAACATGACAGAGCCAAACATGTAAACATTTACTCTGTTTTGGTTTGAGGACATTTCGCAAACGTTTATCTGATGACCGTAATATTGTAACAGTGTGAGAGGTTGCTTATTTAAGCATGATTATAGGTATCCATTCATGACAATCAGCCAGCTTTACGATGGCTGGCATAGAAGAATCTGTGAATGCATAAATATTAAATTATTCAATATGAAAACCAGGAGACAAAACTACAGAATGTCCCCACAAGGCAAAGAAAAAACAGGAAATCGTTTTTTTTTTTAAACCATACTCTGAAACACTACTATTATGAGGTTTTGAGTGAAAGGACTGAGTTGATGAATGCTTTTAAATACAGTTGCTTCTATTCATGTACTATGGGGGTACTTGTATTTTGCATTGCCAGACCCAAACAGATCATTCTTACCAAATGAACTTTCTTTTGGGATTTAATGGGGTTGCTGACACAATTAATCTCTAGTTAGTTTCCCTCTGGGAGATTTAAACCTGTCATCCTCCATTGGGATGATTATGTGGTAGCCAAGCATGAAATGAAGATCACAGGAATCCGTTCCATTTCAACTGCACCACAAGAGGCTGCCAGGTTGTGAGGTATGGAAATGGTACTGCACATGCACTGTTCCCTCTCCGTACCGTGAAAGAAAACGCAGTGAAACAGATGCCGTGCGTTCCCCACACCAGTGTTTATGCAAATCATAGCTGTCAACTCAAGTTTACCGAGAGGCCAATCCGATTAGTCACAATATTGAAAGCAATGTGACAATTGTCTTCTGATTCTAGTGTTAAATGGTGCAAGTAATTTGTGTAATTAGAGATATAAACCAAGAGGGAGGAATGTTGCCACTCATACCACGGGCACACATGGCACCAGCTGCCATAAAAAGATCCACCTTTATACAATCCTCTGATTTTAGGGTACATAGAGAATTACTGAGACCAGGTTAACCATCTGCAAGTATGCTTATGGAACCCATTTACTTACACCAAGTAAAAAAGACTCTAGTCCAGTACAGCATTCAAAATTGTCAAACACAAACTGAAAGTAAATATGCATGAGGCCAGGCACTCAGAGAGGTAAGGATAAACACAGACTATCGCATTTGTGGTTGTTCAACGTTTTAAAGAATGAAGCAATTGAACAGCAGAATGCTTCTTGTCACACTGGGATTTAGTTTGATTTTTCTTGCAGTTAAATTACCTTCTTGCTACCTGGTGGTTCTGCTCATGCTGAACATACATTGTTGCAAATGGGGTTTTTCTCCAAACCCTGGGAATGCTCACCAAATCGTGTTCCACAGACACACTCCAATGATAAAACATTTTAAAATGCTAGGACCGTGAAGCAAACCACTCCCCAGTAGACGTGCAGCTTGCATTGTGCCTGATTGAAACAAGTAAATAAATGTTTTAAAAGCAAAGAATTATAAAGGCTCACTAACTGACAGGATTGACTTCCATTTAGGGTTAGACTGTACAACAGGAAACCAAGCCCAGTAATTACAATAAAAAAAGAACTGAACAATTATAAAGAATCTAGACGATAACCAACAAAACATACATTATAAAAAATGCAAAGTCATTTGCCCAAAAATATGCAAAAATGCAAAGTAATTTACTTGCAAAGTCATCTTAAAGACAAGCTGCAGTGTTCATGTAACTGAGAAGTGTGAGACTTCTGTATTGTACGGATATCTCTGCCTCAAGAGGCTATAATCATACTTCCTAGATGCTCACACAGCAATCTGTTAATGCATCTGAAAAGGCTTATAAAATAAAATCTGGTCATTTGATACCCCTGCAGTGAAACCCACAGGAAGACTTGACTAATGCTCCACAGTATGTATCCATGAAAGTCTTTTGAAACCCCTTACACAAAAATTACCCCACAAATTGTTTGTACTGACACAATATAACACTATACCTGCACATTTATGGATACATTTAAAATACAGATTTGTATTCTCTATAACAATGCATAGAAGGTTTGACTCAATCAAATTAGTCATCTAACAGTTGGGTCTGAATATGAAGACTACATTGCCTGAAATACTAGCTTTGCACAATATGGACATTCTGAGAGAAGCGTCAGTCCCTGTAGCTTCGCCAGTGGGTTTGGCTGGTAAAAATGGCACGTTCAAAATAAGTAAAAATAAAAAAGAGTTAATATTACTATGATTAACATGACGTGCGCTGTAGTCCAGCTGTCTCTCGTGTTTGTTAATTTGAATGTATTTTGTTGTATCGGGCATTTGTCTTTTGTTTTTTCATGCGCTGTGTGTTTGTTGTGGTACGGGGAAGCGGGCTGGAGATTTTTCAGGGCACTCCTGTTGCTTGTTTTGATAATATTGACGAATTGTCTAGTCGGAATAATTTTGTTTGTGGTGGTCACCATGGAGACGCAACATATGCTCGGGAATGTCCGTTGGATCTGCAGCAACAAAGTTTACCATCTCTCTTCACCGGAGTTGAAGATGTCGGGACTGATTCGGGAGTACAAGCAATCTCCAAAAGGCAACCAGGGAAGGGAAGGAGAAGATAATACGGGGGAGGAGCGAGTCGTCGAGTGGGAAGGCTGACTGTATGGAGGAAAGTCGTGGAGGCAGAGTTGGACTGCTTAATGACACTGGACATCTCGGGACAGCGGGGGCTATTTTTAATCATGGCTGTGTTCCACTTTAATTCACTTAATTAGTTTGGTTAATGCAATTATTATATTGAATGTCTTTATGTGATGTTTGTTTGTGTGTTGTGGGTCTGTCCCACTGTCTATGTCTTTTTTGTTGATGCTGGTGGCTACAACGGCTACAACTGAAGTTCCCTAAAGGGAAAATAAAAGTTATTCTATTCTATTCTAAAAGTTATTCTATTCTATCTAAGCTACTTAATTTCAGTGAATTTATAGCATCAGTGACACATAATATCTGTTGTCTCTTAGAGGCATGCATGCTGTGTCCTAACCTAAGTTTAATTTAGAATAAGACATGATCATGCATCTTAGAAACTGCCCAACCTTTTTATTACACTTACACAAGACAAAATAAAATGGTCACTTTTTTCTCCACAGTAATGGAGAAACGTGTATAGCGCCACAAAGTTGCCATTGTGCAGGATGTACCAAAATGTTTGCGGTATCACAACAGTGATTAATTTTAACTGTGCACTCTTTAAGGCAAATCTGTCCCACATTAAGAACGCTATGACCTTGGTTCTCACTGTAGTTAAATCAACACTTCTGATTACCAAACATGTAAAATACCTTTTGAGTGTTAGGCCTTTTCAATATGTTTTAACTTGAAAACAGCTGGTCTAGGAAGTGTTCCAAGAACCTATGGCATCCAAAAACTACAAATAAAACCATCAAAACCACCTGCATACTTATGCTCGCAGAGGATGTTAGTCCTTGATGGATATGTGGCATCTCAAGAACTTGCGTAATAAACACAAAATTGAACTATAATTTCAGCAGAAAGCGTCCCCAATCTATTATTGATGGAAAAAAGACAGTTTTCCCTGTGTTCCTTTAGAACAACAGAGGGCTTGCTGTTAAACCTACCAGGCACATATGATACAACAGATAACTTATTATGCTGTCATATTAGGGAGGCAAGAGAGAATTATGCACTATAAATTCAAGCCAAGACCAAGTTTATCCTTCAGGTACAATGTGTCCTGACAGTTTACAGCTGAGCTCTTTCTCAAGTGAATTCTCACTCTCACCCCCAGCGTTCATTAAGCCATAGACAAAGTTACTGGCAGAACAGGATTGTTTATTTTAGCAGATCAAGTTGAGAAAATAGATTTCAATTATTCAATTTATAATATATATATATATATATATATATATATATATATACAGTCAAGCCGGAAAGTCTGCACACCCCTTTCACCTTCTCCACGTTTTATTACGTTACAGACTTATACTACAATAGATTGAGTTCATTTTTTGCCTCAAACATCTACACACAATAGCCAATAATGACGAAGTGAAAACAGGTTTTTAGAAAATATGCAATTTTATTTTACTGACAAAAATAGGTTATTTAGGTGTTACATATCTGTACACACCCTTAGCCTAATACTTGGTTGCTGCACCTTTGGCAGCCATTACAGCTTCAAGGCATCTTGGGAAAGAAGCTACGAGCTTGGCACACTTGTTTCTGGACATTTTTGCCCATTCCTCTTGGCATATCCTTGCAAGCTCCATCAGGTTGGATGGGGAGCATCGGTACACAGCCATTTTCAGCTCTTTCCACAGATGTTCAATTGGATTCAGGTCTGGGCTCTGGCTGGGCCACTCAAGGACATGCACAGACTTTCTCCGAAGCCACTCCTTTGTTCTCTTGGCTGTGTGCTTCGGGTCGTTGTCATGTTGGAAGGTAAACCTTCGACCCAGTCTGAGGTCCAGAGCGCTCTGGAGCAGGTTTTCTTCAAGGATCTCGGTGTACTTAGCTGCATTCATCTTTCCCTCTATCAGGACTAGTCGCCCCGTTCCCGCTGCTGAAAAACATCCCCACATCATGATGCTGCCACCGCCATGCTTCACTGTAGGGATGGTATTAGCCAGGTGATGAGCGGTGCCTGGTTTCCTCCAGACGTGAAGCTTGGTATTCAGGCCAAAAAGTTCAATTTTGGTTTCATCAGACCAGAGAATCTTGATTCTCATGGTTTGAGAGTCCTCTAGGTGCCTTTTGGCAAACTCCAAGCGGGCTGTGATGTGCCTTTTACTAAGGAGGGGCTTCCGTCTGGCCACTCTACCATAAAGGCCTGATTAGTGGAGTGCTGCCTAGATGGGAGAACCTTTCAGAAGATCAACCATCTCCACAAGGATACGCTGGAGCTCTGTCAGAGTGACCCTCGGGTTCCTGCTCACCTCCCTGGCCAAGGCCCATCTTCCCTGATTGCTCAGTTTGGCCAGGCGGCCAGGTCTAGGAAGATGCTTGGTGGTTCCAAACTTCTTCCATTTACGAATGATGGTGGCCACTGTGCTCTTTGGTACCTGTAAAGCTGCAGAGATTTTTCCGTACCCTTCTCCAGATCTATGCCTTGACACAATCCTGTTTCTGAGGTCTGTAGATAATTCCTTTGACCCCATGGCTTGGAGTTTGCTCTGACATGCACTGTCAACTGTGGGACCTTATATAGGCAGGTGTTGGAAATCCCCAATCATGTCCAATCAATTGAATTTATCACAGGTGAACTCCAATTAAGTTGTAGAAACATCTCAAGCAGTATCAGTGGAAACAAAATGCACCTCAGCTCACTTTTGGGTGTCATATCAAAGGGTGTGCACACTTGTATACATATGATATTTTACATTTAGATTTTTAATAAATTAGCACACATGTCTAAAAACCTGTTTTTACTTTGTCATTGTGGGCTATTTTATGTAGAATTTTGAGACAAAAAATGAACTCAATCTATTGTAGAATATGTCTGTAACGTAATAAAACGTGGAGAAGGTATGCAGACTTTCCGGCTTGACAGTATATAAATATATATATATATATATATATATATATGTAATGGGTTGAGCTTCCACCAGTAAGTTTGGCCACGCCCCGTAATCACCGCGAGTGAGAACAGGTGACACTTGCATAATCACCGTGAGTGAGAACAGGTGATACTTGTATACTTCCTAGTCTAACAGATCATTTAAAAGGAGTAGTGTGCAGGTAGTGACAGACCCGACCCGCTTTGTCTCGACCCCGTTGTGTGGAGAGTGTTTGTAGTAGGACTGGAGGTAGCGTGAGCCCTCTCCCAGGCATTCGTACAGCCCTACATGAAGAATAGTTTGGTCACCGTTACTCGTAGCTTCCAGGAATGAGGACTCTGATGATGGTGACGTCCCACATGACCTAGTTCTGCTGTAGTTGCACAGGAGGAGCTCTGTGCCACTGCTGTTTTTGTCTGTTAGTTAGTTTTGGGTTACCTTTTCATTAATTGGTTTAGATTATTTTCTGACACAGAAGATCCTTATTTGTTTCTTTTGACCTTTAATTGTTTCTGTTGTAAACCAACTGTGTGGCTAAATAATAAGGGGTTCTGATAGGCTAGCGCTGGGTTTCTTGCCAGTAACAGGACAGTTGGGTGGCTATATTCCTGCAGGTGGAGGCTTCACTTTGGGGCTTCTATTGCATGCTACCATTGCTTTGTTTTATAATCTCGTGTGCCTCTTCTATTTAGTGTGACTGAGTGTGAGTAATTGTTTCTAGTGCATGATATCTGCTTGTAGTCTAACCCGTGTGCTTTGCTTGTTTTGCAGTGTGAGTGCAAACTAATGGTGTATTTCTTATCTAGCCTACTGGTGGTGGTGAAGTGCTTACTCCCTCCCCTTCACTCCCCTCCTCCTGTAGACTTCCCTGGCACCCTCCCCCTGTCCTGGTAATGTGCCCAGTGTAGGAATATCTTTTAAATTGAAAATCTATTTTTATAAGTAACGTGGATCCATTTTACCTTGTCTCATCTGTGAACCAATAAAGTTATACTGTTTGAAACTGGAAACCCACGTCTCTGCTCACTCTCTTTACTAAAGAACTTGTGTAGTAATTGGGTAATCTCTGGGTGAAATTCCCAGAGTGGCGTAGTTGGGATCTAGCAGTCTGGGGCTCATACGTGCCCCGGTCACAATCTGGCGTAGTCGGCAGGATTATTAAGCAGAGACGTGTCCTTCCAGTACATTTTGCCACAGTTGGATTTATTATTTTGTTTCATTTTTTCTTTTTATCCAATATATGCAATTTGATGTTTTGACTTGTCTGTAAAGGTAACCATTTTAGTGTTTTGAAAGGGACAAAAACAGCAGTTGGCCATTGGATTCCACTCAGAGACACCTCTTCTGGGGAGAATCTGCATTCCTGCTCAGTGGACTTCTGTTTCCTACTACCGATCCAGTATACTGACTTTTCACCAGAGACATGGAGGGCGAAGTGCAGGACTTGCGGGACCTGGTAATACAGCTCAGGGCCGACAAGGAACACCTCACGCAGGAGCTTGCTGTGTCACGAGTCCCTACTTCTAACCCTGTCCCTGAACCCTCTGGGTCCTCTGGCCCTCCTGGTGTGGCCCCTGAACGCCTCCTCTATGTGCCCAGAGAGAGGAAGTGTCCCATGTTTCGCGGGAATATGGGTATAGGTATAGTGGAGTGGGTTGATGAGGTACGGGCTAGCATGCGGGCCCGACATCTAGCCCCAATAGATCAGGCATACTTCATTTATGATCACTTGGAAGGGCCTGCCAAAGATGAGATCAAGTATAGGCCTAGACAAGATCGTGAGGACCCTGAGAAGGTTTTGCTCATTTTGCAGGAAGTGTATGGATGTTCACTGTCTTATGTTGCCCTGCAGAAGGATTTCTTTTCAAGAAAGCAGCTAGATGGTGAGTCATTACAAGAATACTCCCATGCTTTATTTGAGCTCATGGAAAAGATCATGAGAAATGCCCCTCAGGCTATACCTAACTCGGCTATTCTATTGAGGGATCAGTTTGTTGAATATGTTAATGATGCAGATCTCCGCAGGGCTCTAAAACAGTTTGTCCGGGCCAAGCCAGTAGCTACGCTTCTGGATGTACGAGGTGAGGCGATCAGATGGGAGAGGGAAGGTATACTGCCGGAAGGTAGGCCACGCAGCTTCTCGGTCCCCTCTATTTGTGCCACCCACATATCTAGGGTGCCAGCTGGTGCTAGCAGTATACCACCTCAAACTGAGATGGCTGAGGTAAAAGACATGCTAAGAAAACAACAAGAACAACTTAATCAACTCTCGGAGTGCCTTCTGCAGTTACAGAACCCTCCCAGATGGTCGCAGCCTCCAAGTAATGGCCCAGTGATCTGCAGACGCTGTCAGCAGCCAGGCCATTTTGCCCGTAATTGTGATAACGAAAGGGTCACTCCTCATGTACAGCGCCCCCAGTCCCGTCCCATACAAAGTTCAGCCTCACAAAATCAGCCGTTGGGAAACTAATGCCTTCTGTTTTACAGAGCCAAAATTCAGAAGGGGGCATTGCAGGCTCAGGTCACCAGGGCCCAGTAGAGGAACAGTCTTTACCTCGAATTGTGAGCTCCTGTCCACATGTCACAGTAGGAATGGGGGGGGTAGAAGTAAAATGCTTACTTGACACCGGGTCCATGGTCTCCACTATCAGGGAGTCCTTCTTCCGCCAGCATTTTAGCAACTCTCCTCATGCATGCCAGTGGTTAGAACTCACAGCAGCTAATGGACTCAGCATTCCATATGTCGGTTATGTGGACCTTGATGTTTCTGTATTGGGTACAGTCATTTCGAAGAGAGGAATTCTAGTTGTAAAAGACCCCCCGGGGTCCCCCCCTGAAACTGGTGTCCCTGGGGTACTAGGCATGAATGTGATCCGGGAATGCTATGCCGAGTTGTTTGGGCAATATGCTTCATCCCTTTTTGATATCCCACTGGTGAAAGAGGCTCCAGAAGTATGGAAGAAAGCTCTACAGGAGTGCCATGAAGCCCGGGTCAGCCCTTCAGGCCGTGCCAGTGGAGTTGCTAGGGTGAGGGGGAGATATCCAGCCTATATACCTGGGGGGACAGTTAAGTTGGTAGCAGCAACCTGTACACAGAAATGCTTTTCCTCTTCCCATGCATTGTTTGAACCTTTTGCTAAACATGATGCCCTCCCCTCAGGCCTGCTAGTATCTCCCGCCATGGTTACAGTGCATCGTGGTACTGCATACATCCCAGTGGTGAATGTTGGAACTACTGATACTAAGCTTTACCCTCGTTCTGCCCTAGGGATGCTCCACCAGGCCCAGATAGTGAGTTTACCCACAGGCATCAGCGAGGTCCTCAAGGAACCCGAGGGGTCGTGTACTGTGGCCACCATAAGTTCTCAGGCAGGACAGGTGAGCAAAGTTTCACATACTATTGAGTCCCTTGACTTAAACAATGTCCCAGAGGCAGAGCAGGCGAAGGTAAGATCCCTTTTAAGGAAGCATCAGTCTGTCTTCTCAGCCTTTGAAGGGGATCTGGGGTGTACTAACCTTATAGAGCATGAAATCCCAGTGCTGGATGATGTGCCGGTGCGACAGAGGTTTAGGAGAATCATCCCCTCAGATTATGATTCTGTAAAGGCCCATATCAACCAGCTCTTAGAGGCCCAGGTGATCCGGGAGAGTTGCAGCCCTTATGCTTCCCCCATAGTCCTTGTCAAGAAAAAGGACGGCAGCCTGCGGATGTGTGTGGATTATCGTCAGCTTAATCACAAGACTCGCAGGGATGCCTTTCCACTGCCCCGGATAGAGGAGTCCCTGGATGCTCTGTCCGGTGCACAGTGGTTCTCCACAATGGATCTGGCAAGCGGCTATAACCAGGTACCGGTGGCTGAGAAAGATAAGGCTAAAACGGCTTTCTGTACCCCGTTCGGACTGTTTGAATTCAACCGTATGCCTTTCGGCCTCTGTAATGCGCCAAGTACATTTCAGAGGCTGATGGAACGGATTTTTGGTGCCCAGCACTTTCAGACCCTGTTACTGTACCTGGATGACGTGATTGTGTTCTCCACCACGGTAGATGAACACTTGGAGCGCCTTGACTCAGTGTTGTCCCGCCTGCGACAGGAGAAGTTAAAAGTAAAGCTGGAGAAATGCTGCTTCTTCCGAACGGAGGTAAACTATCTGGGACATGTGATCTCAAAGGAGGGAGTGGCTACGGACCCAGGGAAGATCTCGGCAGTGGCAGATTGGTCAAGGCCAACCAGTGTGACAGGACTGAGGTCATTCTTGGGCTTTGGTAGTTATTACCGACGATTTGTGGAGGGATTTGCCAAGATTGCAGCCCCTCTCCATCGTCTAGTTACCGAGCTTACAGACCCCCACACAAAAAGACCATCTCGAAAGTTAATTGGCGAACTTTGGACTGACCAATGTGAGGAAAGCTTCACTGATCTCAAGTCCAGATTAGTTTGTGCCCCTGTGTTGGCTTATGCTAACTTTTCTCTACCTTTCATTCTAGAAGTGGATGCCAGTCTCAGTGGATTGGGGGCGGTGCTCTCCCAAGAACAGGACGGCAAAGTGAGGCCGGTAGCTTATGCCAGCAGAGCCTTGACCCGGTCCGAAAGAAGCATGCCTAACTACAGCTCCATGAAACTTGAGTTTCTGGCCCTAAAATGGGCCATGACTGACAAGTTCCGGGAGTACTTGTTGGGTCAAAAGTGTGTAGTGTGGACAGACAACAATCCGCTCAGTCACCTGAGTACCGCAAAGTTGGGGGCAATAGAACAGCGGTGGGCGTCTGAGCTAGCCGCTTTTGACTTCTCCATCCGGTACCGTTCAGGCCGCTCTAATGCTAATGCCGATTCCCTTTCCCGGCAGCACCCAACCCCCAGCGCCCTCCCAGATCTGGGAACCGCCCTCCCTGAGTCCCTGAGGTGCCGGCAGACCGAAAGACCATTACAGGTGACCCAAATGTCAACGTCGGCCTTCCTCTCTCATTCCCCGGACCATCTTCTTACCCTCCAGCATGCGGACCCGGTGTTGGGAGCCTTCCTCCAGTTTTGGCGCCGTAACCGTGTCCCCGACAGGAGAGAACGCCAGGCTCTTTCAAACCCAGTGCGGGAACTGGTACGGCAGTGGAATCGAGTGGTGGAGAGGGAGAGGCTCCTGTACCGCCGCATCTTACGTCCAGATGGTGGGGAGGAAGTCTACCAGCTGCTGTTACCTGCCTCCTTGAGAGAGGAGGTCCTTCAACAACTACACCAGGGTCATGGACATCAGGGAGTGGAGAGAACCACTGACCTGGTGAGACAACGGTGTTATTGGCCAGGTCTGTATCAGGATGTAAAGGACTGGTGTAAACGGTGTGACCGATGTGCTCTGGCCAAACCCGTACACCCTACTGTGAGAGCACCCATGGGTCACCTGTTGGCCTCCCGACCAAACCAGATTCTGGCCATTGATTTTTCCTTTTTAGAACGTGCTCGTGATGGAAGAGAACAAGTTCTAGTAATGACTGATGTCTTTTCCAAATTTACACAAGCTGTACCTACCCGGGATCAACGAGCGTCCACAGTGGCAGGGGTGTTGGTCCGGGAATGGTTCTACAGGTTTGGAGTGCCGGCCCGAATACATTCGGATCAAGGCCGGAACTTCGAAAGCCAGCTGATCCAGCAGCTTTGCAGTCTCTACGGCATACAAAAGACGCATACCACTCCGTATCACCCCCAGGGGAATGGCCAGTGCGAGAGGTTCAATAGGACCCTGCATGGCCTGTTGCAAACCCTTCCGCCTGCCAAGAAGCTGGATTGGCCCAACTACCTCCCACATGTCACTTTCTCCTATAATACCACCATCCATCAAACCACTGGTGAGTCACCATACCTCTTAATGTTTGGTCAAGAACCCCAACTCCCTATTGATTTCCTCCTTGGCAGAATCCAGGAACCGACTGGGGGTACAGTCAATGACTGGCTGCGGGAACATCAAATGCGCCTCCAGACTGCCTTTGATGGTGCCAAGGAGCGGATTCAAGCGGCGGCCCGCCTCAGGAAGGAGCGAAATGACCAACATGTGTCTGGTGGCAGCTTGATGGAAGGTGAAGTGGTCTACCTGCAAGACAATAGTGCTCGAGGTAGAGTGAAGATCCAGGACGCCTGGGGCCCTATGAAATATAAAGTCGTCAAGACCCCCTCTGATGGGGGAGCCGTGTATTCTATTGCACCCCTGGACAATCCGGAGAAGATCAAGCATGTCCATCGAGCTCTGTTGCGACCAGTTCCCCTGACCATTCCTCTTCCCGGTGGGCCAGACCCTGTGGAGCCAGTGGGACCCATCACCAGCGAGGATGGGGAAGAACGGGGTGGTGAGTGGTGGATTGTTCCTCAGCCAACCAGGGAAACAGTAACTACAATTGCTCTTGACCCATCTGCTTCCCCTCCTCAGCTACCCACACCAGCAGGGCCCATTGCCACCGCCCCGTTAAGCATGGAGACCACTGACCCTATGGAAGGCACCAGTGGTACTGGGCAGAGTGCAGTTTCCATCCGTAGAAGTCAGCGGGAGGCCGCAGGGAGGCACACAAACCCTTACCATCTTCCGGTGACAGTGGGGAGAAGGGGGGTGGGGGCGGCAACATCTCGGGTCCCTGGGTCTGGTAATAGGATATCTGCTATTTTTAGGCTTTGGAATTAGCTCCCTTAGGTTCTGTTTTGTTTATCGTCGGGACGCCGATAGAAAGTGGGGGGTAGATTGTAATGGGTTGAGCTTCCACCAGTAAGTTTGGCCACGCCCCGTAATCACCGCGAGTGAGAACAGGTGACACTTGCATAATCACCGTGAGTGAGAACAGGTGATACTTGTATACTTCCTAGTCTAACAGATCATTTAAAAGGAGTAGTGTGCAGGTAGTGACAGACCCGACCCGCTTTGTCTCGACCCCGTTGTGTGGAGAGTGTTTGTAGTAGGACTGGAGGTAGCGTGAGCCCTCTCCCAGGCATTCGTACAGCCCTACATGAAGAATAGTTTGGTCACCGTTACTCGTAGCTTCCAGGAATGAGGACTCTGATGATGGTGACGTCCCACATGACCTAGTTCTGCTGTAGTTGCACAGGAGGAGCTCTGTGCCACTGCTGTTTTTGTCTGTTAGTTAGTTTTGGGTTACCTTTTCATTAATTGGTTTAGATTATTTTCTGACACAGAAGATCCTTATTTGTTTCTTTTGACCTTTAATTGTTTCTGTTGTAAACCAACTGTGTGGCTAAATAATAAGGGGTTCTGATAGGCTAGCGCTGGGTTTCTTGCCAGTAACAGGACAGTTGGGTGGCTATATTCCTGCAGGTGGAGGCTTCACTTTGGGGCTTCTATTGCATGCTACCATTGCTTTGTTTTATAATCTCGTGTGCCTCTTCTATTTAGTGTGACTGAGTGTGAGTAATTGTTTCTAGTGCATGATATCTGCTTGTAGTCTAACCCGTGTGCTTTGCTTGTTTTGCAGTGTGAGTGCAAACTAATGGTGTATTTCTTATCTAGCCTACTGGTGGTGGTGAAGTGCTTACTCCCTCCCCTTCACTCCCCTCCTCCTGTAGACTTCCCTGGCACCCTCCCCCTGTCCTGGTAATGTGCCCAGTGTAGGAATATCTTTTAAATTGAAAATCTATTTTTATAAGTAACGTGGATCCATTTTACCTTGTCTCATCTGTGAACCAATAAAGTTATACTGTTTGAAACTGGAAACCCACGTCTCTGCTCACTCTCTTTACTAAAGAACTTGTGTAGTAATTGGGTAATCTCTGGGTGAAATTCCCAGAGTGGCGTAGTTGGGATCTAGCAGTCTGGGGCTCATACGTGCCCCGGTCACATATATATATATAAACAATCACATTTTGTGCTCTAGGCTCATCCACTGGTGCTGCATCACTGATTAGATACAGCATTAAGACAAAGTAAAAGAGTAAACAATAAGTAAACTTGAGGGTGTTCAAACCTAAATAACTGCACCGAGCCACACTACTGCTTGAGCAAACCTCTTATTAATCGCCTGAAGAAATACTATACACAGCTTTGACAAATCAGGTCTATATTAAAGAAGAGATAAATTAATGTTCCTTCAGACCATTCTAGAACAGACAGATAAACAAATTCCCACTATTTTCAAAGACGTTCTGGAATCAATTCCTGACCTTAATTATTTACTAGCATTTTAATGTATATTTCTACTCAAGTTAAGCTCCAAGTTGGACTGTCCAGATAATAAGAACTCTTTAATATTGAACTACTTGAATTTTTTCTCCTTTTTTTTCTCATGCAACAAATAGGTTTTTTTTACAAGGACCACAGCTTAGATTTGATCCTGACAAAAGGTAAGGTAGACAAAATACACAATAATGTTATCAATAAGACAGTCGTCTATGATGCTCCACTAAAACATACCTAATCTTGAACTGTTTAAAGTCTCATGAGGTTAGATGAAATGGAAAGGACTCTGAGGTGGCTCTAAGGCACATCCTCCTTGCAACGTTCTCTCAGGCACTTGAACTCAGATCTGAATCAGCTGAGCAGAACTAATCATGTGACTTCAAAGATCACTCAACCGTGTCCACGTCTTGCCATGTCATTTTTCTTCTTCCATAAACTTCTCACAGAGAAAAGTAGCAATACAAACAGTCTATGTGCTTTCCTTTATTCGAGAGTGTAATTATCACGACAAAGATATTGATGTAAAAAATTATGATAAATTGATTTAGCCACAGAGTACAGATCACCAATACAAATAAAACTACATGTAAAACTTCTTTCTGTGTAGTTACCATAAATATAAAAAAAGTGTGATTACATTTTCAACTGCTATATTGTCCAAAGATGTGGGTTCCCAAAGATTATTGGAAGCATTTGTATTCATGACACCATGCAGACAGTCGAACAGTGATGATGTATTTAATGAGAACGTAGGCCTACTTCAAAATGTACCCTTAGGTCTTAACTCAATTCTCCCAAATGAGCCACCTCTTGTGTTCTGATTTGTGAGATAGTCTTTTTTTAAAGCGGAAACTATGTTTTATTCTCTTCAAACTGCAGTTAATCCATGACTGAGTAAAAATTTTTCCAACGTCTCCTTTGTGACAGCGAGCTCTGAGGTAGCGTGCAAAGTTATGCATTTGTACCTGTTAAATGAGAAAACCTGCTCTGTGTGAATCAGCAGAGGTGACATTCTGACAGAGCTCTCGCCCAGAGGCTTCCAGTCAGGCACATTTAGAGGTACATTATTATTTTCATGTAAATGTATTGAAATGTTACTTAAAACCCTTGAGATCTGCCCCCATCTTTTTAACTCCTTGCCAAAAGTCATGACTTCGCATCAGTAAGTTTTTCAAAAAGAAATAGCTCACCCTGACTAGTCAAATCTTGGGGCCCTAATTGATTTTATCTGTATTTTCTTCCCAGCTTATTATTACCTTACCAAAGCTTCAACATAAATTCAGTGCTGGGCCACCATTACAAAAACTCAAACTGAATGCAAAATCAGGGCATATAAGCCATTAGAAATTAATTTACAACTGACAATTTAGTCATTTGGCAGACATTTTAAGCCAAAGCGGCTTACAAAAGTGCATTTCATAGAGTGGGGGCCAAAGGAGCGGCTACCAAATGCTCGAATAATGGGATAACCAGCGGGTGAGAGCATTCTTAACAGAGCGGTCTGGTTTGAGAGTACGCTGTAATTTGCATCTTTGTATTCCAGTGTGAGTGACTTAAATTGAGTTTTTATTATCTTTATTTAATCTGGTAGGTCAACTGAGAACTCTATTTTTCTGTGCAGTGATCCTGGAGATTCAATGTGGGTATGAAGATCACAGACCTGTGAGGGATTGTGTATCCCAGGGAATTTATCACAGTGAATTGAGTGAATGGCATGGGGAACGCAGGGTGCTCGTACCTGGAATATGTTGGAGAAGTCCCGGAGGTTGAAGATGTAGTGGAACTTTATGGCAGTGGGCAGGAAACTGGAAGACACCCTTTGGTGCAGGCCCAGGGCCAGCTGGATGAGTTGAGGACAGCTCTTCTGCAGCGCCGTTCCAAAGCCCTCGCCCTTCAGGTGCTGGCTCAGGATGCTGCTGTAGATGGTGCTCAGGGCATCTACTCCGGGGAAGGAGAGCGCAAAAACGCAGAAGTGCCGCTGCAAACCACCGGCATGAAGACAGTGTCAGAGCACAGACTGTTCAAAACAACAAAAATGATAATATTTCACATGAATGCAAAACTACAAGGTGTTGGCTAACCTTTGCACAATTTGAACTTTTTCCATGTTTTATTTCTTTTTGAATCAAAAGATCGGCTTATTTTCTGTACATATGTTTTTGATATAACATTACATGCAGAACCACACACACATCCCAAGGTTCAAGCTTATCAATGCAGGCATCAACATAAATTCCACCCTGGTAACATGGTGCTGTACGTTACTCCAAATAAACTATTTGAGCGCAACAAGACTAGAATGTCTGCATTTGAACATTTTATTTGATCATTAATTAATTCTACAGCATCCAGCCAGGTGCTTGTTCACAAGTGAAAGTACCTTGTCCTCATACAGCACTCTGATATATTTGCCTCTCTCTTTATCTATCTTGTAAATCTGTCTAATAAATCTAAATCTTGATCTTTATAAACAAAGTCAGCATCAAATGAAATCCCTGAATGAGGTGCCTTTTTGCTTTCCTCCCTGGCTGGTACCACCAAGAGTGCAGCAATACTGAAAAATCAAGGGGTCAGCATGGGCGTGTCTCTGGGATACCTGCAGCCGCGGGTTGATGGTGAAGCTGCCTGCCGTGGGATTCATGCAGGACACATACTGCACACTGTGGATTTCCTTCAGCAACAGCTTGTTCCTGTCGTACCTGAGGGGACACAACACATTGGTTTGTTCTGCAACAGCAGGCACCAAACTTTTTTTCTTCTTCTTCTGCTGGGAAAGTGACACACCGTTGTTACACAGCTCGGTTCTCCCATCGGCCTTCGCAATTCCATGAGACTCGCTGACTGACTTTTTTCCACTTCGCTTCGTATATTAAAACCTACTTTAGTGCTCAAAACACCAAGTTTCCTCCCTGCTGAAAAAACATTTATAAAACTTATCCTGACATTTTGGATACAACAACCGACCATAGTTGTGTATTAAATATGGCTAATGTTACAATACAAATTGTTGTTTGGTGGGTTAACATTACACGTACAACAACAATAAAATGGACAGGAGTGAATTTACTTTATAGGACAATGCTTTTTGAGGTATTGCTAGAACAGGCATGCATAAATATTCCTCTTGGAATCTTGGAACGCATATGCAGTGGAAAATATTTTCAGCTCACTCCAAAAAGCAAAACTTAAACTGAATGATAAACCATGTCAACGTCTTCTCATTATCATAAAAGCACTGGCTGAATCCCGTGTTTTTCTACACTCTACTTAAAAGCATCTGATTTTGACTGACTGTTGGAAAAGGCCTAAATGGAATCATGTTCGAATGGAGATCACAGTAATTTTATGAATGCTTTTCCAGGGTGGATATTTGTTTCGAGAGGTTTTTGCTTTACGATACAGTAGACATTCAACTCAATTCCATTACATTTTATTTGTAGCGCGTTTTAGAGAAACACCGTCAGAACGATGTGACCTTTATATGATGGAAATTTATTAAATCAGGACAGGTACATCAAATAAACATCGCTATGGCCCATATGTGTATATATATAAATGTATATAAATATTTCGAGTATGAAATATCAAGCTTTGTGTACTGACTGCATAAATGGAGACACATGAAACACTAAGCTTTGCATTCTCTTTGTGCTGGACATGGTCAGAGAAAAAGGGAAAATCCAGACTACTGCACAGAACAAAATGCCGGTGTAATTCCAACACTGCTGGTGCACATTTAACACCCGCGGTCTCATATAAATACCCTAGGGTGTTAAATGTACACCAAAGTTTTCGCTGTGTGTATAAACCACTCATAGAACTACTAAATATGAGACATCCAAGCAGGTTAAAGAATGAGGAGAACGTACACAAATGTAGTACTCTCAATAAGTAGAAATGTCATCGCAAAAAGCACATTCATCCGAGAGAAGAAAATACTGCAAAATGCCAAGGCTAAACATGCCTTCTGCCGTATTTGTTTTTCCTAATAGACTTAACATTATCTAGACCCTTGAGTACATCTCCTATTACTCTACCACAACCATTCTGGACTCACCAGTGGTTATAATCAATGTGCTGGCGGATAAGTGTGTGTGGCTGCACTGTCCCGTATGCATCCACCTCTGGCATGTTCATGTCATCTATGAAGTACACTAGCTTCTTGCTTCCAGGGGGGCCATAGTTCCTCCCAGCTTTTTTCTCCAAAGGTTTCTCTAAAATTGCTGGGAAACGTAGAAGGAAAGGTTCTGGGTATGACTGAATACACTTCAGCAAAGGTTTTCATGTTATGCTGAAATAATCATGATATAGCTGTATGTATGTAATTTTTACACCTTTGTAGTCTGTTATATCAAAAAAACAGCATGGTACTATTGGGGGGGAAAAAACGGCATTCCATTTTTTTTATTTTATTTTTTATCAGTCCATCACATTCATATAAAATTTATGTTTTCAGATTCTAGCTTAAGATTGACTTATTTGTGTAACATCCTGGATATTCCTCAGTATTCTCTAATGGAAATGGCCTAAGCAAAATAGAAGGGAATGAATTCCCACAAATGTTTTTCAGCCTACATGACTGTAATCGCAGTACAGCTTGGATTATTTAGAAGCTTAGCTGCAATTATAATGCAGACATAATGTTCAACAGATGTTGAAAAAATGAATATATAATTCAAACTCTTAGGTTCCCAACAGACTCATATAATTAATTTTTTGTCAAAGAAAACAGACAGCTAATATATAAAAATACACTAAATGTTCAGAACATAATGGAATGCAGCACAGTTGTGAGATGAAGCACTGTAATACAAGACATTTCAGCCCCACTTCTAACAATCTACCATGGGCCTATAGGTTTATGCACACGCACACACATGCACGTAAACATACAAACACACACACGCACACGCACACACACATACCCTGCAGCATAGCAGATGTGGTGTAGTAGTTAAAGGGCACGTTCTTGATCATGTATTTCTCTGGATCAAGGGAGCCCAGTTTATCACCGACAAGAACTGATTTCCCAGTGCCTGCATTTCCCACAAGCATGACCGGCCGCTTCCTCTCCAGCAGGCGGTCCATGAAGTAGCGCACACGGATGGTCTCGTTGGTGTGCACCAGGCAGGCCTGCAGTACGCAATATCAAAATCGTGAGTCCGACATTCAGTACCTATTATACAACACAGGGGAGGACACACTGAGGTTGAAAAACAGCTAATACGCTATACTTGCAAATGCCGCTAAATTGGATAGAGATTATAGTATCTGAGTTTACGTCCTTCTTGATAATCTAATTTATAATCTAATAATAATCTAAGAATAATAATCTAATATAATCCTTTGTAAATGACAGTTCAATAATGTATAACATAGTTAACTTTGTTATTTTCCAAAATAACAACAACCAAGAGTTTACCCATAGGATCACAGAAAGGGCCAGGAATATTGTATGTCCAGAAGAGCCTAATTAACAAACATACAGAAATAAACCTTTCAACAGCAGATTAATGTTTCAAAGCATTACATTTTTAAGTTTTCATTTGTTCTTTTTTCATACATTTTGGAAAATAATCTGAAATGAGGCAAAAAAAAATAGAGAAAACTCATCTAAACAGGGCTTTCATGAACTTCACTTTTTCAAAAACATAACTTGTTTTGTTCTAAAGAAACTACTCAGGCGTTTCCAAACGGCACTAGACAAGCTTTGGGAACAGTCCCAGGCATAATTCTCTGAGGAAGTTTCAGATAATTCTCTCTGTTATTTTTTCTACTCATTCTTCCATTCTTTGCTGCTTAACTCTATTATTTCTATTATGTGCTGCATACCAAATGTTACACCGTTAACAGTATTGACAAACAAAACGCATCATTATTAAACTATGATGATGGCAATTCATATTTTTGAATCCATTATCTTAATAACTCACTGAAAAACATCAGAAATGCCCATGCCATGAGCCACAGGCCAAACACAGCCCTCTTCATGTGTAATCAGGCCCAGAGCACAGCGCATTTGCAGGCATGTGGTAGAAAATTTATCCAGGGCAACTTTCATAGCTTACATTATTTTACTTACAACCTGTTGATATAGTTGCATATTTATTTTCAGGCTTAGTACCTTGCTCAAAGGTCCCCAGCTGAGAACTAAACCAACAACCTTGGAATTGCAAGCCCAGGTCCTGAACTATTATGCTACACTGCCACCACAACATGAGTTAAAGATGGGAAAAAATATAAAAACTAAATTATGAACAGAAAGAAATGGCTTTCAGAATAAGCCGGGTTGAATTGGAGATACACTACAGGACAATGATTGCTTTGTATCGTTCATTCACATTTTAGGAGTTAATTTAGAGGAATTACAAACCCCAAATCCAAAAAATGTTGGGACAGTATGTAAAATGCACATAAAAGCAGACAGCAGTGATTTGTAAGTTCTCTTTTACATACTGTATATTTAATTGAAAACAGTCCAAAAAAAAGATATTTAATGTTTTAACTTATCGACTTTATAGATTTTTCTAAATATACGCTAATTCTGAATTTGATGCCTGCAACACGTTCCAAAAAAACATGGGCAACTGGGAAGTTCAGGTAAACAGGTGATGCTATCTTATTAAAAGGTAAACAGGTGATGCTATCTTATTAAAAGGTAAACAGGTGATGCTATAATTTCAAATTCGGAATTAGTGTATATTTACAAAAATCAATAAAGTTGATGAGGTAAAACATTAAATATCTTTTCTTTGTACTGTTTTCAGTTAAATATATGTAAAAGAGAATTTTCAAATCACTGCTTTCTGCTTTTATGTGCATTTTACATACTGTCTCAACTGTTTTGGAATTGGGGTTTGTAAATTATCATAACCAAATTAAAGTTTAAAAAGCTTGTGTGAGAACAATAATTTAAGCTTTCAGTTAAGAATGATTTATTATACTGTCACAATGTTTGGAACAACTCCTGCAAAAAAGCTTGCAGAATAAACATGGAGTACAATGTTAAATTGAAAAACAAATGCTAATTGTATTAACTAGCATGAGTATTTCCTGCAAATAATAATTACGCAAAACAGTGTATGGGCAGAATTACAAACCTGTAGAGGGAGTTCTGGATCAAATTCAAATTTGGGAATCAGTTTTGACCATGGTTCAAATTTCTTTGTCTCAGGGTCGATGTAGTAGTCAAACACTGAGCCTTGAGAAGGGAACTTGATTGTTTTGAATTCAGTCACCCACCATTTACTGAATTCAACTCTGTAATCAACCAGCTGCAGAAAGAATAAAAACATAAAATTTCCCATATATCCAGGGCCGCTTGAAAAAGGTCATAGTCATAATTTTGATTTTCCAGCACACTAGTTTTTTGACTAAAAATGTTTTGACTTTTAAAAAGTCAGTAACTACAATTATTACTTTTCCTGATCCATGCACTTTTGTATAGACAGGTTATTTATTATCAGTTAATTTATTATACCTTAAATCATATTGCTTCACTTTTCAAAATACTAAGAAATGCCCTCAACACATTCATGCACATTTAGCACAAGCTGACATTTAACCATATTAATCCAAGCATGCACAGATGCCTGTATGACTACAGATTAAAGGTTTCTAGGATGGCTGTTGAATGTTATAGCAACCAGTAGTGTCAATAGCTTTATAGCATGAATACACAATTTCACACAAAGCACCAATTGAAATTATACTGCTGAAAACATAAATTTCCTTCTGATGTTTAATTCCCAAGAAATGCTATGTGTACAGTACACATATTTCAATACAATACTGTAATGATGACATAGACTAAAGAGCATGTATAAAGGTCTATGTGCCAAAGTGATGCAATCCCTTTGTGGAGATTCAATATATTTCGGTAAATGAATAATAAGTTATTTAAAAAAAGAATTTCCAGAGGAACAATGGTGGCCATGTTATCCAGCTCACCTGGCAAGCACGCATAGCAGTGAAGGGTTAAAGACATAAATTGATGACAGCAGCATGACTGGCTTAAGCATGTCTGCATGTCCTGTGCTGAACTTCAGGACCTGGTCCTGGCCCAGGAACTCCAGTGTAATTTTGGCTGCTGTTTAGTGTTACCTCGGTACCCTTTCCGTATTACTGTGCATCGTGAACAGCATATTAATATTGCTGTTTATTAAAAATGCATGTGTGCCATTCAAATCTTGCAAAAAGGGAGAATAGAAAACAATGCCGCCAATACCAATGTATTCAGATTTGTACGACTGTATTACAGCCCCTGATTCAAAAATAATCATTGTGACTTGTGTGGTAGATAGACCATGAAATATTCCTACCTGGTCCTGGAACATGGCCCCACCAAATGCCCAGATGGCAGCAAAAGCAAAGTAGAGCTCATACAATTCCTTGGGACAGTCTGGAGGTGTGTGCTCTGGTGTAAGTAGACACTCAAGAAGATGACACAGCATCTGTACCATGCTTTGCTCTGGGACAGGGATGATCTTTTTGAACCTGTGTGGAACACAGAAATTATTGTAAACATAAAGCATGTGGTACATTAATTAGTATGGCAGCAGTTTTGTTTTTTCAACCTTTCCTAACCAACAGGTATCCCTGTCATCCTCACTGTGTTTGTTACTTTGTCTGAGGTGTCTGTCAAGTCTGTGCTATAATATTTGTTCTTAGGACAAAAAATTCCGACCCCGATTTGAGGAGGAATTAGATATAAAATTCAAGTATTTTATAAAGTTTCATGGACTGTGTGGTTGCCTAATATAGGTGTACTCTAAACAACTGCAATAACAAACTGACATCTAGTGATCCATGTAATTCATGCATCCAGCTATTGCTGTGCCTCCAAAGTAAACCCGATTATGTACTATATCTCACATGACTTTCTCCATCGCCATGGCAACAAGATGTATCCCCCCTCCCCCGCCTGCCCAGAGTGTTTTCTTTCAAAGAACCAAGGAAAGGGAAGACCCATCACATGAACACTTACTAGAGGGGGAGTATCATATAAATGAGACTCCAAGAGATTAACCACAGTAGCTAGTAGCAGAACAGTATATGAGTTATTAAAAATACCAGCTGTTGGAATAGACATTTTGAACCCATTTTGCTCAATTACTTCATTAATAGCATCATAGTGTTCTTGTGAATACTTACAGGCCTAGGCTTTTTACAAGGTGTGACAGTACTGCACATCACCATGCAGTCTTTGCTTAGGTGTACATTTAGGTATGCTTCAGTCTCATTGTCTTAATAATTAATTTCAAGAAAAGCCACAAGGTTTCACAAGTCAGCTAGCAAGCCCATTCTGGTTCACTGACAATCACCACAAGAGGACGGTGTCAAGTATTTTCTGCTGGGATAGCTGGGTGAAGTTTTGTTCTTACTGGCAACATTAAAGTGTAAGTGTAGCAAACTGAAAACTTAGTACCACATTTATTTATTTAAATTTAATCAGGAGCAGCCCCAAACCCCTTCTTGACCCTGTCATGTGATACCTGTACAATATAGTAAGCAAACTAACAAGCTGAACTGCAGCTAAGCTTCAAATGATCACGCCCAAAATTATATATATATATTTAATTGTAAAAACTTTTTACATTATTTATTTAAATTGATTACTTCTAAATAATGCTAGCTAACCAGGCTCAAATTCAGCTTGTGGTTACCTTGATCTGAGGGTATCTAGGCAAATAGGAAGGTACTTGTCAAACAAAATGGTCAAATTTGCTTTCTCTGACTGGACTTCTCTCTTGTCTATCCAGCTCGTGACAGGTGGGTTCCAGCCCAGATCTGCTGGGTTTATGTAGAGGATTCCTGAAAACACATGAATGTTATTTTAGAACAACTGTGAAGCCTGTATAGAGTTGACATTTTAATGGCAAAAACGGAGAAGTGAATATGGCATGTGAAAAAATATGATTAATATCAGCTCTGTGTGCCTCATTTTTAAAAAATCTGCCACCCAACCCAGGGCAGTATAAATCCAATTCCCACCCCAATCTGGAATGTCCAACTGTTTGCAACCGCAGCTGAGATTCATGTGCAAACCACCCTGCCAACTCGGAAAAACTGGGTCATCCACAGTTCACCTCCCAAAACACGTGCTGTCCAACACCTGCCTCTTTGTATGTCGCAAACTGAAGTTAAGCTTGCACAGAGTGCCATCAAACGAAGACCTTTCATATGTGGCTTTCATAAGCAGTCTTACGAGCGCTGTTATTGGGCAGTTGGGTCGCTCAAGAGCAATGAAATGTGAAACCCTCCCATACCCTGGCCGATGCAGTCAGAAATTGTGTGTCGCCCTGTGGAGCTACCGGCCACAGTCGGCACTGGATTCGACCCAAGTCCATGAGGCTCGGCTATGCACCACAGCATGGTGCCTGAGCCGATTGAGCGATGGCTGTTTGCCTCATTTTAAATGCAGTGAGTGCAAGTGTAGAGGAGAAACACTAACCCGCTCGGGACACAGTAGCAGGGGTAGCAGTGCGCAGGTGGCTGATCTCAAACACTAGCCTCATGGTTGGGTTCAGAGGAATTCTCTCATTGCTGGCCAGGGTTAGCACCTATTACACACATCATCCCAGGCAAAAAAGCAGTGTTATGTTTTTACAACGTGAATGGGTGAGTGTGTGCCTTTGTATGAAAACGCTTCTAGACTGCATGGTTTCTTAGTACTTATTAATAAATATGTTAAATCTAAAATTACATCCACGAAACCAGATGTCATTTTAGATGGTTCTTAACAATACTACATTCTCAACAATACTACTGGTTCTTAACAATACTACATTCCCTACCTTCCTCTTACACATACTGTGTCATGTAACTTTATGTTGTAAAATTATGTATTGTCTACTACTACCGGTTGTGACCCTGATAACTTATATGTATGCACTTATGCAAGTCACACTGGATAACTGCTGCTAAATGCCTACATGTGAATGCATTCTAGTAACCTATTTTAAAGATGTTTTAGGGTGACCTACCTTCCTGTTAGTCAGTGAACTTTACCTTGTTGTCATCCATGACAGTGTTCAGAGACTCAATCCACATTGGGTCAATATCTCCATCCAACACAATCCACTTGGGTCCATCATGGCTGACATTAGCCAGCTCACGCATGATACAGGAGAACAGCCCTGGGGAAAATAAGAAGTTTATTAGCTATCTAGATCCCAACTGAAAAAAAGTTGCTCCACCAAGAAGGAGTTGCCAAAAGTAGGTTCTGATGACATATTTCTTAAGGGTGGTGATTAAAATTGACCCTAGTTCATCTATGTATGTCCACTCCAAAAATCAAACAAGTCCCTCAGCCTCACCATCCTTCCACTCGCGGGTGGAAGGGTTGATGATTCCAAAGAGCTCATCGTTGGTGACTGCCTTCGGGTTGAGGTCAGTCCACACGGCCCGGCGCTTCATATTCTGATAGGTTTTGAACAGGGACTTCATCACTTGAGATTTTCCCGTGCCAGCATTTCCCACCACAAACACAGAGTGCCTCACGGCAAGAAGCTCCTCCAGCTGAACCACCTGGGAGAAGAACAGAGCAGAGGCACTCTTTACTGTAGCACCAATTCCACATGCAGGCATACAACTTGAACCCAGAATGACTCAACCTAACCTAATGTTGTACTTTTCCACTCTTGTTAATCATGATAACAGAGAAAAATTAAAGCAATTTCATGACCGCAATTCTCATTTTTTTCTATTTCTAAAATTGCATCCTGACATATCTCTTTTTATAGCCCAATTGTCAAAATATAATCTCCTATCAACTAGAATAATTATGTTGCAATCAAAGGCTGTTATAATGTTGATATGTAGGGCAATCTCAAATACCTAGCTACAAGCTGTCCATCAGATACTACCAGATACATATTAATTAGGAAACAGTAATTCCGCCTCAAGGTAAATGCCATGTCACATTTCCAGCTCATATACTGTGCATGCTTTTATTCTGCCAAGAGATAAAAAATTTGACATGGATCCTACTGTTCCAACTTTAACTAGAATATTTCAATATGCATAAACACTTAATATTCTCTTCAACAAGTTCATTATAATAAACTGTTCTTGTCAAAATTTAACTCCTGTTATACATAACTTAACCACTGGCAACTTAATTTAATAAGATAAATGTAACAAATACAGAGACAGACTGAAAATTTGAGAGTGTGATATCCATTTTAATTGCTTTACTTTTTTTAAGATACTGACAATGTTAAAATCATTTGCAAGACAGTCTAACAAACAGTTTTTGAGATGTTTATTCCAGGCAACGCCATACCAAGCTTCTTGTCCTTTGATGTACAAAAACACAATTACACTTTGACATCGATTGAAGACCTTTAGAATACACCCCCTTCCTAAAAAAGAGAGAGATAACAAATCTCTTCCCCCAGAGAGAGGAATCTTCCCCACAATGCCAATGGCATGCTCAATCAATGCCATTGACTTGGCTCTCCATGCTGCTGTTCAGAGCAAGCTCAGCTTTTAAAAAGCCATGTTGATTGCACCTTTGATGTGTTGTCTATGAGGGGCCATAATTAATGGCAAGGAAGCATTTTGCAACTTCTCATTCTTGCATTAAAGATGACTAGTTTCATACAGTGTCAGCGATAGGCGAAGATGGAGCCATTGACCTCCTGTGCATCAGTCAGGTTCTTTTAAATGGCTCTCAGAGAATGCCAGGGTTAACTGTTAACTGAGTCCAAGCTTACTTACAGAACATCATTTCTGTTCTTTCCGCACTCCGTTGACCTTCTGAAGATTGTCCTTATTTCCCATGGCAGTACATACCTGCGCCTTTGATATCTATAACTTCACACTAATGTCTGGAATTAGGGTCTCAGAGTCTGGCACCCGAAGTACAATCATAACTCACTGTATATTACTTTGCCCAATTCATCCAGCTCAGCCTCAAATGGGGGTATTCATCTGATACCCCCATTTCAGGCTGATACAATATCAGTTTTATTGCTTTTGGAGAATAAAACAGAACAAAAAAACATGCCGGTTACAGCGAGATGTAATGCTCAGTCATTAACCATCAAAGGCCAACCAATTACTTCTAAGTTCTTCTGTTTTGGGAAGCTGAGTGTGTGTGTGCGTGTGTGTGTGGGTGGGTGGGGGGTAGTGTCATTCTGTCCAGTGAAATCAGCATTATGATGCATCAATTTGACAAGATATCATTATTTTTTAACTAACCTTCAGTACAAAGTTATCTTCAGCCTGCAGCTTGAGGTCTAGCACAGACTCCTTGACGAACTTCTCAAAATCCATGTTTCTCTTGCGCGGGACATCAAGAGCGGGAAATAGGTCTATAATGAGGCCCATGAAAATGGGCATGTCATCTGTAACGATTTTAGGGATGTTGAAATCTCGCAGAGCCCTCATTAGCACCTGATCCTCTGGTCTCTCTGGGTCTCCTCTCTTTAGGGACCCCGCCACAACCAGTACAGACTTGATAGCACGCAAGCCCCAGTCATAGTGGTCCTGCAACACAGGGGACATGCATAAATCCCCACAGGAACATACCGTGCAGTGCTATTTGATATAATGCCTGCACAGAAGATAAAATGTGTTTTTATATTACCCACGTCAGTCAGTATCAAAATAAGTACTGCTTTAATGCACCCTAAAAGTGGATCCAGTATATCCTAGAGAGACTTGAAGTGCATGAGTATTTTACAGTTTTACAACTTTGTTTTACAACATAAAAGTAAGTGAAAACCAACAGTGGAAGTCTCGTCCAGGTTCTTGCACACAAGAATAGGCAATGCTAATGCCATTTACAAAGGTAGTTTCAATTAATTTGTAATGATTAGACTTTCCAGAGAGCTATACTCATACAGAACCACTGTGACAATATTTAACCTGAGCTGACAGACCTGCCCCACTCAACTGTCAGAAACACATTACTCATTAAAAAGTGATGAAAAATTTCTGAAACATTAAACAGTGCATCACAAACTGATGCATCACTAGAATCCTTGAATAACTCACGTCTGTAGCTCAGACGGCTTTTCTTTTTTTCTTTGGAATCATTTGAAAATGCTGCTGAATGGTGGCATACCTGTTTAGACAAGAGCTCTTTGCAGAGCTGGTACAGGGTGATGAACTTCCTGGCCAAGAGTCTGGCTTCTATGAAGCCTTCAGCCACAAGCATGATCTCACAGATTAGCTCAAAGTCTGGAACCACCATCGCACAGGGACTAAAATACAAGCAAAGAAACAAATGTGCACATGCTAGCTTTGTTGTGTTGGATTCCTGTAAAAAGCTTCATACTGTATGACAAATATATTGCAAGGAATGTACAAAATGCCTTTACAAATACTGTAAGATGTACCTTAAAATTGTAAAGTATTGAACCACCGTGATGGGTCATTACTGGGGACGGACAATAATATTAGGATTGTATCAGTAACTGCCAATAATATCTTATGAATAAGCTATTATTGGCAACTTATTATAATTATTAATAATAGCTCATTAACGTATCGGTATCACACCAATACTGAGATTATAACAGATATGATTAGGCAAGATTTAGAGAGGCCATGCATTTGATGCGCTGCTGATGGCCATTAGCATGATTTTGAAGCAGCATTGAACTCATGCATTTTGTTCATTTTAGTTGTTTAGGCTATGGAATATTTATAAACTTATTTTTTTGCCATTCGCACACTTTCTTGGGGTCTATTCCAAAGCCTCACTGCTGTTCCATTTGTATTTCCCAAATAACTTTACTTTATAGCATCTTGTTTAAATTTTATATGAAATTGTCTCTGTTGCCACTATGGTAACGTGTAAATTAGCCAGCTACTGCTCATTAAATGTGAAGCAGTGGGACATCAACAAACCGATTCCATTTTACCAGGGCAATGTATTTTCAAAGATCATAGGAGACCTGCATTCATTTGCATTTTTATATTTTTGTTCCTGGCTATTTAAAAAGAATAATGCTTGCAACTTTTACAGTAAGAAAGTGTATTTTGTATTTTGTTATACAAAAACAATTTGTAACATTTTACATAAGTTGACAGCCGTGCTGATCTACGTCTTCCATTAATGTAGAAATGTGGTTTCAGTTTGCATTCGTGCTATAATGTAAAACAGGCATCAGCACCAGCCGATATGACCAGACAAATACCGCTTATAGATATTGGCTCTAGAATTTCCATATTGTGAATCCCTAATCATTACTTTGTAAAATAAATTAATTATTGTTATATGACAATAAATGGTATAAAAATGGTATAGAAATGGTATAAAATACAAGACAATGCAATATGATGTAGTAATCAGTTCGCTTACAGATGTTCATATTGTTACATGTGTTTGTGCAGAGTCATTGGGCCTGGCAGGTTCCTCCACAGTCATTTATGTTGCACAAAACAGGTCATGACAAGACATTCATGCGCAGCTTAATTATTTAAGCTGCGACTTCTTTTCATCTGCTTACCGAAAGAGCGCTTTTAGGTTCTCTGGCAATTCTGTCCTCCCAGCATATCCAGGGTTCATGGTAATAAAAATCCCCACGGAGGGGACGAGGTTGACCTCTTCTCCCATGAAGTTAAACCTCTTCTTTTTATCTCGTACGGCATCCTGGATGCTTTTAACCTGAAAGGGGGCAGGTTTAAAATGGCAGGGCAGCTTAAATTGCAGACACTTTCACATGCAGATTACTTACATGGTTTCTTATTGCACCAACAATAAAGTGCAAGAAACATTCTCAAGAAAGAAAAGAATCACATTACAGTTGGTGCTACAAAATGTTCAAAGGAACAGGAAGACAAGTATTATATAAGGCTATGCATCCTATTACAAGGATAAGGATACCGGCTTTTGCGTGATTCATATCATCTGGGGATTTCTAGAACATACAGAAAGTATGGAGTCATCAATTTGATCGAGCCTGTTTTGCATTATGTTAGACAATAAGGAACCGTTGTGGCTACACCATTGGGATTGTAATAGATACAAAATTGTGAGTTTTAACACTTTAAAACGATATACTGTGTGGCAATTTTACCATTAAAAAATGCAATGAATGCAACTAAAATAAACCACTTCCAGTGCTAGTTAAGGGGTTCAATTTGTGTAGTAACATTGGCCATAATTTCACCTCTTCTGCAGGTACAGTGAGTTCAAGAGAGAAAACTGAATTATATGCTTCTAAATCTACCAGAAAACACTAGGAAAAGCCCATCTTCTATAATTACAAAATGTGAAACTGCAGAGAATTTCTGTTTCTAATAAGTGTTGCCAGACATACAGTTGGTTGTTTTGACTGAGGAAGTGATTCAGTCAGAACTGGACTTTAAATACAATAAGCACAGAAAAACCCTTCAGGATGAAATCATTAATTTTTTTCATCTGTAGCCACACAGATGCCAGAATATTTCCAGATATGCCTCATTCAAGACTCTGATGACGACTTGTGGATACTAATACTTAATGTGTGTGCATGTCTGCGTCCATTTGTATGTGTGAGTGTTAGTATGAGTGTGCGTGTATGTTTGTGTGTAGGTGTGTGTGTGTGTGTGTGTGTGTGTGCGCGTGTGTGCGTATTTGTGAGCAAGGCAATGAGATAGCATAGTGAGGTAGCAGAGTAGATGAATTAGGCCTAAATGTTGAAAGGAATCTACTGAATAGGATTGCTTTTCTACTGCCTGACGGTTTGTTGCTGTGAACCAGTAAGCACAAACACTGCCTGCTTGAGACTCATTCTTCAAGCAACAGTGAATGATTTTAAAGAGAGGAAGAGCACCACTAATTTGTCTCAATATTGATATGTCTGTAAAGCCTTCTGTTTGCTTTTAGTTAACCTAATGGAAAATTGATCCCACCACCTGTGTTTGCAAACAGAAACTTTACTGAGGTGTGTCCGTACACCACACTGGTTTCTCAAAACAGAAGAGTAAAAAAAGTGGGGAAAGTTTGGGGAAAGGCAGAACTATAGTTTGCTTAATACTAATCACACTAGTCAGGCCAACCTTTAGGCAGTCTAGTTTTTTTTTTATTGTTGATTGATAGTGAACAACATCCTGGATTTAAATGTATTTTGTATTTTTCCCTGCATTAATATTACTAACATCAATATGTTTTCCTGTTTATTTAACACAAAACTGCTTTCATCGAGGATGCAGAGAGTTATGCAGTAACACAATAGTGGAACAAATAGAACGCTGTGATAAAACACCCACCCACTGGTTCCATCATTCACAAATTTAGAAATCCATTTTGTACTGGGACAGGAAATTCTGTCATCTCTAAATAATAAGATCTAACGAGAAACAGAAAAACAATAATACTAACTGTCAAGCAGTATCAGTGTGCGCCATCCGTCTACACTTGAATGCCCTGTAACAGCTCGCTAACAGAGGAAGCAAAAATATCATCACCATCATCAAGAGCACCAAACAATATCTTTGTGCCTTGAGGCAAAAATCAGAAGAGACATCACCCATCATCTGTTTTTTTTTTTCCATTCAAAAACTGTGTCATTTAAAGCAATAGTTTTCAAACTTGGTCCTGGGGACCCACTGTGAATGCAGGTTTTTGTCACAGCCAATATCTCGATCAATTAAAGTACGTTGAAAACATATTGTTC
This sequence comes from Ilyophis sp. 1 JC-2022, assembly GCA_022702515.1. Lineage (NCBI taxonomy): Eukaryota > Metazoa > Chordata > Actinopteri > Anguilliformes > Synaphobranchidae > Ilyophis > Ilyophis sp. 1 JC-2022. The sequence goes on along the minus strand of CM040405.1, from coordinate 42,490,129 downwards.
TAACCTTTTTTTTCTTTTACTTATTCCAACATAACGCAGGGTTGGCTCATTGCCATTTGATCTGTCATTGAACACATTTTTGTCATTGAACTGTCATTTTTCACAAATAGTGTAATTTCAGTGACAAGGTGATCACACTTTTAAGTTAAGACCCCAGTGATTTCACCTGCCAGTCTATAATCAAATCAATAAAAAATGAAACCTCTTTCTAAGGAATCATTTGTCATACAGCGCATTACAGAAAATTAAAGCAATAGTTGATTTGATGGATTAAAATCCTTGGGATGTAAATGTGGAATATTTAGTCTTCATGGCAAACATAGCTACCTCTGACATAAAGTGACCTTAAGAGGGTATCATCCGTCAGTAGACATTACATAACTAATTAAGACAAACAATTAGCTGCTCATTACTATTCAGATGCTGTAATTATGGTGAATAAAATTATGAAAACTAGAATACAGCGTTTGAAAACCCTTGATTTAAAACACATTGGACCCTATTTTCACAGTCGAAGCACAAATGTCAAACACTAGCTGTAACACAAGGTACTGGCGAATTAGAGCGTGTCCAACTCAATTTTGGTAATTTTGTGATTCCAGGCTTTAGCGCAACAGTTGTAAAAGAGGCTGTTTCAATAAGAATAAAATAGCTGTGGGTGTGGTAGGGGTTTGATTTAATTATTGCCAATTTTTTCCACTTTAAAAACAGTGCGTTAACATCACAGACAATTTCTAATGTCATCACAGACAATTTCTAATGTCATCATGCTCGAAAAGCAAGCACATTATGAGAGGCTCCGTTACGAGCCTGTCTACAAACCGTTACTGTGATATCAAAACAAAGGTGAGACTGAATAGTTTTCATATTTATTTGCCCCCTCAAACAAAATATATTTTCCAGTTATATGCCAGTTCTAAAAACGATGATACGTGTTCCTGTGAACAACTCTGCAGAGTGAATATTGTGAAACTGGGCAGAATAGGAGGCAGCTGGCAGAGTGGGCCTCTCCGTCGTGCTGCTGGCACTGCTGTTTCAACTTGACAGGCATCACGGCTGCGAACCATTGGACAGGAAAAGAAGACGGACCGTTTAATTAGAATTTACTAAAGCTCATTTCTTCTTTGTTTTTTTGTTTAATACCGCTATTAAAAATAAAATATATATATTATTTTTTATTTATTCACCACTTAAACTAAGTTTAATTAATTTCAGACACGCGTTTGTACACTACACTCACTAGGGAAACTCTCGCATCAAAATTGGCACATCTCTCCATATGAAATCCTGTAATGTGTCCTCTGTGAGGTCTACGTCACCACATTCATGGCGTATGGCTATGTTGTGTATAGAACATAGCATGCCACAAAATATGGTCTGACTTTCTGAGGGCTGTATTGTAATGTACCACCTGACTGGTTCAAACATCTGAAATGCATTTTTAACATTCCAATGGTTCCTTCAATCATTGACCTAGCCCTGCCAAATTCATGATTAAAAGCAAGTTGTCAATGTGTTTGGCAATGTATGGTGTAAGTAGCCACCATTTTAATGGATAGCCATTATCCCCTAACAGCCACCTCAAATGCAAGTATCACCCCCTCAAATGCCGCAGGAATGAGTTGGTCAAGATAAAAAAGTAGTGGGTAGACCCTGGATCATTTTTAGACACATATGTCACCCTATAGTTGACCCCAGGGAATACACATTTCTCAGAAGATTCCTGGAAGGAGTTGTAGTGCCTGTAAATGTGCTCCCTGTTGTGCTGCTTCATATGGCATCGCGCTATGTTCTCCATTTGACTGTCGTGACAGTTACAATATTAACATAATAAGAACCAGTGCACCTGCATGCATTTAAGAAACATGTCTTGCACTATTTCATATTTCATGAGTGTAGAGCCGGTCGCCCACATTCCTTGTGTCTCTTATTCAATTAGCTTACACTGATTAACTCTAGTGCAATACCTAAATAACCAACATTGGACTGCATATCTGAACACAGATTGCATTTCAAATAGTCAAACTGAATTAAAACTAATATTCCTCGCATCTGTGCTACGTGTTTGCAATCATTTGAGTGCATTCATGCATCCCCATGCCACCGAAATAGCACAGTGCGCCAGCATTTGAGTTAAAACTTGGTCTGGCTTGACTAGGTAAGGTAAACGTATTATTTAACATCAAATTTGCCTTATTCACTACCAATTTTGTTGTGCCCCTATCTGTATAAGAAAGATTGAAAAAATACACAATATATCAACATAACAATTACATAATTGTGGAATGTACTTCATTCAAAATCTATAATTTTATGACTTTGTTGATAACTTCCTGTTCTCGTCCCAACCTCTTGACCAATATACTTTCTTTGTCTCTGCTGTAACATTGAACATTTTTCAGTAGACCATAAAAAAGACATGTTTGAACATACAGTGAGTTTCCAGTTTTCTAAAATGAGATTTATTCTGGTTTTTGAAGGCCTAACTACTTGCCCGATTGAACCCCACGAGAAGCAGCAATTTCTCTTTCTGGAGCTTACGTCAGCAGTGTGCCTTAGAATACTGGGGTGATTTGGTTGAGCCTTTGGTTGATCTATCTGGATGGATAGATAGCATTCGGGGTATATAGAAACATATCTTGATTTATTTTTGGGGTGAACTGCCCCTTTAAGTGTGCGTTTGTTTATTAGCTCTCAGTGCGCCAGTGCATGCTCAGAGAGCTCTCTGGTTGTTCGGAAGTTCAGGGTGTTTACAGCGTTGAAATTGAGAAATTCAGAGCTCTACACCCTGGGAATGCTCAGAACACACACTGGACGCTCTGGTTGAAGAGACAGTTTATCAGAGTGACTGATCATTTTGATCCAAAAAAAATAGCTGAAGCAGTTATTATCGTTCGTAAATGAACTGCTTTCTGCGCGCTCCATGATGCTCAAACCACAGAGCACTGAAATCAGAGCAGATGTTCAGAGTATATTTACGAACGCACCCTAAATATAGTTATATTATTGGAATTCCATCATTTAACAGGAGCTGAAGAGTCGCCTCCAAATACTCTCAACGTTGGCGTTGGAGACAACTCAAAAAAATGTAGGCAGTTCATAATAAAGAGCTTGAGAAGATGTTGTTTTGAAATTGTGCAACCTCCAGGTTCATACCCTGTTCGATTGACCGGCCAGTCCATAACTATGAAATTCATATCTCTGAGGTTCTATTGTTTTCATCCCAACAATAATCATATCGCTATTACAATGTAAGAAACTAAAGTTATAATAGGGCAAAAATATTTTGTCTGTATTATTTGCAATTGAGAATATTCTAAATTCACAATAAATACGATTTCAAGTGATATAATGTAAATGTGTAATTAAACAAACATTATTTATAAAAAAAATGTTTTACTCAATTCTAGTACCATAATACAATACAATATAATATGGCTTTGCTTGATTGTTTCAATCCAAAGGGTTTCTTGACAGCCTCAAGGTTTTTTAGACAGGCCTCTGTGAAGTGAGCCTGTTGGAGTTGATACATCTGTCTACTGCTGCTTCTGCACTATGGCTCAAACTAATTGAAATAATATTCATATTCAGTATGAAGACTGCTTGCTCACCTGTACAGCAACCACAGATAGAACCTCCACTGAGATTCTGTTGAACTCATCAAAGCATCCCCAGGCTCCAGTTTGCGCTAGGCCTTTGTAGATGTTTCCACAGGACTGGGGGGGGGGGGGATGACAATAACAGGGAAGGACACAAAGCATTATCATCTCCATGGAAGTACCGTCTTAGTATGTCCTCAAGCATGTGTTGCAGTAACTAATGATGAAATGGGCGCAGAAACTTCTGAGGAGAGAAACAGCATCGGACAGATCGTGCCTCTCTATTCTGCACAGTTCCCATTAATATGCCTAAGGATGCAAGGTTGCAGATGTGACAGCCCAAGCTGGTTATTGCTTAATGGGAACTGTGGTAAGACTTTGTTACTTATTGAAGCAAGAGTGGCCTTTATATCTCAGCAGCTTAATGTATAAGTCCATGCCTTTTGTTTTACACTATCACTGTGGTTCACTGGCAGATGCACTGTCAGGAAAGGGTATAGTTATACTTCTCAATAAAAGAAAGAATCCCAAAAATCACCAGAGAGCAGTGAATATCTTCAGGGAACAAACTCAGCACTTAACTGTCATGAATAATGTGGATATCTAGCAGTTGAGGTTACTGACCTTACAAAAAAAGAATAAAAACTCTTACCTCTGCACTGCTAATTATCCTGAGCCCATTTCGGATTGTTTTACATGTTTTAAAAGTGTGCCAGTTCTAATAAGGATCAAGCTTAAGCAGCTGAATCTATTTAAGTTGATGCATGGACCTATGTTTGCGTAACCTTTGCCTGCCGTATGAACATTTGACTTCCAGCATAATAACTGCTTTGAAGTTAAGATCGATCCCCAGTCTCGTTCTTTGTTGTAATCAAACGCATCAGATGTAATCTCTTTGTTATAACTTTAATTCATTTGAAGTATCGAGAGTTAACACTACTGCATCGCATACCAAAAAGTATGCAAGGACTCAGCTGTTGATGGTCTGAGAGCCTGACATAGTACATGCTCACAGGTCTCACTGATCACTAGTACAGAGCAAATAAATCTGGCCCTGAAGAACACTGAACACCTATAAGCAATGTGCTATTTAATGCCGCCAGCTAGGAAAATGAACAGTGAACAGCCTTTGCCCATAAACATTCAGCTTATATATAAATGTATGATGAGAAACGAGAATTTTTTAATAATAACTAAATGCAAAAAGAGGGTATATTGAAAATTACTTTCCTGTCAGTCATTCCTAAGTTCCAGACAGAACAATACATATCTACAAAAAAGATGTCAGACTGTGGAATTGATCTGGCACATGTGAGTCCTCTGATTATACCACCCACACCTTTCCCCACAGGTCTTAGTATTTCCCTCTGAGACCTCACTGCTGTGAGAAACTATGCAAACTGCAAAGCAATGATGGTACTGCAGCAATGCAGGAGCCTGTGGATGTTTCTCCACTGATCACCCAAAAATAAATAAATAATAATAATAATAATAATTTATATATATTGTATATACTGTATATATATATAGGCTAAAAAGCTAGTCCTAACAAAAAAGGTGAAGGATGAAATTGAAGAGGCAGCTTTTAGACAAGGCTTGGGAGGCAAATAGGCAAATCCATCAGACTCTAACTAATGTGGTTCCTTTATGTGGAGGGGGAAGGAGCTTTGCACAGCTTAATAAACAGCCCTCAATATGACTGGCAGACTGAGGAAGAAAAGGAATTAATCAAGAGTTGCATATGGTCTAAGGTAGAAAGAAAGGCTGTGTGAATCTTCAAAGCGGCCATTATTTTCCTATTTTGACTTTGTCTCTGAACAGACTACGTGAGAGAGATGTAGTGGCTATTATTCTGTTCAGGAAAACCCATTTGTGTCTCTACTTTCTTTAATATAGTAACTGGACTTGGTTGTGTCTCTACTTACTTTGATATAGTAACTGGACTTGGTTGTGTCTCTACTTTTTTTGATATAGTAACTGGACTTGGTTGTGTCTCTACTTTCTTTGATAGAGTAACTGGACTTGGTTGTGTCTCTACTTTTTTTGATATAGTAACTGGACTTGGTTGTGTCTCTACTTTCTTTGATAGAGTAACTGGACTTGGTTGTGTCTCTACTTTCTTTGATATAGTAACTGGACTTGGTTGTGTCTCTACTTTCTTTGATATAGTAACTGGACTTGGTTTGTCACTTAAGCTCAAAATTTCCACCTTGGGGCTCCATTTTCCCCACCAAAACTATATTATCTAGACATACATATAAAAAATGAATACTTGGCTCTGAGGTCTTTATATATATTGTATGCTCTTTTGCGACCAGAGCAGCATACCTTGTAGTCCATCTGCTCAGAGCAGTTGAAGACATAGACCATGATTCCCAGGGCTCTACCCAGGTCCTTGGTGGTTTCCGTCTTCCCTGTGCCCGCTGGGCCAGCTGGGGCCCCACTCATAGTGAGATGCAGGGACTGGGTCAGTGTGATATAGCACCTGACAAAATGTGCACACACACACACAGAAAATACACCTGTGGAATTACTTACTTACTTACTAATTCTTAACAAAATATTTGAATATTGGACAATTATACATAATTAAAATCTAGTGGAGTGGAAACATATTTTGAACTGTTTCAATTGATTGAATTGAAAGATATATTAAAATCTGTCCATACGTATAATTCATGGAGAAGGACGGAGGACAACCTTTTAAAATGTGATTACGGCAATCAGACCAATGCAATTACCTATAGCCAATTAATTATTAGAAAGGTTCTGCCCATTTTGGATGGACGCCATACCTCTGACAGGTCAGGGGTTGACTGCCGAGATAAGAGACTAACCGTATGCTCAGCCAATTACATGGACATTGATTTAGCCATCAAAGATTATTGTCTCGGCTTTATCTGAGCTACAAAGAGAGCTGCGCTGTTCTGGGACATACAGTTTGCCCGACAATGCAAGAAGCCATGGCCCCTGATGAATAATCTTTGCTTGACCAGCATCTTTGCTCAGGACATATGGATTCAAATGTAATTTCACCTTTGGGCATCCTTGCCAAAACTAACAACATTTGGAAGAAAGTTATGATCTCAACATGATGGCTGAAGAGGCCAATTCAATCTGAGTCCCAAAGTCAAGGAACAACACTCTGTTAACATGCCCCAGAAATCCACTTTATGTCAGCACACACCTCCCCATATAGGGTCATAATTCGATTAAGTGACAAAAAATCTAAATCCCACACCTGTCTGTCAGTGGGGTGATGACCAGGCGTGGAGTATTTCCCAGGTACTCATACGAGTACAGAAACTGGGCATCACAAATATTGGCAAAGCAATGCTTCTTATCTTCATCCCAACGGTGTCGCAGTTGAGACAGCCATATGAAAGCCTGAGAGTTTTCCACCTGTGGGCAGAAAGGAAATGCAAAACAAGTCATTATCCAGTCTCCAAGAGCATCATTTACATGCCAGATGAGAACAGCAGATAAATATCAACAGAGAAACAGAAGCGCAGAGTTTTATCCAAGACACCTGCTTTAGTTCCACCAAGGGGCTGTACCATCTCCATTCTATTCAGATGAGATTATTGGCAGATAAAGCTATCTCAAGACTTCCACTGCTAGTCACTGAAGACCACAATTCTCATGAAGCATCATTTAAAAACAAAAATAACATGTTTTCATGTTCAGCAGAGCACCAGACTAGTGGATAAACACTCTTTAAATTCTTAATTATATTATCTCGGATAAATCATTTTTGCCTGAAGTAGAATATAAACTTCCTAAAAGCTTACACTGAACTTTTTAATGAACAGTACATTCAACTGAGTTTCAGGAAACAACAACAACGACGATTTATATACAGTGTGATTTCAATGGGGTTAGGGCAGCCTCATTCATACAAACATTATACAGTTATATTGTGATATGCAGTTATGCTATACCTTCTGAGAGATTATTTTGGCCACCACGTCCCTAGCATGGACATCTATGGTACAGATGGTCATAACCTTCTGTCTGTCTCCTGTGGACAACTGGCCAACCAGCATGTTGATGAGTGTATTTAGCTGGCTGACTTGTTTCTTGTAGTACTCCTTGATGGCATTTTCATAACCCTCTTCTAGACGAGAGAAAGCAATTCCCACCTCTGTGGACCACCAAATCTGGGTGGATGTAAGAGCAACCTAGACAGACACAGACCGAAACGAATATTTGAATGCATGACAGTTCATTTGAATAATATCAGTTAACCTTTTCAGCGTCTTTCTCTGATTTCTCTCATAGTCTAGCTTCCTCTATACAAAAAAATAAAAATCAGCAAATCAGAAAACCCCAGCTCTGCTTCATTCTTGAGTGCTGTTGAAACCCCAAGATGACCTCGCTTCTACAAGTAAAATGTTTCTGCTTTTCTGCTTTTCAGCAATTCAGGGGATTATATTTGGTATTCCCACACTAATGCAGAAGGACCATATCAAGAAACCTCGTCATGTAGTTTCTGACTGCACATTCAGTTCACCGGTACACTTAATGCCGTGACTCTTATAAAATACCGGATTTACATCTTATTTCTCATCGGTGAAGCACAATGAGACATTAAATCTTCAGCATTCTTTCCATACAATCATGCAAATGGAATCACTTAGAATGAAATGAAAACATTCAATCTTGAGGCACTAAATCTTTGTGAGAAACCAAAAATGTCTCGACACACACGATTAATTGTATTGTTGTAGATTAGTGCTACACGCAGCGTGCAGACATGCACATGGTACCTGTGCTGGATAATCAAACAACCACTGTTCCCTGGGTTTCTCCTCATACGCTATCACCGCCTCGGTCATCTCATGACGAACTGTGGACCGCATTGTGTCCAGCACCCGATTTAACCACATCTCAACCTAAAATAAAATCGTCATAAACAAGTACATTCACATTCATACCTGCGGAAACATAAAATGTAAATCATGTATGTGCTCTAGAGCACTGCTGTGTTATTCAGTATAATTGCTTATATTTTTAAGAGAGAGAGACATAGATTGGTTCATTAATGAATTATAGCTTTATATATCTTCCCACTTTTCCAGTGATATTTTCCAAATGCTGAGATAGAGAATTCTTCACAATGTATTCATAAGACTAGTGTAAATTTCTTGCTGGGAAAACGTAAATAATTTATCACACTCAGCACCATGGTGGCTGCAGATTTCACAACATGCATTTTTGAAGTACTGGGTTAAAATCCACTCTCTTCTATTTCCCCCCTTTATCCATACATATTTTATCTACACTCTCAATGTACACATTCTAAAACATTTGTGACATTTTACATGCCATTTTCATTTTATTTCCACCGTCAATAAGTCAAGAACTAAGCTTGTGTTGGTGTACTAAGACTGTCATAAACGGCAAATTATAATGAGTGGGGTGAAAGTTGGAGTTGCAGCTACCTGACCAGTGCAGTCACATTGCTCATTGAAGTCTACATATTCGTCCTCTTTGCTGTACATTCCGAGACCAATTTTAGTAGGGGTGCCATCTGAGTCTGTCTGAAACTTCATCTTCGCTGTGTTGTCAAAAAGCTTGGAAAGATGGTGCTGCACCTGGGAAACAAACATAATAGGCGAAAAGTATGAACAACTAGGCATATATTAAACAATGAATTAATGTATTTTAAAGACATCTGCATGTTATACAACACGATGGAATATATGACCAGCCCTGCCAGGCTATAAATGATCAGCACTGCTCTCTTGTGACAATGCAGGGTATTGCACTTGAATACACTTTCAAAAGTATGGTCAATATATTTATTTTCAGTTGACAACATTTTAGACGAAAAGCGACTTTTTGCCAAAATCACTTTTGCCAAAAAAATAAAAACATGTGGGTTAATTGTACACTGAGGACATAACAATCAACAACAAATACAACATTCATTTAATATAGTGATTAATAGTCCCCAGAATTTTTGCACCAGAGATCATTGCATACTGATTTCTCTAAAAGTGTGCAGGCTTAATCTTAATGGATATATTGACATTATGACTGTAAAGCTGCAGCTCTGTTGATATACCTGGTGAGGGTCTGTGCCATTAGAAAGGATATCCAACAGATCAGCAGAGGAGATGAAATAGAATCTGGGAAAGGCTAGGCGCTTGGTGTCAAGATACTCTGCCAGGGCCTTCTCACACAGAGACAGTCTGGAAAAACACATTTATGTTACAGTTAAAGCAAACAATTGTGATAGGGCGTGATTTGACAAGCAAAATAGTTTTCCCCCGGATATTTTTTTTTCCATAAATTGACAACTTCTTGGTAATTATCAAGAAGCCCACAAGTATGCCTGAATTAAAACCTATGTACATATAAAACTCCAATATTATTATGAAAACCTACTTTAGGTGCAAAGTTTGTATATTACGGCTCCTTGCAGCAAAACAGAGAGTGAATTAAAAGGCTGGGATCAGACAGAATGATACAACCGATGCACCCACCTGCTTTGAACATCCTCTAATTTACTGTAAAGCCCATTTTTGTTGGTGGCTTCAACGACATTCGGCGTTTTCTTAGCATCGTTAGCCAGTTCTTTGAAATCTGTATCAATACCTTCAAAGCGTTTTGAATCCTATAGAAAATGTCAAATGGAAATGAATTAATAACAAGAAGACTGTTACTGTAATATCAAAAAGTCAGTATATAAATAAGTCAGTACCAAAGTAATCAATAACCAAAGTAAATATAATTACAACAATAACCATTAACTATGAGGGGCCGTTTAGGCCATAATTCATACTCACTCTCACATACATATATACTAGTGGTGGGCATAGATTATTTTTTTTAATCTAGATTAATCTCACTGTAATCTTGGAATTAATCTAGATTAATCTAGATTAAAATGGCTCATTTGAATTCTGCCGAAGGCATTCAGAATATGTGTGCTACCCAAATAATGACTAAAAGTAAGTCTTTGAGAACGGGTTTCTCAAGCCAGGTGGCGCATTAGACCAGGGGCTCATCTCCTGTTTCCAAAATGCATCACAAACTGCTTGGGAAGTTTCTTAAAAATACATTTTCCCTGAAGCAAACCCGGCGGCTTCATAGCTGCATCCATGTTAGCACGTCACGTTTGATGTGGTAATTTCACAGTAGGCATACACACAGGTTCGAAGACTCGTTCTCGCCCCCTACTGTGATGTTCTGGAATTATGTATGTCTGTTTATATTATTGTTTTCTTTCATCATTGCATTCCCCTCTGTTCGTGGGTTGTCTGAGTCGCATTCGTGTGTTTGTTTACCCTGTCTTGTGTATGCACTGTTTAGGTGACTTCGGGATTTTCCGAGGGGTTCGTGTTCTGCTACTTCCTGGTTTTCCTTACGCGTAATTGTATAGATTACTAACTCGTGCTAACAATCACTCGGGTGGTTTATTAGTTAAATGCACTTACTAAACCAATTAACATAAACGTTTACTAACGAACTAACGGTCTGTCTTATAGTTAGGTATTAACAAGATTAACCAGTTTGTCCGCGATCTCTGTTATTCGCCCCAGCTGTTTGTATGTAGTTTCACCTCTCGTGATTACTGAGCACACTCCGCTCCTCTTCGAGCCCGTTGTTTGTTATGCATGTTTCCGAGTCCCTTCCATGTCTTTGTTATGTTTCCGTGATTGTTTCATTGCTACCTCATGTGTTAACCTCACGTAGTTTGTTACCCCTCCCTTTCCTATACGTATATATAGACCCACATATCTGTTTGTTCCCTGTCAGAACGTACCCTTTATTTCCTGAGCCTGAGATTGTGAAAGCCAGAGACTTATTGATTACCTGAGACACCCTTTCCGTACGACCCGAGATAGCCTAGCGATTTTGTTTGTTTGCCATTTGGTTTCGACTTCTGATTGTTTTTTGACTTTGCCTTTGCCTGCCGTTTTTGTACCTCTGCCTTTGATTTCCGGTTTTTAGACTTTTGTTTCCTGACTACTCTTTTGCTTTCCGTTTTTGTACTGTATATATTCTGATATCCTGGCTTTTTGACCTCACCCTTTGAAATAAAACTACGTTTCTGCTTATCCCTGTCTGCTATTGGGTTTTCTGAGTCCAGACGTAACACCTACAGTGCAATTCGGCTAGGTATACATCCGCGCTAAAATATCAAGGTGAAAGTCATCATAGCTTGCGTAGTATAGACCCAGCTCCCAACCCAACTTTGAGAATAGATTAACGGCGATATTTTTTTTATCGCCCGATAAGAGTCTCACGCTAACGCAGCACGTTAACGCCGATAACGGCCCACCACTAATATATACTCTCTCTCACATACATATATACTCTCTCTCACATACATATATACTCTCTCTCATATACATATATACTCTCTCACATACATATTTACTCTCTCTCACATACATACATACTCTCTCACACATACATACATACTCTCTCTCACATACATACATACTCTCTCACACATACATACATACTCTCTCACACATACATACATACTCTCTTACACATACATACATACTCTCTTACATACATATATACTCTCATATAAACTCCTCAAAAAAAGTTCGGAAACGTTATTTCGGTCGATTATTCCTCCCCTTTAATAATACCAATTGGTATTGTATTTTATATCGTTGGAAAGCCTGATTAGTCACCTTTACAACGAGGTACAACTTGTAAGGATCGTGCATTCGTGGAATGAGCAACACAGCTAACCGTGTGGGTAGCGGCCCAAAAAAATGTGCCAAAATCCCCTGCAATATTCTTCTGTTGGTATTCACTCTCGTTTTGAGTTGCTTGGTGGACTGGATGATTGCACTCTCCCACAGTAATAAGGAAAAAACAACACATATTGGCCATTTTTACACTTTATTCATTTTACACTGTCAGGGACCTCAGTAGCGTGTGGAAGATCCATACGCAGCCACAACAGCTTGGCACCTCGTCCTCATGCTGGTCACCAGCCTGGTCACACACTGCTGTGGGATGGCATCCCATTCCATCCCACTGGCATACACCTGCCAGCACTTGAAGCTCAAAACGAGAGTGAATACCAACAGAAGAATATTGCAGGGGATTTTGGCACATTTTTTTGGGCCGCTACCCACACGGTTAGCTGTGTTGCTCATTCCACGAATGCATGATCCTTACAAGTTGTACCTCGTTGTAAAGGTGACTAATCAGGCTTTCCAACGATATAAAATACAATACCAATTGGTATTATTAAAGGGGAGGAATAATCGACCGAAATAACGTTTCCAAACTTTTTTTGAGGAGTTTATATATATATATGCAGTGCAGTATACATATACATACAGTATGTGTATATACATATTTTTCTTCAGAGAAATAATACAGAGAAATGTAACAAGGCAGTCAATTTTCAATTAATAAACATATAAATATATCTGACCTCAGGAAGCTGAGAGCGGATGTCCTCTGAGCCAATAAAGATGCTCTCCAGGTGGGACCAAGTTCTCTGAACCTCAAACCAGATTGAGATAACGGAGTCAGCTGAGGACAGCTTCTTCTGCCAGGCCGAGACTTCCTCAAGGAAGAAAGCAATGTACTTGGAGGACATGAGGTTCTGCAGCTGCACCTGGTTGTCCTCAAGAGTCTCAATTAACTCCTCGTTGGACTTGAGCAGGGGAACCTGCGTGCGGTGGTGCGGCTCGTACTGGAACTCCATGCCTGTCCAGATGGTGTTCAGCTCTGTCAGGACCTTCTCCATGCCCAGCTCCTTCACAGCCTTGTCCACAATTCCCCGCACGTCATCCTCGAAGTTGTGCAGGTTGAGCTGCAGCAGGTCGGCCAGCGTGGTATCTTTGTCCATGGTGAAGTGCACCCCAGTGGCCTGCATTAGCTGGTGCCAATGCCTCTCCCGGATGGCTGGGTTCTGCAGCTCCGCCACTGCTCGCAGGGAGATTAGGATGTTCTTTACTGTGCTGTCCAGCCCCGCGAAGGCATCCCATGCCCGCGACTCCTTGTCCAGCCCCCGGATGTCCTTGGAAAAGCGCTTGCATTCAAGTTCCATGTTGTCCACGTTGATCTCCCGCCACTTGGTGGTCTTCCAGTCTTTCATGCTGGAGTCCACAATACTGATCATGTCCCACAGCTCCTTCAGGATGAACACCTCCTTGCGGCACTGCTTCAGCTGCTTGTAGTCGGGGATGTTCACCTCGAACAGTCCTGCGGACTGAGTGATGGATCCCATTGTCAATTCCTTCTCCAGAATCTGCCTATGGGCTGTGTCCAGCATGTGGTACGGGTGTTCGCTGTCAAACCTTCAACGAAACAAAATTATCTTGTGATGAATAACTCAATCAATAATATTCAGGGTTACTTTGCACATATTGAGTTATGTTTATCTTTTTTTCAAAAAACCTAAATAAAAAGATCCCAAGCTTCATAGAAGTGTACAAAAAAATGGTCTTGCCCCCCCATGGACTCTAACACATCAGGCAATGGAGTAAACATTGGAGCTGCTGACATGTTACCTGAAAGGTCCTTCCTTGCGGAAGCGTTCTCTGAAGGTATGTTGCTCCACATCAAAGGAAGCACACTTCCTGCGCAGGCAAGCCACTTCATTGGCCTGCAGGGGGGCCACCTGCTGCTTGACCGTGATCGCCTGCTTCTTCACATGGGTCCACTTCTCTGGAAGCTCCTGCCAAAAAAGTTAGCGTCATCAGTCGGATTCCTGTGCAGTTTCATCCCACTTTGAAAAACAACGTAAAGAAATGTGAGAATAAAAACTCAATTTACCTCAAGCTGTTTATAGACCTCCTCCGGTAGCTCCTGCTCATATGTCTTGAGCAGCTCTATAGTGTGCTTCAGAGGCTCAAACATTTTATCTGTGTTGGTCTGTCTTTCTTTAACAGCCATCAGGTGTCCCATTATCCTAATCAGGCTGTTGTAGTCTCCCTCCTCCACCGTATTGCCCAGCTCCCCTTCAGCTACTCTGATGAAATCCTCCAGGTCAGACAAGCTATATTACAACACAGAAATAACAGGGTGAAACAGCCTTATGGATGAGCTGTGGGAAACATGTCATACTGCAACACTGTTTCTCAGCTGTACTTTAGTCATGGATTTCTTCACCTGTGTGTGACATGGTCAATAAGGTGCTGCTTAAACATAAGGCTCCACTTCTTGATGACATTGAGCAGGGCGCTTTTAAAGGGGCGGCTGTCTACCCTCATCCAGCCATCAAATACATGTATGGGCTCAAGGCTGTGGACCTCGTTGTAGATCTTCTCATAAGAGTCCACCTGATCCTTGAACTGCTCCAGTGTGGGCGGGTGCTCTGGGACACCTTCGTCGGCGTGAGCCTGGATCTCCTCGCTAGTGAGCACGTGTCCATACAGCAAAAACTGCCGCATGAACTCCTTCCTGTCGTCCACGTACAGGTAGGCGTAGTGCTCAAATGTATTGCGATACTCGCAGCACTTGGACATTGCTTGTTGGGTGCAGTCCATCAGGAGCTGCCGCATATCAGCTAGGTCCGCCATGTCTTCCATGTCAGCCTGCAATAACATGACAAAGACGTCTAGGCACAGATAAAAGTCATTTTAATATGACCCCCATGTGAAATATCTGTTTGGACACTAGCGTGACCCTCAAAGTCTTTTTCTGTCCACTGGATGAATAAAACTGAGGCAAATTCAAAATGGAAAGTTAAGTGTTCATATGACAAGGGAATTGACAATCAAATAAACAAAAACTAAGAAGGCTCAAGGGAGATGATTAGTGGGATATGAACTGCATAGATAAAAAGTCCTGTTCATGTGAGTGTAATATGCTGACACTGTACCTGGTAGTGAGGGAAGCTGCTGTGCTCAGCTAATCGAGGCATAAGGGAAGAACTTCTGTAGATGTCATTGATGATGCCTTCAACCAAATCGTAAAAGCCGTCACTGGCACCAAACTCCAGCGATGGGCGGAAAACGATGTCTGGGACCTGCAGTTCTAACTGAGCTTCAAATAAAGCGGACAAACCAGTCTTGGGGTCTGAGAGAAAACGAAAAAAGATGGATTTTAATTAATCACCTCATCACCTCATTGGATCTTGTAGTTAAAAACGTCTGTTGCTCCTACCTGTGTTATCTAAGAGGAACTTGAGGGAGCATTCAATGCTGTTGAAGAATCCATCTATGACCATTTCATCCACATAATCCACATATGCTCTCCACACCTCTGAGGCAGCGTCAGCTTTGAAGAGTTCTAAGTTTTCCTGCAAGGGGAAAGCACAGGTTCAAGTATGGGTTTGGTTCCATTACACTGCTCTGAATATTATGTTGTTTTCTGCTGATGCTTGGAGAGTGTATGGGAGTGAATGGGAGTGTATGGGAGTGTATGGGAGTTCATGGGAGTGTATGAGAGTGTAAGGGAGTGTATTGGCGTGTATGGGCCTGTATGGGCGTGTATGGGAGTGTATGGGAGTGTATGGGAGTGTATGGAAGTGTATGGGAGTGTATGGGAGTGTATGGAAGTGCATGGGAGTGCATGGGAGTGTATGGAAGTGTATTGGAGTGTATGGGCGTGAATGGGCGTGTGTGGGAGTGTATGGGAATGTATGGGCGTGTATGGGAGTGTATGGGAGTGTATGGGCGTGTATGGGAGTGTATTGGCGTGTATGGGCGTGTATGGGAGTGTATGGGAGTGTATGGAAGTGTATGGAAGTGTATGGAAGTGTATGGGCGTGTATGGGCATGTATGGGAGTGTATGGGAGTGTTTGTGCCAACATGAACAAATATTACTGAACCTTTAGTAAGGAATGGACCCTGTTTCCTGAGTCACGAATGTAACTGTAGCGTTTCTCAAGTCGCTCTGGCCGATCGTCCAGGTTGAGAAGTGTGTCTTTCTTTCCCTCCTTCCTCTCGAAAAGAGGAGACACCCAGGTTTTCATTACGTTTTGTATCTCGCCCACATTGTCTTTGGTCTTCTGTAGGCGGCTCTCAAGGTCATGGACTGAATCCCGGACTTGTTGGATGTAGTCCCAGATGCCTATTTCAATCGACATGGAGAGGTTTTGGATGAAAGTTCCTAAGCAACCACAACTAATGAGAAGTGGCCGTGACAAAGGTAGTGTAATATTTGCAGTGGGGTTACAGATAACAGAAAACAAATGTCTCTCTCCCCCTGTCTTCCTTATTTTTTTTTAGTTACAGCTATTGAAACATTTGCAACCACACTATTCAATTATGTAAATCATGCCTCATTCAACGTATACACGATTTACAACTGAAGTAGCCTGGCTTGAATAACAAACTTTTCTGCCAAGTTTATAAAGTACAAGAGGAAACTTCATGACATTGATGATGAAAGTTTCCACGCTTTCCATAATTGGGATACCACTGATTATAATCAATTAGAAACAAATTTTCCATACAACACATTTAGGAAAAGCAAACCACTGCTTGATCTGACATTAAAAATCCTGGGAGGTGAAAGGGGGACATTTATTCTCTTCATGGCATGCGTAGCTGTTTCTGATTTAATGTGGCTTAAGAGGGTAAATCATCCATCAATAGATACTAAAAGTGTCTATTTAAGAACAATAGATACTAAAAGTGTCTAATTAAGAACAATTAACAGCTTGTAGTTGGAACAAAAACAAGTATGCGGAGCGGGTCACCAGGACCGAGTGATCTCAGTATGTAAGGCTGTCTGAGACCATTCTTTTTAGCAGCATCCTCATGAATAACAGCTCTTCTGATATTTTCTCTCTTTCAGGAAACAGATGGTTTCTGAGCTTAGTTAAAGTGATCTGTTTGTATTCCAGTGTGCGCAGACCCTGCTTATGAGTATTTTAATGGGAACCTGCTTAAATGGGGGCTATATATATTTTTTTTTTTGCCTTTCTTTTTAAACACAAAATGGCTAGGAGTGGCATAAGTGCCTATACTGAAGTGTGATCCAGGCACTATAGTTCTTTTCTAAGTGGTCTGTTTTTAATTTGGTTAATGATGGTTCATTAATCACTTCAGGTAAATAGCAGGTCAGATATGTATCTTTATTTTAATTATAACAGCAAATTACATAAAAGATTAGTGAGGGCGGATAGTGGACAGTGTTGTGATGCAGCTGTAGCAAGTATCTGTCACAGGGATTGACTGTGGTGAGCCTATAATTAAATAAATATGGTTGTTGCATGAGGAGACAAAGAACACATAATGTGTGACAGCTTAGCATATGAGAAAATGAAATATTTCTTATTTCCTCATTAAATGCATGTGTTTCTGAATGAGAAAATGATATTAGGGGATTAGTCATTAGTGTGAAAAAGTGCTCTAATATAAGCATTTTGAAGTGACATTACATTACTGGCATTTACTAGATCAGGGGCATCAAACTCCAGTCCCCAGAGAGCCACAGTGTCTGCAGGTATTTGTGGTTTCCCTTTAATCAGCAGCCAATTAAGGCCTTGAGACCAAGGTGTGTGGACTCTAGACAATCAATGCCTTAAATGGATCACGAATGCTGAAACAAACCGAAAACCAGCAGACACTGCGGCCCTCCAGGACTGGAGTTTGACACTCCTGTACTAGATTCTCCTATCCAGAGCAAGTGAATATACACTGAAACAATTCAAGTTAAGTACCTTGCTTAATGGTACAAAGGCAGTGCCTTACTTGGGATTCAAAAACTTAAACCTTTGAGTTACAAGCCCAATTCCCTTTCCATTATACTTCACTGCCCCAAAATGTATCATGTGCTTGATCATATCTCTGTTAATAGTCCCTCCCTCAAGACAGAACAAATCATTATTCATGTTCAATCAGAAACTGAGCAAGACAATTCCTGTGGCCAAAATTGAACAAATTCACCTCATCTTATGTATAATCTACTCACCACCTATACCTAGGAAAACTAAATTGAGGTCTGATGAAAAATGAAACTCCTTTTATTTTAATGTAGGAAGCTGAGGTTTTTGAAGCATCTTACCATCACTCCTCCAGTTGATGGAATTTTCCGCTTCCATAAGCTGGGCGTCAATGGTCCTCAGCTGATCTTCCACGAGGGGGAACTCCACTTCCAGGACGGAGCGAATCACCTTGTTGTACCAGCCAGCAGTGAGATCCAGGTTGGCCACATACTGCCGCAAGGACTCTTTGCTGGAGTATACATCAGCTGCTGTGTCTGGTATTGCCTCTGTCTGTCTTGAATCCAGATACTTCACCTCCCTCAGCACTGCCACTAACTGCAGGACACAAACAGGGACATCCGTTTTCCTCTCCTGGTGATTCCATAAACGGGCAATGCCCAATGCATTGCAAACCTCACATCTCTCAGAAAATGAAAAAAATACTCAAAAACTGTGACACATGCCGTTAAGATGCCAGTTTACCGCAGTAAAAAATAAATGTGTTGTTGCTCACTCTACAAAAAAGCACATAAACTGTAAAATCCTGATACCAGCCTTTTGAAAGTGGTAATCACCACATCCAGAAATAGTCTACATCCCTTGGGATAATGGAGCTAGTAAAATGCAGGTTGTCTCAGGTAAGGTGTGGCTGCTTAGCTACATAAACACTGAATTAAACAGACTTCCTAGAAGAAAGGCCAGTGTCATCAACAGATAAAGTAAACATTACTATAAAACTGCATGTATTTTGAGGATAATGACACCTGGAAATCTGAAATTGTGTAACAAGAACTGCATCAAAATTGAAGACATTAAAAAACTAGAAGGGAATAAAACTCAACTTAAAAATATAAATAGTATATACACTAATTGCTTAACTTAAATCACCTTTTCAGGGCAAGCAACCTGCAGTTCAGTGTGTGCAACCAATTGTAAAAAATATATTAACGTTCTGAACAAAAATATTGAATATTTATCATTACAAGGTTAGCAAAATTAATATAGATTCCATTCTTCAACACAATATGAGAGAGCATAAAACGTAATTATGATGAGTCTGAAAATCACAAACTCAGCAAAGCCTCAATAGTGACTAAATTGCCATTCCATAAAATAATTTCCAATACTTTTTTGGAATAACAATTTTTTTGGCTTTCCTCCTGGGTTTAAATGGAAGAATAATTTTCTCTTCTACTTTTCAGGTTGCTGTTCCTCTTGCTTCAGGTAATTAGATCTTAATTAAAAGGTAAATCCAACAAACTGCAGGATTCATGGCTAGAACTGCCCACGTCTGATTAAGAAAGAAAGAGGATGTGAAGCTCGCTGCTGTTTCTCCTACCTGGGGGTTGAAATTGACAGTTATGAGCCTGGTTGAAGGTTCTCTCGAGATGAGGGGTTTACTGAGGTTGTATTGAGACTTTTCTCCCACCGTTTCTGTCCAGCTGTCATATAATCGCTGTGAGTATCTAAAAACAAAATTTAATAAAAAATTAGAAAAAATATCTCCAGTTGCAGTATTCCAACTGACACAACATATTTTTTCCTATTATTTACATGCTAATTTCTCATAATAGGTAAACATTTGATAAAACAGTTGATAAAATCTAGCTAAATAGTGATATACCTAAACTGTATGAATTCATTTATTTCACGTGTTTCATGAGTAGACTAAGGAGATCAATACAGATAATACACACTATAAAGACAATCTTTTCTGTCAAGAATACCAGTGTCTTAGCCTGCTTCTAGAGACAATACATACAAAGTACAAAGTGATTTATCTTGTCCTGGTCATTTTAATGAATGCTTGCAAGATCTCCAAAGCTAAAAATGTGCATATTGTCAGAAATAATTACTTTCATTTTTAGACTCTGAAGGGAACACTATAATAATGGTACACTAATTAACATTGAAGGTCCGGGAAACTGGATTCAAATTGTGGTTATATTCCCCAGAAGTGACAATTGATTGTCTCAATATTTCTTTACATTTTTTAACCATATTAAAACTATTAACTTGTAATAAATACTATTAGATTACCATTATCTTTTCAGCAGATAAGGACAGGGTGGGCGTGTATCCTGCAGTAATTAATGTAGTGCATGTCCATTGGAAACCAACACTCACAATCATGTGACCCTGGACTGAATTTCCAGAAAAAAACATGTGACACAGTCATGTGAACAATAGAGGCCTGGAATTTAGCCAGACGTAACTACATTTCTGTAGGCTCAATGCACGCCATATTCCAAGGCCGCGTTGCTTCATGGTAAAGCTTGATTCATAATTCCCCCTCAAGGCATGTCTTATGATCTCTGTACACTATGTGAACCCACACGCACATGCGGGAACAGAACTGTGGATTCTAATATGCCTCACTCATTTTCTACACTTCGTTTTCCTTTCCATATCATTCACTGCTTTTAGGATGTTAGTGTGAGAGTGGAGTAAGGGCGGAAGACCAGGCGTGACAGAGAGGGGATCAGAAAGTGGGATACCTAATAGAGAATAACCACAAAAGTGCGGAGAAAATTTGTGAGATAGACAGGAAAATGAAAGCTGGGAATAAAAACTCAACTCAACCATAGAGAAGAGGGCGAAAACTTGAAGACTCGAGAGAAAAACAATAAACAAGAAGCGAAATAATTGCTTCACACTCTCAGCAAGAGAGAACCAAAACGAGAAGCAATAAAAACAAAATAGGAACAAAGGAACTGTCTCTGAGAGAACAGTAAAAACCAATGCGGGGAAAACAAAGTGCAAACGAGAAAACGAATTCCAATGAAAGGAATAACGAATACACTGGGCAAGTCCCACGTAACTTCAAATATAGAAGCTAAGTAGAACCCAAGACCGGCTTCCAGTCAAACTATAAATGACAAGGTAAAAGCACCGGAAGACAGAAACCCTGAGCTATATATAGCCGACAGAAAACCAAACACAGGTGTGAGGAATAATGACAGCGCAAGATAGCGGAACGGAGGATAGAAAATCCGATAGATTGACCTGCAGCCGTTAGAAGACGCAAAGCCCGCAAAATAGGAACTGGGCTGCCAAAACCATGACGGTTAGCTTTAGACGTGTTTGTTGTTTAATAAATTGTATTTTATTAAACCTAATCGTCGGTGCGTTGAGTTGTGAACACGGCGTTTATGCATATGAACCGGAGAAACCTGACGTTGAAGAGATGACAACGTACTGAATCCACGCTCTAGCCAACAAGTTTCAGACTGGTGAGTTTATCCTTTTATGCTTTTTATCCTTTTTTTGGTCAGGTGCTATGAACTAGCTAACGCTGGTCGGGCTACATGCAAACTACTGCCAACAGTTTGCATTTTCCAGTAACGATTGTAATATAATGTGGACATTTGTGGCCGATTTTATCCGTTGATTTCTTTGCACACTCTAACTTGTATGTATGTATCTCTCCACTAAGGTGCTTATGTGTCAATTAATGGCCACAGAAATGGGAAATGTCACCGGCTAGTCCCACAAAAATAATTATTTAATCGTCCAACTATTAAATTAAACAGTTATTTTGCAAGGGGGAAATAAAGCTAATCTCAGCATAGGCCTTTCTAGGTTTTTATTTTTAAAGATTTTTGTGCCATTTCTGAATGCAAAAAAAGTATTAAAAGAACATATCAGCAAAGACCAATTCATGTATTTACTAAGGTGTATGAATGTTAACTAAGATTAACAAATAGAGTAGCAAATGGTTAATAAAGACTACAGTAACAAGTAAGTCATACACCCAAAAAGAGTTGCCATATTGCTTGTAGGCTATAGATTGTGTACATTTGGCCAGCATGGTGTTTTTAGAGAGGGTAGGGGGGGTCAAGATTACACTTACAAATCATTGACACCCATCATGAGAAACTATTTTGTTAACCTTTTTCGTAGAGTTAGAGGTAGAGAAGTATTAAGATATTCACCCTTTATAAACATTAACAAAAACATTACCATTTAATGAAATGGCTTAAGTGAAATGTAATCTTTGTTAACCATCTATTAGTGTATTTGTTGACATCCGTTAGCATTCATAAACCTTAATACACACATTAATTAACTGTTAATTAATGTTTACCACTGTATTAATTCATGTTAATTAGTGTAACCTTATTGTAAGGGTGATTTTTTTCAAATCTGAGATGGGGCATCAGTATAAACTGAGCCCTGACCTAAACTGTCTACAAATTAAATTATTGTGACGAGCTGTTACACTTCACAGTATTTAAAGCTTTACCTTTTTTATTTATATATATTTTATTGCAAATACAAAACTACAGCCACCCTGCCAGCTGTGAAATTGTTTGATGGTTTGCAATACCCTCCTGGGGAAGAGCATGGGGAATAAAGGAAGGGATTCATCACAGCAGAGAGCCCAATTCTACTAGAATGACAGGATTCTTGGGAACGACAGACCGAATAGCATTCTAAGCAACCCTGCAGCAGCCGTTCACAAACATTAAAGAAACAGATACACTCAGCCCCATTCAATCTAATCAAGGACACTGAAGAGACAATATGTCAGGTCTCTGAACTACCATATCAATCTGTAAATAACCTGATTACAAGAAGTCATATAAAGGGACCAGTATTGGATTTTGTTCCATCTGGGTTTAAGCTTTATTTCTTCACAGCAGCAGAACAGGGGCTACAGCAATCAACTGGCTCTGTAATGGCAATAAATCATACGCCTCTTTGTTGAGAGGTAATGACTGTAGTTGCTCCTAATTGCCCTGACTAGAGTGTTTTTACTAGATCGGCAAATGCTCACTTCTAACAAGGGGCCTAATTTCTGCACATTTATGAGCCTGCTCATTACTTCCCATTTCCATTTATTTATATATTTATACATATCTAGAAAGGGGACAAATCATACGGTATAAGATTGCCCACATGAGCCACAAACACACACAAAGGCTCCACTCTAAAAGCAATTTTCACACAATAGGACACTTTGTCTTCCAAGTTTATATATTAGATATGTTTTCCAGGGTCATTCTTCAAAGGCCATTCACTGATGGGAGATGGGAAGGAGAGAGACTGTGGAAAGTATAAAGCTACATGAACCCGATTTTAATGAGTGAATGAATCACAAAAGTGTCTGGCTGTGTCTTAGCCTTGCTGGCCCACAGTACGCCTCAGTTATGAGTATTCCTCACACTGTAGCTTTTAAACACTTTAAAAAATTTATTTTAAAATGATTTTAAAGTGTACGGGATCAAAAAAATTAAACCACATTTCTTCTGATATGCCTCAGCCATAGATCTGCTTCCTATTCCCGAGGCATTTTTGCCAGTGCCAGCAGTATGGAGAAAAAATAAAACACCCACTTCCTCAACACTCAGCATGAGCATACATTCATAATCAATATTAAGTTTGCCACCCAGGTTCTGCCCTGAGCCTGTCCCCAAATCATTGACAGACCGGAAATAAAAGTTTTACCTACGCAGGAATCACATGGATTCAGGGACATCCACAATAATGATTTTATTGTTGTCTCTTAGAAACATTTAAATGTCAGAAACACAAACATATCTTCCCCCATTATAAGCTACTAAAGCTAGGGAGCGAAAACCCACATTCATGTCACGCCATCTTGCTCCTTTATACATAAACAAAAATGGAGTCCAGAGTAATCAACACCAGAACTGTATGTGACATTCCATCAGTTTAAATGATAACTTGCAATACTTTCCCACAGAAGAATGCCACGCAGATAGACAAGTGGAAGGCACGATTTTGTTTAATGGCATCGTGTCTGAGAAACAATTGCTAGATTGTTCATTGATAATAATATACACTAAGAATTAATGCACATGTTCTAAATTCCCTTTGAAAACCCATTCTGTCACAATGTTCATGCTTTAAATTGACAGATGGTAATCACGCAATTCACTGACTGTATCCCTCACTAAAACCCCAGTCACTGGAAAGAAATGTACATGTTTTTCTCAAACAGCTCTTTATGGAGTTGGTTAATAAGCCATAAGATCTGGTTTTAATGAGGTGGAACTACAGGCTGGAGACAACAATAGAAATTCAATCTCAGCATTTAGAGCACTGTATGTTAATATTATGGAAATGAATCATATCCATTCTTAGTTACTGTGAGATCACTAACCTTTCCAGTATGTCCATCATTTCTTCATATTTCTTGATCACTCTCTTCCCATCAGCAGACTCCATACAACTATTCCCAAAAAAAAGGTAAAACTACCACAGCTGAAGAGGAATAGTCAGCAGATAGTAATTTAGCAGCAGAGTGGGGAAAAAATGACTTGTGTATGGATGAACGTGTCAGTATGGTAAAATGTACCCATTTTTAAATGTGAATAACTGGAATGTAACATGAGTGTAAAAAAGCAAAAGGCCCCAAATGTAAAACTCACGGATGAGTGATGTTCCTGAAGTTTCCGAATGGCTTTTGAATACGCTCCTGCATTTGCTGTGCCCACCTCAATCCACCGGCTACAGCAGGCATATTCTTATTGACAGGAGTGTAATCTTGGGGGGAAAGTAGATGCACACATAGCTATTAAAATGCAGGAGTATAATGTATTGCAGCTTAAACAGCAATGTAGAGAATTTGATATTTCTGTTTGTTGCTGTTAGATTTTAAAAACAAGGTGTCACCTTAATCCTCACCTACAACACTGAAAAACAGACAAATCCTTTATCCACTACCCATTTAATCCCTCATATATGGAAGTCCCTTTGAAGAAGGAATTTTACAGTTTTATTACTCAAAATTACAACTTTATAATATGTTAGAAGTGAAATGTTTTATCAGAAAATTAAACAAAATACAAAAAAATTCTACACTACAGCAAACCAAATGGCACAACTTCACAAGCTTGAAAATGAATGCGGGAAAAACTGGTGGCATGGCAACAGCATTCCGTTTCCTGACTTTCAGTCCTTTGTTCCCTATAGGCCATCAGTGGCAAAAATGCCTGCAACACCAAAAAGCTCATAAACATGGACTTTACATTAACAAGAAAGTCTCTTGTGTCTTAAATTTGAGCCATACTAAATGCTATGGTAGGGTTTCCTTCTTCCTTACTGTAATATGAAAGTAACTTGTGTATTTTTCGGAACATTGTAAGCATCTCACTTAGCTCTCCTTCTCTTTGCACATGTCTGTTGTAGAGCACTTTGCAGCAGTCCAGCTTCCTGTCAAACATGCCGACTAGGAGAGGATATCTGTCTTCAGCATCGGCAGCAATCAGAGGACGGACAAGAAGGCTCCCAAACATGTCCAGCACCTGCCAAGAATGTATGCGGCACGGGAATGATGATACCAGAGAGACTTTGGCACTGTTTTACCATTCGGATAGAGATACATGTAGTGCACTGAAAAGTAGATTGAATGATATAGAAGAGATACCAGAGTTGTGTGTTTGTGAGTGTGTATGTGTTTGTGCATTTATACATATGTGTGTAATCCACAGAACGTTGCCATAGTAACTTGCGCTCACTTTGAAGGCATGCTCTAAACCTGAAGCGTCATCAAAAGCCTGGCAGAATATTGCACCCAGACGCCGATCCATGTCTTCCACTTTGCACTTAAACTCACAGACATCCGTCATGAATTCCTAGCAGGGACACAAAAAATGAAAAATCAAGATATGCTGAATCAACAGAGCAGCACAATGATAAACTGTTTCCAAGGTTTATCTACAAGTATTTGTTTCTAATAGAAAATGTGCTGCACAATACATAACAAAAGTGTCTCATGGTGCAGTGTATACCTGGTTAGTGGTGTCCAGGCAGTCATAGGACCTCTCTGTGAATACTTTGTATGTTTCCAGAAACTCCTCATACATGCACAGCACCTGCTGACTAAGCATCTTTCCACGAATTCCTCCAAACTCAATCTTCTCCAGCTTCATCATATCTAGAGCCGTCAGTAGCAGATTCTACAGTGGGACAGATGAAGAAGAGGCAAGGATGTTCTGCATGTTGCCGTAACACAATTTCAGCTCTCACAAAACTCCCTTCAACTGTAAGAACACAGCAAAATATGCTGGTGTAGATTCAACACTGCGGGTGTACATTTAACACCCCAGGGTGTTTATATGAGACCACAGACTGTTATATGTACACCAAAATGTTTGCTGTGAATAAGAAATTCTGTGGCAGGATGTCACATTTATATTTATTTTTACAGAAATCTGTCCACCAATTGTAAAGAAACAGCTCAAGTCAGCTGACAGCATGTATGTGGTCAGACAAGTCAACAGATGACATAGACAATAATATTCTGCACACTATATTTGTTCTGCTATTAAAAACAACTTTCAGATTTGTAAATAAGCTTGTGCTTTCTGACAGGCCATACCTATACATATACAGCATCAATAAATACCCGTTGAGTTTGAACAATGGAACTGAATGCATTCAACTTGGATGTGTTGAAAGCATATCAGGAAACCCTCAAAGGATTGATGCCAAATGCAGTGCTATTAACCTGTGGGGCCCACATTGTGGCAATGGCTAGTTGCATTTGCCCAAGCAATATCCCAAAGATTGTAAACTCATGGGAGTTGTTGAAAAGGTTTTTAGCCATTGTCCAAGCAGGAAGTTGTACTATGCAGCGCTGCCGGGGAAAACAATGACAGAGCAAGGACCTCCCTATAAAACTGAGCCACACAAAACAAGATTGGGCACTTGATATTCTGCTGTGTTGTACCATTCCCAGTACCTCAATTTATATTCTAAGTTATTGGACCTAGAGATGGACATCTCACCAAATATTGCTCTGCTGGCACAGCTCAGAAAATTGTTGTGCAACAAAAGTTTAGGGGCACAGTTTGTGTTAATCACAGAACACAGAAAAAAGCCTCACAAAAATGGTTTTCTACTGGTTTGAGTACAGAAATCAGAAGACATGAAACAACTAAATGATTTGATTGAACAACTAAAAAATGAATACCAAACACTGGCACAGCAGGTGCACAGTGCAGTGAAAACAAGCCATTGCATCCAAAGATTCTGAGAAGTTGCAGAAAAGCTGACAACATATTACAACCCCAAAGCACTCTGAAATAAACTGTCTTTCAACAAGAGCCCAAATTCATTGGGGCTATTAAGGTTTTTGACCCCAATAAAGTCTGCACACTTGGCTTGACAAAACTCCCTCTGGACTAGATTCCATGATTCAACAAAAACTGTTCTCCTGGACTCATATACAAATTATCTGCTATTGCAAATACTGCAATTGCACAAAGGGAGTTCTGTGACAAACCGTTCTAAATATTCCGCAGAAAGCAATTACAAACAACTCCGTCAAGGCACAAAGATGTGTTTACACAAAGTATTGTGCAGCAATGGCAGAAAATGAAGGCCTATGAATAGCCTTCTATTTATCATTTTGCGTGTAAGCAACTTCCCACAGATTAAAAAACAACAATATAGCACAACACTATAAAAACACGTCTGTGTTAGTAGCATCATAAGCCCACTGAATGCAGCACATGGCAGTGTGGGAACATTGCCGTCAATCATGGTTAAGTGGCAACTGAGCTATCAACATGAATGACTGGGGGGGTGTAATGTGATAATTGTCTAACATGTGTGATCAAAAAGGCTCTACTGACCTCATGCTGAGGGATGCCTGAAATGCAGATGAGAAAACTGCTTTGGAAAGAAATGGTGGAACTGCAGTTCCTCAATCTAATGCACATTCACAATTTTGTGCTGTATTGTATAATTTAGCACACAGGATGAAAGGCCTAATCTTTCTCTCTTTATGTCTGCTTGGCTTGCCTCAAGGCTCTGCACTCTTTCAGTGAAGCAGTCCAATCCAGCGAACACCATGGTGGGGGAGAAGTCCCATGCCCTCAGCTCCTGTCCATTCTTCTGGTATTGGCCAAGATTCCCCTTCACCTCATCATACGTCTGCCTGAAGTGATTCAGAATATCCATGGTTCCCTGGACCTTGGCTAGGCTCTCCTCTGTCTCCCCTTTAAGGATATCTTCTGGGTTCAGATATGCTCGGGCCTAACAAATTAGAACATTGTTAGAACAAGCGCGTGTGCTACAGTATAACATTTTTTAAAAGTTAAAAGACTAAAATAACTAGTTACTCATCACTAAAATATACTCTAGTACTGTAGATGGTTTACTCGCTAGGTGTGCTTCCACAGTGTAACAAATCTGAATTTATTTTAAAGTTTTATTGTAATATGTGCAATACATTTCTAGCCATAATAAAATTAAGCTAATGTATTCACAGGGAGACAAAATGGGTTGCCTGATTAATTTTTATATATTCAGGAGATAATTATTCTGTGGAGGAAAAATTATTCCTCATTCTGCATACATTTAGAAAAACATGGGAACTTGAGATGCAAAGTATATAAGGGAGGTCTTCAATTAATAACTATGGAACAAGGTCTCTGTCCTTTCAAACTCTCCAAACAGAGAACTGCTTCACCTCTGAATATAACTAACAACTACTTAAAAGTTAGGACTGGGATAAATTATTTATTGAGTGGAAGTTGAGAGTGAAAAAATTCTGAGAAATCAGGGACTACAGTGCATATATAATTTACCTGCTGTATGAGGAGGTTGCAAATCTCTTGCAGCAGTACAATGATTCTGGCAGGGGTGTTATAGTATTTGGAGTTTGCCCAGGTCAGACACACACTGTGCATCAAGCGACCTATCTGACTCTTGATTTCGTTGAACTCCACACTTTCCAGGCTCTCAAAAAGCCGCTGGAGGGGCTTTAAGTAAATGTTGACATCTCTGGCCTCTTCCAGTGCTAAACAGAAAGGAAGTATGTGGCCAACACAGATTAGTTCCAAAACACTGTTCAACCACAGCTTTTAATTCAGACCTACATTTTGTAGCCTCAGAGCTTGCAATCATGGCACTTAATGTTTATAATAAACAATGTACCGCATGCGTCAAAGTTGATAGTGGTTAACACCATTTCAGGAGATGAAATTAAATGATATACATATATCTGTCTTTGACAAGCCCCTGTCTTTTCAAGGTTCCTGAATGGTTCCTTACTAACTCAAAAAAGACATCAACTAAAAAACTTAAAAACTGTAGAACAGAAAATGGCAGGCTCGAGCCTTCGTGGACTGCAGCTGCTCAGAAAAATGAAACTAATTGAATAAAATATGGCATATCTAAATTTTATGAGAAACTATTGTGGCAGCACTAGGCCTGGGAGAGGGAATCGAGAAAATATGGAGTGCATAAAGAGAAAAGAGAGAAAGAAAGAGAAAAAAAAAATCAAAAACTTTATATTGCTGAAAGCATTCTTTTTTTTAGTTTGTCTTGTTTTGAATTTGTGTGTAAGTTCATTATTTTTAGCTAGATCTCCAAACTCTCCATGAGGGAGAATGGCAAATATTGTTTTACTTCTCAAACACTCTGCCTCTTCTTGTGCTCTTCCTGTTTGCAAAAATAAAAAACAATCCGGTCCAAATCCGGACAATGCCACAGTGTTGCAGTTAGTGTGGATTGGATGTGGAACACACATGTTCACCGATTCTTTCTCTCCCAGAGGGGCCGCATGGTGTATGACATACATTTTTTAACTCACTAAGACAAATGAAACATGCTGGTTTTACTATTATGCAATAAAAGGTGTAAAAAAACGCTTACCTGCCAGGACATCGTGGAACATGTTTTGAAATGCAGGGTAATAGCTGCTCTCCATCTTTTCCAAAAGCTCTGACATTTTGGCCACTTTTGTTGACTTGAACTGCCCATGAATGCATTCTAAGTCGGCATACCTAAAATAATTATTAAAATAATTCACAAAATGCCAGCCTCATAAAAACTGTGATCTATGAATCTTTGTCTGGTTTTCTGGTTATGGCAGCCAAATACCAATAACTAACCTGATAACTCCCAATTTTAACAGATGATATTGGATTTTTAATAAAGAGTACCCAGGACCACACAGCACACTGACCTGTTTTTCCAAAAGAGCAGTTCCACATGGGGGGTTGGGCTCTTTCCTTCCAGCAGTGGTTCAGATGAATCCTTCTTTAGAACTTCATGAATCTGGTGGCTCCACTCAATCACTACAGACTCAATGGAGTGGATGATGCTTTTGTCCACTAGGTCTCCGCTGAATGATTTAAATTAGATAGGCAGCGACTTGAATCCAACCACCAAGAATGACGGGGATACCACATCCTGCAAACGTATTCCAACACTGACTGCATTCCGTTAATCGGATGTCTTGATATGTCTTGGTAAATCAGTCATGCACTTAGTTCATTTCAAACAGTGATCTGTCCTACCCCGGCCTGATCTTCTAGTCAGGGTGAGAAGAACGAGCACCAATCACCATGCAAGTCAACAAAAGAGGAAACATTTCAGCAGAACATAAGACATTTTGTCAATGCTTTGTTACCTCTTGTCCCTCTCCAGGGCTGCTTGCTCCACTCTCTCTGATCCGGCAGGTAGAGGGAGAAGAGTCTTGCCTTTGACTTGTCCGGCCACCACAAACACATTGGTCTTCAGGGAATGAACGTGTTGCTTTATGTCTTGTGACACAACATGTGGCCATTCACAGTGGTTCCTGTTATTGGACAGGACTGGCACCACAACCTAATTACCATGAGAAACAAATAGAGGGGGGTATCATGTCAAGGTTGCTTTTGACACGCCACATACGAAGGTCCTGTGTGGCATGTCAAATGCAACCTTGACACACCACACAGGAAGGTCCTACTGTCACATTTCCAAGAAAATTGTGTTACTATTAGAAATTTCATTTCAGCTCTATTAAATGCATTGATGTGTGCACTGAAACAGAACAACAGTGTGAACTTTCCATGCCATGCAGTATTTTGCCATTGCAACAGCAGCTCATACCTTATGTCAGTAATTATTCTAATTACGCAGTATTCTTTCATTGAATATACTGCACAAGCTAAAATGAAACTGAATTTTTTATTTTATTTTTTTTTTATATTTGGGCAAAGATGTTCATAATGTTTCAATGTACAGATACTGTATTTATTTCAAATAATTTCCATTTTCTTGTCTTTTCTCATTTGAAAACAATGTATACATAATAAACAAAGAAACAAGTTCAGCCAAATTGCTTTACTGTAGGCTCCACTGGTTCAATTTTGAGGTATGAGATTAAATAGGCCTCCATTTTCAACAAGTTTCCCAACATCGCCAATTACAGTATTTCTGAAACTTTCATCTTTCAAGGCCAAAAAATGGTCATGTTAGCTGTACTGTAAAACAACTAGTGACTGAAATTTTTTATTTTTGTTCTGCAATTTCAGGTTTTAAAGATCGCTTATTGCATCCTACAGAAGAAATGCTGCAAGGAGAAACACTTAAATGACCGCAAAGACAGCACAACTAATGAAACTCTTTATTTTTGGTATTTTGGCCTGAAGGGGAATGAGACAAGTAGGCTATATTGTGTTCCGTTTTTGAGCATTACCCACAATTGGCACATTTATAATTCTCATTGGTGGAAAGGGAATTTCACCGCAAGTAGCCTAATCAGTTGTGAACTCAGTGGATATAACAATCTGTCCTTTAGATCCCTAGCAATCCACCCAAGCGAGAGGCCAAATGTCTTCTTTAAGGAAAAAGCCATACTACAAAACTTCAGAAAAAAATCTTCTTGCCTAAATCGACAAATAGTCCTACACAGTTTTAGGTGTGGTCACTTTCTTTTTCCATATCTACTGGATAATCTGACTCAGGCAAGAGCCCTGGTAAAAGCCATGCTCTTGATAATCTGCGTTTAAATGTATCGCAGAGAGCTGAAAGTCTACCATCTGTATGCCAGCATGCTATATCATACAAAACTACTGTATGATTATGGCCATTTTTGTTCATATTTGGATTTTAATCCACTGTTTTCCAATTGTTCAAATGAAAACTGGAGTATTACTCAATTATTGAGTTGGTATGTGATTGTTTGATACTGGCAGATGCTATTTTTACCACATTGCCACTTTGTGTTTGGTACTCTGATGTAGAAAAAGTATTCTGAAATGTGTCAGCACTTCATCTATATAGGTCTAAAAAACATAAGATCATTTTTTAGCTAACATCATTCCATGGATGACATACTCCAATTTATTTTTTTATGTCTGTTAATACACTGGTAACATTACAACTGAATACACAAAAACAAAGAAACAGGCTTTCACTTAACCCATCTATTGCATTTCGGGTCAAAAGTGACCGAGTGACTTTGTTTTTAATCATAAATATTGTATTTTTCATCAAATTGCCTCAAGATCTTATGTTATCCTCCACACTAGGCCTCTGAACATATACAATTGATGATCACCACTTGCATTGAATTTTGAGTGATTTATTCAACAATGACGCACCTATGATATTTTCGGTCAGAATTGACCGCCATAGGAAATTAATGGGTATGAGTATATTATGTTCATCCTGCAGATGGAAAACATCTCCACACACACACACACAGGCTCGCACGCACACACACTGGCACACGCACACACAGGCTCGCACGCACACACACACACACACACAGGCACGCACACACACACACAGGCTCGCACGCACACACACATACACAAACACACACACAGGCTCGCACGCACACACACACACACACACACACAGGCTTGCACACACACACACAGGCTCGCACACACACACACACACTGGCACACACACAGGCTCGCACGCACACACACACACTGGCACACACACAGGCTCGCACGCACACACACACACACACACTGGCACACGCACACACACAGGCTCGCACACACACACACAGGCACGCACGCGCACACACACACAGGCTCGCACGCACACACACATACAGGCTCGCACGCACACACACACACACACACACACACACAACTTGAACTTGAACAATACCATGGGATGTATTGATCTGATACAGGCAAGCCAGTGTTTCATTGTGTACTTTCAACTACAAGTTGATAACTTGAACTTGAGTATATAGTATATGGTCCGGACCCACCGGTGGGCCCATCAAGGTCAGCATTCACTGTATTCACTGTGATGAATATAAAATAAGACACTGATACTGTTTTCCTCAATGAACATTTATTGAAATAGAAATATTCAAAAAAATACCATAACAGAACATCAACATGGCGTGTGTGTGTGTGTGTGCGTGCGAGCCTGTGTGTGTGTGTCTGTGTGTGTGTGTGTGTGTGTGTGTGTGTGTGTGTGTGTGTGTGGAGATGTTTTCCATCTGCAGGATGAACATAATATACTCATACCCATTCATTTCCTATGGCGGTCAATTCTGACCGATATCATAGGTGCGTCACTGTTGAATAAATCACTCAAAATTAAATGAAACACCGTCTTGCCTGCCACCCCTTGATTCTACTTGCTTTGACTGTTCAAATGAGATGTCAACCATCAAAATTGGATTAGGGGTTCCAGAGATATCACTGTGCAAAACACACCGGTCAATTTTGACCGGAAATAGCATGGGAAGGGGGGAAAACCAAATGCAAGAGAAGGGTTAAAAAAATAAGAAAAACTCTGTTGTGTACTTTTTAGAACAGTTTTAAGTCAAACGTAAATAATATGACTCCAGTTAAAACTTTTTATCCAAAAAAAATTGCTCTGAATTTCAGACACTGCATTACTGCATTCACTCTGCCAAGTTTTAAATTTTATTTAAATTGTATTTTGTACATATTTTTCACTTTTTGTAGCTTAGAGGATGTTATGATCTCCTGAAGTCTTTGTGCCTGTGCCCACTATTCGCGACCTAATTTTCATAATTAATTTTTATAAATTACTAAATAGTTCACAATATTTGCCAACCTATTGGTTAGCTTTAAAAGAAGATGAAGATTTGTTTACAATATTCACACAAGAAAAACAACCTACAATGAAAGGAAAGCTTTGTATATAATAATAATTTGTGTTACTATTGTAAGACCATTTCTTACAACACAAACAGATGACACATGTGTGAAACTTAAGAAAATCTAAATAAATCACAGCAAAATAACACACTTTACTAACGTTGAATCTTTAATGAGCAGGTACCTTTGAGGTCCAAAGGTTACAACCATCCTTGACTCCTACGTGATCATGATTAACCACATTTCCAATAATTGAAATGTTTACATATGATCCAATGACATTGATCAATTACTAATGAAACCATAAATAGGCTTGTCTGTATTTAACTGCCTGTAAAATGTAATGAACCATGTAGGTCTGCTGCTCTCACCTTACATTATCTCACCTTACAACTATCTTCTAAATCAGCAGTAGGAAACTATGGTCCTGCAGTGCAGGAGATTACTGAGTATTGTTGAACCCCTGACTACCTACTATATTATTTTTTAGGCTTAAAGAATAGGCCTACAGGTGAGAGGTGCTGAAGGTTCATATTTTCAATATTCAGGTCTGAAAATACAGACTCATCCTCTAAATTAATAATCTAGCAATCTCTTGTGATCAAGCGCAGGTGGAACAAAAACCAGAAACATCACTTTACTCCAGGGACAGGATTGCCTACCCCCTTTTCTAGGTAGACTGAAGACGAAGCCGCAGGGCAATTTATATCTGTACAAATGTATACAATAGTTTAATGTCACCGATGTTTTAACAGACAGGAGCCAGTGTTGCAAAATGTTTACAACGCGCTAGTAACGTTGTCGATTTATGCCAACGCATATCGATATTAGGCTACTGTGTCGTTACAGACTGACTACCCTTCTGGATAAGCGAACTTTAATCAATGAAATAACGTTGCAGTGAACTTCCAGTTGCCAAGTAAAGAAACAATCAGCTACCAGTTTGCATAGCTACACACAACTTCATCTGGTTGTAACCATGACATCATCCAAACAAGCCAGGCGCATTGTCCACTGTATTGATACGGATTCCATTGTATCTCCTTGCGACTATCTGAATGTCACCATTCCTATTGATAAACCGTGAAAGAAACTAGTATTTGTTTGTGAGCTGTTTAACCAGTAGCCTACGGTACTAAACCTGGGTGCACTTTATGGATTTATTCGATGCAGATTTAACAAGAAACGCAAAAAGTAACTTTTCAGCTCAATTCCACTTTTAACCAATTGCTAGTTCTATGGCCCAGAATATATCATACAATGTCGAGCATCTATATTTTAACTAGCTTCTTTACTCTTCATTGCAGTCGATAGCCTACCTAACATTGAAAATAAGATAAAAATAAAGAAACACAAAACAAATGGATACTGTGGAAATCTGTGCTGTATCGACCTTCTCCCTGTTAACATAACATAAAGTGTAGATGGGGAAACAGTTTAGCCTTACCTCTTCCACAAGTGCTGAAAACTGGTCCAATGGGGCGTATGATAAGTCTCCATAACATAAGTTACTTTTAATAGAATCTGGAGTGAGAACTTCTTTGCAGCGTTTCACGAAATAGACGGCTTTATTTTTGGAGCTTTCTGGAAACCCAAATGAAGGAAGCAATTGCCCTGCTGCATTTAACGAAACAACAAGCGCAGTTTGGTCAGAGCGATCTAAAAATTCCTGTATGATTTGCTTATATTCATCATTTGTCAAACATTTCTGCCATCGTTCAGGTTTCAGTTTCATAGTTTTTAAAACATAGTCTTCGAGGAACTCGTATCTCTTGTCTGCAACAGGTGCGTCTCCCATTTTCACTTGTCCTCCAGTCCTGAGTAGCCCATAGATTTCACTACTCTGATCTGCCACAGCTAAGGTCCTGCATGTAGTGATTCCCTCTGCGCTTCCATAGTAACAGAACTGTTTGCATTAATCTACGGTTGCTTTAGGGACAAATGCCTCTTTCTACGGAACCAAATTTCCTGTTGTGTTGCCAGTTTGGGGATAAATCCCCCATTTGCAAGAACTGTGTCCCATGCGGAAGAAATAAAGGAACGTTTATATGTCTATAAAACGTTCCTTTATTTAAATTAAAAGAACGCCCTGATGTCTTTTTGGATGTATCACCCATCAAACTAGTCAAAACCGGTGGACTTCAGTTATTTCCTTTTGAAAATAAAATCACTGCATACCGGCTGGGGCAGTGATCACATTACTGAAAATATGTAGCATTGCATATGGGAAACGATAAGTTATTGAATTGAATGTGCATGCCTTCCATGTTTTTTTAAATTGTCTATTTTAGAGATGTACGCTATTACTTCTGATGAAGAGCAGCCATTAAACCAGCTTGATTAAAGATGCTATTTTTTTCTTCTTCAGAGGGGGCCCATCATAAAAGGAATTGGCTAAGCGCATGTGCACGTTGTAAACATTAGACCATATCCATCATCTGAAAGTCATATCCCGAATCGAAGCAGACTGCGGTTGCAAGGAGAATGTCTTCTCATACGGGAGGGAGGATTTTAGTTGGATGAGACGTGCCTGTTACGGCAACTGCCGGCAGGCTGCGCAAGTTTATCTACGAACATACCCAGCTTGCAAAATACCAGACCTTTCTCAACCCCAGAACTTAGAGCTGCAACCCTTCTTATAATAGTACAGGTAACTACCTATGTATAGCGGGAAATTAAAACAAGTATATTTAGCAAAAAGGGGAAAAAATAAAATAGCTATATTTATACTCATCTGGCAACCCACATTTGCGCACACAGGTGGTTGTGAGGAGACATTGCTTAGTTACTAATATCATGTTTTGTTG
Organism: Ilyophis sp. 1 JC-2022; assembly: GCA_022702515.1. Taxonomy (NCBI): domain Eukaryota; kingdom Metazoa; phylum Chordata; class Actinopteri; order Anguilliformes; family Synaphobranchidae; genus Ilyophis; species Ilyophis sp. 1 JC-2022. The sequence continues at coordinate 42,452,999 of CM040405.1, read as the reverse complement.
CATTTATCTAGAGCAATGAATACCATTCCACCACAAAGGTCTCAGTGACACCCCAAAAAATGATCAGCGCATGTATTATTATTATTTTTTAAACTGAACATGTGATACCAAACCAAACGGTTGAAAACTGTAAACTAAAAATAACTTATTTAACACGCGAGGAGCTAAACATATTGCCAGATAATGTCACAGTGTTGCAGTAAGTGTGGATTGGATGTGGAACATACAATATCATCACAAATGTTTTGACAGCATAATAATCTTTTATTAGCATTGGAGCAAAATCCTCTAAATAACGATGCTTTAAGGACAAGGTAGTTCTTAAAACCTCAAAAACATGAACAAGTTAAATGATGTCCAGCTTTCTGGCCTATCAAGCAATACTTTTGCATACAATGTATGGCACTTTAAGAGCCATATCAGGCAGCTATACAATGCATATGTTAATTTATAATGGCATTCTGTGTATTAATAACTCTTTGTGTGGGCTATAAAATGATTAGGTCAATAAATGAATGAATGAATGCCACTCGCCACAGGCATAATGGGCCCCAGCTTAGGCTATAAATCACAGGTTCACGCCCATGCTACAGTCGCCATTACCCTCAAACAGAGTGGGTCTGTGGGTATGCCAAGTCTACCAAGAAATTGCATGCACATTAGCTACAGCACTTCTTCTATAAGGGTAGGCTGTAAGGGGTTTATTGAGTGTTCGGAGATTAAAACGCAAAGGTGGGGAGATCAGAACAAGTCAGCTCACAACAGTGAGGACCAATAATTAGGGGAAGAAAATAATAAAGGAAGAAATAAAAAACAGGAACCTAATTCCTTAAAGCTAACAGCCAAAATGAAAATCAACCCACAGAACCGGGCATACTACTAAAACTAGTAGAATACAAACAAAATCACGCAAAACAAAAGAACACTCTCAGCTAATAATAGCTCAAAGCCAGAAGAGTGCAAAACCAAAACAAAAAAACTTAAATATACTGTCTCAGAGAGAACAGCAAAGAAACAAAATAGATAACAATCCTATACCATAGCAAGTCCACCCTGAACATAAACAGAGTTTAATATCAGGAGGTCACTAGTTCCTGGCTATACCTGGCTCGAAGGCAATGTCGTGAGACAAACAATCACCGGAGATGCGGAAGTGAGGAACTTAAGTACCCCGCAGGCAGAAGCGCAGGTGAAAACAATAATGAGGGTTGCAAACCACAAAACGGAACATGGAAAAAATCCGATTGGAGGCAGGATGAGAGCCGCAAAAGAAAAGAAAACAAACAGCCACAAACTACTACAGGACCCCCCCCTCTAAGGGATGACCCCAGATGATTCCTCAGGCCGACTACTGCGGAAATCTCGAATTAAAACCAGATCTAAAATATTTCTGGCCGGAACCCAACACCGCTCCTCTGGACCATAGCCCTCCCAGTCAACTAAAAACTGCCACCCCCTGCCCACCCGTCTCTCCACCACAATACGGCGGATGGTATAAACAGGACCACCATCCACGAATCGAGGAGGAGGAGGGGGTCTCTCAGCAGAAGACAATGGACTGATAAGCAACGGCTTTAGCCGTGAAACATGGAATGTGGGGTGAACCTGCATGGAGCGCGACAACTGCAGACGGACCGTCACTGGATTTATCTTCCGGATAATTTTAAACTGCCCAATGTATCGTGGAGCCAGTTTCCGTGACTCAATCTTCAGGGGCAAATCACGCGAAGAGAGCCAGACTCGCTGACCGACCCAATAAGAGAGAGCTGTCCGGCAATGTTTGTCAGCCAAATCCTTTTGGACGCCGATGCTCGCAACAGAGATGAACGAATTTGTCTCCACACCGAGCGACACCTCCGGACAAACAAACCAGCCGAGGGAACCTACGCATTCCTCGCTAGTTCCGGGAATAATGGAGGAAGATACCCCACTTGGACCTCAAAATGAGATAGACTCGTGGAGGCATTACGCAGAGTATTGTGAGCGTACTCCGCCCAAGGAAGATACCGACTCCATGACGTCGGATTAGCTGCCGCCAAGCAACGAAGGGTGTTCTCCATCGTCTGGTTAGTTATTTCTGTCTGCCCGTTAGTTTGCGAGTGAAACCCTGAAGAAAGACTAACCGAAGCACCCAACTGGGCGCAAAAAGAACGCCAGAATTTGGGGATAAACTGAGGCTCCCGGTCGGACACAATATCCTGCGGTAAACCATGGACACGGAAAACATGAGCAATGACTAACTGACTAACGGTCTCCATCGTTGATGGTAATTTTGCCAAGGCGATAAAATGTGCCGCTTTAGAAAATCTGTCGACAATCACCATTATCACCGTATTGCCCTGAGAGTCAGGTAATCCCATGACAAAATCTAAGGCAATGTGACTCCAAGGTCGCCAGGGTACGGGTAGGGGAACTCTTACTCCGGGCGCAAACAGGACATGCAGCGACAAACTTGCGCACATCCCTCTCAATGCCTGGCCACCAGAACTGTCTGGACAAAAATTCCTTAGTCCGACGGACACCAGGATGCACCGCAAACTGAGAGGAATGGCCCCAATGTAACAACCGCAACCTGACCTCAAGAGGCACAAAAAGACACCCGACGGGACCCCCACCTGGATCCGGGGTACGCAGCAACGCCTGCTGAACCGCCACCTCAATATCCCACAACACCGGAGCCACTATTTGGGAACCAGGCACAATGTGCTCCAGAACCGCAGAACCATCTGATTGCTGAAAAAGCCGCAACAGAGCATCAGGCTTAACATTCTTAGAACTTGGACGGTACGTTAAAAGAAAGTTAAAACGTGTAAAAAACTGCCCAACGTGACTGTCTAGGGTTACGTGTCTTGGCCTGCTGGATGTACTCCAGGTTCCTATGATCGGTCCAAACCGTAAAAGGGCGCTCTGCTCTTTCCAACCAATGACGCCATTCTTCTAGCGTCAATTTAACCGCGAGCAACTCTCTATCACCTACATCATAATTCCTCTCGGCCACAGTAAGGGCACGAGAAAAAAATGCACATGGATGCATCTTACAGTCAATAGGTGAATGTTGAGACAGAATGGCGCCTGCTCCCAACTCGGAAGCATCCACCTCAACCACAAAAGGGAGGGAGGGATTGGGCGTGACGAGAATAGGCTTGGAACTGAACCTCTTCTTAAGTTCATTAAAAGCAGAATTGGCCTTCTGATTCCAAACAAATCTAGTAGCCAATGTTTTCTTTGTAAGGGACGTAATAGGCGCCGCGAGCGTACAACATTTTTTAATGAAACGCCTATAAAAATGGGCAAACGCAAGAAAACGCTGAACCTGCTTCACCGAGTTGGGAGTGGGCCAATTAAGAACAGCAGAGACTTTCTCAGAATTCATAGAGACCTTGCCTTCAGAAACAATAAACCCCAAGAAAGAACCCGTGCTTGTGTGAAATGAGCACTTTTCCGCCTTGACGAACAGTTTGGCCTGTAACAGGGCCTTTAATACCTGTTTAACATGCCCAATATGGGTCTGTAAATCGGTAGAAAAAATTGAAATGTCATCCAAGTACACAAAAACAAAAATTTTCAACATCTCCCGTAAAACGTCATTAACCAATGCCTGAAAAATTGAGGGGGCACTAGTGAGCCCGAACGGCATAACCCTATACTTGTAGTGGCCGTGATGGGTATTAAAAGCTGTTTTCCATTCATCACCCTCACGCATGCGCACTAGGTTATAAGCATTACGTAGATCTAACTTGGAAAAAATTGTAGCTCCTTGAAGATGTTCAAACGCAGAATTTATGAGAGAAAGTGGATATCGATTCTTTATAGTTATGGCGTTTAATGAGCAATAATCGATACATGGTCTTAACGTGACATCCTTTTTTTTTACGAAAAAAAACCCAGCGCCAGCGGGTGAAGTAGATGGTCTTATGAAGTCATTAGTCAATGCCTCATCAATGTATTTCTTCACAGCCGCACTCTTGGGAGCTGACAGAGAGTAAAGACTCCCTCTAGTAGGATTAGTACCTGGATACAGCTCAATGGCACAATCGAAAAGACGGTGGGGAAGAAGGGTGCTTTACCTCTGTTTGCTAAAGACTTCTGCAAGTTCGGCATATTCGGTCAGAACGTTGAGAGGCAAAGAAAATTCTAGTGTTCCTGCCATCTCAGTATCCTCTCTCTGAGTAGGCGACCCCGGAGGAGGCGACCACTGAATCTCAGTATTGGAAGGGTCCTCAGAAGATAGCCCCTTCCAATAAGAATCTCCGTCAGCCAGAGAGTCCCACTCAAGACTCTCATCACAACCCTCAGATTCCGAAATAAAATCACTCTGATTAGGAGGGGAAATCACTTCCTCCAACTCAGAATTAAAATCAAACTCGTCAGAATAATCCCCAGATAAACTGGAAGGGGCGATGTGATCGTGCACAGAACATGCAACACCCCATTGATAGATAACCAGTTTTCCCCCTCCCTATTTGATATGGGGATTGTGTTTAACCAGCCACGTGTGATCCAACACCAATGGATAAACCGGTGAATCAACTAAAAAAAACTGTAATACAGTTAAGTTACAGTATAATAAGTTACTTCCAAAATTAACAAAAAATCATGCAGATTCATTAATTTCACCAATTACATCAGATGAATTTCATAGAGCACTTATGCAGATACCTAACAACAAAGCCCCAGGTCCCGATGGTTTCCCTGCTGAATATTTTAAACATTTTTGGCAAACTATTTCACCTCTTTTTTTTAGAATGGCACAAACAATTCAACTAAACTCCAAAATTCCCCCTCACATGAACACTGCCATAATTTCTGTTCTCTTAAAACCTAATAAAGACCCCACCCTCCCCTCCAGCTACCGGCCACTATCATTAATTAACACAGACATTAAAATCATCAGTAAAGCCTTAGCTATGAGAATATAAACTCTCACACCACTTACTATCCACTCTGACCAAACCGGAGTTATCAAAGGTAGGCACTCCTATAACAGTAAACGTAGGCTATTCAACTTAATACACCATGAAACCCTGAATAAAATGGACATAGTCATCGCCTCATTAGATGCTGAAAAAGCATTTAACAAGGTAAACTGGACATTTCTATTCACTACATTGAAAACATTTGGGTTTGGAGAGACATTTATCAACTGGATAAGAACACTGTATAACTCACATATGGCCACTGTCACAACTAATGGACTAACATCACCAAGTTTTGTATTACAAAGGGGGACCAGGCAAGGATGCCCACTCTCTTCCTCCTTATTTGCCATTTTTATTGAACCCCTTGCTGCTGCAGTACGACAAAATACACACCACAAAATCAGTTTATATGCTGATGATATTCTAATTTATTTACAGAATCCACAAACCTCACTACAAGAAACAGAAATCAAAATAATAAATTCATTCTCTAAATTATCAGACTACACTATCAATTGATCCAAATCTACAATTCTACCACTTTGCAATGAAAGCTGGAACCTGGCAGCCCAAACACTACCCATCCCCTCAACCACTGACACTTTTAAATACCTAGGACAGGTATCAATGTTTCCTCCAAGCTGTCAGACCTGACTCATCAAAATTTCAACACACTCCTCAAAACAGTACAAGAGGACTTGAATAGATGAATAAATTTACCGATTTCACTAATTGGCAGAATAGCAACAATCAAGATGACAATTTTACTTAAAATGAACTACCAATATTCTCAATGATCCCTACCCAACCACCCCTTGACTGGTTCAACTATTTAGATTCAATCATGACAAAATTCTATTGGAAAAACAAGAAACCAAGAATCAAACTCTCCACTCTACAGAAACATAAGAATGAAGGAGGCCTTGAAGCACCTCATTTTGGTAATTATTTCTTCACCACCCAACTGCAGTTCATCATCATCACCCCACTGAACAATGCAACCCCTGGATCGGAATTGAACAGGCACAATGCCGAGAGATCTCTATATCAGACCTGCCATTCATTAACTTCACCATCAAACGCCACAGCTGCTTCAAGGCCAACACCATTTCAACCGCTCTGACAGCTTGGTGGAAAGCCCACAAAATCACAAATTCAACACTGGTCCCCTGTAAATATACTCTACTATGGAACAACCCTCACTTCCTGCACAATAAAAACCCACTGCATCTCACCTCTTGGAAACAAAAAGGCATTACTCAACTTCAGCACGTCATCCATAACTTCAGGTTTATTCCATTTGAAGATTTGGTCCAGAAATACGGCACAGGTCATGACTCATTTCTCCAATATCTGCAGTTAAAATCCCTCATTACATCAAAAATCAACATAACTCAAAATAATCTACAACCCCCAACCATAACTGAAGAAATCCTTAAAATCACAACAACTAAAAAAATGATGTCTAAATTATACAAACTACTCAATTATGCAGACCATACCACATCCCTCCCAATTAAAAAAATGGGGAAATTATTTATTGTTAACACCCAACGCAGATTTTTGGACCCAAGCCTACAAAAATACATTCTCCATGACTGACAATACTAACCTACAGCTCATTCAATATAAAGTAAATCATAGAACGCATATCACAGGCAACAAAATACACCAACTGGGCCTCTCACAATCTAATGCATGCCCACTATGCCCACCAAACGCCATTGATGATTATTTACATGCAGCCTGGCACTGCCCACCTGTACAACACTTCTGGCAAGAAATGACCAACAAATTATCCCTCCTACTGGACCGCCAAGTTCCACCTTCTCCCGCATTGTGCCTACTAGGCGACCTATCCTCAATCACCATTCCTAACCATTTCACCAGAACCATTCTCATTGCTAAGAAAACCATCTTGCTAAACTGGAAAACTCGAATCAACTCACCGAATACATATCCATGAAAAAATCACTGCTACTACCAATAACCAAATGCAATATTTTGAGCAAACATGGCACCCAATCACCAATCTCCTGCTTTCTTAATCTTTACCTACAGTACATGTAAGCAAATAATTCTGGCACTTTTTCCCATTTAACTTCCTTTCCCCCCCTCTTCCTCTCTCCCATACACACACTCACACACACACACACACACACACACACACACATCCCACTAACTTACTCTCACAAACCCAATAAAGCTTAATATAATCCATTCTCCTCATGCACCATTCTTTGATATCTTATTACTACTCTGCACCATTTTCTCTATTGTTATTACTGTTTTTTCTTTTCTTTTTTTTTCTTCTCAATTGTCGTATTTCATCACAATTTGTTTGTTATCTGTTTTTCCACTGTTCCCTTCCCTCTTTTAGTCCCTCTTTTACAATTTAAAATGTAATTAAAAATAAAGTTGACCTCCCAAAAGGGGGGTGGTGGTGGGGGGAAAAAATTATTAATTCTCTCCATGTGCTTTGGTCGAGAAATAGACATGGTGAGAGGAGATGTGACTTCCCCTGACCCTAACGGGAGACCGTCGAGAGCCATGACTAATCGGGTTTGATCAAGGAGCTGGACCGGTATTTTGTTCTTTCTAGCCCATTGAGCGTCAATAAAACAATCCACGGCCCCAGAGTCGATAAAAGCCTTAATCTGCCACGAATTCTGTGCCCAAGAAAGTCTGACATTTAATAACATCCGAGGCGTAGTACCCTGACGTCTCACTAGAACCCCCCGGCTCCTCTAACGAGACCCCCTTTTCCCTTAAGCTTAAGCTTCAGGCACTGATCACGAGTATGACCCCTCCTTTTGCAGTAACGACACCACTCTTCTTTAGAACCTGAGTCCTCCGAAGGTGGACCTACTGCCCCATCTACCTGCATGGGTTCATCAGTACTAAGGAAAGATGGTTTAACTGCCGGAGAATAAAACTCTGTGAATGGGAGAGACGAAGGTTTCATCTTATGACCTTTAGTCTGTTGTTTACGGAGTAAACGGTCACGCAACCAATTGTCTATGCGGATGGTTGATGATACTAAAGCATGTAATGAATCAGACTGCTCGAGAATGGAAAGAGCATCCTGTACCGGTTCCGCTAATGCCTCAGAAAATAATGTCATCAGTGGAGCCTCATCCCAACCTGTCTCACCTGCCAGTGCACGAAACTTTATAGCGAATTCTGCCACCGTATCATTACCCTGGCGAAGACGATGCAACCGTCTAGCCGACTCCCGACCTGAAATGCTATGATCAAAAACTGACTCCATCTCCTTCATAAGAGAAGTAGAAGAATCTAAAATAGGAGATTTATCCCTAATCAAAGACGTAGCCCAATCAAGCGCAGACCCCGAAAGTAGTGACAGAATAAAAGCTACTTCAGAATCTGGATTATTAAACCGCGAGAATTGGGCTTTTAAAAATTTTGAAATCTATTTTGAAATTGATCTCCCTGTAACAACCTAGCTGAATCATCCATGATTGGCTTGTTTGTTCTGTAAGGGGTTTATTGAGTGTTCGGAGATTCAAACGCAAAGGTGGGGAGATCAGAACAAGTGAGCTCACAACAGTGAAGACCAATAATTAGGCGAAGAAAATAATAAAGGAAGAAAGAAAAAACAGAAACCTAATTCCTTAAGGCTAACAGTCAAAACGAAAATCAACCCACAAAACCGGGCGCACTACTAAAACTAGTAGAATACAAACGAAATCTCCCAAGCTCACGTAATGAGCCAATAACGGGAAACTTCGCAAAACAAAAGAACACTCTCGGCCAATAATAGCTCAAAGCCAGAATAGTGCAAAACCAAAACAAAAGAACAAAGAAAAACTGTCTCAGAGAGAACAGCAAAGAAACTAAATAGATAGCACAAAACGCTACCAGGTAGAAAACAATCCTATACCCGATTAAGTAGCTATAGGAAGTCCCCCCTGAACATAAACAGAGTTTAATATCAGGAGGTCGCTAGTTCCTGGCTATACCTGGCTCGAATGCAATGTCGTGAGACAAACAAGCACCGGAGATGCGGAAGTGAGGAACTTAAGTGCCCCGCAGGCAGAAGCGCAGGTGAAAACAATAATGAGGACTGCAAACCACGAAACGGAACGTGGAAAAAATCCGATTGATTCCCAATCGTGGAGGCAGGACAAGAGCCGCAAAAGAAAAGAAAACAAACAGCCACAAACCACTACATAGGCAACACAGAAAAGATTCAATGCACAATGGCCCATATTGTTCTACATTCTACAGAGTCTGTACTGTAAAAGTAATCCAAATAAAGAAAGCCTTTATTGACAAACTAATTAATTAATTCCAGAAAGTAAACATCCTACAGGCTAAAGGGTCTGATGTTTGTCTCTCCTTTATTCATAACTGATTTATCATTTGATTTTACTTTAATCAATCCAGTAAAACAACAACTTCAAGGTTGTTTAATGTAAACATGTAGTTCACTATCAGCAAGAAGCTTCAGGGTCAGTCATCATTGTTATATACTCACAGAAAGCTTATCACTGTGGTGGTACCCTACAGGTACAAAAGTAATGTCCCCCCAGCCAGAAATGCATGATTCATTTGTACCTTTAAATGTTGTTCCTTAAAAAAAAAAGGTACCTCCACTGTACTTTTATTTCTGAAAGTGTACTAAAAGGCTGGCCTCTTGAGCAGTGTATTTGAATTAAACCAAAAATCTATTTTCATAAACAGGAGATAGTAAGCATTAAAAGTCACAAAGTAATAATACTTGTTTGTATATGTATGTTGCAAAGTTCCACACACAAAAGAAAAAAAACATTGTATATAAAACCTCTTCAAGGACTTTTGTCATCACAGTGGTATTATTAAACTGGTATTATTGGTAGGCTACATATATTATCTGGTATCCTGTGGCCTATTGTAGGTTGTGGCACTTACATTGATAATGAACAGAACAAGCCAGGAGTAAATAAATGAACCTGTTTTTATCACATTTACAATCTATCCATTATTGGGTTTGAAATTACAGGCAGTACACTATAATAGAGTATAGTACGGTAATTAAGTGCTGTGACTTCATATTTGACATGATTTCAAAATATTTTATTTGCAGTGGCAACATTTAGCCAGCGGAGGGCGGCAACAGATGAGAAAACACTCACCAATCCTCCCCACAATAAAATACTAAAGTCGTTTTTTCTTGATCTTTTATGAAGATTTGAATTTCAAAAAGTTCAAGGGGGCTGATTGGTGGCTCGTCACGTTAAGGCACTGATCTAGTGCATGGATGGACTCTACGGACTGGTTTCAAATCCAATACGTGCCACGGTGCCAGTGCCAACTGTGGCTGGCAATCATATAGGGGAAATGCGCAATAGCCTATAGCCTACTACAATACCAGGCACAATTACAGCATCTCATTGTTCACTAGCAACTACGCTGGCCAATCGGGTGTCTTCCTCCGACTCATGTCTATGTGAACCCCACTCGCAAACTGTGTGATAAAAAGCAGTGGTGACTTTATGTCCTTTGCGAGATAGCACGTGCTGGTCTGCATTCAATAGAAGCGGTTGCAGCAATGAGCACTGATGTATGCAACTCGGCATTTCAAATTGGGGTTAAAAGAAATAAAAAGGTTTTAAAAAGAGGGCAAGAGTGGAAAGACATGAATAAAATTCCAAAATCTTTGACTTATAGCTTGTTGTGTTTACTACAGCCATATGAACAGCTCTCCACACTCATTTCTTCCATCATCGTTATCAAAGTTATAAAGCCAGATCTTTCATTCTCTGCCCTGAAAAGTTTGGTTTCACTGGTGTGATGCCCATGCCGATGATAGATTGTAATGTTGTTTCATTAGCACATTGTTACCAAATACCACCACAGTGCTCTGCCATTCAAACAAATATGATTAATGTTGTATAAATTGTTTTGAAGTGCTCAGATACATTCCTAGACCTAGTCAAAAGGTACCGAATGCAGTCCATGCAGTCATATATCCTATTGTGATGGTTCGCTTAAATGCAAGGGGATTCTTCCAATACCTGCTTGGCAAGTTGAATGTAGAATTATTATTATGCTTAAATTAGTGTACCATGTGTTATAACATGATTATATAATTTGCATGGGCAATCACATGAACAATCTTCCAATTCAACTGAAATGGCATAGTATTTTACCACCTCGTGAATCAATGAACTTAGCCTTATGCTCTTGCTATATGGCTAAAATTCTAGTTATAACCTCACACCTCCTGTCTGATACAAACCAGCTTCCATTTGTTGTAATAATGTCTAAACTTGATTCATATTGGTTATCCCCCCAATCCCAAATCATATGTAATGTAGAAACAAAAGGAATTTGGCATTTTAGGGCAGTAAACTTTCTGGCAGTAACGACCAAACTAAATTATGTCCATCTTGTGTTTTCCCCACACATATTGTTTCTTGCATATTCTACATAAACATCATAATTTAAAAAATATGAATATAATGCCCACACTAATCATCAGTTTATGTTTGTGTTTACCAAAACTGGAGATGTGCTTGGTTCACACCTTGTGCTTGGTTCACACCTTGCAAATCAGCTGCAGTTCTATTGGTGCAGCACACCAGGGGGTATCCCTCAAATAATAAATACTGTTACAGCCAAGTATATTTGTGTTTACTTTCAAATAGTTTGAAGAAATATCTTATACGTGCAATGAGAATGAGGCCAAACCATTAAACAAGAAGAAGGGAGAGAGAGAGAGAGAGAGAGAGAGAGAGAGAGAGAGAGAGAGAGAGAGAGAGAGAGAGAGAGAGACACTTGCAATTACTGGACCCAGTGTGTAGTTTACAAAACAACAAGTGAATCTTTATATCCAGGGAAAAGGGAAAGACAGTAGTCTTGTTGTCTAGTCTTGTGTGGCCCATTCGGTTTTTGGATTAAGGTAAGCTATGCATATTGAGCTGAAGTCATGCCAAGTATCAGGTTTTGAAGGGATACATGAAGAGATCACTCATGTACATTATATGCTGGCATAGAATACAATGTTTTGTTAACAGTTTTGTTAACAAATGGTTGTATAACTTTTTCTCTGTGAGGAAGGTTACCACGTTACACCACAAAATCAGCTTCACAGACAACGGCGATAGTACATTATAGTTTAACAAAACCATTTTGCAATATAAATAAAGCCAATGATTCATTCAGGTAACTTGCCCCTGTGTTGTTTCATCCCACCATCTCAAGAGAACAAAATCTTTCAAACATTATGCTTATGATCAATGTGTGAAATTATCGTTAGTGTAAGCACAGAGCACGCAATGAAGGTCTGGTGGCAAATGTATAGGGCAGCTATACATTATTTGGTTGAACCCTTTCAACAAATCTTCAGCAATTCCCCCTCTTATATAACATAATGTTTGTGTTATATAAAAAAGACAAACCATGTGCATTTTTCAGACCAGAAAATATGTACATACTGTATATTCCTGTTGGATCATTGCCATTGTTTGATATAATGAGCCTATTATAAATAATACAAGCAGAACAGGTAGCTCCATAAAGTATCTACATTGTTGCTTTTCACTTTGTTTCATTTCATTGGGCTGAATAGGAAAGTCATGTCATTTATTTTATAGACTGAGAATTATTGGTATTTCATCATTTGATGAGACAAACCATTTCAAAGATCACATTTTCTTGACAAGAAAAGATGAAAACAAACTTGTATGTATGAATGAATGCTAGAAACATTGGGTTGCATTTCTTTGGAGCAGTGCTTGTGTCCAAGGGTTTGCTGTAACTTACAACTATTTTGACTGGACTGATTTTAGACCAATTTCTTAAAAATAGCATTTGCAGCCATACATCTTTGATACCTTAACAAACATTTGCTTTTACAATAAATTAGTATCAGTGATAGAGTAGAAAGATAGATGAATGCTTTATAAACTGAAATGACATGACGGTTTTACAGGGAGTATGCACACAATTCAGATGAAATCTCAATAATGCCTTTGAAGTATGCAGAGGTATTAAATGCCACAAAGTCGATTTTAATCAGTCTGCAAATTACATTTCTTCTGGTAGGTTATGTAATAAAATATATGAGGCTATTGGCTATTATTTTGTGTGTGAGGGTGCCCCAGTTTAGCCACTATTAAAATTGAAATTACAGAATTTAGAAATATAATAATGCGATTTTCTCTAGAAATGATTTCTGCTGTGCCTATATGCTTTATGTGCCTGCTGTGGTTATGTTGTGGTCATGCTGGCCTGTAATCATGCTTTATCTGTGCTATTGCCCTGCAGTGGTAGTGTTGCGGTCATGCTGCGATCATGCTTTATATGTGCTATGGCCCTGCTGTGGTAGTCTTCTTCTCATGCGGTGCCTATGCTTTATTAAAAAAGTATGTGCAATGGCCCTGCTGTGGTTGTTTTGTGGTCATGCTGAAATCATGCTTTATCTATGCTATGGCCCTGCTGTGGTTGTGTTGTGGTCATGCTGCAATCATGCTTTATCTATGCAATGGCCCTGCTGTGGTTGTGTTGTGGTCATGCTGTGTCTGTGCTTTATGTATGATATGACCCTGCTGTCATAGTGTTGTGCTCATTCTGTGGTCTTGCTGTGTTTCTAATATGGCCCAGATATCTATTTTACTGCTATAAAGCAGCTCACGGCTTTATTATCAGTAATAGCCTTCTCTTCAAGGCAGCCTGCTGAAACTATATTTTATTTCTACAATTAAATATGTTGTGCGAAGTTGAGAATATCCAGGTTGAGAGAACCAGTCTTAAAGGCTTTGACTAGGAGGCCTTCTTAATATGATCAATCAAATAGTAAATTAAACAAATAACAGGGCTTGGGCTTGGATGACATCACTAAGAGACAGCCATCTTGATATTTCAGGGACGTGTTAACTCATTATGTATGTGTTATTATGGATTTGCATTTTGCAAATGAGGTCTCGCCCAGAAGTGATGTGCAGAGAAAAACATAAACCTTTGGTTAAATGCTGGTGAAAAAAAAAAAAAATGACATTTTCCGAAACGGAATAGAACAGACTTCACACAAATCTTGTCTGTATTCCTGTGCCATAATTCTCATTCGAGTCCAGGGCTTTTATCGACACCCACAAGCTTGCTATCCTATGAATCAGAGGACAGAAACGGAGAGAAGACAACTGTCTACTTTAAAAAGAAAACACCACTGAAATACAACAACATCATACTCTGTCTATGTTTAGAATAAAGAAAACAGATATTAAAGGGCTTTGAGAGATTTGTTTCTAATAATATCCTCAATCTTTCACTGAATTTTATCAAGCCACCATGAATGTTTGGTCATTTTCTGTAGTGTATAGTAAGCAAATCAAAACAAAGCATTTCAACCACTGAAATGTGCACTCCATACACTTGAAAACTGGCAGAGGAAGAAAGTGTTTCTTTATTCACTGTGATGGTGAATTGCTGACAAACAGCATTATCAGTAGCATATCTTATAGTGCTTTTCTGTTGTAGTTCAAAGCGAGACGCGATCCTTGGCTAACCATAAGAGACTGCTGCAGGACAGAGTACACCGAAAACCCAGAAACAAAGGGGGGATGCTTTTCCCTTTTGAAGATTAGTGTGACAGACCAAAGCGAATAATCAGGGGTCAGTGTTTCTGTTACAAAACCATAAAACTGTTCTTAAGTGATATGGACATGCTGTTGGTAAGAGCAAGCCGGGTGGCTATCCAGATGTTTATGTATATTAATATTTGCGCTGAAAATGCCAAATTATGAAACAACCAAAGTTATTTATTGTTATCTATTGTCTGGAAATTGTTACAATGTTACAAACATGCATTCTGTACAACTGTCTAAGTGTGTGCAGCCTTTCCAGTAAGGACTTGGGCCCGAAAAGGCCAGCCAAATTTGTCCAGACCCTTTTTTTGCTGAATCAATGTCTTGATTTGATTGACGAGAGTTGCCAGCTTCAGTACATTTTTAATTGAATTGAAGATGCCTTGTAAGATCCAGAGTGATTACAGAACTTCTATTTTATACATATTGTTGTAACCCATTTAGACAATATTATGGTTCCCAGCTCAGGGGCTAAAACTTTCACTTTTCAACCAAATGTAGCCAAGTTTTCACCTGAATGCCTAGATGGCACCGCAAAAATGTTCACTAAATTTCATAAATTTCACCTGTGAAGCAGTGGGATAAACTCAAGATTTATCAATTTCATCATACACAGATTCATTTTTAAGATTCTGTTCTTCCTCACAATTGTCTTTTATTTCAGATAATTCATAGGCTGTCAACTGTGGAATATGTTGATTGATTCTTGCAGCTACTACGACTGTGACTTCACAGTGACTTCACAGTCGTTTTGTACATAAATTAAATCTAATCTCTTTCATTTTTATATTTCTTATGTAGTCCAGACCTCCTCCATGGAATAACTACATTGTATATAATCATACACTACCCTATAACACAAAAATGTAAACATATAAATGTATATGATATATTTTAATGCAATATGGACGTGTCAGTTAATATGCATGGATACCAATTGTAG
Source organism: Ilyophis sp. 1 JC-2022 (assembly GCA_022702515.1). NCBI lineage: Eukaryota > Metazoa > Chordata > Actinopteri > Anguilliformes > Synaphobranchidae > Ilyophis > Ilyophis sp. 1 JC-2022. Next base: position 42,437,547 of record CM040405.1, on the reverse strand, counting down.
CCATAGGAGGGTGCCAAAGTATCACCAACTATAACATGAGTTACATTGTGTATCTTAAGATATATATTTTTTTGGAAACAGTTGTTCACATAACTCAAGCGCACATACATAATGCAGACAGTTAAGTAAAAATGCCACATCATGTACACACATTAAACCAGTGATCTTTATTCCTGGTCCTGGAGGGCCGCAGGGTCTGCTGCTGAGTTAACACAGTTAACTCACCTCATCTGGTTTTATGGGTCTTAATTGATTGCTGATATTGAGCTAAAAACAAAAAACAGCTGACCCTGTGGCTCTCCAGGACCAGGAATGAACATCAATGCATTAAACAATGGTATAAAAAAACTATCTTATGTGGATTGTTAACAATACAGGTGTGGGTGCAATCAATGGGAGGCGAGAAACCATGTTTGTTTAATAAAAATGGTTGACCAATGATGGACAGAAGTTTTTTTTTCATCTTTACATTTACTTGTTTGAAAGTCTCATACCATATTCTGTAAGCATAAAGAAACCATGTATGGTTCATTGTATAATGCACAGCAGTCTGACTAAAAATGTATTCTAAAATTAAGAACAAATCAACAACATATAGTCAGTATAGTATAGTCAGTGAAAAAAGATGAGTACATTTATATCTGGTAGGATTCAAGCCAGAGTTAGTGGCTTAATATTCTGCATTAGTCTTGTACAACAATATGTGTTTTCCAGAACAAAAAAAATAAATGTGAGATATTTTTTTCAATAAATGAAAAAGTTAAGGAATTATACAAGACGTGAAACTACTGTAATTACTTATACAGCCACCCAGTCGCCTACTTATTTCCTCATTGAAGAAGTGTAACATTAAGCTGATGTGTGGCATTTTCCTGTTGGTTATAAAGCCATTTACCATGCAACGGCTCATTTCTGCTGGTGTATTTATATGGATAAATACTTCGGGATAGCAGCTGTAAGCGTGTATGAAGACATAGAGGGAATCTGCACAGCTGACCGTGACTCTATCACTTCGATTTCCACCATCTGTATTTGTGTGATGGCAGGGCCTCCCTGCTGTCCAGAACAACTCCCAAAAGCCTCGACACTAACTGGATCCTGATACACGCTACTCCCTGACATGTTAAATCAACAACTGCCCAAGAGCTTTAGCATGCCTATGGAAAGGTTCAGTTTCTTCCGCATTAACGGCTGCCATGGGCAGCTCAGGTTTAAGTTAACTTGGGTCAATAGTAATAAAATACCCAATAATATAACATTACTTGCCGGCTAATTGGTAGTGCGCACTTGCGCAACAGGGACAGTTGGATTACATGTCGTTGTATAAAAATTAAAAAAAATAGGAAAAAAAACTCAGTCTAGCACTGGCACCATTGCTGCAAGCTACCACGAAAACACATTGCTTATTTTCTATTGTGTTTGATTTCATTTAAATAACCTATTAAATAAACTATTGTACCCCTTTCTTGCCGCATAAACATCTTAGGCCCAAGACTCGTGCACACACGCATGAAAAACACTTGGACCCAGTGTGTGAGACTATAAATCATGAATGGTGAAAGATCTGTGATCATTTGAGAATCACATTACCTCAGCTCCTGTCAGTTTCTCTAGAAAAGCTCAGATATCAAATGTAATGAAGCACAGTCTAGTAGAGCAGCTCATGTTCTTTGTTTAGTCAATCTATATCACAGTGCACATCTGTCTCCACACTGACTGGTCCAGACCTAGCCAGTCTTCCTGCCTATACCCACAAACATCCCCAGCGCTGCCTGTTTTCAATTCTATTAACACTTCTCATTCATACTAATGCTATAGTTTTATTATAAGAAATATGAATACTTGAAGCTTAAATTTTCTGGTTTTATCCATAATATTTCTTCATTAATTTCTGTGTCTCATATGAAGGGCTGAGCTGACATTTTAGCTTGAGTTCCAGATCACTATAGCATCTAGCAGAACAGTGGACCTCATTTTCTTACAGCTATTTTGAAAGCTTAATCAGTGAGATCTGGCGGTAAAAAAGAAAGGACCCCAAAACAATGAGTTGTAACGCTTTTATCTGAGGTAAGCCAAGGTCTTCTCCGATCCATTTCAATTGTATAATAACAATCACGTATTGTGCATTTTTATCTGAAATTCTTTGGTACAATGTGGACAAAGTGAAGCACAGGGTTCTCCCAGAGCAGATGACTGCTTGGGTTATTCACTGAGAACTCTGCCACAACCCATTGAGTGAGAACTGTGGTGACGGCTTTGTTTTCACATCCTCCGCACAACATGTCTGGCTATTTCTGGCCTCACACTCCAGAGGGATTTGACACATTTAGCAGCAGAGGGTAAAACACAGGGCAGCGAGTATGAGAAAGCTGATAAAATGCCTCGAGGAAGTCAACAGTGTTTATCTATCTTCTTGCATAGCTATAATCACTGGCCATTATGGTCATTGAAATATGTAGCATTACAAATAGCAGCAAATAGTCCTGTGTCCGTTAGCATTATCTTGCCAGGCTTATTTTAAAACATGTGCAGGTCTCTGGAACATTGGTGGCTGAAAAGCCTGCAGGCCATGACTGGACAATTTTCATACTTTCACGCTTTGGTGAAAGGCCAAGACCAACAGGGCTCACTCTAAAACAGGATATTGGGTTAGTAATGGCTGTCTGGGGAGTATGATATATATATATATGCATATATACATACAGTGGGGACCACAAGTCTGAGGACACTATCAAGTCCTGCTTGTTTTCATTATTTAGCAAGGAATAATACAATTATGTTGCTCCAATTACACCTCTTATTCAAGAATGCATTATTGAGAACAGTTACAAATCAAACTTTGAACACATTTCCGAAAGTGAATATTTGGTTCGTCCACCATAAGGTAAGCATTTCTCTATTTGTTGTCACACTCTTTATTCCATTCACATATTAACAAATGTGTGTTTCTAAGCTCAATATGCAAATATCAGGGCTATTAACAACTAAAACCATTAATTGAATGAATCTGCCATTCTACCTGCCAATCTGCTCATTCTACCCGTTAGTGCTATTAAAAATAATGCATTCTTGAATAAGAAAAATAAACAGCGTTGTATTAGCCCTTCATAAATAAAGAAAGCAATCTGTTGTTGTTGGTAGTGTCCCCAGACCTTTGGTCCCCACTATATATCTGTGTGTGTGTGTGTGTGTGCATATATATACACAATCTATTTGAAATCGAGTGTACCATTGAACAATAGTGCCGGGAAGATAAATCCGGTTTGATTGTAGAGGCTGAGCTAAATAGTTTTTATCTAGTATTAATAGTTTTAATAGGGAAACATGTAGCCTATCCAGCCTGAAGAATGACATCTTTAAAGATTTCTAAATTGAATTTGTAAAGAAGAATGGTCCTAATAATCCTAAATCATGGTCCTAATAATCTGTGAAAATATGTCCAAATCCCAGGTTTCCAGCAGCTAATTTTCCTTACCTTGACGCAATAACTGTACAAGAAATGACTGATGAAATAGTATAGGCCTACCTAATGCCGTTTGAGCCACCTGTCAGATTCTGCTGTGACAGAAGTCCCTATGGGCTCAGTCCCCTCCTGACACCTTACCCACAGTACATAAACTTAATATGCTATCTAAGTCATGTAACGGCCATATGGTTGTTTCTTTTTTCTGTACTCCCTCTAATTGCCATCAGGCACAATTAAAGCTCAATTGAATTCAAGAATTTGTTTGTGAGGTCAGCAGGGAGAATGTTCCTGGACACAGACCAGTTTTTGGTTTCGTAAATCAATTCCGGATCTATAACAAATCATATTTGGCTTATAAAAACTGCGAGCAGTCTTAAAGGGGCAGTTCACCCAAAAATATACTTTCGATATATTTCTACATACCTGGAGTGCTATCTATCCATCCAGGTAGTTTCATTGAGAACTTGCTAAAAACGGTACATTTTTTATAACCTTTTTACACATGTTTACCAGTGGTGCCAATAATAGTGGAGGGCACTGTATTGGTAAATCAAGGCTGAAGACATACAGTATGTTGACTGAAATCAGGCTCTAGCATTTTTACAGATTTATCAGGGTTCAGAAAGTGAGTTTTTGAATCTATCTTCTTTCTATCTTATATTGCGAACAACATTCTGCGTGATCAGGTGTAAAGATCATTTTAGCAGTTCACATAAACTGCTGAATGACAGTAATAAAAATTGATGCATGATTGCAGTTCACAACTCTCAACTATATCTCTCTCTCTACTTGAATAGATTAGTTACATTTATAAGTGCAAAGGTCTGTTTTGTAGCTTTAATAGTTTTGAAAGCTGTACCTTGGAATGGAAAATGTGTAGATCATAAATTACTGTTGAACTATTGAAATTGGAAGCTAATGAAAGGCTTTCACTGGTTCACTATTCACAAATGTCAGGTAAATTATCACAAAGTCTCAAATGTCTAATAGAGATAGGGTTTGTTTACCATTCTACCACAGATCCTAATTCAACCTTTAGGCTGTGCTGCAGTTAGCATAGAACCATCATTGAAGATAACCACAGGCATTTTGCAGGTTACTTAATGAAATTTAGCTGTATACTGTTTTAACATTCTTTCATTAATGCTAACTAGCTGCAGCTACAGTATATTGATGTTCATTATTGTGTCTTGACTGGCTTTATACAAGTATTTATCTTGAGTTTCATTCTACACATGAATCAACTATTTGTAAATTAGAATTTTAAAAGTAACTTAGATTACACATATTGTCAAAAGTTAATATATTTAGTAGTTCAGAAGCATTTTGTGTAGCCTACCATCGAGAACTGAAATACACTAAAGACTACATGTACATGGCAATAGTAAAATGTTAATAAATCTTTGGTCAAAAACTAAAAACTTAGTGAGCTGGCTTGCTGGATTACGTAAGTACTAATGTAAAAAAGTATATACAGTCCATCATACATTTTGTTCAAACGCTGGCCATTTAATGTGAGAGCAAGAACATCTGTTTTCAAATTACTGATCTGAAGATCAATAATGAAATATTGTTGATACAACATTGTCAGCGGTTCTCAACCTCATAATTAAAAAAAGAGTTTTTGAAAATGTCAAGACACCTCTAGAGGTATAATACCCATGATATGAATACATTTAACATTTAAGAAATACCTTTCGCTGCTTTAGCATTGTTTCTTGAAACAAATATGGTCAAGTGGTGACCTAAAAGTTGATATTATTTGCTGTAAGTTTTTGTATGATGCACAGGTATGGTGATCGTAAAAGATACAAAATCTGGCAGGCTGGCAAGTGTCCTGTACCTCACAGGTTTCTGGAATCTGGATAAAGTAAATCTGGGATTTGTATACGCCTGCACAAGTATACTGTTTATTTAAAATCCACAGGCTGTGAATTATGACTCTTAATGATTACTTAAATACCCTTTCTTAGAACTAATATAACAGTGATGCCTCCAAACAGGCACTCTCTTGTTTATTTGAATTTTCCATTTTATATTGCCATGTGTCATATGCATGTTTACAGTTTATGTAAAGTGATTGATTTTTTCCATCACCCTTTCTCCACTCCACTCAACGACCATGCTCACTGTCACTGCAACTGAAAAGACATAAACTAAAAAAAATTAAAATAATAATAAATTATTAAGACAGTACCAGGACTTGTATTCATGAAGCCTGTTCCATATGCCTTTAAACCTGAAACTCTGGATATTTAAGAAATCCAAATTAATCAAATTTGCTTCAGGGTCATATAATGAGAAAAAAGGGCTGAACAAGACATGTTTGTTTCTATGACTTAACTATTGCAATTATTTAACAATTTTCTTAAACTGTTCTTTCTTTACTGTTGAAGGTGAACAGAGTGCATGCCGTATGTAATAATGACTATTTGACCCTCACCATTCAGTGGTTTGCAACCTACCATGCTTAACAGACATGAATTTGCATTTACAGTAGAACACGCATGAAGAAATATATTAAATTGAGAAATGCAAAGGCATTTGCAGACCTGTCTCCATCGTCATACACTGTAGCATTTCACTTAAACGTGTTCAGTCCTTATACATTAATGGCTTAGTTAACTAAGAGACGGCAGCAGTCCAGACTTCTGAATATTCTAGAAGCACATTATGATTTTCTTCTGTTAGCCATACAACTCAAGGCTGTCCTGAGACATCCCACCAGATTTAAAACAACAGCACATTGTTTAGATTGGCTGGAAAGGAATACACCTGATATTCATCTGGCATACTGTATTAAAGTCACTGGTGTATGCTGTTTAGACACCCAGAAAAAACTGTTATTTTATTTGTCACTGCTTGTCATCTGTTTTTAAATGCATGCACACAGACTATAAATTCATGACAATAAATTCACTTTTTATCATTTTGTAAGGTCAAAAGCAAAGGTTTATTCTGCAATTTATAAAGCACTGGTTTTTCACAATTTACAAGTTTATAATCGTTTTTATTTCCTGACCAGATAAATGCCACACGCACACATATATACACATATATATACAGTTAGTTCCACCTGCGCATTGTGATTGATGAAGATGCGTTCCATGAGTGCTGATATACAACTTTAATGTGCAATAAAGTGAAATGACACAGGAAAAAAGTATTGAACACGCTAAATTAAATGTGGTAGAAAAGCCATATTTTTTATATTTGGTTGCATATCCTTTGCATGCCATGACTTTATGATGTCTGTGACCCAACAACATCAAAAGGCTCTTGATATCTTATTTGCTGGTACTCTTACAAGCGATACTATAACAGCTCTGCATTTGAATGGATCTCTATGGGAATTGGGGGGTGAGACAAGATTTAGCTGGAGAAGCTAAATAAGTCAGGAGAAGAAACCCTTCAAGTTATCCATCCATATCTACTGTATTTCTGGCAGCAGAGTGATGGTTAAAGGCTTGTTTAATACATCAGACCCTTGATGACTTAGAGCCACTTAGCCAACCATGTGTTCTATATTGTTCCAGTGTAATGTACAGCTAAATCTTGTCTCATCCCCCAATTCCCATAGAGATCCATTCAAATGCAGAGCTGTTATAGTATCGCTTGTAAGAGTACCAGAAAATAAGATATCAAGAGCCTTTTGATGTTGTTGGGTCACAGACATCATAAAGTCATGGCATGCAAAGGATATGCAACCAAATATAAAAAATATGGCTTTTCTACCACATTTAATTTAGCGTGTTCAATACTTTTTTCCTGTGTCATTTCACTTTATTGCACATTACTTTTTTAAAGAATTGGAACGTTACAATTTCTTTAGCTGTGTAGTTTTATTGAGTTAATACCAATGTCTGGTCAAAATTTCATGTGAATAGCTACATTGGAAATATGTTTGATAATAAAATTGTTGACGTGTCCAATACTTATTTCCCCCATTGTACATCACTCGCACTTCATCACCATCCGGGATCACTCCACTTAATTTTTTTTAAATTTAATTCTTAAGAAACCATATTTGGTGGTATCAGATTATCATTTTGTTGTCTCAATCATTACTTCATAAATATTGTATAGGCTAGTAGAACTGTTGTATAAAAGCAGCATCACACTTGAGGTTGTGCTGTCATACTGTATATCAGCACGGTTGTGTTTATCTTCTGCATGAATCACAGCCATGCTGATATACAATATAACAGTATGACCTCGAGTGTGATATTGCCTAAATATAACTATCTTATATTTTTAATGTAGAGCCGGAATATTGAAACTTGTAATTGAAAGTGACTTCCCAGGTCTAATTCTGAAATATCCATAGGATGTCAAACACCTTTCTGAGTGAAAGTTCCAAAGCAAAATTCATGTAAATGTAATTATAGAATGTCAATTCTTGTAACAAAAATCAGTTAACCAAAGAACAAAAACAAAAAAATTTGAAAAACATTTTATCCTAAGTACTTCAACATGAAGCTTGCCAAGGTTGCCTTAACATGGTTGCAAAAATGAATTTAAAACTGACAAAACAATGATGACGACGAGGTCAGAATATGCTAACTCGTCACATGATTACTTTCTATAGGTTGTTCATTTTAGTTCAGGGGAACTATTTTGACAGCACAAATACAATGGTTGATCATGATCCATAAGTTATCTTTTGGAGAATATACAGTTTCTACAACAGATGTCAGAGTGTAGTGATAATGTTGTAGCAAGCATGTCAAACATTGTGGAAGCAAAATTCTTAGAATTTTTTTAGAACTACAAAATGACAGTAACCGGGATGTTGTATATACATATGATTCAGAAGAACAGAAAACAACATTTATTTTGCTAGGATGTACTTTGAGAGCTAGTCAGTTTCTGTCTAAAAAATTGCAAAGGTTGTCTCTCTACTAGTATATACACTCAGTGGCCACTTTATTAGGTACACCTGCTCATTAACGCAAACAGGCTGCTTCTCCATACAGCAGATCATGTGGCTGCAACTGAATATTATGAGGCATGTAGACATGATGTAGAGGTTTAGTTGTTTTTTTTACCAAGCATTAGAAATGGGCAAGATGTGTGATCTAAGCAGCTTTGACCGTGGTATGATTGTTGATGCCAGATGTGGTGGTTCTGGAAACAGCAATGCAGAGAATGGTCCATAAACAACAACTTCCAGTGAGCAGAAGTTCTGTGGGTGACAACACCTTGTTAAAGGGTAAGAAAAAAAACACTCATTTTCGATGAGAACTGATACATTTGGTTAGTGTGTTACTGATTGGTTCTGGTCCAAATCTTGACATTTTACTGCAGTCAGCACAAAATAGCATAAAACCAAAGGATCTGACTCAGAAGTAAAACGTTAGAAACTGCACATCCAGTCTGTTATTGGCCAGAAACGTCCATCTGACGTATTCCTTCTGGTGATGAAATTGAAACCTGTACAGCTACGCCCTAAAGTTTTGCAGTGAGGTCGGGCTACGCCCCAGCTATAAAAGCAAATCTCAGTGGTCGATCTCACCGTTTTCTATATAGTTCGGTGGTTGACTGCCTGGACAGAGACGAGATAGGAGAGAGAGTGAGCAAGCGATATATATATATATATATATAGTATATATAGCTAGCTTACAGTTTACAGCTAGCTTTTTTGAATATTGTAGTAGGCAAAGTTATAGTAACCTATTTTTGGTATATTTTTTATAGTTAGCTTGATAGTTTTTGATAGTTCATTTTTCAGTCTAGCTTAGCAAGTAGCTAGTTTTTTTTAGTTTTTTTATTATAATAAATAAAAAAAATATACATATACTTTATTAAAAATAAATATATAAAGCATAGTTGAGCCAGGAGTTGTATTATATGCATGATACACATTTACCTTTGCAACATCCCTACAACAGACAGAAAGAGTTCAGTGCAAGAGTTCTGGGGCGTGGTTTGATACCTGGAGCTCAGCCCCTATGTTATTAACTTATCATGCCCAGATTTTGGCATTTCTCAAATTTCAAAAGGGGGCGGGGTCTAGCTAAACCAGCGTGCTTTGGTAACCTTTAATGGGGGAGGTCAGACGAGAATCTGCAGACTAATTCAAGCTAACAGAAACACCACAAGTACTCGAATAACAGCCGTTTACAACAGTGGTGTGCAGAAGGGAATCTCTGAACTCACAGTGCATCAAACCTTGAAGCAACTACAGCAGCGGAAGACCATACCGGGTTCCACCAAAACTGGATGAACGAAGATTGAAAAGATGTTGCCTGGTCTGCTGAATCTCGATTTCTGCATGAATCCACGGATTCATCCTGAATTGTGTCAACGGTGCTGGTGGTGTAATGATGTGGGGAATGTTTTCTTGGCGCACATTAGCCCCCTTAGTAGCTACCAATTGAGTATTAATGCTAGACCATACCTAAGCATTGTGGCTGACCATGTGCATCTCTCGATCGCCATAGTCTACTCTTTTTCAAATGGATACTTTGAGCAGGATAATGCATTATGTCTCGAATCATCTCAAGCTGCTTCCACGAGCATGACAGTGAATTCAGTTTACTCCAATGGTCGCCACAGTCCCCAGATCTCAATCCTATAGAGCACCCAGTTGGGAATGCGGTGAAACGGGAGATTCGCAACATGACTGTGTGGGCAAAACATTTTGTCATGGATGGATCTACTTTTAGGGATATCTGAAATTGCATCTTGATATCATTCATGGATTATTACAACACTTGGCTGTATACGGCTTTACTTTAATGCCAAAAGTCCTAGAGCACAAGAAATTAATTTGAGAGCAGAATTCTCCTTGCTCACATACAGATTTCCTCTTCGAGCACTCAAAACCCGGTCAGATTTGCCCAGCTCACTTACATAGTTTTTTTCTGATCACACTCAAAACTGTGTCCTCTCGTTTATGAATTTTTTACCTCTGCAACATTACTGTAAAAAGTCCAGCCAATTAGAATTAGCCAGAAATGCCCTTTCCCAAGTCTAACCGGCCATCATGTTTGACCAATCCAATCTTTCTTTCTGGTAATTTTTTCCCCAACATTACATTTTGTAACATACCATATGCATAAAAAGCATACACAATTGTCCCAATTTGGCTCTCAGGTAGGGTTGTAAAGTTCCAGAAACATTTCCCTTTTTGAGAAATTTTGAGGTAATTTTGGAAATTTTGAAAAGTTTAATTTTGGAAATTTATAATGGGTCACCCTGGGTCACCGCATCCACCACACACAGTTTTTGGTTGATTTAATTGAATCATTATTAAAATAGAATAAGAATATTTCCCACACATTTCAGAAATAAAAAGATACCTCATTAATTATTAGCCTACTTTATGCAATATATTTTTGTCCATCTTTATTAAAGGTGTGAATGACATTGGACACTTTTATTTTCTGTTATTACAGACAGACTAGAGTAAACACATATTTTAAGATTAAAAATACACTACTGGTCAAAAGTTTGAGAACACCTGCTCAAACCAGTTTTTTCATGATTAAAAATGCTTTAAACTGTATAAACCTGTCTATACACATTTAATATTTCATTATATGATATGTGTCCTTATATAAGCAGATAATCATAAGTGAATTGCATTCAAAAGTTGAATTTTTTAATGAAAATTGATTTTGTTAGTACATTGGGAGGGGTGGGGAGGGGCATTGTTTTGTTATTTAAATAAATGTGTACATACTGGTGTTCATGATGATGTCTATCTTAACAGGTGCTCCAGGGCCTGTGGAATTCTTCATATTTGAAATTTTTTTTATAAAGACCACCCATCATATTTAAAAATGGGGTCTAATCCCCCATCAGTTTCACCCTTCTTCATTCTATTGGAAATGCATGGTACTGCATGTGGTGAAACTTATGTAGAAATAAACTAAATTTCTCTTTAAATATGGCAGGTGGTCTTTATTTTTTCTAAATATTAAAAATTCTACAGGTCCTGGAGCACCTGTTAAGATAGATATCATCATTAACACCAGTATGTACCAATTTATTAAAATAACAAAACAATGCCCCCTCCACCCCTCCCAATGTACTTACAAAATTGCCATTTTCATTTAAAAATCAAACTTTTGCATGCAATTCACTTATAATATCTGCTTATATAAGGACACATATCATATAATTAAATATTAAATGTGTATAGACAAGTTTATACAGTTCAAAGTATTTTTAATAATGAAAAAACTGGTTTGAGCAGGTGTTCTCAAACTTTTGACCAGTAGTGTATATGGAATATATGTCCATATATGGAAATTAATTGTATAAAGGCATGTAATATTTCTAAGCTTATTCCATCTAAGGAATATTAAAACCGAGCAGTTACCTTGGAAGCATAGCTACATTTTATGTAAAACTGTGCATTTCACAAGCTCAGACAAAGTGCATGTACAAAATAAAATAATAACAGAGCCATTGGCATTAAAAACAAATGATGGGAATAAGCATTATTAATTTCACATTCCAAACTCAAGATTTATAATATCATTATAATAGTAGTTACACCCTCAATATCAGGCCTCTCTACAACATTTTAAGGAACAATAATCTGAAGGGCTAGTTGCTAGGGGACATTAGGTACTGAAGTCACTGCAGCTCACATGATTTATACATTGTACCTGTAAATATAGGACAACAGGCTTTCAGTTGTTGGTTGCCAGCAGTATATTATGTTATTGAACTACGGCTGGGAATGCTCATCGTGTATTTATTATACATGGACAGGTCCGATAATGCACTATTATATAATAACAATATACAGATAACAGGAGCTGTGCCAGCAGCACTGGAAAATGACACCGCTATGGCGCTGTGAAAGCTCTTTGAATGTGGCAGACGCCATGAGTGTCCAGTGCACAGTCACACTATCTGCACCTTCCACACAGTCAAGAGCCATTGCAGGCACACATACCGCACAGTGCTCATTAGTATTACAATTCCATAATTTGTTTGGACATGCTTCTTCTGGTATAAACTGGCCAATTGCATCTTGTGTTGGATAGCTGCATGTGCGTGGCCAAAATAGGGCAACTGGTGTCCTCTGACCTCACTCTGCTGATAAATATAACACAGAGAGATAAAGGCAGGCGGTCACCACACAGTCTACAAATAAAGCTGCGTTGTATTAATACTGTATGGTACATTACCAGCTGGGAGGGACTGGATGGCACTTTCCCCTCCCAGTCTATATAACAGTACATCTGCATTCCTGAAGGCTGGGTGTGGTCATCCCTTTAATCATATATATGAGAGAGGGGATTCAGAATTGTCAGCTTGACTTAAACTCCGAACGTGCACAGTGAGTACTGCTTCGCCTCTAACTCTTCCAGAAGTGTAGCCTTTTGGCTCTGTGAAAGAGATATGAAAACTGAAATGTGAGAGAGACAGGCAATACATCAAATGGGTTGTGCTACATGTTAACTGTGAAGAGAAAACACCCCATCGATGACGGGGTCCCAAATCACCGCGCTGTCCTGCATCCTGTTTAATTCAGCATGCATTTCCCAACATGCTCTGACAGTGATCAAAGCACAGCAGATCACTAACATGACAGATTTGGAAAAATACCACAGAAATATATATCTCCAGATACATACTTTGGTATGAAATATTAATGAGGAACAGTTATTGTTGGCCCCTGTTGGATCACTTGAATGTCATTGATATCCTAGACCTAGACAAATCTATTGTTGTGTGAGATAAGTTTTGACTGAAAAAATTCAGTCTGCTCTTGTGATCATTCCTTTCTATTTCATTTTTCATGAAAGAGAGGGCAGAAGTGTGACCGTGAGAGAGACATGACACTTTTTAACTCTTTTGCGTGTACGATCACAAATCTGTGATCATTCCAGGATGGGCCCACCAGCGTACGATCACAAATATGTGATTGGAACGTTCAGTTGAGAATGCGGTCACAATGGGTTACTGCCATCTTAATACAGCCTAACAATTGGATCCTAATGTAAAAGTGCAGACATGACTCCAGTGCAGTGCATACGAGCCATTTATTGTTGTACTGAAATGCTAATGTTGTTACTACAGTTTAGTCCTGAGCCGAGAAAACAATGAATTCACTGTTCTGCAATTGTTTAGTTAGCAGCACTTGCGGGATGGAGTTAACCACAAAGCAGGTGGACGATGCTCTGCTCCATCGCACCAATATGTACACTAAGTACCATATTGGCTCCTGCTCTTGACTTTTTTTTTTTGCTTAATTGATCTTTGTTAGAAGCTCAGAAATATTCTGTAGGCTAACACAAACACGCACATTCACAAACACATATAGTTTGTATATCAATTCATCATCAATTCTATAGATTTTTCTTGCATCTTTACTTAGTCTAGTCTTATGTATTTGTTCTCTCGCCTCTATTGCAGCAAAGCTGGGCAGTGGGACGCAGGGGTAGCTTTAGCTTAGCTTGGTATACTACTGGTGGTGATGGAACCTTTGCTAGCTGCAAAGCTGTTATTGAGTCTTCTTTGTTAGAAGCACGGTCAATCTGTAACACAAGCATGCACAATTACAAACAAACACACACACAGTGTGTGTGTCAGGGGCGTGTCTACGGGTGGGCTGGGGTGGGCATTGCCCACCCAGAGATAAGCCTTGCCCATCCAGAGGAATCGTCTGCCGATCCAATGATCCAATGAAAACTCTGAAAAAATCTCTAGCTATTTTTATGAGCATTCATAGTTTTCTGTAATTTTGTCATTGGTCATCAAAAAATGCACTGCTTTCCTATTGGCCACTTTGAATCCAAATCCAGAAAATTTTTTATCCGACAATATGAAGTTGCCACCTGTAGCGCCGTCATTAGGCTATTAGAGCTACAGACGATTCGGCCAATCATAAAAATGCCACATCGAAATAATATATTTCTCTAATATCTGATTGGTTGGTTTGGCCATATAAAACATGGAGATGCAACGAGTAAGAAATAGTGATGGGCAGTTCGGCTCTTTTTTCTGAGTCGGCTCTATTCGTACCATTCAGTTTGAAGAGTCTGTTAACAAAGGAGACAAAATAAGTTTCTAAACTAGCCTTGATATTTTATTCAGACCCAAATCATCTGAATGATACTCATTGCTAATATTCTCAATTTACAGTAGCCTACTGTCTCAAGCTAGTTTGCAATCGCAGGTTACGTTTATTTACGACTTTCCCATCTCCGTTTTTTCGATCATAGATTGTAACATTAGATCTTACAGGTAATAATAGACATTGAATGGTTATATTTGTATAGAGCTATTTAATCTATGCTAATATTAATCTTATTTTTTTATCAGATCCCAGAATCCAGTAGTCTAGGTCTACTGAAAATGAGGTGGATGGAAGACTGTATAAGAGAGATAGCCAGCCAAATTTGACAAACAAGCCAGATATTTATTGTGTGTGTCAGTGTGTGCATATGATGTACAGGAGCTTGTGTCGTTTATTTATTTGGACACCATAGGGTTATTTAAATGTGTTTATTTTAACTGTACTTTATTTATTATATCATACACAATTGTAGGCTATTTATTCTGTTCACTGTTGTTGTTGTTGGTCAAGAGTTCTAAAATAAAAATGCCACCACTTTAAATAAGTGTTTTCTGTCATTTTTTTGTAGCCTAATCTAGCTGAACACAATCGCAATATCGCATATTTGGCCTAATTGTTTCATAGTTGACTGGAATTCGGTTGCAATTCTCGCAAACAGCCAAGTTTAATAATTTCGTAATATACAATTGGCGTCTCGGAAAATCATTAGATATAGGCATATATTCCTTTGTCAATAGGGTTTCCGTTTGAATCACGCTGAGTAGTAAACCCGATTAATAGCTTAATGGTGTACTTCATTTTGCCCTTTGTTAAAACCACAGAACTCTATAAGAACAGTTATGTGGTTAAAACTCGAAAATTACTTACGGTTTGTGTCACAGCTCTGGTTCTGGAGCCGTGGAATATTGCTACGGCTCATGGCTCTTAAATTGAGTCCAGTTGATTTTGTGCTGATCAGTTGGGTAGTATAGCTACTGTAGCTACGTATATTTCTTTTAACCATTAGTAGATTATTAACTTCACAAAAGTGTGTGCAATATTGTTAGATCAAATTAAAATGTATTAAACATGAAAATGACAGGGTGGACAATGACATGACAGGGTGGACCTTGGCATGACAGGGTGGACAAGTTGTTCTAACTTAGCAATCAGAAACTGCGCGCCGCGCATTAACCACTGCTGAGTGTCTCGGGGGAGTGTCTCCCAGCTGTAGTAGAAAGCAGACAGAGTCAGAGCCAGAGCTAAGAGCCAGAGCCAGAGCCGAGAGCCAGAGCCAGAGCCCAGAGCCAGAGCCGAGAACCAGAGCCGTGGGTTAGCATGATTCACTTGAACTGGCGAGTCGACTCAGACGACTCAGCATAAAGAGTCGTTCAAAAATACCGATTCGTTCGCAAACTGCACATCACTAGTAAGAAAGAGGTCAGTTTCTTTGATCAATCTATGCTGTCTCTTCTTAACTGTAACTGTTACGCATTGCTTAGGATATAATATTCACTAGCCTAGTTTACTCAGTGAGTTGAGGATAGTGGCGAGAATCTCCGTCTGGGAGATTCGATTTTAAATAAAAACTAATGCTGGAGGGCCAATGACTGGAAACTGGAACTTACATGCAGAACAGTTAACCTAAGTGCAACATTGGTTCTTATCAGGGCTCATTGAGTGAATATCTGGAGTGTAACACTTGTGGGCTGCCTTTAAATTTCAATTAACAGCAGTTGCAGGCCTGGGGATCTTTTTTTTTAGGATATCAGAATGACACATGATGTTTAGATGTTTTTTGGCATGAAGTATGACTTCAGAATTTTTGTTGTGTGACGTAAATGAATATTCAAAATAAGATTATTAGTCAAAAGTGTAACACTGAAACCATGTAGACATCTTGGCAAGTCCACACAGGCCTGTGCCTGAAACCCGTCAGCTTCGTAACAAGAAGATTGGTTGTTTATAGAAGTTGAAATGTTCAGAAGGAACGTATCTTCTGGGCTGTTCCCAGGAGCCAGGCCTAATTAAAAACAAATGCTTGAAATTCACTTCAATAGTTCCAGAGATCTCTTTCTTATGCCGCTTGACAAATAGTTTGCTTTTGTCAGCTACACTCAGTGGCTCATCCCTCCTTAACTGCACTCTTATGACTACATTTGTATTTATTTCACGCTCACTCAGAGACAGCGAGAAGTCTACCTGAAGCTGACACAGTAGACCTGCTCCTGAAAACTTAATAGAAGTGCAGTGCTTTATCTCTTTTCAATTGTGTACACTTTCAAGAATTTGGTTCACTCAGTGCCCTCTGTAAACATTACATCAATGGGGGGGGGGGGGTCACTCTATATTTCTGAAAAGTTTCTGCTGCATAACCTCAGTCGGATATGGCAACAAAAATCATGAAGCATGCTGTCACTGTCTCTACAGGAGGTACAGCTAACACTAGTGTTGCAGTGCTCACTTTCATTACAGAATTACATTGAATAATAAGACATTTCTGTGACATGATGGCATGCTTAAGAAAATACTTGCAAATAAATGGATGGAAATATTTTGTGTCATTTAAAAAAAAATTGCATGCACTTTCAAATAATCTATAAAAATTATACACACATTTAACAATAATATGTGAACGTTGATGTGTATGCTTTAATGATTCCTTTATTTTAGTTTTAGTAAAAAATCTAGACATTTTAAAAAAAACAAAGATTAATTATTTTGACTATCTGTCCCTTATAATGCTAAAGACGCTGATAGAATAGAGGGTTGGCGTTATGGGTTAACCCTATGAACACTGGTAGAACACATGGAACACCAGGGCTTAGTTCTGAACACAACAGTATTTGTCACAGACGTGTCATGTGCTTTAAAAAGCAAGCTTCTGCCTGATGAGATACTAGTTATAGCCAACTTATGTTTAATGCCATTAATACAATGTTATCATTTACCTGGTATATACCTGGTATATACCCCAAGACTGAAGTATATTGAGAAGATCAACTTTGCAGTCATCATGAATTTTATTTCATAGGACAGCTCCTAGTAAAATCCCAGTATTTTCCAGTACTTCCTTCTGTTTGAGCTGTAGGTTGGCTTGAGCACATTTTTATTAATTTGCTAATGAACTGAGGGATGGGATTCCAGATCAATTATAAATATTAAATAAATCAAAAACCTATTAACACTGGCCCAATGCTCCAGATGGCATCCGTTGTAAATAATCAATTGTGTCAGTAATCACCACACCAATAGGATACATAGTTTAAAAATATATTTAAAAAATAAAATAGATGTTTAAATAATGAAGTGGATCAGACCAGCTAGCTATTCTATCCAAAGATTAATATCATAAAAGTTCAGAGTTCAAAGAGAGCACAGAAAACTTTCCAGTATGAGTTTCAGAATTAAAAGCTGTTTTATTTTCGGAAATAAATCGTAGTGAGACTAGATGCTCACTGCAAGAGCACAGTGTACTTGTACATTCAACGACTCATGTTAGGCCAGATTAGAAGTTGAGGTAATGTAGATGACGTCTTGAATATTTTACTTGACTTTAAGTGTGGGTTAAACCACTGGCAAATCTTCATCCAGATCGTCAATATAGCCACCCTGCCATCACAGCACGTTTATGCAATCACTGAAATATTAAATTACTGTCAGACACTGGTAATATCCTGCTGACAAATTTAGACTCTGGCTGTGAGCCATGCATTCCATAGTCTGTGTCAGAATCAAAAATAGAAACTTTAAAATAGTTTTAGCTCAAGAGCAAGAGAGCATAAACACTCCCTATGTATAGTAAATCTCATATCAATTGACCTAATGAAAGAAAAGCAGGACAATACCTGCCAGGATAAGTGATGAGGTCATCTCACCTCTACACTGTGAATACACTGTACATTGTGAATCTCCTCATTTCTGACAAGGAACTTATATAAGAAAAAATATCTGAAGCTCCATCAACTTGGATAATGGTCAACATTCTGCATTTGAGTTTTTGAGTAAACTGAACTATTGGGAACCAAGATACACAAACTCAAAACTCAAATTAGACATCAAGTCCTCCCAACTTATAAAAGCGAGTTGGAGGGAATAATGTTTTGAATCCTCTTATGGATGTTTTTGGATTGTGCTAAACTCAGAATATTGATAGATCATACAAATTAAAAACAGGGCCAGTCCGTGGCAAATTCTATGGTGCTTGAAGAGAACCTCAGCATGGTGGTGTGAGAATGAGCAGTGCTTGCAGTGCATCTACTGCACTGGGATTTTCTGGAGAAATAAAACTAATAAGAAAAATACATTAGAGCCATGTTGTGTAGGGCTGATGTACAGTCATTAGAGCCATGTTGTGTAGGGCTGATGTACAGTCATTAGAGCCATGTTGTGTAGGGCTGATGTACAGTCATTAAAGCCATGTTGTGTAGGGCTGATGTACAGTCATTAGAGCCATGTTGTGTAGGACTGATGTACAGTCATTAGAGCCATGTTGTGTAGGGCTGATGTACAGTCATTAGAGCCATGTTGTGTAGGGCTGATGTACAGTCATTAGAGCCATGTTGTGTAGGGCTGATGTACAGTCATTAGAGCCATGTTGTGTAGGGCTGATGTACAGTCATTAGAGCCATGTTGTGTAGGGCTGATGTACAGTCATTAGAGCCATGTTGTGTAGGGCTGATGTACAGTCATTAGAGCCATGTTGTGTAGGGCTGATGTACAGTCATTAGAGCCATGTTGTGTAGTGCTGATGTACAGTCATTAGAGCCATGTTGTGTAGGGCTGATGTACAGTCATTAGAGCCATGTTGTGTAGGGCTGATGTACAGTCATTAGAGCCATGTTGTGTAGTGCTGATGTACAGTCATTAGAGCCATGTTGTGTAGGGCTGATGTACAGTCATTAGAGCCATGTTGTGTAGGGCTGATGTACAGTTATTAGAGCCATGTTGTGTAGGGCTGATGTACAGTCATTAGAGCCATGTTGTGTAGGGCTGATGTACAGTCATTAGAGCCATGTTGTGTAGGGCTGATGTACAGTCATTAGAGCCATGTTGTGTAGGGCTGATGTACAGTCATTAGAGCCATGTTGTGTAGGGCTGATGTACAGTCATTAGAGCCATGTTGTGTAGGGCTGATGTACAGTCATTAGAGCCATGTTGTGTAGGGCTGATGTACAGTCATTAGAGCCATGTTGTGTAGGGCTGATGTACAGTCATTAGAGCCATGTTGTGTAGGGCTGATGTACAGTCATTAGAGCCATGTTGTGTAGGGCTGATGTACAGTCATTAGAGCCATGTTGTGTAGGGCTGATGTACAGTCATTAGAGCCATGTTGTGTAGGGCTGATGTACAGTCATTAGAGCCATGTTGTGTAGGGCTGATGTACAGTCATTAGAGCCATGTTGTGTAGGACTGATGTACAGTCATTAGAGCCATGTTGTGTAGGGCTGATGTACAGTCATTAGAGCCATGTTGTGTAGGGCTGATGTACAGTCATTAGAGCCATGTTGTGTAGGGCTGATGTACAGTCATTAGAGCCATGTTGTGTAGGGCTGATGTACAGTTATTAGAGCCATGTTGTGTAGGGCTGATGTACAGTTATTAGAGCCATGTTGTGTAGGGCTGATGTACAGTCATTAGAGCCATGTTGTGTAGGACTGATGTACAGTCATTAGAGCCATGTTGTGTAGGGCTGATGTACAGTCATTAGAGCCATGTTGTGTAGGGCTGATGTACAGTCATTAGAGCCATGTTGTGTAGGGCTGATGTACAGTCATTAGAGCCATGTTGTGTAGGACTGATGTACAGTCATTAGAGCCATGTTGTGTAGGGCTGATGTACAGTCATTAGAGCCATGTTGTGTAGGGCTGATGTACAGTCATTAGAGCCATGTTGTGTAGGGCTGATGTACAGTCATTAGAGCCATGTTGTGTAGGGCTGATGTACAGTCATTAGAGCCATGTTGTGTAGGGCTGATGTACAGTCATTAGAGCCATGTTGTGTAGGGCTGATGTACAGTCATTAGAGCCATGTTGTGTAGGGCTGATGTACAGTCATTAGAGCCATGTTGTGTAGGGCTGATGTACAGTCATTAGAGCCATGTTGTGTAGGGCTGATGTACAGTCATTAGAGCCATGTTGTGTAGGGCTGATGTACAGTCATTAGAGCCATGTTGTGTAGGGCTGATGTACAGTCATTAGAGCCATGTTGTGTAGGACTGATGTACAGTCATTAGAGCCATGTTGTGTAGGGCTGATGTACAGTCATTAGAGCCATGTTGTGTAGGGCTGATGTACAGTCATTAGAGCCATGTTGTGTAGGGCTGATGTACAGTCATTAGAGCCATGTTGTGTAGGGCTGATGTACAGTCATTAGAGCCATGTTGTGTAGGACTGATGTACAGTCATTAGAGCCATGTTGTGTAGGGCTGATGTACAGTCATTAGAGCCATGTTGTGTAGGGCTGATGTACAGTCATTAGAGCCATGTTGTGTAGGGCTGATGTACAGTCATTAGAGCCATGTTGTGTAGGGCTGATGTACAGTCATTAGAGCCATGTTGTGTAGGGCTGATGTACAGTCATTAGAGCCATGTTGTGTAGGGCTGATGTACAGTCATTAGAGCCATGTTGTGTAGGACTGATGTACAGTCATTAGAGCCATGTTGTGTAGGGCTGATGTACAGTCATTAGAGCCATGTTGTGTAGGGCTGATGTACAGTCATTAGAGCCATGTTGTGTAGGGCTGATGTACAGTCATTAGAGCCATGTTGTGTAGGGCTGATGTACAGTCATTAGAGCCATGTTGTGTAGGGCTGATGTACAGTCATTAGAGCCATGTTGTGTAGGGCTGATGTACAGTCATTAGAGCCATGTTGTGTAGGGCTGATGTACAGTCATTAGAGCCATGTTGTGTAGGGCTGATGTACAGTCATTAGAGCCATGTTGTGTAGGGCTGATGTACAGTCATTCGAGCCATGTTGTGTAGGGCTGATGTACAGTCATTAGAGCCATGTTGTGTAGGACTGATGTACAGTCATTAGAGCCATGTTGTGTAGGACTGATGTACAGTCATTAGAGCCATGTTGTGTAGGGCTGATGTACAGTCATTAGAGCCATGTTGTGTAGGGCTGATGTACAGTCATTAGAGCCATGTTGTGTAGGACTGATGTACAGTCATTAGAGCCATGTTGTGTAGGGCTGATGTACAGTAACGAAAGCTCTTGACCTTGCGTACGCTTTTCCCAGTGGCGAGGCAGTGATATTGCATGCAATGAACAGCAAGGAAACAATAGTTGTGCAGCCTATAATGTAAACAAATAACTTTTGTTCAGAGCACTGCAGAATCAACTGGTGATAAACAAAAAGGTGCTCTTTGGAAAACATAGGTTATGTGAGCTGTAAAATGAGTAGCTGATCATAAAAATTGCACATCCAAGTCATTCCAATTATAAAAATATTAAAAGCAGTTAATGCATCTGAGCAATATTTGTAAATGCACTTAGCGGCTTTTAAGCTAGGCTACACACTGCTACTAACGCTCCCAATTATTTTCATGTTCATTCATAAGAATTTAAATATAAAAACGTATGTTTTAAAGGAGGTGGCCTTGCCAAGTATAGATAATAAAATGGGCGTGTGAGTATGGTAATTCATAATGATGTGAATGCGCTTCCTAATATATGATCAAGTCTGATTTATCATACATTTATGCTCAGATCAGTGACTTACACAAGTTTGATGAATCACACGTGAGAATTCTGTATGTTGGATCCGTCAAATATATGCTCTTTTTACGACCATGTTGATAAATGAGGCCCATTGACTTAGCAAGCTAAAGTTAGCTAGCTAGGTAAATTCCCGGTTAACTAGGTTAGTGGTAAAATATCCAACATTAATGTTAGCTTATTAGCTAGCAAGCTAATCTTATTAGCTAGCAAGCTAATCTTATCTGCATTAAGTTGACACTATAGCTACCTGCAATATTACACAAAAAGTATCACGTCAAATAAGACTAAACTCTGACTTAATAATCGGCAGCTATACGTTAGCCTCGGATTGCCAGACCTTCCTAATTTCACCAGATTTTGGTTTTGTGCCAGCACAGGAGAAAGGTGTGACAGAACGAAAAAAACTGTCTGGGTTGTTTGTTAATGTTAGTGACAGCAGCATTAAGATGGATTCAGTGCTAAAACCACAACGGAACAAACAGCATAAAATGGGAATGAGATACAACCGCATAAAGTGAGCTAACTTTAACTAGCTATCACGCAATCCGTAATTTAGAAATTGTTACTAACACTACCATAAGCTGCTTATGGTGGGTGTTTGAGAAATTAACAGGGGAACAACAAAGGGGGGGAAAAAAATACTTGGAAGTTCAAAAAACACATGTAAACAGGTGGTGCTATCATGACTGGGTATAAAAGAATCTCAAAAGACTCTTGATATCTTATTTATATATTTTGAGGTGTAGTTAACTACAGTAACTACCAGCGACTTTTGGCCCTAAATATTTTTTTTCCAAACCTCTTTGACAAAATACCGTGTTCTCTCTCTATTTTCCCTTTAATTCAGAATTTCTTATTTGGCGAGAAGCACTCCGCTCCACTATAGTTACCAACGGTCAACACATTTCTGGTTCTCTCCACTGAGCTGTATAGTGGTTCTCCCACACCTCTCTGCGTTTGAATGGATCTCTATGGGAATTAGGCGGTGGGACTAGATTATAATGCATGATTTTATTAAGTAAATGGACTTTAAACATCAGGCCTGTTGCAGTGAATGTGAAGGAGTATAGTCTAAAACCGTTAGCTGTTTGATGTGGTTATTTAATAAACTACAAGGATGACATTGTCATTGTGTTCCTCTCAAAAATGGATACACATAAACAACCAAGCCAACAAAATTGGCCTCCATTTTAGGAATTCAATGCAAGAGGCAAAGGAAGTAGGCCTACATTGAAAATGTATTACCTTTGCCTCTTCTGCTGTACAGACAATGGTAAATATAAGTATAATTTGTCAATAGTAGATACCATAGGTAGAGTAAATAAAAATAATAGCTGGCTTTGTGTGGAGGATGGTCCAATCATCATCACAATACCCTTTGCAGGAGATGACTCACAAAAGACAATTGTATAATTCGGAAAACTGCACAAAGTTTAGCAAATGACTGAGAACTGCCCTCTGTTTTGTCTTTTCATAGGAAGGAATTCAAAACAAAATAGCTTCACAACCAGCAAGTACACCCCAGGAGAAAGTATGCGAGACATACTTCCAACACAAATACAAACCAGAAATACGTTTTCTATTTTTATCGGCCACTTCTGTTTCTTTTTTAGAGAGAAAGGCATGCAAAATGTTAAATGACAACATAATAAAGACATGCAGCCCATAGATTTCTACCCCCTTTGACTAATGCGCTCATTAAGCAACAGGGCGATGAGGTTATAAGTTGTATTTTATGTACCTTTCAAAGATATGCTATTCTGTGTATTATTTCCATGCAATCAGGGGTGCTATTAATTTACAGAAATGTTTCTTGAGGGTAACACAATGGGAGTGATATGATCCCCTTCATGAGTGTAACAGTTAATTCACAGATACTATACCCAAAATTAGATAATTTAAAAATATATATATATTTTATTATTGCTGGGTAAAATTAGGCAAGTGATGTTCTTAGTCAAGCATTCCTGATCATCTTTTAAGTAAAACAATTAAATTATATTTCATTGTAACAACAACAAGCAGCATGATACCACTATAAATGGTTTCATCTGGAATCAAAGTATTTATAGGCATTGTTATGTTCCGAAGAATGCACCAACACACATATTCTTTGTAACTGTCCATGTATGCTGATATTACATTATGCTATTTATTTAGTGGGACCTGGTCTGTTACAACAGCATGTTTTTAAATACCCCATTGCATGTTACCTCTCCACTTTTTTTCTGACCTTTAATAGCTGTCGTGAGCATAGAGTAGGAAACTAACAACGCGATTTAAATTGCAAACAGATGTGCGCTAACATTAAAACATAGAAAGCACATCTAATAAGAATTCCAGACCTATGAGGGAGCGAAAGCACACTGGTTTAATGTACTGCTTACTCTCACCTTACTCTGTAATGATTAATGCTCCCCCTCAGATACTTTTTTCTCTGGCACTGCCCTCTTGTAGTAGCTAACTACATCACAGAAATGTCCTGTCAGGTTTTGACCGATACTCAACACTGATTTACATGTTAATTCTGAATTATTCAATTCAGTGGGAGTCACCGCGGTGCCTGAGTAAATTTCTCTCATTGCACCCTTATGAGGTTTATCAAAGTACGATCAGCCTGGCAGAGCACAACCCAGGCCTGGACCTGCTTTCATATGTTTACTTCGAGGAGGTGTGTAGACCTTCTCTCCCTACCATCTTCACAGCTCTCACAAAACAGACCACTCTGAAAACGACCTCATCTTCCAATCATCAGTTCCATAAAATAACACTGAGTAATGCTTGTAAGGCCTCCAACTCAATGCACTCAAACAGACAGTGATTGCACTAACGCAATGCTCAGCTCCATACTGATTAATAATAACAGACTGATAAACTAATTATTTAGAAATGGCGTCAACAACAGATAAGAAACCGTATCTTTGTTATTTTCACATTTAAAAAAATAATAACTTGTAATATTATTATAACAACGCAAGAATGTTTAAGTAACTGTAAAATACAATGTAGAAAGCCGTAAGCCTTTTTTTGTAAACTGTACAGGCATTACCATTGCTGGTTACATTTAGAAACGAAATTCATTTCATTATAATGATTAGTATGGCATAATTACAACAAGTAGAGACTTGTTCAGCGCTTTGTAGTTTAAACTTTGCACTTAATAAATGGTGAAAGAGTCGTGTTGGCAAAAATAAAATAACTTAATTTGGCCATTTTGAAATAAACCGGTGAAGATTAAAGTGGGCACGATTAAACTAATACATACCATTACGTCAAAGACCTATTTCGGAAGTTCTCACGGCACTTGGTAAAGTACAGTAGCTTGGAATATTTCCGTCAACGAAGCTGGCGCGGACTAGACTCGACTATTTCCGTGATCCGAATGCGCTGGACACTTAAACTCGGCTCTTGTTGCATTACGAGAACTTTACAGACTTGGAGAACTGTAGGCTATAGGAGGCAGCCTGTTAAATTCATAGCCTTCTACGCTTCTTCCCCAGCAGCTTCAGTACATTTCATCTGAGAGAAATAACACCCTACGCCACTGCTACTTACACAGGTATTTTATTACGTTCTGTTCTTGGCTTGCAAAAACGTAGCGCTAATGGAAGACTGCTGGCCATAGTTTCAACGAAGCAATGCATTTTATGATGTAGATGCCATAGTATTGTACCCTGCTGTGCACAACGTATGCTAGAAACAGTTTAACCAGTAAGGACCACTGCGTTTTATCTGGTTTCTGTAGTCTCATATAGATACACTATAAAGTTCAAACCGTAACAATTTTCTAGTAGTGTATACGCTTGTAGCCTATTTTAAACCAAGTATTTTCGAAATATGTCTTGCCCAGAAGACAACGATGCCCTACAGCCTAAAGTAGCGTCAAATACACTTTTCATATAGCCTAAATACCCATACTTGTCCCCATAAGCATGTATTTATGTATATTACGTTAAAAAACGTTTGCAACATAAGCGACAAGTATTTTATCCGTTTCTAAGCATGCAGGCTGCCCTTTAGAAAGAAAACGTAGCCTATTTAAAATATATATTTAATGAAGCACTGTTTCACAGGCTAATTATAAAGAAATGTGAAATCGTAAGTAATTGAACCAGCCAGTTTTATCTTAGTTAAGGGTGATGCTGTTAATCAAGGCATTGGCGGTGATCCCACCATTATATCTTGTGTGAGATCAGTGACATTTGGTCAAGAGGACAAAAAAAAAAATGCCATCACAATCACATGAGTCAGGAGTTAAAAGTAGTCTAATTAACCATTTACATAATGTGTGACATAGACTGACTAGAACTTGAAATGACCAGAACCAAGCACAATTTGGAGAGGCACTTTATCATTGTTGCTGTATTTATTTATTTTTATTTATTTCTTGTCATGTACAAAACGTGTCTTTGCTCATTTGGAAGGAATTAAGACAGTAGCTAATTGTTAAACATACATTTTCTGCAATTCTGTAATTTTTTGAAATACAATTTGTAAATATTCATTAATTTGTACAAATTCCAGAGCGTAAAATGTGAATGTATGTATAATTCACAAATCTGACGTTAATGGTAGTGACATACTTCAAATAGCCTTGCATGCTGCTAGGGATGGACATTCAACACTGATGCTTTACTAGCAACATATGTACTTTTTTAACATTATACACTTCTCACTATGCCTTTTGCATGTATAGCAACATAACATTGTGGGTTATACAATGTTCAATTAAATTTTTCTGTGTTGACTCAAGAGCTATGCATATACAGTGATGTCAGGAATATAAGGTATCTTTGTCGCATCATAATTGCAAAGTACAGATTATGTTTAGAGTATTTTAGCAGAAAACCTTATCCTCTGTTTATCCACACATTCCAAATCAGTCCATTTATAATACAGATTACAGTCATCTGTACTGGATTAACTTCAATTTTATAACACTTGGATTTAATTATTACAAGGATATAATATCCTAACAAACTGATTTATTGTCTTTATAAATGGAAGCAAGCAATTATTTTTATTTACTATAGGACGTACTGTTGTGGGCCAATTAGGCCAAGACTGAAAGCGTTGACACAAGCCGTCGTTTTAATTCCAGAAGATACAAACCACCTTGTCCCAGTTATCATTGTTTGTAGAGCAGCACCTTTCTCTACCGTTATCTCATCTTAACAGCTGGGCCCTGACTTGGTCGCTTTCATAAAGAAATAAATGACCAGCTTTAGTCTATGAACCATGCAAAGCCAAATATAAATAGCCAAACCTGCTGAGTGTGTGTCTTGTTGTGTTTTTTTTATAAAACATTGTACTTATTTACATACAAATGATTTCTAAACAATAATAATTTTTTCTCTAGCAATATATTTCGCATTCATGACTGTTACTGCTTATTATTAAACATTAGCATTGTAGCGTTTCACTTTATTTTAAGAACCAAAAACTCTGATAACTTGACATGAGCTGCACTGTAGAATGTCTATTATTGCAAAATGATATAGGGAAACTAACTGTGCATAAGGGTAAATGATAAGTAGCCTACACATACTGAGAGGGAAGGAAATTGAAATAAATGTGCCATGTTTTAGATAAGCAACTGCAGTCTAAATATATATGCAGACAAGTTGTACTTGTCAGTGTGAAAGGCTACAGTAGGC
This sequence comes from Ilyophis sp. 1 JC-2022, assembly GCA_022702515.1. Lineage (NCBI taxonomy): Eukaryota > Metazoa > Chordata > Actinopteri > Anguilliformes > Synaphobranchidae > Ilyophis > Ilyophis sp. 1 JC-2022. The sequence goes on along the minus strand of CM040405.1, from coordinate 42,409,674 downwards.
AGTAGTAGTTGTATGGTAGATGTCAATAATCTTTATTCCCCCCACTACTCTAGCAACAGAATGCTCTGGTCTGTGAGATGCAGGTTGTGCATTTGTTCGATAGTTTTGAGACACCAAAAAACCACTCCTCAAGGGGTTTGTTTTTTGATTTATTGCCCATAAATTCCTCTGAGATGAACTAAGAATATTGTGCAGTACTCAATGTTTTCTCAAAATCCAGCTTAAGTCTAATAATGGCACGATTTGGGCTAAAGTTTTCTTTACTGAAAAGCAAACCATTATCCTTCAAGCTCTTTTTAAAATGCATATGATATTTTGAGACTTGTTTACTTCTTACCATATACAGTGAGCACCATAATTCATTGGACAGCGACACATTTTTTATTATTACTCTTGCACTGAGTTTGAAAGGGTCCAATGACAGCTAAATCTAGTCCCACCCCCCAATTCCCATAGAGATCCATTCAAATGCAGAGGTTATAGAATCGTTTGTAGGAGTACCAGAAAATAAGATATCAAGAGTCTTTTGATATTGTTGGGTCACAAACATCAGGATGTCATGGCATGCAAAGGATATGCGACCAAATATTAAAAATGACTTTATTCTACATTATGTTAAACTGTCCAATATTTTTTGATGCCCCAAAATGGGGGGGACTATGTACTAAAGGTAAGAAGGGTTTAATTAAGGTAAAAAGAAGGTAAGAAGGGTTTAATTTAGGCCAACAGTGACAGCTCTGATTGACAGGGTATCTGCCATATGTAGCATTATGTAGCTCAATTCTGGTCTCATCATCTGACCATGGCCCACAGTTATAATTGAAACTCAGCATTGGAACATTGAGTGGAACCAGGTGGTGGGTTTTGGTGTTGGAAGAACATCAAAAAGATGGCATAAATACAGTGGCTAGTTGATGTGTTTTGCATCTTCTAGCCCTGGGGCTATTTTTAAGGTCAATGGAATCATGACTTCCACCATAGACCAGTGCATTGCGGTCAAAAACCTGGTATTCTCCCCCCAAAAAGGTGAGAGCCAATGATTGTTTGAGTCAGAAGGAAGACCATACCCTACTGGCCCACCAACATCACTTCTAGCTGCAATTTTTCCCAGGCCTCCCAGCAGTGTACCATTCAAACCCACACTTGCTTAACTTTGACAAGAGCAGGTTACATGGTGATATGACTACAATCCCTTTCATGTTGTTCATAAAGGGGTTGTGAATTTGGGTCAGCTTGACTTGCTTTCTTTTAAAAAATCAGGGCATACCAGCCTGAGGCTGTATGTAAAATTGTGTCATGTGCTTTAGGCAGTGCAGTTGGCTGAAATAGAGATTTGAAATTAGCGTAGCTGATGAACTTGAAGTATTGTTGTTCATCTTGAACTTATCTTGAAGCGGGCACGTATCTTGAAGAGGACACAACATCAGCATAGACGATTGATGAATTTGTGCACATTTCGGTAGACACAGATTTAGCTCGTTAACTTGCCAGTTATTTTATTTAGTGGCTGAGAATGATAGGTGACCGATATACTAAGTAAAAAATAGCTTGCTATCGATTAAAGGACAAAATATAAAAGGAACGGGGGCCATCTATGTTGCATCTAAAATGATTGTGGCTGAATTGGGCACGGCGTCTTGTAGTGTTGCTGGTCTGTGTGCCAAATTGGCATCCATCCTACAGGGAGCTGCACCTGACCACATGCACACTGTCTTGTAGTTAGAAATGCAGGATAGTCATCTGCCCTGAAAAAAGATACAGCGGCTTTGTATTGTGTGGTTATTTAATTTGATTTAATCACACATATACAGTAAATGCTTTCTCACAAGCTACTGTCAATGTATTGCTTCATCAGGAACTCCCACCTAATCTAATCGGCTAAACACCTGCAGAAATTGCTTGTATCTCAGCCAAAGATATGTAACCCCTCTCCTCCTTTTCTGTCCACACTGTATTCATCTATGAACTTAAACTGAATCTGGACTGATTTGCCAAACCCCGACAGTTGGTAAACATATGTAGGCCAAAATAATCATAAGATACAGTAAATGTTATTTTGTTTTATTTTCACAATATGTTGTTTATGAAACACGCCCTATGTGAAGCAGGCTGTGGCGTTGTTTTGTTGAATTCTTATGACAGGTCATATTTTAGCATAACGGTATGATAAATATAAAATCAGGCATTGAATATCTGAAACCGGAAACAACAAAATCATCCAGTTTAAATGTAGAATATCTGTCTAATAGCAAACACGTTTTAGACTCAGTTCATATTGTGTGAGGCAGCATCATTTTAGGTTAATCGGTTTCTCTCATGTACAGTGCATTAAATATTATTTATTAATTCATAATTGATTTACACAAAAGCCATTCAGTTGGGCATATTATGTTACATGCAGGACCATTCCTTCTGCAAATGAGTTTGAAATTTATCGTCAGACAAAGTAGAGAATAATAACTGATGATATACTGACACAATGACATGTTTTGCTGTAAACCTATCCATGTATATTATACACCTTAGGAAGGAATACCCCATGACTATATCAGGGTTTCCTGAATAAATGACTACAGTGACAACAAACTCTCCCTTTGACCTCATGTAAACACAGAATTCAGATTTAACTTCACACAGCCACTCTGAAAAACTACATTATTTTGTACTTCTTCCTTTTTTTCTTCTCCATAATTTCTCTGTCAATTACATCATCAGAAATGCTCCAGTCCCACAATGATTAATTCTCTTCATTGGTAAATATATACTTTAACCAAAAACAACATCTGTTCCTAGTATCCAATTGCTGGACAAACAGGTTCATTTTAGAGGGAAGAGAAATACAAGGAGCTGGACCATCCATAGAAACGTTCAACAGGGACTTAAATTTTTTTTAAAAATTAAATTAACATTTCAAAAGCTGCTTGAAATGCCATTTGCATGGAGAATATTGTAAGAAAATATGATCAGTAAAACCATAAGATATAATGGTTTTTGATATTAGCTCTATCAATAATGAAATTACTACTTATTTCCGAATTTATGTTCAAAAGTGATGTCTCACTCATGACTGAAGCATCTATGACAGTTGTAAAAAAAAAAAACCACCAGTGAAAGAGTGCAACAGATACTAAACAGAACCAGTGTAGACACAGACTGTGCGTGCGGCTTCTGCGTGTATGGATATGTAGCACGTCCGTGACTTGTACGGTAAAGTGTACGTGGTTATTGTACCCATGCAGTCCACACATCACCTCACTAGCAGTTTTTTTTGTCAGGGACGTCTGACAGATGTATTTTCCATGCACCCTTGAGTTGTCATTAATAAATGTTTATGAGGGGCATTATGTGTAGGAAAGTGTCATATGGTGGCAAGAACATCATCTCCTCAGCATTTAAGTGAGCTATTAATAACCAATAACTATGATCCCCATCCATGTTGTATTTTTTTCCCATACTATGACACTTACACGTATGTTTCTGAACCAGCCCACTTGTGTGATACCTTTCCCAGCTTCTTTGTTAGACTGCTGTGCCAAAATAAACGTAATCATGGCCCGCCACTAAACACAATATTGTACCTACGAGTGGTTGAAGTTTTAGTGTCCAGCCAGGCCTTAAACATTACACCATGCTGGACATTCAGCACCATGCCAACATGTACACTTGGTTCTGAACTTCTGATGTTTGATATCATGAAATGTTATTATATGAGACCTGATCTATTCAAGGCAATGAATTCAAGGCATTCAAAATCCATACATCAATCCATGATGTGGTATTGCTCTACTCTCCATTGTTGGTCACATGTTGGTCTCATATAAATATGAGCACATCAAAGTGTCAGGCAGCTGTGTTCACTAAAGCTCTTGTCATCAGCATTCCAAGGCCCCTTGCATCATATCGCACCGGCAGTCTCGGAATTTTTGTTAAGTTATTATAAATGCATGTCTTCCCTGGCATTTTATTCTAACAGAGGTGCATAAACAGGTATAAAATCCCACTGTCATGTCCAGATTTACATGCATAAAAAGAATTGTACCGTATGTGAAAGAAAATTAGCTAACCAAGATTCACGTTTGGGCGATGATTTGTTAAAAATTAGTCCATTTTAGTATCTACTATCATTTATATGTGAATATATGCCTGAATGGGAAAAAACGATATAAATATATAAGTTTGTATACAATGCATTATCTGTGTATTTGTGAATACAGTATTCAGCTTTAGATAAACCCCTGGTGTATTGTAAACATACTATAGTACAGCATAAATAGTTTATGTATGTTCAGAAATATACAACCATCCACATACAATCTGTGAATTTGCAGGTACTTACCATGTTTTTGTTTTGGTTTGAAGTAAACAATCTGAGAACAATAATATCATAGCAAGGACAACGGTACAGAAATATAATGACACCTTAGGCCATACTTTTGGTATTTTATGGTATAAATAAACAGTTTTGCTTTAAAGCAATGATCGGAGATCTAGTATCTTTTCTTTTACAGTGTAAATAAACAGTTTTAGCTTAAACAGTTTAACAGTTGTGTGCTCCTATCTTTGATGACCTTTGATTGCACAAATGGGATAATTGCTTTTACAGTTTGCCTATTGGCCTTGATGGTCTCATGTTGAATTTGATTTTGGCCTTACTACCCTCTGATTTGGCCTTCGTGCCTGATGAAGATTTTGGCTTTGCCAAGGTCTTGCCCTAAAAATTGGAAAACACAAGGCATATATCTAAGTGTAGTTGACTTATGATGAAAGATTAGCATCAAGCTTAAGATATACAGCAATAATTCAGCATATGTTTTGCTGCTGTCATATTGAAGTTTAAATAAAGATGAAATTATTGTTTAACTACAAGTTCTAACTACAATTACAATTATTGTGCCAATGTTTGATTTTTAAGTAATTGGCTACTTTAAGTAAGTAAGTAAGTAAGTAAACTTTATTTATATAGCACTTATCACAGAGACGACTCACAAAGTGCTTTACAGTGCATAAAATAATACAAAAAATACAGGGTACGAATACAAAAGGCATAAATAAATACATAAAATACATAAAATACATAAAAACAATGATACATAAAAACAAGGACCAACAGTCAGCACATCGGTACACGCATGCCACAGGCATCAAAGGGCAGCCTCAGCCCTTGTGCATTCCAATTAAAATGGATTTCCTAGGTTGCAGTTGATTTTTTTTTCAATAAAAATATATTTAAAATATATTTTCCAAGGTGCATTGCTTTGAGCTGGTAATAGTAGTAACAATGCAAGTGTTTGAGCTTCGTCAACTTGCATTGCAGACTAGAGAGAAAAAAGGATAGTAAGGACAGAGAAAGGAACCCAAATGTGACCCTGGGCCAGCATTGAAACCATAGAATTTTACAATGTGTGTAATGAGGCTATCATGTGAGCCTACAGCCTATGCGTACTCGTTTGTTTTTCAGATTCAGCAAGTGAAAGCGAGCAGAGATTACATTATCAATGCTTATGCCACATGAATGATGACATTTGGATTTGTATAGTCTTACTATTTTTATAAATTTCTAGAAAGATCATTCACTTATTAGTGAATTCTGCTGCCACTGGCCTTTCCAATCATGTATCCGTATCAGCCGAGTAAATAGAAAATAAGTTGGCAATTGCATTGCTGTGTATAGTATGTGCTTCTAAGGGGAAAATATGGCACTGAAATTATTTATATTATTATTAATTTCCATCTTTTGCATTTGGGAGAACACAATGCATCACAGTCTTGTTCTGTTCTGTTACTATGTCCAACATTAAATTGTCAATGGAAGAGTTCCAGCAGGGGATTCCAGGACTTTGAGACAGAGGCTAACTAATGAACATGCTGATAAGGAGAGTGTATTATCTGAATGGAGCAAACATAGTGGGAGGTAGACAGAAAGGAAGGGAGTGTAATAACCAGCAGGAAGAACAAGGGGCAGTTATGGGAGGTGAGATACCCATGCTCGTAAATCCGATTTTGGATACAGGAGGTCCTAAGAAATCAGTATTGAGTAACAATCATTACTTAAGCCCTAGGCTGTTTTTGGCTGCCACAGAGGTTAAGTAGAAATGATTTTGGGATATCTCTCATTTTCCTTGGGGATTCCGGATAGTATTAGCCCTGTTTGGAACTTGGAGTAGTTTACATGTTAAGGACCATGTGTTATGGGATAATTTTGGTGAACATTTTGGGGGACTCTTAGAATGCGTGAATGAGAGAAGTGTGGAACTACTGAATTCCAGGTTTTTCTATGCAAGACTTTCTCATGTGCTAAATCAGGCAATATGTTTTTTTTTAAGCACCCTCCATACAGCTATTAATTCACAAGTAAAATAAAGAGTGGGAACTGTGTGTGCAGGAGGCTGGCAAATGTAGAGAGAAGCATTGCAGACGTGTGGACATGTCCAAAGTGGTTCAGGGTTAAGAACATAAGGTACAATGGAAACATGAGCTGGAACAATCAGTACAATGGAAGAGATTTGGGGGATCAGAACCTGCACCAGAAGTACACATTGAGTTTCTGAAGGACAAGGCTGATTGTTGTACACCCTACCAAACATGGGTCTTGTTAATAAATGAGACAACAGTATAATTGCGTGGTACATGTCTGGCTTAAATACCCTGTTATAATTTACAGGGGGAGGTGGATAATGGAGGTGGGCAAGTTCTAAAGCTGAACTTTGATTGTAACTGGGAGTCATGGTCAGATAAGAAACAAAATTAAGCTTTTTGGCCACATACACCAGCTGTGGGTTTAGTGTCAGAAAAATAACATTAACTTGAAAAGGACACCATACCGAAGGTGAAATATGGTGATGAATTTTTGACTTTATGGGTGTATGGGATAAAAACCCCATAGGGCTTAGACAGGGGCTCTTGTTAAAGTCAATGAAATCATTAACCTGATTTCCCTCCCAGACAGATCAACCTGCAAATAAGACAAGACAATGATCCAAAGCACACCTCAAAATCAACCAATTTTTAAACGACCACAATATGACTATTTTGGCCATTTCAGTCTCCAGACTTAAACCCCATTGGAAATAAATGGCTTGAATTGAAGAGAGTGCAGCCCAAAGGGTCTAACAGATCTTAAAAGATATGATTATGTAAAAAACTCACAGCTCAGAGCTCAGGCATAAGCAGTGACTGATAGCTACCACACCCCCCCCCCCCCCCCTCAGAATACTGCTGTTTGTCTGCTATTTTTTGGTGGTGGATATAAGTAATGTATTTGGTTTTCCAAGAATACTATTAAATGGGAATTATTGCAGATAGTTTGATTTTGTTAACAGTACTTTAGACACTGGTTTATTATATTTTAAAGATATAATGCATCAAATGGCAAATATATAGTAATTTTCAGATTAAATGTTACTTTTGAATATTCTCTTCAGGCCATTGGAAGATATCAAATATTGACCTCCCAAAATTCATGTGTCATCATGTGTTCTTGTTGTGTTCACATTCGCCATCTGGTGGTAAAGAATGCAATCCTCCAAAGTTCAGTAATAAAAAAACTCAGACCACCCAACGCCCTTAGCGTACATCTGCAATTGTTAATTACCCATCTGCACTCTGGCAAGAATTTTGAAGTGCTCCATCTGTAGCCTGCTGGCTTCTGAAATAGCAACTAAGAGTACACCAAGTCACAAACTACTTTCTTCAACACTAATGATAAGATTATTGTCCTCCGCAATTACACTGGTTTTGAAAACTGTAAATAGAAATGCATGCAAGATGATACGCTCATGCAAGATGCAAAACAAATACCACTGGATTGAATAGAGCACAAACTTAGAAGTCATTAAGGGAAGTTCAAAGTTATGAGAAAGATACAAAAACAAAGTATGGTGCTTACCTGTTTGTAAGAATATAATCTGGCCCATAAATCTTACATGCAATATATCAATATATCATAATGTAAGCAGAGTATGTTCAGATGAATGGAATGAGTCAATTTGTATAAAGTAAACAAAGCCATGCTTGTTTTAGCAGAACTTTAAACAAAATACAATATAGTGATATACCATGAAAATATATTTTTTAACATCTGTACTGAGACTATTGGTCACGTGAATCACAGTCCACTGACTCAACTGAAGTATAAAATGAAAGTTCTTATCTCAACATCGGTTGCTTTTAAGAATTAAAAGGATGGTTCTAGACTGCCAACTTATTCAAAATGTACAGCTACAAATGGTGCTACTGCCAATCGAACCTTTTGACATTTTCTGTGTTTCTCTAAAAAAAATTGACCATGTCTTTCAGAACTTTCGAGCATGTAGACTGAGAGATGGGGTTAACACCCCTACTCTTACAAAATTAACCACACTGATTCAAGACATCTCTTACAAAAGATGTTGCCTTCTACAGAACAGTATATACATCTGTGTGTGTGGTTTTTTTCCAGAAAGAACAGTGGCCCCTACTGGCCTTCCAACACCTCTTCCAGTAGCAACCTAGTTTTTCCAAGAGGTCTCCCATCCATGTAGTTTGTCGTATAATGGACCAAAGATGCTTAGTTTGGGCAATTTGACACAAGAAGAGCATAGGGCAGTATTACTGCTGGCAAACATTGTATTTGTGTTGCACAGTGTAGGCTACACAGAGGAAATACAGATTTCTAACTCAAATGGTTTTTATTAGAGAAAGAGAAAAATTTAAATGATTATGTGGCACGAATAGATTATGCATATCTATTAATATGTTCTGAGCCAGCCAAAAAAATTATTCTCAGAAATTGAGTACTTTCAACATCGCATACAGAGTATTTCTGCAACAAGAGGAACAATTCTGTTCTATGGATTTTCGTCTCTATATATCTCATATATATCTTCACCCTGTATGCGTATAAGAGGATTGCAGAGATTGTGGTTTAAGAGACAATTCTGGTACAGCTGAGTTCTTATATTGGACAGATACTTCAGCTAAAAAAGGGGAAGACCAATTGGTCTAGCAAGGAAAGTACAAAGGTACATCTACCACATGATTATGACCTGTTCATAGAACTGTTAATGTAGACAAATCTTTGAGGTGTGAATATATTCCGAACATCAAATGGGGAAATTTGGAGCCGCAAGAACAGTTTTGGCTTACTGTATATGCTATTATACTTACATGTTGAAGAAGATATTAATTGGGGACAAGGATGGTTTTATAATATGTTAAGAAATTCACCAAGTATGTTATCAGTGGCATTCCTTTTATGTGTCTGTAAGAATACAGTTTGTGTGGGCTTCTTGTCCATCTGTGTATAATTTGCACATTTGCAGTGATATAAAAAGAGATATTTTATATGGCCATGGAGACACCATTGGCGAACTTAAAACAAACAGCAAGCCAGGCATTGGGCAGTAAAACCCAGTGATTTGCCAGGGTACAGCAGACAAGACAGGAATATAGTCTTCCTAAGCTAAAATTTTGAAATAACAAGGAAAACTGAACTGGTATTGGGGGATAACAATATGCTCTATAAAGGTAGGTAAGGATTTCAGGTGTCAGATAACATATAAGGCCTTTAATGTACCACAAGAAATAAGAATGTGGATATTTCAAGAGAATAATGAATTGACATATATAGCTTTGAAAAGGGGGGACCACCAATGTGTAAAAAATGTACTGAGGATAAAAACAGGGATTATCATGGAACTATACAGTGTGTTGAACAAACGGTATAGTTCCATGATAATCCCTGTTTTTATCGTCAGTACATTTCTTGCACATAGGTGGTGCAAAAAATAAATTGGGCCTTCACTCTGGTCTCTGACACCAGTCTTCCGCACGCTCGCAGCGAATAGTTCGAGAACTAAATTTGAGTCTCAGTATCAAACTTTCATTTTTCCCCTTTTTCAGTGAATATAGCAGTGGAGTTTCATTGGAAGGGAGTAATTATGTGAACTGTGTTCGGACAGATTCGTACAGTTTTTGCAGAACTTATCTTTCCCAGTAGTAAAATTGCAGATCTTTGGTCATATCTTTCTGAAATCGGGTGGTTTGAGTGGTTGATTAAATTAAGCTAAACCTCCTACCATTCACAACTAGCCATTGTCTGAATATAGGGCATGATACCCAAAAATACAATGTTACCACGCTTTGCTTCTTTTTATTAGATAGATAAATGATAGAGTAATATTTTTTATTTGTTTCAGGGGTGTGACCTCTATCAAATCTAATAATGTTAATCGGCAAACATTACACTGCGCACCATCTTGGTTCTGTCTCCAATCATATGATTTATTTGGCTATGTTGTGAAATATCCTCATTAAAATGAACAAGTGAACACAGTGAAATGATATTGGGACAATACTGTGTCAAGAAGATCGGGATCAGTAATGGGGTTTAAAAGTATAAGGCTGAACGGAAGTCATAGTGATGCTACGAAAACAGTCCTTAATTGAAACAGTTTGTTTACTGTAAGAAATATGAATTCAAGTAACAAGACTCCAGCCAGCAATTGTTGCTTCTTAAGTGTGTTTTTCTGGATGATACTTTATGACAAGGCTTAAAGGGATAGAATTCATACTAATTAAGCCACTACATACTTGATATTTTCACCTTTATGGTGAACTCAATATACCAAAAGTATTATCTAAGAAGATGATGTCATGAAAATTAGATTTTTTTTAAATGCATCAGACAAGAAGTAAAAGCAAAACTGATACCATAGTATACACAAATAATATATCACCATTGTTTCTTTTATGGATTCATATGTATTGTGAACTCAGTTATTTAAATTGTTCAGAACTTTAGAATTAATTGCAGATTGGTTAAATGGTTGTACACTCTTAAAACAGTTTACAACTTAATGGTAGTGAACAAGGATGTCAGGAATATGACTGTCATGTTCATATTTTGAAAAAAAGGCTCAAGATCAATTGTTTACAAGATGTGTGACCATCCTGTTGGAATTATATGAAGATGTGCTGATATCCACAGAGTAATAGTTTGATTTAACACTCTCTATAACAGATTGTTAAATCAAACGTTGTCTTATACCAACAGATTTGTTGATCTTTAACTAAGAAAGCAGTTGCACATTAGTTTCAGTACAGTTAACGGTAGGTCTGCTACTCAGTGCAGTGCAACAACTGTATATTCCTGAGCAAAATATTGTTACCATGGATAAACTTCACATCTACTTAATATGAAGATAAAAAGGATTACGTGTGAAAAATAGACTTCCACACAATGTTACCATTACAACCTCTTAATGGAGTAAACGGACCCATAATAATCCCACAGATTTAATGTGAAACAAGCCTTTGAAATGAGATATTTATGGTTTTATACAGCTCCTATTACTTTGTTGTCCATTTGGAATTACTCTAAAGATGGAACATGTCTTCCTGGCATTTGTTAATCAGAAGATTGGCTGTATTGGGTGGTAAATGTAATTGCCCAAATAAACTTTAAGCTCAGGAAATTTTGTCTGTTAGCAGTTTCTGTGTAATGTTTCTTTCAACTGGTATGGACCCAAATGCAGAACTCGGAGAAAGACTCACAATTAAGCTCCAGTGGAGCATGTTTATTTAACAGGCAAGCGAACAACGAAGAGGGCGAGTAGAGTGAGGGACTGGATCTGGGGTTGGCGATAACAAAAGGGGCAGAGAAGGAGGTGGAATTAGGAACACAGCGGGGCGAATGGCAGACAAATGGTGATGGACTGGAAGCGGGGTTGGCAAGGGCTAAGGACATACAGGAAGCATGCTTGACAAGGTTAGAAGCATACAAACAAACAAACAAACAATGACCGAGTAACACGTCTTGACAACATGACTTGATGTAACAAACTGGCGACGAGACAGAGAGAGAAGGGAGAATAAGTAGTGAGATGTAATTGGTAAAGTGTGTGGAAGGTATGCGATAATGAATGAGCAAACGTGAGCGTGTGGAATGCGAACAAGGAAGGCGAGTAATTGGCTGGGAGATTAAGAGAGGGGAATGAGGAAACAAGGAGGGAAACCACGCCCTGCCTGCACAACATGAAAGACAGACAGGGTAAAAGTAAAAACATGACATGAAACGAGAGAAGTGGGGAAAACAGGGAGAACAAAGGGAAGGTGGACTGGAAGGGAACCGAGGACGTAACATTCTGTTTGTTTAGAGATAACATTTAAAAATATTTTTTAGCTTAGCCAAATGTTTATGTAATTGCTATCTGTGTAGAAATTACATTAAATCACAATACATGTTACAAGAAATTAATATTATACAAAATATTATGAGAACAGAATAACTCAACATCTAGGAAGAGCATAGTGTTCTCGCTCGTGCTGGAAACTTGCACCAAAGTCAACAATATGGCTGCATATGCTCTGCATTAAAGTTGCCATAGTAGTAAACAGAATCAGTGAAGATGATGTGAGTTTTGATACAACATCAAATAATCTGTTGGATGATATAAGTATGTTCACCTACTATCCAAATCATGATGAGATCCTTTATCAAGTGATAATCACATTTCATAATGTGACCCAGATGTTGCCTGGGATGCAGTCATTTCACCATCCATGCAAGCCATGAGCACTGAGCAATTACAGACTGAAAGATAACCATTTTAAAAGCTACAATCTTACAGTTACTGTGATTGTGCCACTGATACTACAGCTTTCCTAAAAGCCAGAAAAAGGAGTATTCCTATAAAGTGAGGAAGATAATCTCTAAGGACAGTTTGATTTGTTTTTGAGTAGTTGCTCATACTATAAACCTCTTCCATGTGAACACAGAACCCATATTCATTTGTAAAACCAAGACGGGATATATTTACAAACATTAAATAATCATTATCTCTGCCAGTTTTAAAGTATATTATAAATCTGGCCTTGTGGGGTCTGTGGTGGACTTTCTCCGTGGTCACAGTCGTTTTCTTTGAATGGACCATGAACTGTGTTCAGTTCTGCCTGACATGCCTTGGCAGGTTCTCAGATTTGTAGATTTAATTAGCTATATTGGGCTATATTGAGCTTGAGCTAAAATCTGCAAAAATGTGGTTATCATAAATCAACATTCTGACCACACACTCAACGAAGCAGTTCACAAACAAAATCCAGTAACTGTAAAGTGGTCATAGGTATGCAAACCTTGCTGTTCTGCAACATTTCACTTGCATACTTTTAAGCACATAACATCACAGTGTACTGTACTATGGATTAAATAATAAATCGATATGAAGTTGTCTGCTCAAATTCACATTTCTTCACAACAATCCTTCTGAGTAATAATTTTCTGTAATTTATTTGAACATTTATGTCTATCTGAAGCATATTATTTTTTTTAAAGATGGATTTTTGTCCCATAAACTACATTTAATTAAACAAACAAAAGGGTTCTTTTGGGAGAGCCTAAAAGCAAATTTGGCACTGTGATTTAAAAAGCCCTTGTTCACTCCAGGTTTAAACACCTTGAACAGACTACCCCTGTGCAGTTTTACATGTGACATTTCCTTTGTACCTCTTACAAACAAGACATTTAATTAGCCGCTGATTTTCGTTTCACTTGGTTTAAAATCACTGGCCTTGGTCTGCACCTAAACATCTGCTCTCAGAGAAATGGACAGGATCACTTCTATCAGGTATGTTGTAAATATTTTGCTCTGAGAATGCTCCAAAAACAACACTACTCAATTACAGAAGACCTCTAAATATGAACGTGTTTATATGGAGATGGGGAATTTAACGTTAGTTCACATTTTATTAAAATAAATTTAACAGTGTTATACGGTTGCCGTCGTAAAACTGCTGTGCTGTACTTTGGGCATGGATTGACGTGGTTGATTGTATAGCAACATTGGCAAAAGATTTTATATGACTTCTGTGCAGATTCTTCAGAATCTTGATTCTTCATACTTCCCTGCTGCTTCAGTGAATCACCAACGGATTATTTTATTGCACTGGAATGGTTTTTAGCTGATGTCAGCTGAATAATTTAGTTTTTAATTACATTTGTATTGGTCATTAGGTTTGCAAAATAAATATATGAGACCATATGTTTCAGTTTCCATTTTTTTATATATGGAGTTAGATTTAAACAGTCAATACAGTTGAATACTATTAAATGGGAATTATTGTAGAGAAAATGTATGCAACATATTTCATCACCACATTATAACACTTGTGCTTTGTTATAATTTGTAAAGGCGATTTACCATCCAGCAATTCACAGGCAAATGCAAAAGGTTTGTAGAACATTTGTAATAATTATTAAATCATTTAAATTACTGGGGCATAAAAGGTTAAAGTGGGGAAATATGTTTATGCTACTTTTTAATATTGGACTCATGAGTGGTGTATCCATTGCGTTACATGTGCTTAGTGTCATGATGGGCCCTATGGCTCAGATTTCCCACAATGCCAACTTTTAGGATGTGTATAATTGGCTGTAACTCAGAGAGGTAGGGTTTAAGCGGGTGAAGGGTTTCATTCAAAAGATATCCTCTGCCTCTTCCCTCAATAGTGCCTCCTCTGGTCAATGATGGATGACTGTGATCGGCCTGCACCAGTTGCATTAGCTGTGCAGTAAACACACTGGCTTAGACGCGCTTTGTATAGGAAGACACACATACTCATACTCGTGTGTCCCCTTTCTAAATGCCAGACAATCACAACAATCCAATTGGTGTGTAATCGCGCATAGTTACAGTTGAAATTCAAAAACTTTGAAAATGCCTTAGTTAATGTCCCACATGCACTTAGAAGACCTGCAACATACATCAGACTCATTTATGTTGGTCACTTAAGCATATTTACGTTGTCTCCAAATGTATTCAAAAGAAGGAGTTAAGGCTTGGATCATCTTTTTAAAGCAATATGATTTATTTAGAATTAGACTCAAAAATATAAATACGAATGGAAAACAACGCAAGTAATGAGCAGGGATAGATTTTTTTTAAATCTATGTCTTTGCCTCTTACTTATATCACCCCACTGATCTCTGGCAGTCTTCGGGACTTAAATACAATAGCCATTCGCAGACACTAGTTTTAATAGTTGTTTTGGCAACAGGTGATCTCACAGTTAATTGGCAATGAAGATATTTCTTGTGGAATGCTCCTTGGTTCCTTTGTGGTTAAGGTCACGGTTGAGTGATTCACTGGTAATTGAACAGCAGTCGTGTGACACTGGACATGAGTAGCAATTGAAGAAGTAATGTTTTTCATCATTGTCCTTTCACAAGATTAATGAGGTTTGCTGTATGTGTAGTGGAAAAATGGAGTAAGACTGTCTGGGACATGGTTCAGAACGTCACATTTAATACCTTCCTTGTAACATGTTGGAGACATTCGGCAAATAGCTCCTTTTAAGATTTCCTTTTATTTACTTCTTACTGAGGTATTGCAGAAAACGTGTATATTATGGCTTGAATTGTATCAACATTTGTCCTTAAGTTTGACACAGTTAAATGCAAGTTCATTCTTTTCTTCACAAACACAGCTTTTGGAATTAAATTCACTTTGTGGTCACTGATCACAGTGGCTCCGCATGAAAAACAATAATTAAGTTTTTACTTTGAACTTTATACATGGGATGATTATCTTTATTTAGGCTAAATTAAAATCTCTTCAGGGCCAAGGCTTCTTGCATTTTTGTGGAAGAATTCTCACTTTGTCTGATTTTGCACTTTTATGAAATTATTGAACTTCCCAGTTTCAGTGAGATTTGATACCATTAATTAATGAAATGTGACAACTTGTTTGAACTGACAATGTTGCTTCCCTGTGTTCTACTGAAGGAAACAGTATTGGTGTGAGGTTGCAAATGAGGGATTGTTTCCCGGGGGTGAAGTGTCACGGCTTGACGCACCATTTACTCTGTGATTGCATTAATTAAGATATTGTTAGCAGAAATGTGTTATGGGCAGCAGTGTGGGATGTGTATTAGTCAGGTGCAGTGACCTATGAAGCAGTCAAGGTAGGACTTGGCATTGAGCTTTGTGTGTGACTGTTTGAGAAACAGTCGAGCCCACTGCCAAGTGATCTGCCAAATCTACACAGGTTTTAAAGGCCTGTCATTTGAAGCACTTTGCCATTATTTTTAACATCATACAAAGCAAATGGAAGGGAGAAAAATAGACAGGAGTTGAGAATGATGAGAACTTTCAACCCATCTCTGCTTGTCATTTGGTCTATGGTCTAGGAAACATAGTTCTGTGTCCAGCTTTGAATACTCCAAGGGTCTCTGCTTCCACTACCTGATAGTTTTGATAATCTATCCTGTACTTTAATTCAGATAATTACATGCATTAATAACTAATGTAAATAAGAATAGAGGTCCCACTGTTCTTTCTGGGGGACATCACCAATAGCCCTGACCCTGACTGTGATCCTCTTATCAATGCTCTTTATATTTTATGCTTTTAGATGTTCCAAGTTGAATCATTATCCATGGCCTATTAAATACACGTGGCCTATTAAATGACACTTGCATTGAGAAGATAATTTATCTTCAGACTTTCCAGTTAAAAAATAATTTCCAACTAAATTGTTTTAAATAGTTATTATTACTTGGAAACAAGCATATTTACTGGATGATATCAGGCTGCAAAGGGTGAACACATCCTTTCTCATTTGTGACACTTTTGGGTGTACCATGGAAAAGCGATTGATGCTGTTTGCATAGAAATGGGTGGAAAAAAAGTACTGACAGAAAATACACTTTACTGATAACCTTTAATGAAAGGAATCTTTGATCCCCACTTTCTTATCATCTAGGGCACATACAGCACTGCGTCTAACCATGACTTGAACATTTAAAGGATCTCTGCATCCACTATGAGTCCCAATAGGTTATTCTATACATTACGGGACCATGTGCAGCAAACAAGTCAATTGTTTCGAAACAAGCTCTGACTAGATTATATGACCCTGATGGGTAGCAGACTATATCCAACCACCTGATTATATCCCTCCACTCTATGTAGAGTGGGCAGGTGTTATGTATGTGTATAGTGATACACGGCACTATTTTATGTTGCAAGCTTACGCTCTATGCGGTAGTAGTGCAGTAGTACGCATTGATATGTGAGTTGATTTGTTCTGACAAGAACCTGACGGCAGACATGATAAAGTGATTAACATGATCTCCTAGTTCTTGTATTTATTACTGTTGTAATTAAAGTACAAACACAACAGAACTGGCGACGAGTATAGTAACGTACCCGACAGTGTAATGGTAGGAGAAAAGTATAGTTTTATCTCCTGGAAATCATCGTTGTTGCCCACCCCGCATGCTAGCTACAACAAGAGGCGAGCTAGCTAGCCAACGCACGAGCCACCACGACTGGACAAGCCACGGCTGGAGGAGGGAACACGTGAGAAAGAGAAGTGAATTTAAAATAAATAAAAAAAGTGAAAGTGTTAGAAAATGTCTGGAAGTTTCGGACAAATGGACTGCTTTGACAGTACTGTAGAAGATTGGTCTACCTATGTCGAGAGACTTGAGCAGTATTGTGTAGCCAATGATGTAAAGGATGAAAAGAAAGTCGCGGTGCTTTTGACTTTAATGGGGGCTAAGACCTACAACTTGCTACGTAGCCTTACTGCCCCGGCAAAGCCATCAGAAAAGACTTTCACAGAGAACGTAGACTTGCTGAAAGAGCATTTGAATCCGAAACCACTTGTGATAGCTGAACGTTACCGGTTTCATAAGAGGGATCAACACAAGAATGAGTCTATCGCGGAGTATATTGCAGAGCTGCGTAGGCTAGCTGAACATTGTCAATTCGGGGCGGGGTTATCGGATGCGCTCAGAGACAGGCTTGTATGCGGGCTGCACAACGAGAACATACAAAAAAGGCTTTTAACAAAGAGAGATCTGACACTAGAGGTTGCACATGAGACCGCGGTGTCAATGGAAACTGTCGCAAAAGACACAGTTGAACTACAAAAGAAAAATGTGGGGGAATGTTCAGTGAATAAAATGTTTACAAAGAGAAAAGAAAAGGCACCAAAGTGCTACAGGTGCGGGAAAACATCGCATGACCCATCAGATTGCTGGTTCAAAGAGAAAGACTGTAATCAATGCAATAAAAGAGGACACATAGCGAAAATGTGCAAATCAAAGTCAAATGATAGGAAATCAGACAGGAAAATAGGGAAGAGAGATAGAAATGTGCACAGAGTAAGTGAAAGTGAGTCAAGTGACTCAGACCCAGACTTAGCGTGTCTGGAGCTGCACTCCCTTAAAGAGGCAGAGCGCAAAATAATATGGGTGACACCTGAGGTAGAGGGAGTGAAATTGAAGATGGAGCTAGATACTGGGTCTGCCCTCTCAATAATTTCCCACAAAGACTATGTAAAGAACTTTCCAAATCTCAAACTAAAGCCTACCTCAGTGATGTTAAAAACATATACAGGAGAGAAAATAGCCCCAAAAGGAAAACTGGAAGTGAACGTGAAATATGAAAATGACTCAAAGACATTAGAGTTGTATGTGCTTCAAAATGTGGGCGTACCTTTATTCGGACGTGAATGGCTCCGAAATGTACAGCTTAACTGGCAGGCAATAAAGGCAATGCAGATCACCCCAAAACAGAATAGCAGCAGTACAGACAAAAAACTGACACAGATACTGACACAGTCTGTACAGGTTTTCAAAGACGGAATCGGCACCCTGAAACACATGAAGGCACAGGTGGTACTCGAGGACGACGCCAGACCAACATTCCACAAGGCTCGTCCTGTGCCCTACTCCATTCGCCCCAAGGTGGAGGCGGAGCTCCAGCACCTTGAGGATCAAGGTATTCTCTCCAAGGTCGACTGGTGTGACTGGGCAACACCAATTGTGCCTGTAGTTAAAAAGACGGGCGCGGTACGCATCTGCGGTGATTTCAAGGTCACAGTAAACCCGGTCCTGCATGCAGATCAGTATCCCCTTCCGCGCATAGATGATATCTTTGCGTCCCTGGCAGGTGGAGAGCGCTTCTCCAAGATCGACCTCGCCCAGGCTTACTTACAGATGGAAGTAGAAGAATCGTCGCGGAAGTACCTGACCATCAACACGACAAAGGGCCTTTACCAGTACAACAGATTGGTATTTGGCATCTCCAGTGCCCCAGCGATATGGCAACGCGCCATGGACCAAGTACTCCAAGGGATACCGGGCACCCAGTGCTATCTAGACGACATCATCGTCACGGGAGTGAATGATGCGACACATCTGGCAAACCTACAAGCAGTTTTGTACAGATTGGAAGAGTATGGACTGAGAGCCAACAAGGACAAATGCGAGTTCTTTAAGGACTCCATCGAGTTTTGTGGTCACACTATCGACAGACATGGCCTTCATAAGTCTCAGGACAAAATTGACGCGGTCCTGAGGGCACCGAAACCAGAAAACGTGAGCCAGCTCCGCTCATTCTTGGGCCTTGTCAATTACTACCACAAATTTCTACCAAACCTCTCCACAGTTTTGCACCCGTTACACAGTCTACTACAATCAGGAAAGAAATGGAAGTGGTCTAAGGACTGTGAACGTGCGTTTGAGACCGCTAAGCAGCTAGTCACCTCCGACGAGGTCTTAACACACTTTGACCCCAGTCTCCCGCTGCGTCTCGCCTGCGACGCCTCGCCATACGGCATCGGCGCCGTGCTCTCGCACAAAATGCCTGACGGGACTGAACGACCTATTGCGTTCGCATCGCGCTCTCTCAATCCTGCCGAACGCAATTATGCTCAGATAGACAGAGAAGGCTTGAGTTTAGTATGGGGGGTGAAGAAGTTTAATCAATATCTCTATGGGAAACACTTCACGCTGATTACAGATCACCAACCCCTGGTCGCTATCTTTAACCCTCGAAAATCTGTCCCAGCCATGACAGCGGCGCGCCTACAGCGATGGGCTCTGTTCCTCGGTGCACACACCTACACGATCGAGTTTAAAGGAACTAAACAACACGGAAACGCTGATGGACTCTCGCGCCTCCCACACGAACCACACCCGACGGAGGACACAGCAGATCCAGCGGACACGTTCCACATGACCCAACTGGAGTCACTTCCTGTCAACCGAGCTCAGATACAGAAAGAGACAAACAGAGATCCTACCTTGTCTAAGGTCTACGAACAGACAGTCAACGGCTGGCCGAGACATGGCTGCCCCGAGCTACCTGAGTACTCCACCCGTCGTGATCAGCTAACAGTGTGCCAGGGCTGCGTAATGTGGGGTACACGCGTCATTGTACCACCCAAGCTGCGATCAAGAGTGTTGGAATCACTGCATGAGGGACATCTTGGTGTAGTGAAAATGAAGAGCCTCGCTAGAAGCTACATCTGGTGGCCTGGCATAGACGGCCAAATAGAGGATATCGCCAAGACCTGCAGTGGATGCCAACAGATACAGCGGCAACCGCAAACAGCACCTGTCCACACATGGGAGTGGCCCACTTCCCGGTGGCAACGCATTCACATCGACTACGCAGGACCCTTCATGGACCGAATGTTCCTCATAGTAGTAGACGCACACTCAAAGTGGCCCGAGGTCTTCACAGTGAAACAGGCCACAGCGACCAAGACAGTGGACCTACTGCGCTCACTCTTCTCACGCACAGGCTTACCACAACAGCTAGTGAGTGACAATGCGAGCATATTCACAGGAGAGGAGTTTCAGAGTTTCCTCAAGCGGAATGGCATTAAACATCTCACCTCTGCTCCTCACCACCCTGCAACTAATGGCTTAGCAGAGCGTTTTGTACAATCGTTCAAGCAGTCAATGAAAGCAAGCGGGAAGGATGCAACAGTGCTGCAGCAGAAAATCGCAAACTTCCTACTGGCCTACAGAAATACAGCTCACGCCACAACAGGCCAGACACCAGCTATGCTTTTCATGAAAATGAACCTGAGATCGCGCCTGGATTTGCTGAAGCCAGACATCCGCAAACATGTGCACGAGAAGCAGTGCTCCACTGGACAGACACAAAGACCACTGAGAACATTCAGTGTGGGACAAAAAGTACTTGCCAGGGACTACAGAAGTAATCATCAGAAATGGCAGTCTGGTGAGATTGTGTCACAGTCAGGACCGCTGTCCTACACAGTGCGTGTAGGCCCTGACATGGTCTGGCGCAGGCATATTGACCAGTTACTAGATGCAACAGCTAAGCACACCACCACTGAGTCAGTCACACACCCAGACTCAGATGAGCTTGCTACTCGAGCTCCAGAGGACTTAGACTCTGATGATGACATTGATCCTGCAGAGACTGTGGAACCTAACCTGAGGGCCGCTGGCTCTGGTTCTGAAGAACCCAGACGTAACCCTGAGAGAAATCGCCGAGCACCTCAGAGACTTGATTTGTAGTTGGTTATGAATGACTAACCTTTCCCTTTACAGGACCAACTGTTCATGTTGTTGTAACAAAATACTTACTAAGGGTTGATAGAGTGCCTTGTTTCAGTTACAGTCACTTAGTGACACAGCACTGCTATTGTGATGTTCATGTTGTAGATAACATCAATGCTGGAAGGGAGGAATTGTTATGTATGTGTATAGTGATACACGGCACTATTTTATGTTGCAAGCTTACGCTCTATGCGGTAGTAGTGCAGTAGTACGCATTGATATGTGAGTTGATTTGTTCTGACAAGAACCTGACGGCAGACATGATAAAGTGATTAACATGATCTCCTAGTTCTTGTATTTATTACTGTTGTAATTAAAGTACAAACACAACAGCAGGGATGTAATTTGTTGTCAAACAATGATCGTTATACAGCGGCCATTACAAAGAAGCAATGACCAGTCAGAATTGAGTATTCAACAAAGCCGTGGTATGATAACTAGTAAGCCCATGCATTAATAACTCACGCTTAATAACTCACTCTATGGTTCTGATAATGATCCAAGTAGGGTTGACACATTAGCTATTCCTATGGTATTAAATCAGACTTGATTTGGAGTAGGTTTATGAGTTTCATTGTTTACTTTTAAGATGTTTACTTTTGATGGTACAGACCAGTAATAGCCATGGATGATAATGAAAAAAAAACATGTCTACAAAACATGGTCAAAAAGCAAAAAAGTTTCAGTATCCATTTAAATAGGATATGTCAACTTAGGTGTTTGTTTTTATAGTTGAGCCTCTCAATAAATATTTAATGTTTCTTTTGTATTTTAGTTGCAGTGTGGCTAGTTATAACTGTCACATAACAGACATCCGTTAACTACATTTTATCACAAATTGCAAGTCTCATTGTCAAAATGGCAAGTAATGTCTGGTGTTATAATGGTAACGTATCCCCATGACTTAGTTTCAAGTAAGAGTTGGTGTTTGTAAGATTTAGGTCTGTTGGGGAATTTAGGTCTGACCTCAGGGTGTTCTGTTGGTTGCCATGTTGGATTAAACCCTTACTCTGGCTGAACCACTGCACTTGATAGATTCATTTTTCCCAGAATTACTGTTATAGAACAAATGAAAATAAAAATCATAGGTAGTCTTGTTTTTGTTGGCTGATGGGTTTATCCAAACAAGTTCTGTCATTTGAAAACCGTTTTGAAAAATGTCATTGCCCTTTCCCGCGATTTCCCACTAAATAGTTCTTATCGCTTGGAAACTTGCATACTTGCTGGCTGATATCAGACTCATAGAGTGAACAAATATTTTATGATTTACAACATTTTTTCATGTACCATGAAAGTGCGACATTCGTAATTGAATGAGGAAATTGAGTGATTAGTGACTATAGGGAAGATGTTTTTTCAGTTCTGTGATGGCTTCAGAAAAGATTCATGTTAAATAATATCATGGTAAACACAATGTAAATTGCTTACTATTACTTCCTTTATTTGTACAAAGAATGTGTTCTGTATCTCTGGCTCTGATGATTTCATCCCAAAGTGATTCATGAAGCAAAATATAGAATTATAGGCTCTTATCTCTGTCTCTGGCTGCAATAATAGCCTTTC
Organism: Ilyophis sp. 1 JC-2022; assembly: GCA_022702515.1. Lineage (NCBI taxonomy): Eukaryota > Metazoa > Chordata > Actinopteri > Anguilliformes > Synaphobranchidae > Ilyophis > Ilyophis sp. 1 JC-2022. The sequence continues at coordinate 42,386,748 of CM040405.1, read as the reverse complement.
CCTGGACATGTTTGTACATAGAGTTGTGTGTTGGATAAGTTGCTTTGTCTAACGCACAAATATGAACAATTTGGATTTGTAAAATTGCATATATATGATAATGGTTGTGTTTGCACTTTATGTTTTAAGAGCACAAGTCATGTATTATTTATCCTTTGGGATTTGGAAAACTGTCATAAATCTGCTTTATTTTGCTTCCTTATCTCCGCAATGTAAAAATAACAAGCTAAGTTGTATCAAATCCCGTACCTGCCAACACTCCCCTATATATTTCCAGGGATTTCCCCGTATTTTAGACCCATATCCTCCTCCCGTATTGTGATTTCTCCCATGTTTCTCCTGTATTTTACTAATTGTCAGTTTTTGCTAGAAAATGTAATTATATGAGCTGTACAAAAACCCAATGAAGGTCAAATACGTCATTGGCAGTGGTTTAGAATGTGCCAGTTTGCGTTCATAAAAATCCCCTTTATCGCACATTTCTGAATAGATCAGAAATGGTCAATCTTATGGGTAATTTTTTATCTGCGAGAGTGGCAACCTTCCGCAGCTATGAATGTTACCATAGCGACTAGCTACTGAGGTAACGCACTGTACTCAAGCACTTCTTCTCATAGCGAGAGTCCAATAGATATTCAATAGATGTTACGATATTAATTTCCCATAAGCTAACGTAACAAGGTTATCCATTTTTCTAGCAATATAGTGGCTATACATTTTTTACAACTAATGTTATCTCGCTACCTGAAAAGTAAAATAAAAAATATTCTACATGTAGGCCTATATCAGTATCTTATGGAAGATAATAGCCTACAGACATTATTCCAGGGCGATATCAGCACAATATAATGCAATGCAAATTTATCGCAAAACGCAACCTGCTGTGTTCACGGCAGGGTTTTCCATTCAAGTTTTTCGTTTTACCTTTTAAACAATCTCCCGTATTTTAAAACCCAAATGTTGGCACGTATGAAATCCTCTGGCACCAAGATATGAACCACAGCCCTGGAAATCAGTGGAGCATGGCTGCAGAGGTGGCCTTTTTGTACATTCGGGATTCCACGTATTTTATTCCAGAATAGATCAAATATTCTTCCTGGTACTTAGCTGGGATCATCTTCAGCGTTTTTTACATAAAGGTTGAGGTTATGCTAGGGTTAGGATCTGAGGCTGAGGCTAGAAAGTATCGGAAACATCTACTTCAGGGGCTGGCTTTTCACTCGCTACGTAACTGCAAGTCCACTCAGGAATAATAACATGCATTACGGAATACTTTTCCATCATGGAACCACTACTACCTTATTTCTACCAATTTATTAGCGGGCTGTATAATATCATCATCAGCTTTTGTCAAGGTTTGCACATATCTATCTAAAAGTCACAAAGCTTATCAGTATTGCCCAGTCTGGATCGTGCATTTACCCTGGCTGTGACAGAAACCTGGGCAAGTGGTAGAAAGGGTCTCATTTTTATTGAGAAGTGTGTTGCTGCTTATATATGACCCACTGTTGTAACTCATTTACTATAGGCAGTGATCAGTAGTAAAGAGTCAGGTGCAAATTTCCTTCTCGTTCACAGCGAAACCATAGGGTACCAGTATACTCTTTTCCCAAAGGCACAATTCTAAATGGTCTTTAGCATAATGGAGAATGCCATGTTCACTGGAGAAAGTATAAATACTGGTAATTTGTGGAAACATCTGCTAGCTTAACTTAAGATAGCAACAGAGTGACATGTGTATCTTTTTTCAGTGATATATGAAGAAATATTTATTGTTTTGTACCTCTTTGGTTTTTTAGGTGTATAGTTAAAGAGTAACTACAGTAAAGAAAAAAATTGTTGTGTCCTTGTGGTTCCTTGCAGATAAAACAGATTAAATAAGTTCTCTATTGACATAACAGTTTAGTGTGGAGTCCACTTTTTGTGTTAATTCAGAGCAAGCAAATTGTATGTTAGCCTATGCTAAATAGGCTAATATTAAATATTTAATTTTGTCAACCTATATGAAAGAAAGTTTGTAATACACAGAACTATGCAAATCACTCCTGGCCCAAAAACAGCAGCATTGTTCTTCTGTCGCATTGTGTGTTTGAATATCCTTGGATAGAACTGCACATATCATTGCAGCAAAACTGAATACGTCCATAAGTAATATAAATGTACATTACCGTTATTGTGTTTTTTTTTGTTTTGTTATGTCCATGGAGGAGATTATTGGCCAACCGTCCCATGAGTGAGTTTGGAGTGAAACATTTCTGTTGGCATACACCATGATTGACATTAATTGTGTGAACATTCTTATCATCTGAATTGCACATGTTTAGGGCCTCAGCGATTACATGCATATTTATGCAGTTTGTTTTTATTCCTTCAGAAAATTAAATGTTTTACAATGACGTGCTGTAATGGGTTTTTATGTGGCGGATATTCAAACGCGAAGGTGGGGGAATTAGAACAAGTCAGCTCACATCAGTGAGGACCAATAAAGGGGAGAAACACAATAAAAGAAAAGAAAGAAAAAACAGGAAACTAATTATTTTCTGACTAAACAGCCAAAACAAAATCAACCCACTAAAATAGGGCAAAATCGAGAACGAGTGTAATACAAAATAAATCTCCCGAGCTCAATACTGGAGCTACAACGGGAAATCTAGCAAAGAAAAGAACACCTTCGGCTACATAAGCTCAGAGCCGGAAGAATGTAATGCCAAAACGACAGTACAAAGAAAAACTGTCTCGTAGAGAACAGCAATGTACAAAATAGATAGCGCAGAATACTACCAGGAGGAAAACAACCCTATAACCGATTAAGTAGCTAATTGTTATGTCCGGTGAACAGGAACCCAATAGCAGGCAGGAATGAAGCAAAAACAAAGTTTAATCCAGAAGGTACAAAATCACAGTCCAGGGGGAAGTCAAGACAGGCAGGGGTCATACACGGGAAGGCACGGCAGAGGTACAAAATCAGAATCCAGTAGCAGGGTAGCGAGAACACGGACTGAGGTCGAAACCGGGAAATCAAAAACACGAGAAAAAATAAACAAGAGAACGAACAACAAAAACCAACAACTAGACACAAGAAACACACTCGGAAGAAACAGCTATATAAAACTCGGAGGGGAAATAAAGGCAACAGATAAACGTTAACAATTTAGAAAGACGAACTCGCGACGAGGAACAAAGACAGCAGGTATAAATGCATGTGTAGACAGGTGCAAACACTTAGCTCGAGAATAGCAGGAAATGAAGAACAGCGAGAGAGCTGAGACACATAACAAGGCAATTAGTAATTCGTTAGTAATTATCCTATCCTAGCCCTGTCGTTAGTAAATTAGTTAACAAGACAATGACTGGATACGTAAGGAAACACTAAACAGCTGTGGAAACGTGATGAGAACTAAATTGTTAGTTTGTGTTAGTAATAATTCTATTAAACCCTGACGTTAGTAGATTAGTTAACCACCCCGTGTTTAGCCAGTTAGTAATTAATAAGTCCTATATAAATATTAGTAGTGCAGGGAAATACAAACGAAGTGTACAGAAACGAAAGTAAAACTCCGTGAGAGGGCGCGAGAGATACAGCACAGAACGCAAGGCTGCGGAAAACATGGAAAAGTGTATGCTACCGAAACTGACAATACTAAACATGACAGAATGACATCATAAACTCAGAACATGACACTAATAGCAAGTCCCTCGTGAACATAAACAGCGTTTAATATCACAAGGTTGCTAGTACCTGGTATACCTGGCTCAATGCAATGTTGAGGAACTTAAATACCCCGCAGGTAGAAGCACAGGTGAAAATAATAATGAGGAAAGCAAACCCTGGAACGGAACGTGGAAAAAATCTGATTGATTTACAATCGGAAAACCAAGACCAGAACTGCAAAAGAAAATAAAATAAAAAGCCACGAACCGTGACACATGCACCAGATAATCTGTTGTAAAATACATGTACAACAATAAACTTTGTAGCATATTAACTTTTTAATGGTGAATGCAGTTATTTCTGAAACCAACAGCTTACAATGGCAGATACACACAGACTGGGAGAGCTGCTAAAATGGATTAATGTTGCTCTGTAAAGGAATTACAGACAAAAACAAGACCAAGAGGGTAATGCTGGCACAAGCTGTCACCATATTTTTTCTATGTACGATTTTCTGCCCCCAGGACAACAAAAACAACAGAAAACAAGCATCGTATTTTCATACACTTTTCATCAATATGTGTTATTTCCACCCATGTTGGACTGAGATAACTCAAATCTCAGTAACATTTAACATTAGCATTAACATAGATTAACATAGAATTTGTTTTAAATGTCATTATCATCTCATGGGAAATTATGAATTGTTGAGTTAATTGCTCCAAGGACTCCAACAGGGCATGCCACCTAGGTGGCAACAAACCATACATTCAGTACTGTTGCTGTTTTTGTGCATTAATGCCAAAAAAAATCCATGGATTGTAAATACTGAATCCTATTAAGGTCTTCCTAAATGAATAAAGTCTTAATTTCTTTCTGAAGTCTTATCTTATCTAAACCCTATTTTGTTGACATCCATGACATACTTCTTATATTAGCTTGAGATAAAATATATATTACTAACCCACAAAACATAAATGAAGAGAAATTAGATTTTTAAACTAAGTGGGTGAGTGACTTGTTCTGTGTGTGAACATGTTTTATTGATTTAATGAATCTATAATAAACCTAATGAATGTGACATTTTGGGAGCCTGTCACTGTTCTTATTCTGTCCTTTTATTATCAGGAGTTATCATCACTCCACAATAATAGAAACTGAAAACATTTATTGTTTTTTGACCAACGCTTATGCAATTTTATTGGAATGCGCATGTCAAGTAATTATGTTTTCATACTAAACAAATTGTCCCACAGACTGGACATTCTTGAAATATTATGGATTTTGGAAAAATTATATATTATATATTTCTTATTATATTGACATGTTTTATGAAGCATTACTTTTATATACTAATTATTTCCTTGAATGCGTAGTCACCAGAAAGGAAGTTTTGGGTTCAAACCTCAGATGGAGCATTATTGTTTTACCCATGAGCATGTTAACTGGCCTTAATTGTAGTGTTTCACTGATGATACTCATTGGAATGGGCTGGTATGATACGATACCAATCATATCTTATATAAGTACTCATATTGGGGATTGGAGAATTAATGTTATCTTCCAATTCTGATGCCATGGCATTTAACGATTCAACACAGTGTAAGTTTAATCGAAAATGTTTTCCTCCGTGGCTGTGAGGAGACACAAATTCTGTTCTTTGCCTTGTAGCAATGTTCAGAGCAAATGACTCTTCAGTCCAGCCTCATGTAGACCTATTGGTTTAATGGAGGAATAGGCTGATCAGAGACGGGGCAAGAATCTCTATTTCTTATTTATTAAACATTTTTTAAATGTTCCACCTTGAGATATTACAAATGCTATGAACATGTTGAAATTTATTAGTAATACAAACAAAGTTGTTGCATTTAAAAATGAGTGATGTTTATTTCATTTTGTGTTATGCAACAAGAAATGGGAATTTTCCATGTTACGTCAAGGGTGCTTAGCTTGAATGTGTCTAGTCTTTTCAGATATGATGCCAACAAATGTGCCTATGTGGTCAATGTAGATTGAATAGTCTATTAGAGTCTATTAAATGCTTTTTAACAGTTCTTGAGCAAATTACCAATTTCACAAACCTTTTCTTTAAAACTTTAACTGGAATATAGTATATATCCATAAACAAGACTTTATCCAAATTAGAATGCTTTGGGAGACATAGATTTTTAAAATCAGGAACAACAAAGTTAAGCCACCAAGTCGTTTTGGATAAAAGCATCTGCTAAATGACTGTAATGTAATGTAATGCCACCCATCTCTCGTACGCAGAATCTTGTGTTTAACAGTTTTGGTATTGCTAGACGCCTTTTACGTTTGGGGTCCAATTGACACCAACCGAGCTGCCCAGCCCTATTCTTAGAGATCTACCGTCTTGTAGACTTTCACTCCAATCCTAACAAAGCACACCTCATTTAACAGCTAGTTGAGCTGCTAATTAGGAAAATCAGCTGTGCCAATTAGGGCTGAAATTAAAACCTACCCATTTTCCTATTGAACTTTATGTCTAAGGCGGTAGTGTGGTATAATGGTTAAGGAACTGGGTTTGTAACCGAAAGGTTGCAGGTTTGATTCCCGGGTCGGACACTGCCGTTGTACCCTTGAGCAAGGTACTTCACCTGCATTGCTTCAATATATATCCAGCTGTATCAATGGATACTATGTATAAATGCAAAAAGAAATGCTGTGTAAATCGCTCTGGATAAGAGCGTCTGCTAAATGCCTATAATGTAATGTAATGTCAGGAGAGACAACCCTTAAAGTGATCCATCCATATGTACTGTATATTTTTTCTTTTAATCATTTGGCAGACACTTTTATCAAAAGCGACGTACAATAAGTTCATACCGAAGGTCCGTGAAACAACTACAAAACAGATCAAACAAAGCACATCATTCTCATAACGCAGCAGCCATATCTGGCAGCAGTGTCATGGTTTGTGGCTAGTTTGATACCTCAGACCCTTGATAACTTACAGCCATTTAGGCAACATGTGTTCCATACTATTCCCGTGTCATTTACAGCTTAATCTAGTCCCACGCCCCAATTCCCATAGAGATCCATTCAAATGCAGAGAGATTACAGTATTGCTAGTATTGCCTGAAAATAAGATATCAAGAGTCTTTTGATGTTGTTGGGTCACAGACATCAGGAAGTCATGGCATGCAAATGATAATGCAACCAAATATTAAATATGATGACTTAATTTAAGTTATGTTAATTTGTCAAATTACTTTTGGTGCCCTAAAATTGGGGGGGTAAAAATGGCTGCAATTGCTACACTTTTCACACGATATGGATGTAAAAACCACAAACATAATGGGCCTAATTTCTGATTCATGCGTACATTCAAATCTGATACATAAAGTGTGCGTACGACCAATTTTATACACATTTCCTGAATTATCAAAATGAGCATGCGTTTATGGTACGATGAAATCTAGTGTCAAATTAAAAATAAACTTATTCAGATATTATTTTAGCCAATTAGGCTACACAATGTATGTCTACGGCTGCATTGCATAGGTCAATTGCATTTTAAAACATTTCCCAGATGCATTAACGGCTTTTAATTATTGTTGGGAATTCAGCTGTAGTTCAGAGGAAGCACTATTTATAGCCCTGGTTATCCTCTGCCACAATTATCTCTTTTCCACTGGTCAAGTGTACCGTACTAGACCCGTACTGGTATGGTGCGGTACCTTTTTCAATTACCTTTTGAGGAGAGTTCAGTACGGTCACGGTACGCCTAAGACGTGCTGGTTAGGTGCCCTAACATATGTGGTACTGGTCCACTTTCAAAAGCGGTCCGACGGGTGTCGTCATTACGCCAGTGACGCACGCACACACACAACGGAATTTAACCGCCATTTTAAAATCCCCGCTAGAGCACTGATAACTTGTTACACTGCAAAACATTCAACAGAAAGATATAAGCTAAGACACAACAGGAAAAAAAGACACTAACTCCGGGTCTGTCATGTTTGCTGTTGATGTTAGTGACGCTCACTGGTGACCATGGTAGTAACATTGCGTGTACTATGCATGTAGTGGTGTATATTGAAGGTTGTGTAAAGTTTGTACTGTATTTTTTAGTCACGTTATATTTTGTGACTTAACATCTCATAAAATGTTACTTAAACAAAAGTTAAGGTCACATTCTGCTCTTGCAACTGTGGGCTTGATTCATATTGTAACATTATCTCCATTATGTTCATATTTGTATGCTGTTCTGGGTGTATTACAGGTACTGGATGTAGAGCTGTGGTGTGAATACTCTTGGGTGGAAGATGCCATGTGAGACTCTTTGACAAATTGCCTGAGGACAGGTGAGAACTTAAATTACAAAAGCTGGATGTGACAAAATCTTAAAAGGTGACAAATAATAGTTCTAGGCCCATTACTGCCCACTTGTATTGCATTATATTGTATTATATTTGCTAGCTACCACTAGTGATATCTAGAATGTATTGCTATGTGGCAAAAACAATTTAAAACAATCTAGGGATGGGATACAAATTTTTGCAATGATGACCTGGGGAAAGTAGATTCAATGCAAAGTATTGTGCAGCTCATCCCCTGTGGTCAGATGTAGGGAGTCAGTTTTTGTGGAAATTTGGGAAGTACATTTGGCAGCACTCACAAACCAGACTATATACTACATATAAAACTACATGCTTACAATGTGAATGGCTGGTCTATAGGTAATTGCCTCTCTAGGTGTTGTTTTTATTTATTTAGTCTTGCTGATTTATCTTACTGTCTGCTCAAACTAAATTCTCAAATTGGTAATGTGCTCATAGCTTTAGTGTAACTCAATATTAAGTGGTGAACTGTTCCATTATCAGGGCAAGTTATTTTCCATGGATGGTAAGCCATGGCGTCTAGAGCTGTGATAGCAGAGACATGTCACAGACAAGCACAGAGGGGTCTTACTGTGGAATGGGTTCTGTAGCAGCAGTCTTGTTTTTAAACTGCATGGCGTCAGGAGACCTATAACAACTTACTAGTTCCAGTAAAACATCCTTCTGGTTTTTGTATGTGCATGTTTTTGTTTGCATTTCTTAAATTCCCTGAACTGAAATCATGACTCCTTTACAATTAACAACAGACTACACACAGATAAAACAAGCATGTTAAGCTGTCCCAATGTTGTGCTAGTGAAGCCAAATGTATTTGAAGAAACCCAACCTGTGTAAACCTTTATCATTGTATCCATCTCTGCCATTAACTTCCCCAGAACTGGCTGGATACATGCGTGGCAATGAAAAAAGATCAAAGGCGTGGGGTGTTTCCTCTGTATCAGAGCGTTAATCACGTGGTTCTTCTGTGTGTCATCTACAAGTGTTCCAGTGGGTCTGGAAGGGTCACATTTAGGTGACATGTCTGGATACAGTTCACAGAGCAGTGTCACATGAAGTGTTTATTGAAGCAAGTAAATGAGGATGTTAGCCTTGCTTTGTGCTTGTGCCAGATGTTGGGGAGGAATTAATGCAGCTCCTCACAAGAGACACGACATAAAAACAGTACTTTAAGAAAACATGGGAATCCCCTTTACCTCTTTTTTTGGAAATTGGTTTGTGGACAGACTTCAGAATATGAAAATACTGCACCAGTGGCTGTATGGTGGGAAAAAAAGTAAATCCTGCCCACAGAGAGTATGCTATAAACAGAATGTATCAAAAAGCTAGCTTTTTCTAGAATGTAGTCTATGTTTATGAATACACCATCAATGTGTATTTGATATGATGGGAATACATCACAAGTTCAATACACTAGTCACTGTCATCGGAAAAATAGTAGTTGTATGTGATTAAAAGGAATAAAAAAATTTTTTTTTAAATCTGAAGTAATGGTCTAGAGGTGCTTTGCATTTTTTTCTGAATCCAGGTCATATTGGAATTAGACATTGACGTAAGTATTATTTCAATAAGATTACCTGTTCAATAAATGATTGCCTTTGGATATGCCTTTGCTGAAAATAGTCGTCTCGACTTCTTGGTATTTTTAAAATCTTTGCTCTAAAGTTCACCTCTGAGGTCCAGTAATGGGGTTTTGCTGATCTAAATTGAACCACAGGTTTCAGTTTCCCTTCAATGACAGAAACTGTCCTGTGCCATACTGCAATTAATTGATGGAATGTCTGTATTTCACTAAATGACGATGATGAGTGTCATGATCTCGCAAAAACACCTTTTTATATGTGGAACATGGGATGGATAGTTATGTACAAAGTATGAAGTCTCATAATAGACTGTGGGCTAAAGTGTATTGCATCTGGTAATACTATATTAGAGTATTTAATCTACAATGGCATCTAAAATACGATCTTAAAAAAATAGTGTTTAATTTATAACAATTATGGTACAATGTCAACTCATAAGGCCATTGTTAAACAGTACCTCAAAAATCAAAGCTATCAGCATTGCCTATCCTTTCTCCCTGTTGTTTTTCCACTGTCTTAACTGCTGATAGTGTACTTAAAAAGGGAGGGCTTTGTCATTAAAGCACTACAGACTGAAGCAATTTGGCACAAAATCTGTCAAGTCTCTTATTTCATCTCATTTCTCTCTGGATGAGCTTTCTGAAGTTGAGCAGGATGCGCCCACCCATGTTGCCTCACATTCAACGGACGGTCCGGGACCCTTGTCATTCTTGCTGTGCTCGAACACCACACAAATAACCGCCCTCTCTGCCCGAGCAATATGGAAAAAGTGATTGTACCTCCAGATGACAAATTCATTAGCTTCTTGAACCACAAATTTATATACTGAATGCCGTGCACAACAATACATTAGCGTATGATTATGAATCACAGTTTTCTACAGTGGAAAAAGAGAAACTTGACCAGAACTGATTCCTCCCTGAAATAGAAAGCAACTTTAGAAGGCAATAAAAAAGGTGTGCAGATCTGATCTTTTGTTTTACAGTGAATGGACAAGCAGGTAATTAGGTACCCCATAACTATGGCCACCAGTTTGTCTCTTCTTGTTTTGTCGCATGGTCCTCCGCCAGATAGAGGTCGCTATAACCGCTTTGTCAAGCCACTTCTCAAACAATGAACCCATTTGCTCCACCTCAGTCATCTAAGTTGATAAAGTAATTTCCACTAAGCACAGATGATGATTAATGGTTTAAAAACACATGTTAAATTCAGTTTTCTTACTCACTATCGTGGACATGCTGCAGTACTTTTAAATGTTGTACAGGGGCCTGCTAGTTTGTTAGATTCAGTGGGGAAAATGAGAGCAGTTTTATCACATTTCATTTGCAAAGCGTTATGCTGCTCCCCAACCAATAAAAGTGTTTATATTTCACCATAGCCAGTTGTTTAGCAGACTCTTCTATCATTGATTCACCATGCTTTGTCAGACAAGGATGCAGTCACATTTTTTAAATGTTATAATAATGTTATGTTGAATGTTCAATGTTATAATCCATAAGAATTTCTTGATGCTCTCCGCAACTAAGGAGTAATTCACGGCGGTTAGGTGTTTTTTCCTTGAAGAACAAACATAATTGACTGGACCATCTGTTGATTGGTCCATGACCACAGATATGCTGTCAGTTGGTTCACCCAGTTTTTGAATTTGTATTTCATGCAAAGTAGTTACGATTAAGTACGTGCTTGTTTAAAAAAAGCACATAATTTGGGATTTTTCACTTTTTCCAGTGGAATATTTGCACTTAAGTTATAAGAATGCTTGAATGACATACAGTCGCCGGTCAAGGCTGTCTTTGACTCTTTTGACACATTATTCCCGCTCGGTCCTCAGACCTTAATCGACACTGTAGAAAATTGTAAATGAAATTTTTTTTTTGGTGAAATACCAAAAAACTAGGTTGCCAGAACCTTTTCCATATAAATACCACTAACAATATATTAAGCATATGTCTTGTATTAAATGTATTACGGTGTTTCACCGTAAATCGTAGCGACAATTATTTCCATTTAAGCTGTATACTTTCGTTATTTTACACACTTTTACAAGCCCAGCATTTGAGCAAAAATGGATGCAGCAGAAATATTTGGCTGTTACACATTTTGCAAATGCTTTTGCCAATGATGTTTGGTTAAGGAAGGTTCACTGTGCCTCTACTTGTTCATGGTTTTTGTGGGCTCTTATTTACTCCCCCAGTTGTACTATTCTTACTTATTTCTTTTCTTTCCCATTGTAAATTCACCACAGTCTCCAGCTTTGTCTCCTCCCATGCACATGACCCTTGACTCAGCCTTTAGAGCTGTGTCTTGACCAGGTCACTAGAGTACTGTAGTAACATCTGTACACAAGGCAAATTTACAAACAACAAATACCGTTGCTTATACAGTCTATGCATTGTGATTGTTTTAACATCTAATATCGACGTCAGTTTCTAGAAAGTTCCCATGACAGAGTCATTCCAGCTATTGGGGCGTGCTCTGCTCCAGTCTTTTTATTTTCAACTCTAAACTCATGGGAAAGCTATTTTTGGATTTCTCCCTCTCAAGCTTAGAAAATGATGCCAATGGTATATTAGCAGGTGCAATGTCACAATGAGCTCAGAATAGCCCATTGAATAAACAGACTTGCTCATATAAACAGAATTCATAAATAGATATTTGGTGAAAATAAATAATAAATAAAATACATTTTGGTATCTTATTGTCCCAATTATTTATTTTTAATTTTTTTAAATGATTCTAAAACATGGAGAACCACGGACATATGCATACATTCTACTACTGCTGCATACATAACTCGCCCAGCCTGCTGTTCAGTAGAGTTAAATGAAATTCTTAAAGTACACCTAAAATCCTTACCCCCAAGCTGCTGTAGTGAACCTGACTGTGAACAGCAGCACAATGTAATCATGAACAGGCCCTGGGGCTCTTTAGAGGACAGACACTGTTGCGCGTGAACTTGAAATGCCTGAGGCCACGAAGAAGAAAAAAAAAAAGTTTGTGAATTGTCCCCCTTTTGTGATGTTTTCCATGGATTCCGCGCTACTTACACTATGTATATCTGCTATGTGCTGCTCTGCCATTCAGACACAAATGTTGATTCATCATGACACATTTAACATGTCCAGCATCCAAGCAGCGTTGCGTAGAATTTCATGTATGTACACACGTTGGTGTATCTGTACCATGAATTAAATATTATGGCATACACTTAACACTTTACAGCACTGGACCAAATCTCCATTTAGGTTCCAACAGGTAGCCTGTGTTCAATCTTTACAAACTTTTTGAGGTTTGGGTGAATTATACATATACGGCACGAGTATGTTTATTCTAAAGCCTGGGCTTATTTACAGTATGAAGATGTGGTCATATATACACTGGACTGGATAAATATTTACATGTGACTTGCATGCAAACATACAGATTTAAATTTCTCCCGTGGAAAACTCGTGCTATAAGTCCAGATACAGTGGTCCAAAATATTGTATAGTTTATTATGCCTGATAACTATCTTACAAATAAAAATATATGTGAAAACAATGGCAATACATACATTACAGCATCACCTCTAAATTGCAGTAAATTAATGGAACCCAACCTGACAGCCTGTGGGAGATATATTCACTAAAATGACATAAATACTTTTGAGCCTATCTCTTACATTTTATAGGAAGCTTTTCTACTTTGATTGGTATGTATTTTTGACTTTAATTCACGACTTTCTATATATTAACAGGGTGCGCAGTTTACAGCCTTTTGCAGAAAATCCCACCAGTTTGTCAGTTAACTGCTAGTATGTGATCTTTCTGTAATACCATCTCAGCCTTAGTTTTTCGGATTTTACATTGAATTCAACCTTGCAACGATATTCTGCATATTCTTGAGGTGATTTTAGGAATTCATATTTTTAAAAAGGCACCAGCTTAAAAATAATTCTTATTTGAATGACCTGTTGCCATAACCTTTTATATGAAATAAATAAAGCAGTAAATAAATTACTGATAAAAGAAATGTGTCTGTAATATTTTTCAAACACAGATCCATAAATCATAGAAAGAAAACTATTTGGTTGCAGTTAAAATACACATGTACCATTCTGTACAGAAGCTACATGATTGCTCAAATAACTAGAAAACATTGAAAAAAACACAGAGATGTGCTCAAATTTGTTGGTACTCTTGGTAAAGATGAGTAAAAAGGGTATACATTTTTTTTGGTGATTTAGCTTAATCTCACACTGAAAAAATGAGAAAAATCCAACCTTTAATTGATGTTCATTTATTATGAGAAAAAAAAATCCCTCATCAAGAAATAATTATTTTTAACAAAACCATGTTGGTTACAATTACTGGCACCCCTGCATTTATATATAGATTAAAGTATACATTTTAAATATTTGGTCGCATATCCTTTGCATGCCATGACTTCCTGATGTCTGTGACCCAACAACATCAAAGGACTCTCGATATCTTATTTTCTGATACTGTTACAAGCGATAATAAATGTCTCTGCATTTGAATGGATCTCTATGGGAATTGGGTGGTGGGACTAGATTTAGCTGTAAATTACACTGGAACAGTATGGAACATATGGTTGGCTAAATGGCTCTAAGTCATCAAGGGTCTGACGTATCAAGCAAGCCTCAAACTATCACTCTGCTGCCAGATAGTAGATATGGATCGATCACTTTAAGGGTTGTTTCTCCTGACACATTTTCCTATTGAACCGATTCAAGTTATCCATCCATATCTACTGTATTCCTGGCAGCAGAGTGATTGTTTAAGGCTTGTTTAATACGTCAGACCCTTGATGACTTCGAGCCCTTTAGCCAACCATGTGTTCCATACTGTTCCAGTGTAATTTACAGCTAAATCTAGTCCCACCCCCCAATTAACTTCTTCCATATGAATGGCTTATCAGCTAATAGTTGATAATAGTTTGTTTGTGAGAATGGGGAGGGGTTGTGGGATCTTTCAATCAGACAGTCTCCCATTAAGCAGAAATATCATTCAAATGAAAATAATATGAAGACATATGAATGGTAAAATGTGGAGGAGACTAAGAGGGGGAGAGAGAGAGCAAGAGAAGAGCTCTGGGAGCTGGACGACCCATGTGACACCAACTGGCCCTTTTTGTCTTTCCCACACAGAGCGACATGAAGTCTAAATGGCTGCTATATATAAGAGGGTGCTACATTCATTTGGGTGGTTTGAAGTGGACATATAATTTGTCTAGTATTACTAGGATTTGAGGGGGGTTTTGTTTTCAAATTTATACTTGTCTTATACTATGATGTATTGTCCAGTAAATGTCAGCTATTAGCCTAGAATTTTACTAGCTGTATATAACAAATAGAATATGGTTATAAATGGTGCTATTTGCTAAAGACCCAAATATTGTATTATACAAAGTAACTTTCCCATCTACTAAAAAGCCTTAATTCTAAGAAATCTAATTTAGCATTGCCTATTGGGGCATTAAATTCACTTGGGGGTTGATTTACTGAGATCCCAAATAAGGGGTGTTATTTTGCGGGCGCAGCCAAAGTATTTACACACGTTATCATATCACACTTTGCGCGTGATGAACTAAGAGTCATTATGTAAATGACGCCAGCTGCAAACAGCAATATTTAAATGTGAGATTTTGCGTGTTTGGAATGGTTATACTGTAATAAAACAGTGAAAAGACTTTTTTTTTGTTGTTTTTTTACAGTGTCGGTATAGGCTACTGTTTCACTGAATGAGCTGGCGGTTTATTACAAACTGTTTCACTGGATGTCTCTTGGTTTCTGCCTGGTGTTGCAGATGTCTGTTAGGACTGAAATTATCATAACTATGCTTACTAGCACTAAGCCTACTCGCGCTGTAAGTGTCACATGAAATTTCCATTTGATCGTGGGTTTTATTTTTTATAAAGTTTTGATTTGCATGTCATTCACTGTTTGTTATAATAGACGTTATGGATAGTCCAAACACACTCATACATGTCTTGTTACAATGACAGCCGTCATTTTATTGATTCCGTGTCTTTTAATACCTACTTTGCATTTGTACTAAAATGCAGCCGCAAATACCTGTCCCAAACTTTCTTTCAGGCTTAGTAAATCACTTTACACGTGCTAAAGTAATCTCCCACTATTTCGCAAAATAATGTAGGGACGACCAATTTTGCATATTCATTCAGGTTAACCCGCAAAAATGGGAAATCAATGTAATCCTCTTTACACCTCGTTAGTGGATCACCTCGGATGATTTTTAAGGGGTGGTAACAGTTTTACACGTGTTTTTGTACACGCAAACCTTTAGTAAATCGACCCCTTAGTATCTAAGCATGTTCAAATCTATGCATTATACCTGCTGTTATAATGTTACCTCATGTTAAGGTTAAATCCTGGCAACCCAGGTAGCTTTTCCAAAGTTAAATGAATGGTCATTCCAATAGATAAATGACCAAAACATGCTGGGTATGCTGGTAATTATTATTCCTCTGAGTGCTAAGGCCTCCACGGCTTGATGGACTTGAAGTCATCATAGGTTAACAAGGTTGAATTCACACAGCCAGTTAGCACTCTTCATTATTTTGTGTTTTTTGTTATAGGCAGTAATAACCAGATATTACTGAGATACAGACATATGTTTGGAGAGCGGCTTAGAAGATTTTATATTTTCTTTTTCTCCCCAATTTTGAATGTCCGATCTTATGTTTCTTCCATCCTAGTGCTGCAACGTCCTCTGTCATATAGGGAAAGCTCAGACTAGCACGTGCAGTATGTCCTTTGAAACACATGTAGCCATCCATCTTTTTTTTGACTCTACAGTCCACCAGCTGAGTCACAGTCATTGAACCAGAGGACTGCACTATTTACAAGGATCCCAAATCTCTGATTGACCAGAAGAACCAGCCTTGCATGATAGCTTCTGATTACAGGCAGGTGTGGCCAGGATTCTGGACCTTAAGATACATTATTGAACAAGCTCATTAGCCGGACATGCTCCCCAACAGTACAGAGGATGGACTTTTGACCGCAAGGTTGCAAGTCCAAATACCAAGTGTGGAACAATACTGCTCTTCCACCATTATGTGGGGGATCTCTGTGTCAGAAACACGGAGGAAATATTGGAAGTCCAGATGCGATAGCTGTGCAATCTGAAAGTGTTCGAAAGAACACCACTGAGACGGACAATAATCCGTAGTGGAATAGAGGAAAATAACAGAACACAAATAACCTCGCGATAAGAACGAGGAACTCGATCTCCGAGCAAAAAAAAAGAAATAAGCTATACGCTTATCTAACTCCTGTTAGTGGAGCGAAACAAAAAGGAAAACACAGAGAGCTCAACAGAACCCCAAACACTTTGGGTAAGAGCACTCTTAGATAAGAAAGGAAAACCAAAAGAAACGAGAAAGCCTCTGCTCTGAACTCAGAGCGAAAAAGAGACTTGCTTACTTTCTAAACTTACTAACCCTTTCTTTTTTAAACTAGCTTTCTAACTAATCTCCTATACCTTTTTTACCAGCTCAAATGCTACGTGGAATAACATGGAAGCAACGAGAGAGGCAGGAAGCTGGGTATAAATAGTCAACGGAAATGAATAACAGGTGAACTTACTAATGACGAGGCGAAAGCAAAACCCCGTCACGGAACAAAGGAAAATCCGAGAGATTACCGGTAACGACAAAAAAGAATAAAGAGAACGCGGAGATAAGAGCAGGAAGGCAAGATCCATGACACATTAATCTAAATTAATTCAGTTTATATTGATGTATGTATATGATAATTTTGTGCTATATTCTTCAGTTTCCCAGAGTGACTGGATGTTAATGATAATAATGTAAATGATCTCCAATGGAAATTATTCTGAAGACAGTCAACAACAAACAGTCAGCACTGGTTCCCACAATTTGATGTGTTGTAGTGTGCCCAGTGGGAAATAAACATTCCAAGAAGCAAAGCTCCTTAACATGGTGCCAGCAGACTGTGCTTCTCGGTTGCAGTCAATGGGATGCCATTCACATCTACTGCTCTTGTGAGAGTGGTGGAATGATGTCCACACCACAAAATGAGTCTTGAACGGTCATACCATGCTGATCTCAGAAATAACAAGCCGTCTGCATTTATAGCCACGCATGATAGGATCAGTGTAATTTGAAACAAGGCAGCCAAATCCAACAATTGTAATTGAACAATTCTTAGATCATTTTTGATAATGCAAAGTCCACATTCCTCTGACATAAGTTTCAAAACCTTAATTGTATGAAAATGTTGCAGATAACAGTGAGTACATGAGTAAACCTGCAATTGAGCAGAAATGTCCATACTAAACTGGCGTTCTATGTCATTTGGGCATTGTGATGATATTATCTGACCAATCCCCATGCATATTATCAAAGGATCAAATATTAAGTTTTTCAAATGTTCAACAATTAAATCAATAGTTACTCATTTTGATCAATTAAGTGCTTATTAATTAACTGCTAAACAACAGGTACTTCACTGTTTTTTCTCTTCTGAGAAAGTGTAGATTTAAAAAAAAATGGATATAGCCAGATCAATATTGCATTGTGTAGGTTTATTGTATATCAAGATTTCACTTTTTGCCTTTTTAATTCCCAGTTCATATTTATTTCAGTTTGTTATATACACAATATTCACATATAGCAAATATGCATGTTCCAAAAGAGTTTGTAAGCTTTCACTCGCTTACTGTGGCCATCTACTATATGTTTGACAAAATAAATTAATATAAATAATTTTAAAAATAATTAAACAAATAATTATTAATTAAATTAATGAAAAGGCAGGAATGGTTGAGGTATGGCTTGAGCTGTGGCAAAAGTGTTGATTCATTCATAGGGCACATCTGTTTTTTGCCAGGCTGCAGTGTGTTGTCCCTGTGCCATGACTGTGCCAGGTTGGGCATTCTGGCAGGCTACCCGTGAGAAGGGCCTGTCTGGACTTTCTGCTCCCACAGGATGACGAGAGAACGCAAGTCCAGCTTGTTTCCCAGCCCCGAGCTGCACACAGACACTGGCCGAACAGTGCAGGCTCGCCCCACTGCTAACTCCATAAACTCCCCAATCCGTCCCACATTATTGCCTGAGATCTGAAGGGATATCCCTGCAAACAACAATCCTCCAGTTTGTCGCATTGGACTCAGCCCAGGGCCTATTTGTTTTGCTTTCGTTGGCCAACACCCTTTGTTGCATTTGAAAAAAGCAGAAGAGTGTGACAGTGTGAGAGGGCATTGACATTCATACAAATTTAACAGAGGTCAGTCAGTGTTGATTTGTTGCTCCCTTGTCTCCTGACCCTGGGATCATGATGGAATTCCTTTATATTGAGAGCAGACAAAGTCGAGAGCCAAAGTTTTGCTTTTTTATCAGATAGGATGTGGAGTATATGCTTATATTACTCATCAAATCTTTCCAGATTAGTTTTGTAGGTTGATATCTGTGCAACTAGAACATACACTTTTGCTTTACATGTAAGACATAACCACATATTTATACACATGAGTGTGTTGGAAATAGTTTATTGAGTTATGCATTTAATGAGCACAAGAAAGAACTGCCTAGCATGTAAGCCTCTTAGCCTCAGCGATGAAGGTAACAACCAGTTCTGAAATAATGCTGACAGGTTCAAAGAAGAAAAGCACTTTGTTCAGTGGATATTGGAGCTTTCAAAATGTCAAATATGCTGCACATCTTTCTCTTCCAACACAGGCACACAGAGCTCATAAACAGCTCATCCACACACCAACCAACACAGAGCAAGACCTAACATGTCTCTACTGCCTTCAAGGACACACCAGACCTTAAACAGAACTTGACCACAAACGTGAATGCAGCAATGACAGGAATCTGCTCAATTCGGCACAATGAGGACAGGCAGTGAAAGTTGTTCCAGCGGAAGATATGTGGGTACGAAACACTGGGTAATTCATCACTGTTGGCTGGCTGCTGGCTCTTTGGAGGAGAGGAGGACACATGGTGTGTTCCCACTCTGGATCGGGGCAGGAAGCCTCCCCTGCATTTCTTGGCGGTTCACGGCGCTCTGCGTCTGGCATGGGCTCCCGCGCCGTAGCAGACATGTCCAGTCTCTGTCGTCAGGGTCAGACCCGGCTTGTGTTTTCGCTCCTCACGACTGAGGCTCGGAACATGCCAGAGGGAGAGTCGTCTCCCCTGACCGCTTCGTCTGTCCCTATCGGCGCCGTGTCAGTGCTGGACAAGCCTTGCCTGAAGCGTGCGTATAACCATCTGCGATGCTAAAAAAGACTCTTCTCTTAAAGGTTACCTTCCTGACTAATCAGCCAGGAATGAGCTCTCCCTGGGTTTTTTTACGCACATGTTGACTTTTCTGAGGAATATTTGAGGAAAACAAGAAATTTCTCTTGTAACATTCCCTGGCATCATATAAGATATCTTTACGCTTGCATTGCTTCATTCTGCAATTAAGGAAACGCATTGCTTTTCAGTGAAACGTGAAGTGAAACGCTGGACCGTCAGTCGCTTCAGCTTATTAAGGAGAGAGGGAGCCGGAGAAAGTGTGGCCTTGTTGAAAATCCTTTAGGGTATGGTACGGATTAAAGTAGACAGCTCTGGATGAGGCTCCTGAGCGTGCGCTGTATAATTGAATTTCATGCCTGATACTTCCCTCTGAAGTAGTGTACCAAAGCAGTCATTTGAAAAGAAAGCTATTAGCCAAGCCCTTTGTAAAGCTGCAGGTCTCATGTAGGAAGTCGGGGATTACGAGGCAACAGCTGACATTACTGCGGTCCTCAAAACACGTCAATTGGGGGACAGCAACAGGAACATGAAACACGGTTGAATGAGATGGCAGTAAATGTACAGTATGTGGGATTTGCGCTTGATTTCAGATGAGCCTTTGCTGTACACTGTACCTGTAGGACTACGCTGTTGCTTCCTCCCCTTCTGTGTTTGTCTATTAAGTCCACTCTGTAATGGAGAAGACAGTCCTTTTAATTTCATAAAAATCTTTTTTTGTCTGCATTCTAAGGCCTATGCAAAATAAAAGGTAAAGATAAACCATAGTTTGAAGCTCAGCAAAAAGTGTCTCAATCAACAGTAAAAAAAGATCTGAATCAGAATTAAGAGGATTATATTAAAGTTCACCAAGCTTGGTGCTGCTCTTCTGCTTTGGTTAAAGTGGTGTTCTGTGTTCTTCTCATCTATATAGATTTATAACTGGCTTGTGTGGTGGCCAATAGAGTTTTGAACGGCTGACTGGTACAACTGTATGTTTAACAGACACCCAGCTTATTGGCAATACAGGAGAGTGTTGATCCTGTAACATTAAACAATGGAAATCTCCTCCAACTGTGTCCCTGTCAGGCTGTTAAAACGGCCTCAGGCCTCAGGTCTGCGCTCAGTGATGGTGTGAAGACTCTCTTGGTGATGCCTAAGGCATCATTTTAAGCTGTACGAGTTAAGTGCAGGCGAACAGCTTTGAAAAGGTCAGAGAGAGAGAGAGAGTCGCCGTGCTGAGCCTCACTGTTGAGATCCTGACTATGTCTCACTTTGTCAGAAAGAGGTATACCTCTGTAGAGTTGTACATGAAACAAAAATGCAAGTGTTTAAAAGAGCCAAGTTCTTGCTACCTCTGTGATTCCAAAAACGTGGCAGGTTTTCACAACACACTATCACTCCCTTAGATCCACATATAAACCAGCAGTACTGTAAACACTATGCAGTCTAATCTTCTCTTTGCTCTTATGCCAGACTTGGCCCTGCTATGAACCCCTCAATTGAGAATCAATGTATTATGAGCGCTATCTGCTGACGTTTTCCCCCTCCCTGCACCCGGGTGTAGATGTTTGTCTGCGCTTATGTCCCATATTGAAAGCATAAATTCTACCGAGAATGTCTGGTCTACATGCTGTGTTTCATGGAAATGTGCTCACAAACATTTCATTTTTCAGATATCTATGGTTTCTATAGCCATCAAGCTGTTAAAGTAGAATATGACTGTACTGCTGCGGATGAGAGTCCAATTCATCTCACTTTGAAACCGTTTATATAAAGAAAATAGTGTAGCACTAACAGTAACTGACAGTACTTTTTGAACAATAAACTTTCAATAGCCATTTAGATGTTGCCTTTAGGATTATGGTAGCACTGAGAACAGGCGGTTGTATATCATTTCTGGTTCTAAGTATATTGCAAATATTAACACTAACAGAAGCTTGCAATTGTGTTAAACCAGCTTGCCAGCTGACAAGAGATTTGTGGAAGCAATGTACAGTTACTGTAAAATAAGTGATATCTATTTAACTGATGCTACTGGAATTCAGCACATTCAGTCTATACCCTGATTTGTAGGTACAGGATACAAGATAATAAAATTAAGGTAAGTTAAAGTTTAAGATAATTATAATCAGTACCGTACATGTGCTGGCCCTATGAGTTTAATGTTTGCATCATGAAAGAAATGGGAAGCAGAGCATAAAGTCGTAAAACCTGCAGAAATACTGTAACAGAGTCAAAATAGTCAAAGGTTGAGCCAACAGAGAGATGGGATAGGTTTAAATGATTTATAGGTTTCCCTGAAAAAAAACAGCATGAAGGTTAGGGATGGAAATGGATGTACATCATAGAAATATGCATGTTTTAGGAGGAATATTTAGAACAGGTGTGGGTATTATTGGTGTGATTTATGATGTTCTAGCCAGGCCATACTTGGTTATTCCCAAGTGTACATGTTTTCACATGTAATAATTGTATTACCTATTGTCAAAAAATATAAAATATATTAGAAGACAAGATATAGATATAGGTAGGTACTCTCAATAGTGTTTCCAGCCACGGTAATCTGCAGTACGCATGAAGACCTTTCTCAGTTATTGGTTTTAGATCTTCGGCTAATTATAACGTGACAATTTTAAGCCAATGGTCCACAAGGAAAAGCCAACTGTTAAAAAAAAAAACATTTACGTGATTACTGTGTTTATGTCTTGAAAGATAGAGGTAAAAATAGCTGCTAGAGTTATTGTTGGAGCCAAGATGGAATTGTTTCATTACATGTTGCAGTGGAATGCAGTGCTAGTACCACATGACCTTTCCAGAACAAACACAATTTGTTTTTCTGATCTTTATGAACATGAAACTCAATAACTGTTAATATCTCTCTATTATTAGTGCAATCACTATTGTTATTGTAAAGTCACAGTTTAACAATGTATTTGTGTGATTGACAGATGGCATTGTTCTTCTGACAGTTCCTAAATATGAGACTAGCATCAGAACACAAGTAATGATGCTTATATTTTTTAGATTTTATTGAGAATATTTCATAAAACAGCATCTCCACAATCTAATAAACACCCCTGTGCCCGATGTAGGATTTCCCCGACTAATATGTGAGGGTGAATGCTGAAAAACATGCATATGGGCCTTTAGGCATACACAAACCATTAAATCTAATAGCTGAACAGTTTACACAGTGGCGCAGGATAGGGAAAATAAATAAATAAATGAGTTTATGCAACATTTCTCAAATGAAAACATCTATAGCTGGTGATCAGTGTTCCATAGCCCATGATCAATCTCTCTGCATTATGTCCCACATGTGCGAGTATCCTCAGATTCATAATGTTACTTTAGACTGATGAAGAGCGTGGTAGCTCTAAACGTCACCTTTAACTAAATTTGACATTGGGGAGCATTTTGCAGTGTGCAGAGTTTTTCCTCCTTTTATTGTTCAACATATAAACACCAGAAAAACACATGGGGCTCTATCTTGGCGATCTTAGCGCTTTGTCTAAACACATGGTGTAAAGTGCATTTAGGGCGTGTCCAAGTCCATTTTTGCTGGTTTACCGGCGTGTGTTTTGGGTGCTAAGCACGGCGCAACGCGCAAATGGGCTGAACCTAGTCCCTTCATTAATTATAGGTGTGTCTTGGTCGTGACATGCAATAAGCCAATCAAAATGTGATATCCTATTTCCTTTAAAAGCTTGCTTTTCCACCTTGGCGGATTGCTTATATGATGGCGAAAGAGACATGCTGGTGGGTGTTTAGTGTGATCAAGGAATAGGCTATATAGATCAATATTATTTGGACTAACCATTATGAGTTCCCGGTAATTCCCGACAGTGCTGTTATATTACAAAATATATGCGGTTAAATTTCGTTAAAAGCACCTGCAACAGCTGAGAATAAGCTACCAATGGCTTCCGTCTCACCTTAGAAAAATACAATAAAGCTCTCAGGTTGGCAATCGAGAGGTCCCCTTGTTTTATAATGTCCTGCTTATGGAAATGTGACCAACACGTTTTACTAGCAGCTTAATCACACATACCTTCACTATAATGTGAAACATCTGATTCAATTTAATGTTTTTATTTAACATGTTTGTTTGTGTTTGTGGGTCTGCCCCACTGTCTGTCTTTTTTACTGCTGGAAATTACAACTGAAGATCCCAAATGGAAAAATAAGTTATTCTATTCTATTCTATGCTTTAAAAACAAGTCTACTTTTCCGGGAAGACCGTGAAAAGTGCAATTTAAAGCAGGTGAAACAGACCTTCTCCTGCATGAAGTTAAAGCACACATACAGAGAATGGCATTAAAATGAATTGTGAATTAATCATCATCATCATCATCCATCAACCGGCTTATTCCTATTCAGGGTCACAGGGGGTGCTGGAGCCTATCCCAGCATGCATTGGGCGAGAGGCAGGAATACACCCTGGACAGGCCGCCAATCCATCACAGAGCACTCACACCATTCACTCACTCATTCATACCTATGGGCAATTTAGAGTCTCCAATTAGCCTAACCTGCATGTTTTTGGACTGTGGGAGGAAACCCACGCTGACACGGGGAGAACATGCAAACTCTACACAGAAAGGCTCTCGGCCGGGATTCGAACTCGGTACCTTCTTGCTGTAAGGCGACAGTGCAAACCACTGCACCACCGTGCCGCCTTGTGAATTAATTGTTCTCTTTAAAATAGTTTTGTTTAGTTATGGTATAACAGGTGAAATCAGCGGGGTTTTAATAAGCAGAAAGTATGGAAACCTGGTCACTGTAATTTAAAAAATAGCTATGAAGGACAAAGAATAAGGTTCAGTTAACATGGTGACATTTTTCTCCGTTTTTTATCCGTAGGCTATCTAAAAAACCTTATGCACAGCGAATCCGCTTTAGCCAGCCCAGTAGCCTAGGCTATTTGAAAAACAATAAATGCAATATTCACTGGGCAAGGTTTTGAACTTTTTTCTGTCAAAACCATTCTATTTATTTACAGGCTGTAGGCCGAGAGAGCTGTATTGTAATGACATCTGAAGCGCATTTTCAGAACTCAAATGTCCGTCTATTGCAGTGCGCGAGTTTTCCATTGAATGACAATTCACGCATTAGGTGTAAATGACGATTCGCGCATTAGGCTTGATATAGTTATCAGCAAGGTTTTCAATAGATAGTCAGTGTCCCGAAACAGAAGATTGTCCCCCCTGGAAGATTCGGCTACAGGAACTATTGGCAAATATACTTTGATCCAGGGTAATTGCGCATAGTCTATACATGTAATTTTACACGTACCATCGCACATCGCCTGGATGTTGATGGTGTGGGCTGAAAGCAATTTAATGAGGCATTCCCCTTCGCTGACTGACAGGTATGTGGTCTTTGACCTATGGACCCTTTTATTATTATGCATTTTTTGATATAGCCTACACAATAATAATATTTCACATTGTAATCTTGATATTTTAGTCATGCTTGTGTGCGCCCCTGTATGTAACAGACAGGAGGGTGTGCGCGCGTGTAATGGATCGCGCCTTACTTCCCTTATCTCCGGGTTTTGTATTCCTTTTTTCTTTTACCTGTAATCTATCGGATTTTTCTGTTTTCCGCTACGGGTTTTGCTTTCGCCTCAGTGATTAGTGAGTTCACCTGTCCTGCATTTCCGCTCACTATTTATACCCCGCTTCCTCCTGTTTTTATTAATTTGCATTGGGTAAAATATTGTGAATACATGTTTTATTGCAGTAAATTATGGCTGATAAGTAGAAAACGTTCTTTTTAATAAAGTAGCAATTTTGCTGTCATGTTTTGTGGTTACTTTTTTCTTTTCAAATAGTACTCTTGATAGTACTCTGGAGCCTATATTTTTATGAATACTTGTATGCTCAGAAAACAGTTAATTATTTGCATGGCAGAAAACAAAACCAGGGCCAGATTCTGATTTGAGGGCCAGATTTGAGTATCCATGTTAGAACATAGATATAACAATGCCATCAGTGAAGTAAATTAGTCCTACTAATGTTATGGTTCATGGGGTTTGGTTTTCTTGTCTGCTGCGATTCTCGTCCTGTTTCCGATTGAGAATCTATCTGATTTTTTCCACATTCCGGTCCGGGGTTTTGCTTTCCCGTGCTCGTTATTAGTTTCACCTGTGCTTTTACCGGCGGGGTATTTAAGATCCTTACTTCCGTGCTTCTTTGTCATTCATTTGTACATTGAGCCAGGTATAGCCCGGTTTAAGCGACCTTGTGATATTAACTTTGTTACGAGGGACTTGCTTTTAGCTTATTCAGGTATAGGATTGTGTTTCCTCCTGTTAGCATTCTGCGCTATTTATTTCTGTGCTGTTCTCTATGAGACAGTGTTTTCTTTTGGTGGTTTTGTTTTGTTTCACCTTTTATCTGACGTTGTAGAGTTTACGTTCCGAGGGTGTTTTCTTTGTGTTTCTAATCTTCTATTTTTAGCACTAGTATTGAGTTCGGGAGATTTAGATTTGTGTTTTATTCGTTCTATTCGAGTTCGTCCTATTTTGTTTGGCTGTTTAGTTGTCAGGAATTAGTTCCTGTTTTTCTTTTTTTTTTGTTCGTGTTATATCTCCCTTATTGGTCCTCACCTATGTGGGTGACTTGTCTGATCTCCCTCACCTCTGCGTTTGAATATCCGCTACACAATCCATCACAACTAACTTTCAACAGCCACCTGAGGGTGAACACATAACTAGCCTTTACCATATACAGAGAGTATTCAAAGCTTTGATGGGCTAGAATTGGTGTGTGACATTTTCTACATAGAAGAGACACAGAAGGTGGGGTTTGGTGTTGATTATGGTTATAATGTCATCATTGTCCAAAGATAATATTTCAGAATATTTCTATAAAGTTTGTCTTTGTTAAGTGCCTCTTTTGTTTCCCTGTGCCCTTGAAGTGGTAGTGCTTTGCACACATTATTCGATTCGTCTGATACCACTTTCACATGCTGGCGGTTTCTTTCTGTGAATGACCTATTCACAGCATCATCATGCAGTTGATTTAACATGGCAACATAAGTATTTTTTCAAACGGAGATCAATGCAAACGTTTAAAAATGTTCAGGCTAATATAATTTGAAGTTATATGGTATAATAATAATAATATTAATAATAATATCAACTGGTTGTATGCATTTTGTGGCAGCAACTTCAACACTGCACCTCTTTTTAGTTTATGTAGCTCTTGCAAGCTTACAGACTAGATATAATGTCACACACATACAAGTTGCTATTTAAACTATTTCATTGTTTATTTTATAACTGAACAGTAGCCTGTTTGTACAGCCGTCGATCTGCCAGCATTTTTCAAAATGGCACTGTTTCCTAGGAGACAGTTGAGGCAAGGCAGTTGATGAGGATTGTTTTGCATTCTGTTTTGAGAATGCAAAACAGTTACTGAATGGTCCTGCCACTAGTGGCCCACTGTAGTATATGTTCACTACTTAATGTTTACTGGTTTTCTACTGTGAAATATGAGAAGAATGATGGTGAAGAGGAGAAAATTAGCCTGATACTGGGATGCAAAAAGCAGGGTACTGAGGTAAATGGACAGTGTACATCCATATGTTATTGTACCATATTTACCATCAGGTAAATGTTATGGAACCCTTTTACTCAAGTCATGGTCCTCGAGGGCTATGAACTGCTGGGGTGCGTCCCAATATTCTTCACTCCCCACCTCCACTCTCCCACTACCACTCCTCTCTTACCCGGAAGTATGCAAAACTGTGAACGTTTCGAGTACAAGTATTTGCATGTACAGTATACAATGTACCTGACATTGCGGTTTGCGTCGACACATTAATTAATATGTAACCATTAATACGTAATTAAGATGTAATCAGCTAAATTAGATTAAAACACAAAGATCCGTTTCCAGGGCATGAAGTAGAGGAGTGGTAGTGGAGGAGGAAAGGTTGCATTTTTCGAATATTGGGACGCACCCCTGGTTTTCACCCTTGTTTTACCTGGGAGTCAGGTGTGAAGACAGTCTGGCCAGTCAGTAGCACAATTACCTGGCAGAAAATAAAAGCAGCGCTGGATTTGGATTTGAGGGCCAGGTTTGAGTATCCATGTTAATAGAACAATGTCATCAGTGAAGTGAATTGAAAGACATGTTAAACACTTTAGGTACAGTATGTACCAACTTACCTACAGATGTTTTGAATGGATATTGATACTGAGAGAAACAGTAATAGAGAGAAAAACAAAATCCATAGATGGATGAGTGGATAAATCAAGTCTGATAATCTGATAATCTACACCATTCAATGAATCTTGCTTGAAGCAAATCGGAAGATCTTCTTGGTATGCCACTTTAAAATAATGGTGGGTTCACTGAAAGAAAGCCAAAAAAGATTTTAAGTAAATAGTTTACATAGTGTAGCGTTACTGTTAAAATCATAATGTAAAATGGTGTTTAAAATTATTGCTAGTTGTAATAAAAATAAACTTTTATTTAAACTGTCAGCAGGACATTAAAGGTCATCTGTCACCTCCTCTATTTGTTCAACATGAAATCAGAAAATATATCGGTTTGCTGCACGCTTTTCTTTTAACTCAGAAGAAAGCAATTTAGCATAACTCTGACATCACCTTTCACAAGCATGCTGCAGAAAGAAAGTCCTATTGGGTCAACTTCTCCCAGTGGCCACAAAGTGTATGCCTTGTAATGAAAATGATCTCGATAAAATTGGGCACTTTAACTGGTTCAACACTGATTTCAAATGTCTAATATTTTTGCACACAATTTTTCAACTTGTGTTCAACTTTGTTCATTGTCGGGCGTTTTGCACATAAAGTTTTTTTTTCTCTCTCTCTACACTGTGTAAAACTAAAAAAGACAATAAAAAACTGAACTGAACTTGAACTCCCTGTCGGCACAACATTGCATGTGATAAAATAATTAAATTGGAAAGCATTTAATATTGCAGGTTTAAATGAGGATGTCTTTATATAAAGTGGCTAAGTAATTTGCTGTTTAGATGTGTTCCTTAAGTTTCTTCGGGACTCAGTGTTTTGTTTTTCAAAGATCTTTTAAGTTTATATATATATATATATATACAAAAGTTTGGTAATGCATGGATACGTGACCAGTATTTGGAACATAGGCCCATATCAAACTTAAATCTCTTTCAGAAAGCAGGGTTGTAGGCTGCAAAATAAATGTAATTAAAATCGCTATCTTGATTATTCTATATACAGTGCCCTCCGCTATTATTGGCACCCCTGGTAAAGATGAGTAATGAGAAATAATTATTTTTAACAAAACCACATGTGCCACAATTATTGGCACCCCTGCATTTATATACAGAATAAAGTCATCATTTTTAATATTTGTTTGCATATCCTTTGCATGCCATGACTTCCTGTTGTCTGTGACATAACAGGAAAAAAACTCAAAAACATAAAGAAATCTCTTGATATCTTATTTTTTGGTACTATTACAAGCGATACAATAACGTTTCTGCATTTGAATGGATTTCTATGGGAATTGGGGGGTGGGACTAGATTTAGTTGGAAATTATACTGGAACAGTATGTACACATGGTTGGCTAAATTGCTAAAAGTCATAAAGGGTCTGACGGTTGATTTTTTATAACCCTTTTTACTTATCATTACCAGGGGTGCCAATAATAGTGGAGGGCACTGTATGTGATCTGAATTGTCAAGGTGGCAATTCAACTGCATTTTGTATGATAACCAAGTAGAAGTTTCCGGCACAATACTGCCGGTGTACTCCTCCCCATTAAATAGAGCATCAATATAAGATTCAGTACTTAATCTGCTCATATTTGTCACTATTGCCATATACTGGTAGTCAGATACATGCTAGCTGGTCTACTATGTGAGACAGTAGCACAAACAGCCTGAGACAGTAGCCTATGACAGAAAAACAGAATGAGCCAACGAAACTCTGCTGATATTGGTGAAGCTGAGACAAATTTTCCCAAACCCGACAGCTAAAAGAACACGTTGGTGCCTCATCCAAATATGTATAGGCTTGTAATGTTATATCTAACAAAAAAAAGTTATCCAAATGCATGTTATGTAAAATTGTGAAATAAACATGTTTTACTAAGAAAATGTGCATGTTTACGAATTATGAGTAAGAATTGTGATCTCAATTCTAAGTCAGATTTGTGCGGCTCTAGTTGTAACTGACTCTTAACAGGGGGGTTCAAACATTGATTTGACCTCATTCTTTGCTTTGTTTACTTGCTTCCTTACAGTTTGCTTAGAGTTGGGATGCCTCCCTCTGGGGTTACTCTATCTTTGTTTGAGATGCCAAATGCTGCCCGTTGACCCTGCAAACTCAGAAGAGCGTCTTGCGACACGCTGAACCACTGAACCACTCCGTAAAGCACTGACACACGCAGCCAGACATGCGTACTTCACCACATACTCCATGACAGGAGTTTGGAGCGATGGCTCTGAACATTTTCAAAGGATATAAAATTCAAAGCAAAGCAATCATAATCTGCTATACAGGGTCATTCACTTTGTTAGGCTTCCCACCACAGACTGTCCTGCTTATTTTCATATTTATTATGTGTAATCTGGGAAATATTGAGTAAACAAATAATGCTGGGAACAGGAACTACTGCCTGCTTTTGACATTTTTAATTAAACATATATGGTACTAAGTATTGTATAATTGTTACCTAGATCAATTGTAATACGATATCCCATTGTATGATTTACACTGTGTCTCATTTTGGTTTGCAAATTCATCATTCCAGAACACAGTATATTTATAAGTAGATATTTTCAATCAGGTGTGTAGTGTCAGGAGTACTTAATAGTGTATATTAGTAGTTATTGGTAACATAGGAATTGTGGCTTGTGTAGAGATTAGAAATTCCACATTAGGGAGCTCTGTGAATCACATTAATGTGACAATGTAATGTATGTAATTACATTGTACTGGATGTTGTTATCAGAAGAGTTCACCCTGAAAATGAAGGTAATGATGTGCTGGCCGTATCATAGAAATCTCTCTGACTTGGTCTGAATGGGTAATTCTACTGAAGCTTTTCAGGTCAAACAGCTGTTATCATCTACTTATTGGAGTACCACAAAATATAATATACAGATGTATGGTAGTATGTAGACTTCTTTATTTAATTTCAGTTGACTGCATATCTTTATGCCATACAGTGGCCAATAAGAGAAAACATGTTATTTTATTGTATCATACACTGCCTGGCCAAAAAAAAAAGTTGCACACTCTAATATTTCGTTGGACCGCCTTTATCTTTGATTACGGCACAGATTTGTCGTGGCATTGTTTTTGCGACAACCTTATGCAACGTCACAACATTTATTTCCATCCAGAGTTGCATTAATTTTTTTGCCGAGATCTTGTATTGACGACGGGAGAGTCTAACCACTCTGTAAAGTGCCAGCACATCCCAAAGACTTTCAATGGGGTTAAGATCAGGACTCTGGTGGCCAATTCATGTGTGAAAATTATTCCTCATGCTCCCTGAACCACTCTTTCACAATTTGAGCCCAATGAATCTTGGCATTGTCATCCTGGAATATGCCCATTGATGGGATAACCTGGTCATTCAGTACATTCAGGTACTCAGCTGACTTCATTTTATTGCTGCGTAACGTTGCTGAGCCTAGACCTGACCAATTGAAGCAACCCCAGATCATAACACTGCCTCCAGAGGCTTGTACAGTGGGCACTATGCATGACGGGTGCAACGGCGACTTTTTTTTTTGGTCCGGCAGTGTATCAATAATGCAAATATGATTATGCATCAGATTTTTTTTGTGGAAAAACATCACTCTAGGTTGTAGGCAGAATCTCTTTCAAAGTGCAGACACATGGTGAGGTGCTGGTTCCCAAGTGAATACAAGTCTCTGAATTCCACTGGCGAGCCTTTGCTTGTGTTGGAAATCAAACACATATCAACAGCATAAAAGATAAGATTGCTCTACACGTGTCTGAATGTTCTTCCCCACAGATATAGGCCATTAAATGTGTGATAGCAGCTCATGAGTTCTCTGTTGCCCTACATGTGTTATTTGTCAAAAATGTAAAAAAAATTGTAATAATAATAATTAAATACTGATCAGATTGTATTTCCTCAGGGATATCTCTACTCAGTGTTTTTTTGTTTATTTGTTTGATCTCTGGAATATGTAAAAGAGATATGTTGATTAGGAATCCAATGTCAAATAATTCTTTGCACGTGAAAACTTGAATCGGTCTCATGAATTGCCTATACTCCATAGGATAAAACCACAAGAGTCCTAGTATCCACCTTTCATGAACAGACTTGCTTTCATACATGGAAACTTGAACGTTTTAGATCGTGAAATAATTCTGGCACTTTTTCAGGCTTTTCCTCAGAAACAGCCACATTTTTTAACGTTTACTAATCACAACCACTTGCCAATTAAGCTAACATAATCACCATATTAGTACCAGGGCTTGTCTGCTTGTCTCAAATTTTCATTTAATTCTTTGAGCAAGAATGATCTGTTACACAATGTACAAGCACCAGATGCCCTACACTTTTATCTTAATGACTTGATATGCTCCTAAACATAGAACATCACATGCTGTCAGAAGATGAGAGCAGAAATAATGAAGATCAAGCTTAAACAACAGAATTTATGTATTCCATTTGCAAAGTCTCTATTACATGCTAAAAATGCTAACACATCTAGATAAGACTTCATAGAAAGAACAAACCTTATT
This sequence comes from Ilyophis sp. 1 JC-2022, assembly GCA_022702515.1. Lineage (NCBI taxonomy): Eukaryota > Metazoa > Chordata > Actinopteri > Anguilliformes > Synaphobranchidae > Ilyophis > Ilyophis sp. 1 JC-2022. The sequence goes on along the minus strand of CM040405.1, from coordinate 42,354,137 downwards.
TGTTTGAGGAAATTATGTCAATAATATGCAAGTAATGCTTTAACATGAAATTAAGATTACAGGCCCCTAGACAGAATTCTTAAATTTCTACGCTGGCTTTACAAAGCTGAGGTTCAGTTGACTGGCTGAGCATTGTGGTGGAAAACTGGTAGACTTGTGCAGATAAAAATATTCATAACGCACAATGGTAAAATGCTACAAAAAAATTCCACACATGGTTCTTGTGAAAATGTGAAGACTTCCGAGAAACAGTTCTGTAATCTGTCGCTTAACTGGTTGTCTCAAGGAATGCACCGGTGTGCATCAGAGCATTACTTCAGCTTTCCATTTCTTAGTGTCGGTTATGAACGTAGGTCAACTGGAGCATGTATTTTGTCATTAGTTGGCAGTCATTTAGGCAAGCTAATCACACTGAGATGTGAAAGCTCCAGCTTAGACAACCTCCAGCTGAGATGGCTAGTGCTGCTCATTTGTTTTTCAGTCTCACCCTCTGCTTAGTTTAGGACATCATCTGATAAAAGCAAAAAAACACTTCATTGCTTAATTGCCTCTCTGTAAACAGGGGTCTTCATAGATCTTCAGAGGTGTTTAGTGTGTCTAATAAGGAAGGGAAGCTGATCTGTGATCTGTGGGTATGTGTACACCTGGTACCGGTCAAAACATGTTGTGTGTGCTTTTTTCATCTGACCTAATCGTATACCACATTTCTCCACTCTGTAGGCCGTTGCAGGTGTAATGACTGGTTTGTGCATTGCATCCCAACTATGGTATCCTGCTCTGTAGAGTTCATTACATTACATTACAGGCATTTAGCAGACGCTCTTATCCAGAGCGACTTACACAACTTACACAGGTTAAGTACCTTGCTCAAGGGTACAACGGCAGTGTCCTACCTGGGAATCAAACCTGCAACCTTTCAGTTACAAGTCCAGTTCCTTAACCATTATACTACACTGCCGCCCCGCGGCAATTCACAACAGGATATTGATGAAACTGCCTGCTCATGCACTAGATTAGAATATGCAAGCAATTGTGTAGTCTTGCACCTCAAACTAATGTACAGACAACACAAAGAGTTTGTGCTTCTGACTACAGTATTCCGTAGTGTTGATAATGTTTTTCGTTCAGAGCTACATGCCACAATCTCCTTAGAATAGGAGTAGATCCTGGGAATCTGTTTATGTTGAATTTCATTCCTAACATAATTTAAACCTCAAAACAATAATGAGCTGATAATAATTAGACTCCTAATATCTACTGAAGGATGATGACATGTTAGAGAAATATCTGCCATGAAGAACACGTATTCATAATTTCTGAATTGATTAAATTATATACTGTGATAGCGTGGTCACCTGGTCACTGAAAAAGGAAACTGGGCTATTTGTAAAAACAAAAATAAGACTTTAAAGACAGAGCAAATTGCAATGAGCCAAACCTGCATGTTGGAATAAGTGAAAATGCTAAATTGTGTTAAAACATCAACACATGTTTCCATAACCTTAACTGATCAAGTTGTGTGTTCAAATAAAAAAAACTGAATAGACTGTAGGTCCCCAGGACCTAGTTAGACTGTTTCTTGTGAAACATCAGCAATTTGAGCTGTCTTCATCATTGAAGCTCTTGCCAAACATTCCCCAACATTCACCCTTCTTGAAGTCACTGAGGTATTGTCTTCTAGCCATGCTAGCTAGTTATAATTGCAGGCATCCAGTCTTGTCCACCAATTTTTACATGACGCTGATGCTGGGATGCTAATTGCTTAATTGTCACATATCTACTCTTTTGACCATTTTTCTTTATAATACACAGTCAGTACATATCTATTTGGTTGCGATATTGGATTGATTTTTATCAACCATACTTTTCAGCATATCTTGTGATTTACCCTGTTTTTAGAAGAGAAAATTTTCATTTTAAAGTTTGACTTAAATCTTATTAAGTTACATTGGGCCTGATTTACTAAGACCTTTAGCAAGTGCAAAACCTTTTAGCATATGCATAACCAATAACATGACCAATGATTGGTATTTGGTATTTGTTTTGCACCAATCATTGGTTGTATTATTCCTTTTGCAGGTTATAAAATTTTAGTAAATCAGACCCAATAAGATTAATTAGATTTTATTGGGCCATAATAAGATTTACATAAAACATTAAAATGCAAATAAATCCATGAAATGTGTGCTGCACTTAGGATTCAATATAACAGTTTGCATTTACTACATGAAAATCACTGGCAATCTGTCCAAGCATAAGACTATTAAGCCTATTAGAGTAACAATAAGTATTGTGTTTTCATTTTTTTTTTTTATTTAAAGCAAAAAAACAACAACTAAAGCTATTCTATACTATACACTTTAATGGTAACATTATTAGAGAAGAAAACATAATTATTTTACACTTTGAAACACTTTAGGACTTAAGTACTGAGGTAATGCTGAATGAGTTTCTGTGGGACATGTAAGACTGCCAATTTCCATAAGAATCACAACTTTAAAACCACAAAACAGAGAGAAAATGTGTTCTATGCCACTCACAATTACTATCACGCTGTGACCGTTTCCTTCTCTGGTTGCCTTTTATCTGAGTAAATTTGTATTTAAAGACTATTACATCATACGCTTAAGAGGAAAAAAGGGTTGCTGACCCAGTTATCTCATGGGCCTGGTAGAGTTATGCTTTTGTACTCCATTTTCCCTGTAACTGTGATTACTGGACAATCACACCATCTAAAATAAAACAACATACTGAAATGATGTCACTACAGTAATGGAGCCTGATGAAAATGTATTTTCGATACAATATAAGACAGTCAACAGGGTACAAAACAATGGGTTAATACCGGTGCAAAGGAGGACAACTGGCTCAGCTGTTATGTGTATTACATGCTCCCTTATGTTTGGGCTGGGGTATTTTAAGTATGTATTTTATTGAAAGGCGCTGAGGTCAGAATAAGGTCTGCATTTTGTTCCAGTAACTTGTTTAAGTTTCACAAATGGAGCCGCGTGGAAATATGACAGGATTACAGTGAATGTAAGAACATATCCTGGGCCATTGCCGAATGGATTTACTGCAGTTGAGTTTGAGAGTAAAATCTGCATTTATTTTTCTGTGGCCTGTGGTGGAAATTGTATGGGTATATTGACAGATGGATTGATTGGTTGATGTATACATTGGGGGCATCACATGAATGTCTGTAGCTGTGCACAGCCAAACACTGACTGACCAAAGAATAACGTTTTAATGAACAGAATTACACTATGTTAGAGCTGTACATTTTAAAGTATGAAAACATTGCAAAAGGATGGCACAGGGAAAACAGTGATCAACTGGTTTCTGAGGCTGTTTGAAGTTAGTGCTGGGAGTGCAAACTGTTTGGGAAGAGAGGGTGCTTTTAGTGTCCTACGTCAAAAGAGAAGAAAAACTGAGTGTAGCTTAATGGATTGTATACTGTAGAGGCTTCTCAATGTACATTGTTAAAGACATTCTCACAACTTCCATTAGAATTAGATAGCAATCCTGTATTTTTCATTAACTCTTACAGCACACTGGCGTCAACACACTGTAGTCTTCCAAGTTGTGTCTCACACTATCCGGTAATGTCTAACTTCAGGTGAGGTGTGTATGCTAGGCTACTGCTCTGCTGTTGTTTATGACATTGCCTGTCACAGTTGCAACAGCGACTAAATAAAAATGTATTAACAACTACCTGAGAAACAGCAGGAGAGACTGAATGGACTTGATATACTTTCTATTGAGAGCGTCAGAGCTTTGGAGCTCAATTTGAAGGAGATTTCTTATGATTTTTCACAACCAATGTGCTTTTAGTGTCTGGTTTCCGATGGGCTGCAGTGCCAGCCTGAGTTGTGCCGCCAGCATGCATCTCAAAATTGTGTTTTTGATTTGTCTGAGCAAAGCTGCCATTTTAAACAGTAAACATTGATCATGAAATTTTGGTTAAATGATAACCATAATCTACATGTGCACTGTTTCTTAGATTAAAAGCACCAGATAATTTCAAGCTCCAAAAGTATAAATAGGGTGGGTGAGGGTGTTTTGAGCGATCTCAGCTCTAAAACAGGCAATGGTTGAATCTTTTAGTTCTAGAAAATGACTTACTATAAAATGGTTTTATGGTGATTTTTTTTGTTATAATCCCCATGTTATAGCAACCTGCCGTGCCAAAACATGCATTAGATTACATTTGTAATGGACACCCTACTGACATTTCAAATTGCCCACCCTGTCAACGCATTCTAGAATCACCCTAGTTGGAGCACCACGTAACACAGTGTACTTGTACTATACTGTAGTTTTGCAGGCAGTGATAAGAATACCCCATATATGAAGGTTAGATCTCATTCAAGATGCACAAACTGGTTTTATTCATGAGGTATCATAGTATGTGGGCACTGTGTAACTTCAACCAATGCTTGTCTGCTTACATCACATATTTAAATATTGCTTCTTAAGGATGTGTTTGCCTTTAGACTCACACAGACAGAGAATCATTTTCTGTGATGAGTCAAAATAGCGCTCAACATAGGAGTCATGAGAGCACAGAGTCACAAGTGATGACGTGCAACATTCTATTCCTTTTAGGTCAGGAATATCTCACTGAAAACAGAGTCATTGACTCATTGCAATGATGTCATGTATTTTACTGGCTGCCCAAATGAAAATGTATTAAGATTACAGTTCACATAATGAATCCAGGTAGTTCAAACAAATTGCTGTTATGATTAAAGTACAGATGAATGTCTTAATTTAAAAGAGCAGATACAATAAAGATATAGAACACAATTAAATGTTGACATTATTTTCATTCAAAGGTTGTTTATTTGCTTTGTACTCAACTGAAACCAAGCAACTAAAAATTAAATTATATTTTCATGGAATATTATAAAATATCATGTCAGTGGAATGTATGTTTGACCTTCACCATTTTGAAATGTTTAAACAGGTTGTTTAGATTTGTGGTCGACTGCTGCAGGTGTGCTGTATCAAACAATGTTCCAGCTCAGCCAGGGCCTGAAAAGTGGAAAACGACACTTGGTTTCCTGTGATAAGATGACATATGTAGCCATGCGAATTAGCAAAACAATTGTTCTTTTTGAGTTTTAACTTTTAATGTTTTACATCATATCACAAAAGAAAGCTTTCAAAGCTTATCAAATAGTTTCATGTATATCACATTAGTTTATGTACTATAGTAATATTAAAACTATGTTTGGGGGGATATGGTGTTCATTTTATTACTTGATGTTATTATTCCAGTAGTACTGCAGTGCCCTGTAAATTAGCCCTGCTTTAAAATATTAATTGTCAGTTTCTTCAGCTGAACTTTACACTTATTTATTATAAATGGGCCTTCTGTGCTGTCTTGGTGGTATATCGCACTTTTGTATTCACGAGACACCGATGGGCTCCACTTTTCACCACTCAACGTGCATTATACATATTCATACGTGCTTTAATACTTGGATGCCAAGTTTTGCATTCCAGTCACACCCGCTCCGCTCCGCTCTTGTGAGAACACTTTGGCAGACAGAAATGCAGCAGAGGTGACGTGGGCTGTGACAACGGACAGAGCAGAAAAGAAGCCGTGTGTTTGAATACACAGTAGTCTCACGACTCGCGGCCTGACAAACAAGCCGTATTAATTGTAAACGGAACGTGTTCCCGAGGAGAATGGAGGCTGAGGGGTATTGTGTGCAAATGTATGAATGGAAACTCGGGAGGAGGAAGGATTCCAGGGAGGTCCCTGCTGTTTTCACGATGATGGGTATGGTGCGCTAAAGGTTGTCACACAAAATCTGAGGAGAAGTACACCTACTGTAAACTTTCCAGGAGCTTTTTAAACATTGCTAGTGCCAGCCCGCGGTGTCAGAGCTGAAACGGGGAGACTCATGAGAAATGTCACACACAAAGAGTTTGCAAGCCTTGGAACAGATTATATGGTTTCTTGTATTTATATTATCTTATGTATTTAGATAACATGGCTTCTTTGTATTTAGCAAGTTAAACACACCGGGCATTATTCATCATGCCATCTGGATATGTGTGGTGTACCAGGGTGATAGGCTGGCACTCGGGAGTCTTCTTAAGCCAGCACTGACCAAATCACTGTAGCGTAAGGTTAACACAGGACAAGCAGCTATTAGAAGATAGCTGTCAGATAGTGGATGATTGCACTGTAAAACAATAAGTAGAATGTATTGAATAGTACAACTAAGTGGAAAGTGTATACTTCATAAAATATGCACATGAGACTGGCTTCTTATCATGCCTGGATAAGGATTTTTCATCAAGGATGACACAGATCATGCTATATCCATGTAAACATTTGTTATGTGTTATAATAATAATATGTGTTATCAAATGATTGCATAGGCTACTTAACACATTGCTTGTTCAATGAGTAAAATAAACATTTTACAAACAGTTCATTGTCCTAAAAAAATTGACAACCAAAAATCTGTTTGTAATAGATGCTGTTAACACTGTATATATTATGTAGGCACAAAACAACTGGTTAACAATTTTACCTTGAAAATGTATGGTTCTCTGTGCCGAGTAGCATTCAATCCTACACAAGTGTTCAAAAGTTCAATATAGAAAACACTTTTCTGAAAGATCTTTGTGTACTTGGAGTTTACATAGCCTTCAGGTCATGGTCATTGTAGACAATAACTGCACTCTGACCAGACCTGTTTGTCTTTGCTGTTTTGTTTTTTGCTGGTTCGTCTTTGCTGGCAATACAAAAAAATGTAATGAATTTTAATCATGTTCAGAATTATTGTGATAAAACATTCCAAGCTGCACGTAGGACTAACATAAATCAAACGTTCTCTTCTGGAAAACCTTGTTACATGGTGTGCAGGACACACACAGTCACCACCTTTTTAGAATGCAAGCTGGAAAATAAAATTGTTACTGTTCTTGAACCCCTTTGACTACAGGCATAATCTTGGGTCTCTTCTGTAAGGTAACCCTTGGCTGTTTGTTTTCCAATAGTCAGAATTACTCTAGGTGTTAATGAAATAAAGTGACAGAAGCTTAAACACAGTGGAAATGTAAGTTTTTTTTTCTCGCCTAAAAGATTAATATTATTATTAGATTATTATACTGAGTTTACTGTTATTTGTGTCGTCTGTGGATTTCCGTGGAACACAGAACATACGGAGTTGTCATTTTTATTGAGCCTATTTTGAGTCATGTTACAAAATTGAGGATCGTTGTTGCTATATCATTGGAATTGTACAATAGTTTATAGAAATAGTATTGTGAGTTTTAACACTTTGTGTGACCAGATCGTTTAAAACACGGTAAAAAAAAAAACACAATGAATGCAAATAAAGTAAACATTTCCAGCCTGTTGCAAGCCATGATTTAGCCCAAGCAGGATGACCAAATTGGTAGGACTTGTGTGGTATGGAAACTGTCTGATGGGTGTTCACCAGCGCCCTCTGAGAAGTTAAGGGAAAAATGCTCTATTATTTATTTATTCATCTAACCACAGAATAACTTATTTCTACTGTTGTAATGTAAGCTATGCTTGAAATCCCTCATGCATGGACAGATGCATTGAAACCATTATTGTTCCTCAAAAATGCAAGCTTCAATTAGCTGCTCAGCATGTGAGACTTGCAACGATGCCTTGTGGCAATATGTGTACTCTTGTAGTGCAGATGTGTCAGATTAGTTCTAGCTGCTTATGAAGTTAAAACAGATTTACTCCCCTATTGTTTCCATCATAGCTTGCATGAGCCTGCTATTTCTGCCATGATGGTGTCATTGAAAATGTGAAAACACAATCAATGGACTGCCACTGTGCATGTCAGATGCATATCTGAGCTGCATGTCGGCCCCTGGATTTTGTGTGCTGGGTTTTCTATACAACTTGGGGGCTACTGTTTCAAAGAAGCTTGTTTTTAGATTGTTGTGAAGATGAACCATGATAATATAATAACTGATTCATCTTAACCTGGGGGGTATTTCACAAAGCCGGATAATTTAGCTGGATAACTGCACTGAGTAAAACCCGGAACCCTCCTAAGTCTGGAACATGGACTGAAGTGAAAAGAGCTGTTCCGGGTTTTACTGAGTGCAGTCATCCAGCTAACTCACCAATCCTGCTTTGTGAAATACCCCCCAGTGATTCGAATGCTACTACCTCACTCGTTATTTTTATGGAGCATACATGAATACACATGTCATTTTCTATGACGCAAAAATCCAGCCCCCCCTGCCATATTATTTCAATGAGGATGAATGGCAAATACCCATCTAGTGATGCCAAACCCTGACCAGTGACCAATACTGGATAGGCAGTTGTTTGATCAAACAAAGTACTCAGCTGGAGTCCTGGATGCTCATTATCACCCAGGTACCAGGTATTGTAAGTGCTCGTTTCTTTGTCCCAGAGTAGCTGTACAAGAATGAGATAAAGGGGAGGGAATTGTTCAGTGGTGAACAAGGGTAGTTGTACTTAGATGGAGTCTGATGACACTGTAATATTGCTTTTTATCACAGACGTACGGTGCTCCAAATATGCCTTATCAGCTCTGTAGGTGTCTGTATGAGGGCTGTCAATCATCACTCTTCAAAGTAAATGTTTTGACTGTATGGTAGAACAGTCTGCATAATACGTTACATTACCGGCATTTAGCAGACACTCTTATCCAGAGTGACTTATACAGACTTTTGCTCAATGGTACAATGGCAATGCCAATCCTGGAATCAAACCTGCAACCTTTAGATTACAAGCCCAGTTCCATACACATTATAGTACACTGCCGCCACAATAAAAATATATAATTGTTACCAGCCAATAATATTTCTGCATTGTACTCTGTTTAAGGGAATCAAATGGCATCTATTTGAATATGATTATTATGTAGCTGTTGATTTTGCATTGAAGATTACACATTTGACCAGATTTGTTAAAAAAAATGAAAAGGAAGCGTTGATGTAAATCTTAAAGTAAATCTTTAATGTGTCATTTCCATGTGACTAGTCAAGTCATGTCAAGTCAGGTTTATTTGTATAACACATGTTAGGGGCGGCTGTGGCTCAGGAGGTAGAGCGGGTCGTCTGCTGATCGCAGGGTCGGCGGTTCGATCCCCGGCTCCTACTGTCCACATGTCGAAGTGTCCTTGGGCAAGACACTGAACCCCAAATTGCTCCCAATGAGCAGGCCTTGCATGGTGCCGCCATTGGTGTGTGAATGTGTGTGTGAATGGGTGAGTGAGAGGCCATTGTAAAGCGCTTTGGATAAAGGCGCTATATAAGTGCAGTCCATTTACCATGTTCATACAACTAAATGCAATTGACTGTGCTTTACTGAATAATGAAAAAATTAAAAACAGTGTATAATTAAAAAAACAGACAATACATAATTAAAAACAGTTTAAAATCAAAAAGATTTAAATATAATACAAACATAATACAAACAAACTACCTGATAAAAGCAAGATTAAAAAGGCATGTCTTAAGATTTTGCTTACACGTTTCCACAGTTTCAGCCATTCTTAGGTTCTCTGGCAGGGTATTCCAGAGGCTCTCCATGTTTCTTAGTCCTGGCTTTTGGAACTGTTAAGAGTTCAGTGCCAGAGGACCTCAGGGATATACTGGGTGTGTATCTTAAAAGCATGCCTGAGATGTATTCAGGTACATGACTATGGAGTGGTTTATAGTAAATCCTAACGTGATGGTCAAGGGATTCTAAAAACTTCAAATAACCACAACATATCACAGAGGGATGTATCCACTACACACCAACAAATATATTTTCAAGAAAATTAAATGTATATTAATATACATCTCAAAATCAGCTAATAAACTCAGTCTTGAAAGGACTCAGGATTATAGGGAGGGGTGTGGTCTAAATCCACACCATCGAGTGCCTTCGACGTCATCCAGCCCTACATGTTTGAACCACAGAACTGTTCTTATACAGTTTATGTTTAAGTAAATGATCTAACGTTAGTCTATTTAAAGCAAGCTAAATTGCAAGGCGACGCTTCACCAAATGCATGTTCCACATAAATCATTAAATAAAGGTAGGTTTTATCAAGTTTTTAAAATGTATTTACAGGCCCATTCATTCATTTTGGTTGCCAATCGAACGAACGACGAGTGAGTGATTAGTTCGTTTCCATGCTGAGTTGTGCAAGGATAAAGCTAATGTCACTAGCTAGCACCACAAAGGGATGGATAAAAAGGTGAAAAATTGGGAGGGATAAAATTGGTATAGGGATAAGGAGAGCAGCAAAAAATAAACACTTTAGCTAACTAACTATTCCAAATCCAAATGCTGATCCAAACGCGGACAACTATTCTCAAGGGCAAACAAAACGAGTGTTTCGTTCAGACTTCAGACAGGAGTTCTTAGTGGGACAGGAGGACGGTTTTATTCACCTCAAACTAAGAGAGGAGTTATGTAATGAGATCAAAGTATGTATTGGTTGAGGTTTCACGTCTACGTATACATGGACCCATTACACCTTTTTTCTCAGCACACAGGAACAACGAGATATAGATAGACTGAAATTGAACGAGTTTGCAATGTCATTTATTCCTCTCGCTTTATTGGTGCACAATACATATCTTAATAGCCATATATAACGTGGTTATAAGCATATTATGGATTTTTCTTGACCATCACTTTAAAATCTATTCTAAAGCTAACAGGTAACCAGTTAACATCTAGAAAATCATTTAACTGTTTGAACACAATTTTTTCCAAAACACCTGCAATCAGGGAACAGTTTACAATGGCTAGAGTGTCCTCAGACACAGGCTTAAAGATAGTCTTGAAAAACGTGGTGGGAATAGGATCGAGAGGGCATGTAGATGACTTAAGTTGTGACACTACTTTGCTCAGCATTTATGTATCAGCCAGACTAGGGCACCAGTACAAACATATTTTCTAATTAACACAGAAAAATATGTCTATTACCCGTCAAGTTTTGTCTAAGCAGGTCTTTGCTCACTTGCTTTTTCTTACAAAATTATGTCAACGCATCTCTTCACTCATTTTATGGGCCAAGTTAACTAATTACTTTGTTCTGTGGTTCGACTAAAATCTTTCATTTTGTTTGCTACAGCCTGAAACAAATTGCTATTTGGATTTTTTCTGCTGTCCATGTATTGCACCATATTTAAGTTATTAAAGGAACAAGGTGTTTACATTCTTTTCATTTGTGGGTTATTAGTGGCTTATGAAACCCATGCTATTCTGATTTTGCTTTTCGGAATAAGGTGTTAACATGGGCTGTATCTTAACCAGAATACTTGAATTTGAAAATAAGATCGGAATAATGCAGTTCATGTAAATGTGGACATTTTCATCTCAATGCAGTTTATGGAGAATAATGCCAAAATTAACAAGTGAGGAGTAGCAGTTATATATGGTAAGTAATATAGGAGTAAAATTAAAAGCACTGTTCTCTTTTCATTTAATGTTCTTTTTATAACTTTATAACACATTTGTTCTGCCCAGTTAAGATTTAGAATTTCATCACCTGATTTCTCCATCATTGACATGCTGACAAGCTTTGCACATTTGATTGAATTATTTTGTGTATGGGCTTTATAACTAAAACTGGATTTATTTAGACCATATTTGTTCCGCTCTGCTGTCACTTAGTGTCATCTCCTGGGCCTGGTTTGTTTGCAATAATGTTTGCTTTGCGTGTTTCCTCATTCAAATTTCACTGGTTCAGTGAAAAAGACCAATAACTCCACAACACAGGGCCCTAGGGTGGCCTATTATTTAATCCATGTATCTGGTATGCTTTGTGTGAGGTACAAAGGCCTGGTGCACCCCCTCAAAAAATGCTTGTGCACATGTCCACAGGAATTCTCGGTGGTTGTCTGCCAGTATAGGAATTACTATCTGTTTTGCATTGAAACAAACAGTCCTGATATCTATTCAAGGCAACTTGCCATTTGGTCAACTGTTACATGTTCTTGTCGAGTTGACATTCTTGGCTACGTCAGTAACCTCAAGTTAGTAAGAATGACCCCTGTTGTGAACTTCAGCAGCAATTATGAAATTCTAAATGTTTTTTTGTTACTTTTGCAATTGACAACCCTACTATCATGCCATCACAATGCCACCGGCACTCATACTGGGAATAATGGAGCAGAATGTGCGCACTCATTACACTTCATGAGCAGTGACTGGCCGATAAGGGCCAGTGTGGGTACAGGTTTTGATTTAGCCCAGCACTACGACACTTGTTTCAACTAATTAAATAATCATGGTTTTCAATCAAGAGCTTGATAAGTAGAATCAGGTGTCTTAGCGCTGAGCTGAAACAAAGAACTGCACCCACATCAACCGGATAAGATTGGATAGCCCTGATTTAAAGCAATAATTCAAGTTCACAGAAGGTGTATTTCTTACTACTGACATTTGGTAACCTGTAGGTATCTGAGGAGTAGCTTACTGGTAAAGTACTTATTCAGTGAGGGGACCCTGGCCTACTGTCCCAGACATACCCCAGCAGGATAAATGTGTATTGCTCTTATTTTTATTGACTGCTATCTCAGCTCATATGTTCTGAGGAAGATGCGGGAGGTACATTCAAATAGCTTTGAATGACGCTATGCAATGGCTTTAGGAGTTTCAATATGTCCTTGTACAATAGAGCTCTTACTCTAATTTAAACATCTGTACAAATACATTCATGACTGATGTTAATGAGTAGCATCCAGGCAAATTTATGCCTGAACAAACAAAATAAATTGCAGAATAAACTGTTTAATCTTTTTTAAGATGACATTGACTGATTATGGACACTGTAGATTTGACTTTGTAGGCATCTGCTATGGACACAGAGGCATTTTCATTACTGTATATAAGCTGAATAATTGTAAATAAGTAGCAAATGTGTGGAAGGTTCCCTTTAAAATAAGCTAATAAGCAAATATTGTGTTGTCTCCTGGAACCCTGCTATGTTCAGAAGGGCTTTTGTTCTTATCTGTATTTATTTAAACGTTTAACCGTTCAACATTATCCATCAGTTTACATAGCTAATCTCACATAAGTTACACTACAGGTCTGTATGCATCAACTGTCACCCGCAGCTTTTAGTACACTTTCTAGACTAAACCAAATTGTTCATAAAAAAGGTAGAAGTAACAAAAAGCTTGGGTTGTTTAATGTATTTTCAAATTAATAATCCTACAGACATTTGTTAAATAACCTCAAAATAATTCAAAGTTCTAAAATAAAGAGGTACTTAAACTAAAACATTGGTTGTAAAAACCTATGCATTTTTGAAAGTGCATTTTTTAGCCTTATCTGGAACATTTAGTAGCAAAATAGCAAAAAATTAAAATATCAGCCTAGATCTTGGTGTTTTGGTATGTTCCTCCTTTTAAATTGAAGGTTATATGACTACCTCGATGGAAACACAATAAGATCAATATCTGCATTGTTTCTACAGTGTACATTGATGACATCTGTTGCACCAGTACTTTCAGGTTGATGTTTCCTAATATATAATGTAAACATATTTGTAAATCTACAGAGCAGAAAGTTACATTACTGGAATTATCTGGATTGTTGTTTAAAATCCAAACATTCTTATGACTCTTTTTTTAAGGGCTTGGTTTCAGATGTGGAGCCCTGGAGTCTTTTACAGGGTTGTCTTGTCTGTCACTTGACAGTTGACTGCTGTAGTTATCCCAGCTTAGCAAACACTTGTGTTATATTTTCCATTAGAAAAACCTGGGGTCACTGGCATGTCTGACTCTGCTAGCCAAAGCCAGATGGGGTTTTCCTATAAACAAGTGTACAGAGAATATTTATACAGGCTGTGGCACCTGACGCCATAACACTCATGACATTCTATTTAGTAGCCAATGTTGCCATAAGTCACTTTGGAGAATTAAGTAAATATTTTCAATATAGCCATGCCATTGTTTATTATAGAATGGCAAAAGCTCTAAATCTTGCCAAATGCTCTGTTAAAAAGTCATTTAATAACAACTTGTCCCGCAAATTGGGGTGTATGTGAAGCCTGTATCTTTTTTATTATTTGCATGTCTATTTACTTTCAAACAAATCTTTTTACACTGGCCTTTCCATTGTGACACGCGTGTGGTTTCATGGGAGGTAAGAGTAAGATCCTCCTGCTCACCCTATTAGATGTTTGGGGACTAATATTTTAGTTTTGCCAAGGTTTAGAGAAAAATAAAACATACCTTTCTTAAATGTATCAATAGTATAATGTACAAGGCAGGTATGGCAGATATATACATATAACCCATATGAAAGAGGTTTACATTACTTCCTAACATTGCCCGTTCCAATGCCTTATTCTTTCAATTTCCATTACTAGTTTGTTCTTCAGAATAGACTGTGTTTATGCCTTTAGACATTTGCAGAGTTATCATTTCTTATGGAATTGTGATGTTTGGAGGTGTTCTTTCAAGGTAGCTCACAGCTTCATTGTGTCAGTGTCACCTGCATGGAAGAACTGGGCCCATCTTAATGTACAACAAATAACACATTAATGTTAAAAAAACAACTAATGAGGTAACCCAACAGAGATAGCCTATGTTGTTATGGTGTGTTCACAGTGGATTTGCACTAGTACTGGCCTTTTTCCCAAAAGAAACCACACTGTGTACCCATATCTATCACCTTCATCTCTGTTAACTTTTCCTAATAACACATTACAATTATAAGACACGCCAAACATTACACTTCCTAACTGCAGTTCTCAAAGAACGATGATAGCTATGGTAACTAAATGAATCCAAAGTAAAGACATTTGCATGTGCAATGAGAGTACTCCCAACTCATTTTTCTCTCTGCCACCATGCTCTTTGCTGTTCATAAAACAAGCTGCATCATTTCTCCGGGGTTGTCATGCTTTAGAGAGAAAGAATCATGCGCATTCATTTCACAGTTAATTAACAAGTCATTTTGGAAGTCCCAGGATAACCCCCCTTTTTGTGTGGCATTAAAATGAAAGTAAAGGAAAACCTCCCATAATTCTGGCAATTGTTCAGCACAACTGGTGGTCTGAAAAAGAAAAGAAAAGAAACAAAGCATTCCAGATTAAACATTATCAGGAGTGAAATAATCTCTGGATGGAGGGGGCATCTGGCCTTGGTCAAGATGGAAACGATTGGCCAGAAGACGACTCTCTGAAAGTTCCATCACGTCGTATCTGAGCAACAAATGCTCGGGGATCAGCTGTTCTGAAACCTGAACTGGGCTCTGACTTACACTGATGATTAGGCAGGGAACTACCTCAACTGCAACCCTTTGATGTTCTCTCTTGCTCTCGAATTTAAAGGGAACATACTGTACATTTCAGGTGATACTAATCAGTGTACAGTGCGCTTGGATCATTGGATATTACACTTAAAACAGACAGAACAAACACAAAACAACTATATGAATATACTGTATGTGTGCTCACTCACATGCTATATCTCTTTAATGTGTTCATGATTTATACACTGTTCATCTGAAAGCGAATAAAAGTAATTACATTTTTCAGTCATTTCAGTTCAGTGCCCTTTTAAAATGTCATGCATTTCTGAGAGCTTGCTATACCAACAGCTCCACTGCTCTCCCTATAATAAGACCATAACTCTCAGTGTGATTTTATCAAACTTCAAGTGTTTGAGCTTGTTTGTATTAGTAATACATTTTATAATTTTTTTAACCGAACTTATGATACTTTGATTAAATCAACCCTTAGGCAATTTCTGAGTGCCTAAGCCTCTTAGAAGATGGTGGCTACCATAGTTCATGGTTAGGTTGACACTGGTTGATACTCATCCTGGTATTTTGACTAAATGTTTATTGGTACATGAAAAACAAACAACTAGTAATTACTTTAAACTTTATTGTACTAGGAAATACCATAACATTTAACAAACATTTGGACAGCATGAACGTAATGGTGAATTACAATATTCAGTACATCTTGAATATGAGCTACATGGAATTGTATTATTGCCTTACATGCATTATGGATATTTAATTAAATTGCACTTGCATAATTAATGATTCACATTGACGAATGGGCGTTAAGTGTGAATAAACAAATACACTGGATCAGCTGCAAATTTAATTAATTTTTTTTAGGAATCATGCAGAATTGTCTTGTGACTGTTCATTCTTACACATCTACTTTTGTTTACACTACATCGTTGACTACTCTATAAAACTGCAGGGAATTCAAAGGGAATTCCATATTTTGACAATTTAATTGATCCCTCCACAGTTTGAAGGCTTATTGATCATTTCCTAAATTGCGGTGTCTAGATATGTCACTTTCTGTGGGATCTAAAACATGTCTGTTTAACTTGGCACTGCATTGCCCACAATTCCTACACACTTGTAGTGTCCACAAGATGAAAGGGCATGCAAAGAAACTACATTTTTCTCATGAGAACGCTACCATCAGAATTGATGCTACCTCAGTTTTTCCTTTCCTGTCGCACCTATTTGAGTAGTAACTCAATACGTATAGCAGGCCTGAAGATTATATAGGAAGAATCTGGGATGTTCTGTGAAAGGTTCTCAACCCATATAGGGCCAGTGGTTTGTTTCTCCACCATGGCACTGTATGTACTGTGATTCCATCGCTATCTGTAACCCTTTCCCCCTGTAGACATACATGAGGAGGACAGAATGTCTTCGTCCTTTTAAAAAAAGACTGTATCCTTAAAGAAAGTGATTATTCCATAACAGAAAAAAGGATAACATTGTGTGTAAACTTGCTATCTTGTGCCTAAACTCAAGTCTTTTAAAGGTTTAAAAAACAGCTTGTGTTTTAAATGTTGAATTGTTTTTTTTATTACTTATTACTGGTGAACAGACCAATTTACCATCAATTTGCCATTACATTTTAGAGTGAAGCTACCCTTTAATGTACTCCTCCATGTGCCTTAAACTACTCCTCCGTATGAGATTGATAACAATGAGCTTACATCTTTTAGTAAAAAATAAATTATAAAACGGGAAGTTTAAAAAAATCACATCCATGTTCTCGCATGAGCATATGGATTAGGTTTCCCACTGATACAATGTACAGTGGAAACTGGAGTGTAATTTGTGTATAGTTATGTAGTGTTTAGATAATTAAAAGTGCAGGTAACACATTTATTTATGTTACTAATCAGTGACAGCAGAGAGAGTAGAATGAATGGATCATTCTGGCACCGATGTGTAGGCGAATTTATCTAACTATATGTGGTCCCTACATCTTGATTGCACTTAAAGCACATGTGTCGGCTCTTAATTGTGCTTTAATGCTGCACTCCTCTCAGAGTGCAGATGCTATCAAGCAGTAACACAGGTCTTTGAAGATCGGTCTCGTTTTTATTGTGCAGATTGGGGGTTTCTTATGCCATGAGCCACTCAGACTCCCCACCCCCTCTAACCAAGGAACAGGCATATGGCTCAGTGGAATAACTGTCCCTTAGGCCACAGACCGCTGTCAGAGCTTCCCAGCTCCAGCTGTCACTCCCTAGTAAATTGCCAGGATTCCATCTCAGGGTGGACTTTTAAGTTTCGCCCATCAGTTAAGGTCCATTAAAGAGAGCATTTCTGAGCTGGAAAGAGAGGGGCGCTCACCGCCCTTCGTTTATTGAACGTAATTCAAGTGTTGTCTTGTGTCTGAAGTCGAGGGTCGGTTTGTTATTGTTCCCTCCACGCGTGTTTACGTGCGCATCCTGTTTCTTTGCCTCCTTAAACCCTGTCCGTCCATATCTGCAGAGTGTGAGGTCTCGTCTCGAGTGTGGGCAAATGTTCCGTCAAGACAGCACTCAAAATCAAACGCCCGTGTCATTGGATGCTGCTGTGAAGGTGACTGTAGATATGTGGTGACATTGGTTTCAATGGTTGTTTGATACATTCATATTTATTCATACTTCTCTTTGAAGGGATTATTCAACAAACTACTACCATTCAAGTTGCATATGGCAGCATTCATGGGAGTCTGACATGATTTAGTACGGTTCATTTAGTTTAGTAACTTTACTAACTTTTGTCTGAGCCATCCCGAATTGACAGACATGTTTAAGCAATCAGAGAGCCCTACAAATAGAATAGGATAAAAAAAAGATTCAATGAAGAATATTTACGTCAATATAAAGGTCCGGATTGCTACTCGTGGATGTTAGAGTTATTGTTTTCTGCGGGGTTTATACTGTGGAGCAACATTATACTGGAAATGAAGATAAGACAAATAAAGTGATCTGTCACCCTAACCCATTTAAAAATGTATTTGAGCTGTCCATTCCCTTACCTGGCTTATATAAAGACCTCTGTGTCTAAATATACCCCTTTTCAACAAAACCTGGCTTTTTATGATTAAATTTTTCTGTCACCTAAGTATGGAGGTAGATTTCTATCAAAAATAAAAAAGCACAAAAGTTTAATTCACAATTGTATTTACCATCCACACACACACCTCTCTCAATTTGTGTTCGTAGATATAATCCACGATTGTATTTACCATCCACACACAAACACCTCTCAACTTGTGTTTCGTAAATCATAATTTGGATGAATGCAAAAATGATATTCACAATTGCAAATAACATTTACAGATATGTTTCCAATGTTCACATGTACAAATCAAAAGCTTGGCTTGCGAACTGGCGAATCTACATTTGCCGATCGAAGGACACCCTTGATCTGCTTGGATTTACGGACAGAATTTTGAGACAAATATTCCGCTGTTTTTCACCGTGTCGATTCACGCTCGCTTAACTTGCGATTCGTAAACTAAACTTCTTCTTCTTGGGTGCTACATAACACGGCGGTGTTCATGTCGGCTCATCAGCGCCACTTTTAGAACAAGTGGCCAAAATTGCACATTATCTTTGAGAAGTGGATTCATGGTCAATTTAATTAAAACAACCGAGTTTTGAGTTTATTTAGGTTATAAAGTTAACCCCACGCTAATCGTGCGATGGCAAGTTTTTTAACAGTCATTACACAAAACTCAGATTGCATGTAGCTAGCTAGCTAGCTAGATTACATTACACAGGGGTAGGTCCGTACACAGTAGCTACATAACTCTTTCACCCCTCATGGAATAGATTATGTAAAACAAACTCAACCATGTGAAGTATTGTAGCCAATGAAATTAATTTGACAGCTATTCTCACTGATACCGATGTCTCCTATGAAATCTTTTATTTTTAATAATTCAAATTGCATGGAGTGCTCTCCTTATTTTAGCTCATAGTGTTCTACTTCCTAGTTCATATCAATGTAGGTACCTACCCCTGTGTAATGTAATCTAGCTAGCTAGCTAGCTAGCTACATGCAATCTGATAGGAGTTTTGTGCAATGACTGTTTAAAAAACTTGCTATCGCAAGATTAGCGTGGGGTTAACTTTACAACCTAAATAAACTCAAAACTCGGTTGTTTTAATAAAATTTACCATGAATCCACTTCTCAAAGATAATGTGCAATTTTGGCCACTTGTTCTAAAAGTGGCGCTGATGAGCCACACACACACCGCCGTGTTATGTAGCACCAAAGAAGAAGAAGTTTAGCTTACGAATTTCAAGTTAAGCGAGCGTGAATCGACACGGTGAAAAACAGCGGAATATTTGTCTCAAAATTCTGTCCGTAAATCCAAGCAGATCAAGGGTGTCCTTCGATCGGCAAATGTAGATTCGCCAGTTCGCAAGCCAAGCTTTTGATTTGTACATGTGAACATTTAACATCTGTAAATGTTATTTGCATTTGTGAATATCATTTTTGCCTTCATCCAAATGATGATTTACGAAACACAAGTTGAGAAGTGTTTGTGTGTGGATGGAAAACACATACTTGTGGATTATTTTTACGAAACACAAATTGAGAGGTGTGTGTGTGTGGATGGTAAATACAATCATGGATTAAACTTTTGTGCTTGTTTATTTTTGATAGAAATCTACCTCCATACCTAAGTACTTAAGTAAATGTTATTCAATCAACCTGATGCTTATTTTTGATGCATAGCAGTGTCTGCTGCAGCACAGAAATTACTTTTATAAAAGCATGCTAAGACATATCAAAGAATTATAAGTCTATAGTCCGTTGCTAAATTTCTGGGTTTGATCAAGGCCATGGCAATACAGACTCTTAAGAGTACTATCTAAAAGTTCACCTAGAATTTTCCAATGGAAAGAGTTTATATTATGATCTTGCTTACAAGGTACATACAAGGTACCATACTCATACTTTTAAAATGATAACTGTTTAATTGGCTCTTTTCAGTGAACAGTAATTATTGAGTCTGTATAATCCAAGCATTATACAAAATGTATAACTTTGTCATTTCTGAACAAAATGTACCAGTCAAAAAATGTTTACACTTTTAGTTTTTTTACTCTAGTTTATACTTCCCTTAGCCATACACAATCTGAACATACAAATGTAAAAAAATTTAAAAGTGTGTAAACTTTAGAACAGGGAGTTGAGCTACAGTATTTCTAGAATCCCAGGCTTTCTTACAGTCTGAAACAACCAGGGACACACTATCAGTATTAAAAGGTCAATTTTACACATGGACAATAGGCTCTTATGCACTTATTATTTTTGAAACAGCTCATTTTTCCTTCATGCTTTTCTTGCGTCAGTGAGAAAAGGTTAATGTGACTTTTGGTCAATGTGACTTTGACTTAGAACACACCGTATGTTTCTGACCTCTGATCATGCCAAGATACTTGTTATTACAGGCTTTATGATTCCTGTTGACGCACTGAAATTATGCTAAATGTATACACAGCTACTTTTCCAAACCCTTGTTAACAATCATCTGGAATACTGTAACGTCTTGCTGACCGGCTTACTGGCCTGTGCAACTAGACCACTGCAACTGGTCCAGAATGCTTCTACCCTATTTACACATGGCACACAATTCACTGGCTGTTCATGGCTGCCCACATTAAATTAAAATCTCTCACGAAGTTGCAAATGGTACTGCCCCTTCCTATCTTCAGATAATGATGGCATATGATAACACAGAACACATATTTGCCATTTTCTATCTGTAACCACAATAAATAAACATCAAAGACACACATATGTATGTATGTATGTACAGTGCCCTCCACTATTATTGGCACCCCTGGTAAAGATGAGTAAAAAGGGTTGAACTAAAGAAATTAGAAAAATCCAACCTTTAATTGAACTAAATGTATTATGAGAACAAAAAAAACCCATGTGTTCCATACTGTTCCAGTGTAATTTACAGCTAAATCTAGTCCCACCCCCTAATTCCCATAGAGATCCATTCAAATGCAGAGACGTTATAGTATCGCTTGTAAGAGTTTTTGAAAACCCATGAGGATAGTTGCTCTATGTATGTATGTATGTATGTAGTATGTATAAAAAACACAAATTCTTGAAAGTCCTTGAGGATAGTTCCTGTAAATAAAAATACATCATTTGTTTAACTAATTGAATTTGGGTTTCATCCTCAAAAAGAAGCTACCTCTGCTATGAGGGCATATCTACACCCAGTAACCAGGTAGGCACTTGTCCTACCCAGTGATTACCCAGTACTCAGTACACCCATAGGGCATCTATTTTCAGGCAGCAGTGTAGCATAATTGTTAACAACAAATTAAATATGCGTTTGCTGATATGCTAACAGTTTTAGAGGATGCATTCTGCTATGTGACAATTCAGAACTTAAAGCAAAGAAACATGACCCCATTTTATGATTTACAAAAAAAGCTTGCTGTTCACATGATACTCCATACTGAAGGAATAGTACAAATTTAAAAATGACATATTTTTTTGAAAAATTTAAACCCACCAAGAATTACAGAAGCATGTAAAATCAAAAATCCAAATTTAATTTGACATTATCCTTGTCTTTGTGTAGCTATGCTTACAGAGGGAGGACATCTATAGGCCCAGGTTGTATGACCGTAGAGAAGAAGATTGAACTGAATTGAACTGATTGCTGAAGGAGTAGAAACTCAATACTGCTTTAGGACTAGTAATATCACTTTTTTAAGATGGCATCAGATTTCCTTCAGGTCTTGGCCACCCTAACATGTAATAAACTGCCCACCCGGCTCTGACGATGCAGATGTTTTTATTGCATAAAGTGACTGAAAGAATTATTGGCCTTTGCGAATCTAAATGACTGTCTAAACACAGCTTATTAAAGAAAACAGAAATGTGTGTTTGTAGTGCCCTATGGGGTTTGTTTCTGTAGATGATGTACTGTACCCAGGCTAGCAATAGAGAAGGCCTGTCCAACAGTAGATGAAGACCTCATCATATTTCTCACAGACACACTGTGGGGACTCCCAAAGCTACCGAATTCTGAACTTGTGTGTTTAATATTTACTGGCAGGTGGAGACTATGCAAAGGCCTGCACTTCGTACATTCTGTAAATTAATAAGTTGGCTGAAGTTCTTGAAGGCTCAAAAGTTCTTGAAGACATGTTCGTAGGCTCAAAAAGTGTGCTTAAGTTTTCCAAATAACATCTGATTAAGCTACACGTTCTGGGAACTGCAGAATGTCTTCCGGCTAAAAACTGATTCAAAAGAAAAGAAAACAGATTTTCTCTGCTGGAACAGCATGAAGGGTCTTTCACTGTCAAAATGAAAACAAATAAAAAAGAACAGGCTCATTTCTTAAATCTACACACAGACACTGATATTGGTGCATTAATCGGTGCAATTTATAAAAGTACTTTGCAGGTTTCTACGTTGTGTTTTTTTTTTCAGGTTACATGAAGTACATTTGAATGTTTTGACTTCTTTTTCAGTCACACATATTTCCTATTCTATGCTTGTATGCTGAAGGAGTGAAGACATCCACATCCATTCCAATTATATTCCACTGTATTTTTAATGGGATTCCTGTCCTTTTATCATGTGACACATGTTGCTGTGTGTGGACAGCGGGACTGATCGTGGTGACCTGTGTGAGAGGCCGTCCAGACTGCATCCAGGGCAATGAATGGAGCGGTGGCCACTGAGCCGCCCGCCCAGGATGAGAACACGGGCCAGCACAGCCGTGCCAAGGCAGAGCGTCTCTCTGACAGCGCAAAGAAGATGAGCCTCCAGACCAGCGCCCAGCTGCCCCCGCTGACTGAGAGGAAGAATGGTGAGTCATGCCCGTCACCTTCATCTTCTTTAGCATGCAGCATGTTCCTGTTCTTCTTGTGTGTTTCACTTAATATATCATCATTAGCCAGTGCTTAAAGCTCAAGCATGAGAACTTTGAATAAAGATACATGTAAATTTATTTACATTTTGAGAACTTTTCAGTCTCTTCACTGCGCCCAGGTGCAGCATATTGTTTTGCCTGCATGAAGCTTGTAGAGTGTTTGGCCCTCATTCGAACCAACAGTATCCATGTTGGTTTATTCCTGTGGCCTAGTACACTTTTCTGCTTTGGCTTTTCTATAAGGTTATCAAGCTTGTCTACACACATAGATGTACCAGTATAGTGAACCAGTATAAAGTACACCAATTGATTGACGACTGATGAGAAGCATTGTATTTTCTCAAGATGAACTTGATGTAAAAATAAGTAAAATAATTCCATCTGGGTATGTCATACTTGATAACAGGCCCAATTTGTTTTAGGTCCAGTAATGTGTATTTGACAAATGCAGTCTTCCTTAATGTGACCAGGGCTGTTTTGTGCTGAAGGGGATACCCCAATACATTTAATTTTGAATCATGGTAAATGATTTATGCACAATGCGCCGCATTGCTGAACTAGGTTACAGTAGCCTGGGCCTACCATTTTGTTTATCTTATTTCTTACCTTAATAATTCTGGGCCAATTACAGTAGCCTATATGTATGCAGCTTAAGTGATACGTTTTGCAATGACAAACAGTTACATTCACAATACTTACTGGCTTACATGCACCTTTATTTGATTTACATGTATCTTTATTCAAAGTTCTCATGCTTGAGTTTTATACACATTCTGCCATTTTAAACTTAAGGTAACTATTAAACCCTGGATTAGCATGCCCTTTTTTGTTATTGGAAGATTAATTTTTATGATGTCACAATGCAAAGGAAATGTCAGCTCTAGTTTGAGAATGAGCATGCTTTGTGAGGGCTTCTGAACATTATACTTGACTTGTAGTAAATAACTATTTATTCTCAGTCCATACATGTGTTATTCTTCCCAAGTGGATGTACCATCTTTCCAGCATGTTAGCTTCAAGAGCTCTCCTCTCTGCATTTACCCTGTGGGCACCAATAACTGCAGTTAGTTGGGCATTGCTAAAAGGGATTTGAAGGGAAGAACCCAGGAGTGCCATAGGAGTGCACTAGTCTGCATATGTTTGTATTACAAAAAACAGGCAGAAAGAAAAATCAACACTACCAATGGAAGCTTGTATTTGCCCCTGAAATATCAGGCTGTCACTAATCACTTGCAGGCTAATAGGTAAAAGCTATAAGGCTGTTTAAAACATTACATTAAAAGGGATGAACTGGAGCAAAACCTTAAACAAAGGATGGATTGCCATGTGTGTTTATTTTGTGTGAAGTGGTAGGATTTAGTTCTTTTTTCATTAAGATATCAAAAACAGATTGAGTACAACAAAAAAAGAAACAGTAGTCTTGGTTATTGAAAGTAAAAAGGATTGGCGTGTGAGTTGATTCGGTTGACAGGAACAGTATAGCTAGTACACAAGTGTCTTGGGGCCAAAACTGTTTAAAAGCCAACAAAATAGGAATAGTCTTCTTTAAGAAAAGTGTGTATTTTTGCCAGCATACATACCAGGTAAATAGGTAAGTATGCAAGGCACAGCTTTGCCAAGTAACTCCTCCGGCCAGATAAAACAAAATTGTTTGAACATTCTATTAAAACCAGCTGATGATTAATCCATGCTGAAATATCAGTACGCTCTGCTTTTCAACTTCATAGCCTAATCAAACCAGCTTAAATGCCACTAGAATCACAAGGTTTGAGATGAAAGTATGTGAGGAATCCTATGATATAAATTTTATTTTTAGAATGATGTACCCATGGACTCATTGCTCATGGTGAAAGAAGGGCAGCATATTCTACTTCACCTTTAGGGACCGCTAATCTTTCCATGATGTCATGTGTGGCAGTAGGATGAAAGTAAATGAAAGAGGTGGCTGAACATCTTGACATGCAACCATTATTTATGCATTTAAAAAGGTTCAGGGCAACTACAACGTGAATTCCCATACTTCTGCCAGAATGTGAACAAACTACAAAATGAAAGCACAAAGACATTGAGCTAATTTATTATTGTTTATTATATGATAATTATATGATAATTCCCTGTTCATCTATGCTTATTCTATATAATGTAGTATGTACATCCTAGAAGGTAACGTATGTTTACATACATAATTGTATTCGAATGAAGAGATGGAGAAATATATTCATACAGTAATACACTCGCTGGCAGGGCAGATTTTTAAAGCAAATCTATGATTAGAATAATATGATTATTATGATATTCTGTGCAGTCGAAATATGAATAGAAATATAGCGTTACTAGCCACTCAAAACCAGATGTTCTAATTATTTGCATGATCTAGCAATGTGGACATTTGTTTTCCATGCTTCTGTTTCTAAAGTGAACCTATTGTAGACTGTTGCTCCCGTGTCAGTTCCTACAATTGTGTTTGCTCATATGGGTACACATGTCTGCTATTAACAAAATATCTTACTGACAGATGAAAATTAAACTGACGAATTAAGCAACCAGTGTGTAACAGTAATTAATCAATGTGCTTAAAATAACATAGACATTCACTGAGAATTCTTGTCAGCAGTGGTAGTTTAAGGATTTAAATGTAAACAGAGTTGACATGGCTTATAGGCTACTGTATAAGCAAATTTACTTACATAGGAAATGGTCCACTGAAATGATGGGTCTTTTTAAAATGATGTGTGCAGGGCGTAGTAAAAAAAACAATACAAACAGATTGACCAACAAAATATATATACTATGTTATTGTACACACTAATATAGTAGGCTATGAACAGATTGGGGTCTGTTCAACTTCAAGTACATATTTTTGTACACATGAATAATATCTTGTATTATATTGCCAAGTCTGAAGGAACTATAGATTACCTTGTTAACTAGTTGTAAACATTAAGAAGACACAATCGCCCATTCAAATAAGTTAATTTAGTTAATTTAGCATTCAAATAGCTTCTACCCCAGACAATTTAGTTCAAGTACATTAAAGCTGGTATGTCCATATGCAGATCAGAGCTTCAGTGGTCTCTGGGGTAGCTTGGGGAAAGTATTTCCTGTTTAATTACTATTATTAACTTCAGTGGGAAAATACAAAAAAGTAGTTAAATCCCTTTGAATGTATTTCATATGTAACATACGTAATATCTTAAATGGCTAAAGTATAGAAAATTACTCTATTTTTAGAAAGTATCTGCATCATGCAAAATCACATTTGTGAAATCCAAGGAAAGTGGTGTCTTGAGGTATCTTGAGGAGAAGAAAAAAAATCACAGCCATACATATGTCACTCCCACAAGTTAAATGTGACAGGGCAATAATAGTGGTATATTTCATTGTCATGGGTAAAACATAAAACATGAGATTCGCACATTACACAAAGTAGTCATCAGAGCCTTAGGGCCATATCACTGTCGCCAAAAATAGTATTCGTTCGGACATCCGCACGGACCTGAAATACATCATAGCAGAGCCAAAGCCGAGGCACTTTTTTGTGACCGTGAGGACCTGTCCGCACAGACCTGTTATTTTGCCTACAAGTGTTCCTTCTGCGTACCGTATGTATGCATACCGTACCTTCCATGAATGATGCCATTGTTGTTTGCAACAATGATGGGAAATGATAGTCTACAATAAGATAGTTTACAATAAGTTTCTATTGACAGACGGGTTTACTGCAAACCACAAAACTACCAAACCTGGTGCAGATAAAAAATATTCCATTATAAAAAATGTTAAAAATTCCACAAAAACTAGAAATTCCACTTGCACCCAGGCGCTTTTGTGCTTGTGTTGTCACCAAATTAGGGCCCTAAGTGTCTTATGGCTCTTTATATCTTCATGTCAGAAATATGTAGCTAAAAATTGCGGTATTTCTTAATTCTGGCAAAAGCGCAAAAGACTGTAGCCATTTTGTTGTTTAAAGGCATACTGAAGTTTGTTACATAATATTGTGTAGCTACCTGGCCCCGATATCAGTCATAATATTCACGCTCATCTTCATGACTTGCTCCAGTGGTCAGCAACTGGCCAACGGAGAATGAGGTTTTTTTCTCTCTCCATTCACCTACATTAGCACATAAACTAATGCAACCAACATGGATTATGCCGGTATATAAAATCACGACATCCAGAACTTTTTTTATTTTAATGATTATCTAAATCTGTGATTTAGTTTAGAACTCCATTGTTTGCCATCATGGCCTTTGTTTGGATTGGTCTACCCATTGCACATCACATTGAATAAAAAGCATTGAATAAAAAGTAAACCAATTAATTGTGAAACAAAATCTAATTTCCATAAGGTTGGACAATGTTTTAGTCACAACATCTTCAATTCTTTAACTATACACCTCACTTTGATTATTTCCTGGTCTTTCTTCACTCACTCTTAATGTTCACTACCTAACAGGATAACACAGTGATATGCTCAAATGTGCACAACAGAAGAAAACCACAAATAAATAATAACCAGATGTGTATAAACACAAAATAGAGTAGTTCAAATGTGTTTCGACCAGTGAAAACACACACGGCTGGCTGGGAAGTCCAGCTTCAGGAGACCCACAACAGTTGAAAGCATTTCCTATACTCTGTTTTATGTTTATAAACATCAAAGTAATTATTAATTTGTGTTTTTTTTCTTCTGTTGCCTACAATTGAGTGTGTCTATTGTGTAACCATGCTAGGTGGGCACTGCTAATAAACTTTGCTCTGTTTTTGCATAAACCATTTTATTTTTATGGTGCAAGCCCTGGGCTGAAATAAGGCTGAAACCCTATTGTTATTGTTATTTCAAATTTTTATTCAGCCTTCTCCCCTTTTCCAGAAAAATGGCCATAATTCTTTCAAACATTTGTCACGTTTTATGAGATTTGGCAGGTAGGTAGAGGACGTAAAGCCACACCCTCACAGCAATTTTGATGCAAAAATCCATGAAGGGGGCGCTATAACAAACAGTAAATTCAAAACTTTGAGAGGCCATAAGTTTTGAACTGTGTCGTACACAAAACCAACGCTACCAGATATGTCTCCTCAAGATAAAAATTGATGCGCTGGATTAGATTTTCCACCATTTTCTTCTTATGAACCGTAAGTCTGAAAATTGGTACGTAGCATGATTGTACTGTTCCCCAACACATTTGTAAAGGAAAAGTTCTCTCATCAAAAAACAAATGCCCTAAATGCAAGTTAATCAGTATCATGAATAACTACATATGTAAATAAGGCTATGTCAGTCATCGTTATGCTAATTATTTTCTGTTTAAGCAGTTTTGACCAGCAACAGATCAGCTTAGAATGCTTAGCTTGTAATAGATGGAATCAGGGCAGGCTAACATCAATGCTCCTTTTTTTTCCAGAGCAACTGCCATACAATTTTGCTCTTCAAGCTGCTAGTCAGTTCATACCAATGAATGCTAATTAGGCAATAGTTAATTTGTATCTGAATAACACAAGCACAGATGTTTCCATAATATCAACAATAGAGAGCAAGAGGTATGGGTAGCGTTTGTCAGTTTGTGATATACCACAACAATATGCAGTGGGAATTATCTCGGTTTTGGACTTAGAATGCATGAAAACAGTAAAACTGAGCAAACCAGCAGGTTATATTTATATAAATTTAAATATAAGTAGCACTGGCATTTTTGTGTCAACAGAGTCTATTCACAGACACCATAGTTGTCTGCATCTTAGCTAGCAAGCTAACGTTAGATTGTTTGCTACTAACGCTCACCAGTTCATGCGGTCTTACAAATATTAACATTAGCATATTATTAATTGCTGTTTTATGAATAATTGTGTAGCTACGTTTGATACAAAATATATTTTTTTATTTGTCCCATTGACTTATGCATAAAAGAAGCAAAGAACGCAGTGCAGTTTCATCTGTGAAAGCATTGCTATGAAAATTTAATTGCCGTGAAAGCAGTCCTGTGTTAAATATAGTTTTTTGTATAGATCGTTTCAACTTGTCACAAGCATGCTTTAAAAAAAAACACACAAAAAAAACATTTTGTGCCCAATACGGGGTTGAGCATATCAAATCCCCACCCCAAATTGGAATAGCCAATCATCTGCAACTGCATCCGGGTACATTGCATGAGCCCCACTGCTGATTCGGGAGATTGTAGACATCCACGGTTCTCCTCCGAAATGTGGGGTCGCCAGCTACTTCTTTTCACACCGCAGACTACAGCTAAGCTCGCATAGATGTCATGCTTCGTGGGTTTTTCTTTTCTTTTCCATTGCGGTTCTCGTCCTTATTTTCCGATTGAGAATCTATCTGATTTTTTCCACGTTCCGTTCCAGGGTTTGCTTTCCCTCATCATTGTTTTCACCTGTGCCCTCTACCTGCAGGGTATTTAAGTTCCTCATTTCCGCTTCCCCGGTGCTTCTTTGTCATTCGACATTGCATTGAGCCAGGTATAGCCAGGTACTAGCGACCTCTAATTAAACGCTGTTTATGTTCACAGGGGATTTGCTATTAGCTTTTAGTTCAGGTATAGGTATTATTCCTCCTGGTAGCGTTCTGTGCTATTTATTTTATTCTTTGCTGTTCTCTCTGAGACAGTTTTCTTTGTTTGTTTCGTTTTTTTAAAACTCTACCGGCCCTCCGAACTTATGTGCCGAAAGTGTTCTTTTCTTTGCTATGTTTCCCATTTTGGCTCCACTATTGAGATCGGGAGATTTAGTTTGTGTTTCACTCGTTATTCGAGTTCGCCCTATTTTAGTGGGTTGATTTTCGTTTGGCTGTTTCGCCACAAGGAATTAGTTTCCTGTCTTTTCTTTCTTTGCATTTATTTTGTTATTCCTTTTATTGGTCCTCATTGTGTGAGTGACTTGTTTCTGATCCCCCTACCTTCGCGTTTGATTATCCGCCACTAATATCTATTACAATAGATCGAAGGAGTCGGCAGAGGCACCTTTCATATGAGGCTTTGACTCTAATTTACGTTCACCCAATCGACCAGCAGGCATCGCTAGATAGCAATGCACATGGAACTATACCCGTCTGAACCCTCCCATTCCCTGGGTGATGCAATTTCCAATTGCGCGTCACCTTATGGAGCTACCAGCCACAGTTGTCACAGGCATTGTCCGGATTCGATCCGAGACTGTGGGGCTTATCCATGCACCACAGTGCGGTTCCTTAACCGAATGAGCAATCCAGCAGACCAAAAGCATGCTTTTTTGTCGTGATAACTTGCTAATTGGGACGGTGAACCGATTGCAGACTTGAGGACAACAACAAAGGGACATGAGGCGTTGCATGAAACACGACCAAGCAATCAACCAATGTTCGTCTTATGGTATCTAGACAATATCTGATGTGCTATTATCTATATTAGCTGAATGCTATTCACTATAGTGCGTGCCGCAAGCACATAACATAAACTTTTAATTCATCAAACTTTATTCCAAAGACCTTAAGCTTGGAACACAATACACTTTTACTTGTCTTCATGCATGTCCATTACAATAGGACTCTACCTTTAATTGCCGCTTGTGGCTGTATTCATAGTTGTATTCTCTAGCAACATCACTGAGACATACTGCTAATTTTGATAGCATTTTGTTTTCTTATCAGTGGAAAATTTTATTTGGTTTAATGCTCATCTTGT
Organism: Ilyophis sp. 1 JC-2022; assembly: GCA_022702515.1. Lineage (NCBI taxonomy): Eukaryota > Metazoa > Chordata > Actinopteri > Anguilliformes > Synaphobranchidae > Ilyophis > Ilyophis sp. 1 JC-2022. The sequence continues at coordinate 42,323,286 of CM040405.1, read as the reverse complement.
TTGCATGAGAGCTTGATAAGATGTAATTGTATTGCTACCTCAGGTTTCTCATGGTTTTGGTTGACTGCGGTGGACCTGTTGGCTGCAAATCATCACAAGCTGAGGTGAAAATACACAAACTAAAGAACTAATGCATGCCGCATCTTTTTTCTCTAGTTCACAGATTATATTGACATCATAATTTGCCTGAAGAAGATTTTTTGAGGTTCTGTATATGGAAATAATGAAACCAAACCCCCGCAATGCCCAAAGGTAATTAATTCTGATGAGACTGTGTATTGTGTGATCAAAATGCTCCTCTAATGTCACATTTGTTACTTGTCCATCAGCTGAGGACAAAATGTTCCAAAATAAAAAAATGTCTTGAAAATCATAAACATATGGTCAGTGGAAAAATAATGTGATTATTTTGCCAAGTAAATAATGTAGTAGGCCTATAACTCCCAATTTTCACTGTGGTTTCTTTAAGCTAAGTTAAGTTCTTTAAGCTAGTTACAGATCTGTGTGAAATACATTTTGCATTCTACGTTATTAAATGGGTTTGATTTAAGGGTTTTTTAAATGAGGTGAGCTGACTTTTGTGTTTGATGTTGGCATCAGTGCACCGACCAACACCTGCAGTAAAAAACGTGATACAATATGAGTCTTGCGTTGCGTGCTGCTTCTGGAAGGTGCTTTCAAATGCATTCCGTGCTGATTTTTTGGTGACTATCCATATGCTGAAATGCATATGAATATAATTGTGCCCTGCTTGGAGGGCTCAAAGAGGCAGCTACAAAGAAATAATTTCTCAGGTTACCAGCCTTTTCACTTCAGCAGATTAAAATATAAGCATGACCAAAGAGGTTGTCATTAATAACAAGGCTTAGGTACGTAATCTCTTCGCATATAAATTAACCCCTGGAGTTCTCATGTGATGTTGTTCCACAAATGGTATACTGCTCAAGTTTTAAAAAAAGATTTTAACCTGGGTAAAACTGGACAAATGCAGGGGTGAAGTGGATGACGGGATAATTCCAGTTTTTTTTTTGTTAATTAATTCACATTTTTGCTTGGAATGGCCTTATAAATGAATGCTTAGACCTTCATATGTATTCTAGTTTATTTTTAAGTATCTTTAACATGGTGATGTTATGAGCAGCACAGATTAAAGAAAATAATAGTTCTGACATGTTTTAATTAAGAAACAGCCATATTTAGTGCCAATGAGTTTTCCTGATATTCTTTACATGCATATTTCATCCATGAAATTACGTATGTGTTTATTCATCATTTGAATTACATTTACACTTTTGGAAACCTTTAATGAAGCTTGCTTTAACAATACTGCATGTTTTATGGCAGTTTATAGATTGCACTAGTTTTAGGGCATTTTTTGGGTTTAGTCAAACAGACCTCACGCCAAAATAGTCCGTTTTTTACAAGTTTTTTATGACAGAGATTAAAATAAAGAATAAAGAAAATTAATTTGAGATGGTAAAACACAAGAGTAGAATTCCCATCTTTACATACAGTGCCATCAATTGTATTACTTTTGAATAACATTATTATTATCATGCTAAAACATTATTGAAAATAATACTGAGGTCTGATCTCAGGCACATAAATGAAGTATCATTACTGTTGTTGCAAAAATGTTATTCACATGGCAAAGGGTTCAGTGGTCTGGACATTGATGCTTATTTTTGTTGTAAGCTTAAAAAAATCCAAACCCACAGCCAAGAGTTGTTCACCTATTAGGAATGTACAGTTTGAATCTGGTTTGTTGCTAATATGAATAAGAAGTATGGCGCTGCAGTATATTGTGAAGTGATGGTAGCCATGCGCTGTAGTAATGTAGTAAATCATTGAACATTTAGAGTACAGACATGTGGAGGAGCTGTTGCAAGTCAATAAACTTGCCCTGAAATAAAAGAGAGGAAATCAACGTTGTTGTCATGTACTTGAATTTAGTGAAACACTGCAGATTGGTGTGTTCCTGAATATTTTGTAATTGGCCGTACAAATATGTCAGTTTTTAAGATGCATAGATGGTTTTTACTGTCACTGTCCCACATCACTGCCCTCAGTGGGACCAGAGCAGAAGCAGATACATGGAAGGTTGGATAAACCAGTAAAAATAAATGTATAAGCATGGTGGCAATTTCAAAACGTGAGTATGCTAAAGTTAATTAATTTATCATGAAAATGCTTATTTATGACATGATGATTTGTTTTCACTGGTTACAGTATGACATATTATATTTAAATATAAACATTACCACAACAATAAATCAAATAGACATGTCAACAAATGTCAAAAAAATATAAAAATTAACTCGACTCATCAAGGGCAATGTTTTAGTATTAGCATTCATGAAACACAATGACTAGGCAACAATCACTGCATAGTTACAGTATGTGAACATATCTGAATATCTGTGACATTATTGACATTAAAACTGACATCAACATGATGTTGATGGATAATATGTCAGGAGGCAGTTATGTGGGAGATATCTTACATGAATGGTTATCTTTATATTTATGAATGCTTTGTATCAGTATATCTTAAATGACTTTGTCTTGATCTATTACTTATGTAGAACAGGGATATAAAGATCCATGAAGGTTTAAGAACCAGGAGATGGCACCAGTGCTGTCTATTTGAAACAGTAATCAGGTGCCCTGGATAAGGCAAATAGTCATTGTGTGTGTGTGTGTGTGTGTGTGTGTGTGTGTGTGTGTGTGTGTGTGTGTGTGTGTTTGCATGCATATAACTTAAAGTATAATTTTGTGTTTGGAACTTTTAGTAGTGCAATTATTTGCTTAGTGTTATCAACAATATGCTAAATTAATAAACTTATTTCAATTCTTTGCTTTGAGTATTTTTTTTATTCAATTGCAAAGTAGCAAATCACCCAGAACAAATCTAACAATTTACAAGATTTGCATTTAGTGATCTAGAGCACTGATAAGAAATTTGATTTGTTTAGGGGGAATAAAAACAGAAAAGTCTGGAATAAATGAGAATGTGCATGCATACACACAAACCACAGCAAACTCCCTAATGGTTACCTCTGAATAAGTCGCTATTTGTTAGAATATGTTTTAATGTGATGATTTAATGCCTCACATGTGAAAAACAATATTTTGAAAGAACGATCAGATCCGCAGCAGTGCATAATTACTCGTTCGGCATTAGATACAAAGGGAGGGAGATGTGGCTGTCGGACGTTAAACGTCCGAAGCGCAGTGTGACTGGAAAAGATTAGGTCATTTCATTCAGTAGTCTATTTATAGGCATTTAACAGCTGCATATTAAACAAAATGGTAAGAAAATCAATTAAGAAACTACTGGGCCTCGATGACCTGAAAATAACCCACCAAGTTATTGTAAAACAAAGGGCCACAGCGTGCACGGTACGTGATCACATGTGGTTCGAGAGAGAGAATGCCTAAAACCTTGGATTTTGCAGAAGCAAAGATTAATGAACGGTTTCTTTTTCCAGGTGTTGTATTGTGGATACAAGAGATTTGGGTTGTGCATTTTACCAAGGAGAAAAAATCCCTCTCCCTGGAAATGAAAACAGTAACAGAATATACAGCCCTGATCCAGCTCAACAGGGAAATGAAATGAAGTTTGAGTTCCAACTAAGAAAGTGATTTAGTGACGTGCCGCAGATATGAAAGGGTCATGAATTCCTAAATCTCTGCACGTAAGCATAACGTGTGCTGTACGTATGTATAAAGATCGATCATTTGTTGTTATTGTTTGCCTTTCTTAAATGTAACAGATTTATTGCTTGGATTTAAGAGGCACTGAGAAGAAATTGCTTGGATTCACGTATGATATGAATGAATTTAAAGGAAGGTATTTGCAGAATATGCCAGCATATGCCAAATCTGAGTGGTAGCTTTAACCACATGTACGCTCCAACATACAATATTGAGCATCGCAGCTCTTAACAAGTATCTGTGAGATATGTCTGAAACTGAAACAATACTTACGCTTCACCAAATGAAAACAGATTAATTAATCAGTATATGTAATAGAGAAGTTGATCTTATACACAGTACAGCTGTATACAATACTTTTTAAGTCCACACCAGCAAGCCATTAGAGTGGGAAAAGGAATGCCATTGCATGCAAGGTGAAATCATTCTCAGTAAATTCCAGACCTACATTTTGAACCAATTTCATATGTTGCAAATCAAAAATAAGAATTCATTTTAGGTTTTACAAGTCAGAAACCAAGGTATGTATTAGAAGAAAAAAGGAGGGAAAGTTAGAACCATATGTTAATTTCAATGAGAAACATATGTCCATGATTAAAGACATGCCGTTGATGATAGGGACACATTGAATATGAGCTTTACTATAAAAGTAGTCAGATGAAAAAAGGAAACTGTTTATTACAAAATTAATAAATGGCTCACACCATAAACATATAGGATAATCTTTCCATTTCATTTGTGTTTGATGCAGTATGCATTGTTCACAATTTTTACTGCAATTTGTGGACTTTGTAAAGTTTCCACTCAAGTTCAATGTGATACCATGAACTACTGCTTAATCAAGCCCTCAAAAAATGATTTTCATATGTTGGCACTTGGCAGAGCTTCAGCATTAAAGACATATTACGTAGTGCATATGTGAAGATTTATAATGTACAAAATAATAGTAACATTAGCAACACGTGAAACATTGTTAATGTCACTATTACCAAAAAAATGCACTACTTCTTTTAACTGAGTGAATCACTTTTTATATGCTTTAAAAAATACAAGTAAAAAATGCAACATTTCAAGTACTTAGTAATGTTTATAAAGTAGCAATACATCTAATTAATTATTGTTTAATAAAAACAATTGTTTAATTAAAACACGTTTTCTGTTAGCTGGTTAATTTATATATAACAAATATATCTTCAGTTTCTTCCATTGTAACATTTCATAGTATCCTCTGTATACTATGTAGTACCTCCTCTGTATACTATGTAGTACTGCTGTTGTGTGTTCAACAAAGTAATTAAATCCAGACCTTGTTCTGCATGTATTGTGAACTTCTACTGTTTGTTTGTTTGTTTGTTTGTGTGGAATGGCCATTGCATATGCATATGCACATCATCTGAAGGTTGATAGAATTGCCCGTTATAGTACATTGAATTTGTAATATTTAAAAAAGTATTGCATTGTAGGCATTCTGATTGGCATAATCCTCATGAGGCATTTGGTGCCTAATACAGTAATGTAGTCTAATACCTACTTTAACCAGGGGTTCTGTGGGGTTGATAGCATTATCAAGGAGTATCCCTTACCTCAGCACTCAATTGTCACTCATCCGGTTGCCAGGACACCTGTGATCTACCTGCATAATCAGCTGCATAATTTATACATTCTGTTGCCAGAGCAACCGGCAGCACAGCTGGAGTATTGCAGAGGGTCGATAAATGGCAGCAGACTCAGTCCGTTAACTGAACATTTGAACATCGGTATATTTGCAGTTCATGAAGCAATAGAGCAGTGCGACCACAACGTTATAGGGACTACAAGCACTATATTTTACCACCCCATATTTTAACATATACATGATGAGTTTCAAATAGCATGCTTTCTATTGAGTTATGGAGCTGTGTTTCTGTCATCAGAAGTACAAAAAAACAAACTGTTCCCTCAGTACTCAATCATTACGTAGGGCTCAGTTCTACACAGACAAATGAAGGCTTCCCCATGGTCTCGGATTGAATCCGGACCGTACCAGTGGCAACTGTGGCTGGTAGCTCCATGGAGCGATGCGCATTTGGGTATGGAAGGGTTCAGTTGGTTAGGGGTCCGCATTTTATCAATCTCCAGTGACCCCTGCTGGTCGAATGGATGCCCGTGGACGACATATCAAAGCCCCATATCAAAGGCCTTTTTCCATCTCCACGCTATATGAGCTTAGCTGTAGTCTACCATGTGAAAGGAAGCAGGCCGGCCACACCACATGTTTCAGAAGAGAACTGTGAATGTCTACACTCTAACAAAAATCCAGTGGTGTTTGCACATGAACGTGGCTGTGATTGGACATTCCAAATTAGGGTGGGAATTGGACATGTTCAGCCCCACATTTGGCATCAAATTGTACATATTATAGAGGAGCAAAAGTAATTTGACAAATGAACATAATCAGAAATAACATTGTCATGTTTAGTACTTTGCATTTGGTGACGGCTTGAAGTGAGCAACCCATAGATATCACCAGATGCTGGATATCTTCGCTGGTGATGCTCTGCCAGGTCTGTACTGTAGCCATCTTCATTTCCTGTTTGTTTCTGGGGCATTTTGCCTTCAGTCTTGTCTTCAGAAAAGTAAACACATGTTAAATTGGTCTCAGGGCCAGTGATTGACTTAGCCAGTCAAGAACATTCCACTCTTTGGCCCTGAAAAACTCCTGGTTGCTTTAGCAATATGGTTGGGATCATTGTCCTGCTGCAAAGTGAGGTGCCACCCAATGAGTTTAGATTTTTTTGGTTGGATCTGAGCAGATAAGATGCTTATGTACACTTCATCATCCTGCTGCTGCCGTCAGCTGTCATATCATCAATGAAGACAAGTGAGCCAGTTCCAGTGGCAGCCATAACACTACATCCACCATGTTTTACAGGGGGTTTGCTTTGGATCTTTCCATCCCTTTGTTTAAGGTTCATTCTCATCTCTTCTGTCCATAAGACTTTGTTCCATACGTCTAAGTACTTAGAACATTCTAACCTGGCCATTCTGTTCTTGAGGCTTACCAGTGGTTTGCATCTTGTGGTGAACCCTCTGAGGTGATGCTGGGGTAGTCTTCTCTTTATGGTAGTTTTTGACACATCTATGCCTACATCCTAGAGAGTGTTATTGATCTGTTTGAAAGTTGAAAATGGGTTTTCCTTCACAATTTAAAGTATTCTTCAATCATCCGCTACAGTGGTTTTCCGTGGTCCACCAGATTGTTTGCTCTGGCTGATCTCACCAGTTCCTGCTTCCTAACAATGTATCAAACTGTTTTTTTTTATCCAATGTTTTGGATATGTCTCTGATTGATTTTGTTCAGATTTTTTTGCCTTATGATGGCTTGCTTTCCTGGCATTGAATAGTCCTCATGTCGAAAGACAACATAAACAGAATCCAAATGCAAATTCCACACCTAGAATGAACTCTAGACATTTAGTTAGTTTCTTGTGTATGAAGTTATATGAACTAATGATGCAAAGACACACAGCTGGCCAAGAAACAGCTGAGCAGCCAATTGGTCTATTGCTAAGTCCCGCTCCTCTTGGTTACTGTTGCAAACTCGGACAAACAATTGATTTCCTTTTAGAACTTTATGCAGTGGGTACAATTACATGCACAGCAATATCCGATTTACTGGAAGTTATCAGTTTATGCCAGTATTTAACTTATCACATTCACATGGATATAAGTAATGTGATTCCTCCAAAAGCCGCGTTTATATGATTTTCTCCATAATCGGCTCAATGGAAAAGGTAGCTACTAACTGCTTTTTCTTTGTAAGGACAAAAATGATCCGCCCGTCAATAATAATAGTAATTATTATTATTGTTATTATAGCTAGCTATAGTAAGTATTATTATAGCTTGTTATTTTATGGATAATTGCTAGTGGATGATTTATATTATTATATGCATTATTATTATAGCTAGCTTTAAATTATCTCAAAATTTGGCTAATTTGCCGATTTCAGTAATTGATTGTGCAAGCCAGCTAACTAGTCCAAACATAAGCTCATAACACTCAACAATATAGTTTCACTGGTGAAATGTGTTAATTTAATAATAAAATTCAGGAAGTGGGATCCCATTTTTTTTGGAACATTTTTGACCTTACACCTGACATGCACTTCTGACCCCACTTCTGCCTGACATGCACAGTTTCAAAAAGCCAAAAGAAATCGGAGTAGGATGTTTACATGCACCAAAAAATCCAAAGTTTGGTCAAAAAACAAGGTGTATTAATCGGTTTTCAAATACGCTGATGATGACCTCACATAATCAGATAAAGGTGTTTACATGACAATTTCAATAATCAGAGTTTTGCTATAATCAGGGTAAGATTGGAGTATTAGTGTGCATGTAAACATACCCAGTGTAATGGCCACATTAGCACTTTCAGAAATACTCCAACAGGCAATTGACATGCTTTGGAAAAACGAGATTAAAGTCTACTGCTCCCAATGTAAAAGGGAGAAAATGTACCTGCTGATTATCGATGTTGCTGGTAACAACACCATCAAGGAGCAGTGTTTTGTGCACTAGTTAAAAAATAACCTAGTTATCATTAACCATTACATTATGATGAGCCTATAAATCCCCCAAAACCAGTGACCCGAAGCTGTGATGTTAAGGCACCAGCATGAGCTACTGAATAGCTAGCTAGTTAGCTAACAATAGGGTGTGCATTTTGGATTTCAAAAAAAGGGGATAGGGCGTTATGAACATGATACTAGACTTTGTTTACTTACAGTCTATTCAAAGAGAAAAATGTAACAGGGTATTTTTAGGAATTTTGCTATCAGGAAAGGGACAGATTGAGCAGCTGGTGATCATTAAAGTTAACAAGATATGCTAGCTAGCCAACGGTAATTTAATATATTTATGATATGACATATATAGATTTGCTTCAGAACTGAGACAGAAATGCCGCCAATGGCAAATAAAGGATATTATATTTTGTTCACAATAAAATGCTGTAACTGGCTAACTACCTAGCTAGCCCACTGGCCTGCTGGCAAAACTTTCACCTCGCACCCCTGAGCCCATATAAAAATGTCCTATTTTCTTAATTTATTATGAATAAAAATAGAGAAATTCACAATAGAATTAACTTAATTCTTATTATAATTAATTTTGTTTATGTGTTATATGATTTCTTTTCATATCAACATCCACTCTCTTGGGTTTAGGCCTGAAGATACTGTGTGTAGCTCTAATGAAAGTTACAGTATATACATTACCGACTTCAAGTGCAATACCCTGCTAATAAATGTATTTGGTTATACTGATATTGCATTATACTTGAATATGTAATGTTTTTGTCATTTTGTATCAAGGATAGGAAGACACACAGGAATTTGAGTGCTATGTTGTGTTTAAGTAGAATGAATGGGAAGTAATGTGTTACTTGTACAAAAATGTGAGCAACTGTGACACAAGCTGATTATCCTGTTTGTGATCTTGAGCCAGGTACTCACTTTAGAAAAGATTTATTGAGTCATTTGAAACTTCAAGAGTGGGCTTGATTTTCATTTGCCCTATATAGTAAGAATATGAAGCTGGGTATATAGAATGACATAGAGAACTTTCCCAATTTTGTTTGTACAAATTGATACGCAGACACATAATCCTGACAGACATAATATTGAGTTTAGAACTATGTGTACACCTAAACATGTATTTGTTATATAAAACAGAAATACACTGTGAAACACTATTTCTGACTCTATTCTAGATCAACATTTGTACCTATATTTGATTAATGTGTTCATGTCTTTTTTTTGCACTTGTGTTAGCATTTACTTTAAAAGGAATATTAAGGGCAATAGTTTTTATCCAAGCTGTTTGCACATTGCATTTAATTTGATACATTACTGAGATCAGCATTCGTGCCATCATGTCAGTGATGCTTTTAGCCTCGTGCTACATTACACCCCAGGCATGTGTATATATCATGAGAACTGCACATCTTGTTGTGGTTTATTTATTTATGTAAATGAAGTGAACCCACGTGAGTTAGAATATAAGAGTTAGTAGCACTTTGTGCTTGCTTATCTGCACTTGATTTTTTTAACACGACACAAGGCAAGGCTTGATTTGTCAGCTGACATCACTTGAAAACCTATTGTAGAGTTTAGAAAACTGTACATCACTGAGATTTTTCTTGTTTCAGAAAGGATTTTGTCATCAACTAGAAGCTAGAGACAAGAGGCCTAAATACAGCCAGGTTAATTAGGAAACTCTTCCATCTCACATACAAGACACATGGTTCATACAGCGTCACCTGCGAAATACATCCTACCACACACACCGCTATACATAAAAAAATTATACATTCTGACATTAGACCTTAAAGTGTACGGCTATAAAAGTGACATTTCTGTTTTTTGTTTCAAATTGGTTACAGTATACAATAATATATATTACAGTAATAATATGTGACATAACCAGAAGTTCATCATAAAATGTTTTCCCATATATTTCAACACCACACCACCATAAATTGAAGGTATTAAAAGTATATAATAAACTTAATATATGTTCATATTTGAGGTAGCATTTATTTTATAACCATAAAATATTTTGTCTTTCCACAATTTGACCAGCATGGAGTGGTTTCTCAGTGACAGATTAAGGACACTGGTTGAAGTGGCTATAGTGACTAGCCATTTCTGTGGCCCACATAGCCACAATTCAGTATCAGGACTGTAGTGAGGATGTCCAAGTACATTCTTGATTTGCCTCCTTGAAGGTGCAACAGGACCGTTTTTCATGTAATCCATTTTGGTGCTATTTGTGGGTTGATTTTGGAGTGAATCTTGCGCAAACATTTTATAGTTTATTTTACTAAAACAGGAAACTGCATTTTTACTGTTGCATTACATTTGTGATGGATAAAGAGCTTGCAGGCACTATATAAACACTTTAAAAAGTTAATTTCAGTTTGCCTGTAATTGTAATGAAACACTGCTCTCAATATGATTCACAGACTGAAGTTTCTCTTTAGTAACTCCTTATTTCTATAAATCCGGAAATTGTCTTTCACATCTTCAAAAACCTCCCATCCCAAAGGCCAAGCAAAACAGAGAAAACGAGGTTATATTTGAAAGGTTTCAACAGATGTACCAGCAGCTGTGGGAATCATTTAATATGAAAACAACATAATACCATGTTTTATATTGAATTTTTGCTTGACCCAGTAGTGACACAATGCTAGCAGTGATGGTATAACTTTTCATCATACGTTTAAAGGTTGCCCTGTAAAATCTAAACTTCCCGGAGTTGTTGCTGATATATTTATGTTCATTACTGTGTTGGATTATATACTAGATAAGAATTGTCAATCCAAGGAGGAAAGGCACAGATGGTAAAAAAAAAAATATTGAGTACAGGCACAGTATTAAGCAGTATTTATTATGAGGTGAAATAAGAGTATTCAGTCAGATAATGACCATTGCTGCTCAGAGCTGGGTTGGGAGGTAGTTGAGGTCCTTGGGAGGCAGTTGCTAATTATCCACTGAAATGCACAGCAATGAGTGTGACTGCATATGTATGTGGGTGTCTCACCTGCTCTCTTGCATCCCACCATGTGCCTTGAGTTACAGATCAGACAGAAGATGTTTTGACTTGGTTCCTCTGCAGTCTCATTTTATACTGGCATTAAAAACAGTAGGTCTCAGTATGATAATAATGCTTCAAAAATCCACATTTGCTGTAAGAACATGAAAAGGTTCTATTTTGAACATTTCTCATAAACTTTTATTATGAAACAAATCCCACAGAGATACAAAAAAACATGTAACAGGCCAGCGTATTGGAACATATCATGAGAACCTATGCCAGAAGAACTGCTATTTAGGTTATTCTAACAGATTGAAGCCAATTACTGAAATTATCTTAAAAGCACAGAAAATAATAGCTTGGAAAGCATCAGACCCATATCTGAGTGAATTAAGTCAATTAATGTCATGCAACTGAGGACTGGTTCATCTGAAAAGTGAATGGTGAATGGTGAATGTTGTCCATAGCATATATACCGTATATAATATGTATATATATATATATGGCAAGCCAAACAGGAAATATATATTGAACTTTGATATATATGGAATGAACATTGATATATATGGAATGAACATTGATATATATACAATGAACATTGATATATATGGAATGAACTTTGATATATATGGAATGAACTTTGATATATATGGAATTAACTTTGATATATATGGAATGAACTTTGATATATATGGAATGAACTTTGATATATATGGAATGAACTTTGATATATATGGAATGAACATTGATATATATGGAATGAACTTTGATATATATGGAATAAACTTTGATATATATGGAATGAACTTTGATATATATGGAATGAACATTGATATATATGGAATGAACTTTGATATATATGGAATGAACTTTGATATATATGGAATGAACTTTGATATATATAGAATGAACTTTGATATATATGGAATGAACTTTGATATATATGGAATGAACATTGATATATATGGAATTAACTTTGATATATATGGAATGAACTTTGATATATATGGAATGAACTTTGATATATATGGAATGAACATTGATATATTTGGAATGAACTTTGATATATATGGAATGAACTTTGATATATATGGAATGAACTTTGATATATATGGAATGAACTTTGATATATATAGAATGAACTTTGATATATATGGAATTAACTTTGATATATATGGAATGAACTTTGATATATATGGAATGAACATTGATATATATGGAATTAACTTTGATATATATGGAATGAACTTTGATATATATGGAATGAACTTTGATATATATAGAATGAACTTTGATATATATGGAATGAACTTTGATATATATAGAATGAACTTTGATATATATGGAATGAACTTTGATATATATGGAATGAACTTTGATATATATACAATGAACTTTGATATATATAGAATGAACATTGATATATATGGAATGAACTTAGATATCTATACAATGAATCAGATCAGGCATCAGATCAGCGCATCTCATTTGGTTTTTATTGAGACATAATCCATGTAATTCAACTGATTTTTAATTGATTTGGGACTGAACATTATTTCATTATCAGAATTTTGAGGTCAATAACTTCAGCAAAGCAATGGCTGCTGAAGTCCGAGGGTCTGGTTACCTTGGAAGACCAGGCAACACGTCAATTTACCCATTTAGAAATTAAGTTGTTGGTGGCAATAAAGTATTTATCTTTTAATATGAACGGGTCAGAAAAGAAGGAAGTTGGTGAAGATGGCCTGACAGCGATAACCACGTAGAAGCATGAAACAATCAAGCTCAAGCTAGTTAACATTAGTGCTAAATTAAACACTCAAATGTGTACACGCTTATTTCAGTCAGGGCAGGAGATCACAGAAATACGCGAACCTGGACGCTTCGAGCTACGCAAACCGTTTTTCCTTTTCCACTGACATTTGAGAAAGACAAACCAGAGGAAAGCACAGATCGAACAAGAAAGTAGTGTACTGTTGTAGCCTGCTATACCGTCTTTCGCTGCAACGCTCGGTTTTGCCTTTCACAAATGTCAGTGGAAAAAAAAAACGATTTGCGTAGCTCGAAGCGTTCACGTTCTTGCATTTCCGTGAGGTGTGTTTCGACCCTGACCTTAGTATTTAGCTATCATGATCTCCTGCACTGACTGTAAGCGTGTACACATTTGAGTGTTTAATTTAGCACTAATGTTAAAATGTAGCACTAATGTTAACTAGTTTGAGCTTGATTGTTTCATGCTTCGACGTGGTCATCGCTGTCAGGCATCTTCACCAACTTCCTTCTTTTCTGATCCGTTCATATTAAAAGATAAAGACTTTATTGCCACCAACAGCTTAATTTCTAAATGGGTAAATTGACGTGTTGCCTGGTCTTCCAAGGTAACCTGACCCTCGGACTTCAGCAGCCATTGCTTTGCTTCTAAAAATCTGTTGCAGTTTGCTAATTCAACGAGCAATAACAGGAAACGGAAGTTATTGTGAACAGGAACAGGAAACACAGTTTACTATATTGAATGAAGTTTTGAATATTGAATGAAGTTTTGTATATTGAATGAAGTTTGGTATAATGAATGAAGTTTGGTATATTGAATGAAACTTTTATATATATATAATGAACTTGTATATGTATAAAATGAACTTTTATATATATAAAACGAACCTTTATATATATATATAAAACGAACTTTAATATATATAAAACGAACTTTTATATATATATAAAATGAACTTTTATATATATAAAATGAACTTTTATATATATATAAATATATATATAGCTATATAATGAACGTTCATCTGTAAAATAAACTTTGATATATACAATAAATCAGATCAGGCATGTATTTGGGCATCCCATTGAGTATTGAGACATAATCAGTGTAATTCAAATGTTTTTTGTAAATTTAATTGCGACTGAAAATTATATTATTATATTTTCATCAGAATCTTGAGGTCAATATAACCAGTGAGAAAGTCAAATGTAGTGATTTTAATACAGGGACATTTTTATTCCGCTTATTTGGGTCTTAATGTGGTTTGCTCCACATCCCCGGTCTACAACATGCGTCTGCAAGTATTTACATAAATATCTAAAGGTGACCGAACAAGTGGTCACCACAAAGCAGCCCTCCAGCCGAAGTCACAAGCTAAATTTGTAAACAGCACTGACTTCAGTGCACACACCGAGAAATCTCATGAAGACCCATAAGAAGCTGATAGATTGCTACATTTTTCTGTCTCACTGGTTATATTGACCTCAAAATTCAGATAATAATATAATTGTCAGTCCCAAATCAATTACAAATCAGGTGAATTACATGGATTATGTCTCAATAAAAACCAAATGAGATGCCCTGATCTGATGCCTGATCTGATTCATTGTATATATATCAATGTTCATTGTATATATATCAAAGTTCATTCCATATATATCAAAGTTCATTCTATATATATCAAAGTTCATTCCATATATATCAATGTTCATTGTATATATATCAATGTTCATTCTATATATATCAAAGTTCATTCCATATATATCAATGTTCATTCCATATATATCAAGGTTCATTGCATATATATCAAAGTTCATTGTATATATATCAATGTTCATTCCATATATATCAAAGTTCATTCCATATATATCAAAGTTCATTCTATATATATCAAAGTTCATTGTATATATATCAAAGTTCATTCCATATATATCAAAGTTCATTCCATATATATCAAAGTTAATTCTATATATATCAAAGTTCATTGCATATATATCAAAGTTCATTCTATATATATCAAAGTTCATTCCATATACAGATGAACCTCGATCCCAACGACACCGATGCAACGGATCGGATCCAAATCCAACGACAATCCGCTAGAGCAGGGGGTTCAAACTCTGGGCCCGCGGTGTAATTTATTTGGCCCCGATATCAATATTAATTTCATTTTTTCCGGCCGCCGGCGCCGGCCCATGCAGCGCTAATACAAAACTACTAATGCTCTGCTCCTGCCTGGGCTGCTGCGCTGCCCGTCACGTCACCTCCCTCCTCTCTCGTGACGCGTCTCGTGTATCTGCTGGGCTGTTACGACGTGGCTGGTTCACGGGTAATTTACTTAACGGCACACGCACACACCTACACGCGCGAAACATACGTGAAAAAACGAAAAAATAAAAAAAATAAAAAAAAAAAAAAACAAAAAAAAAGCCCCCCCCCCCCCCCCCCCCCACAACCAAAAATCCCCCCCCCCCCCCAAAAACAAAAGCAAAAAAACGTTCAAGCAAGCAAAGTTTGCGCTGGTTGTTGTGTGTTATATCTCTTGTGTTATGCGTTATTTTTTGCTGTGATAATTATTTATTTATGCACGGCAACGCTGCTTAATTTATCCGTTGGATCGCTACCCAATACTGTATATCAAAGTTCATTCCATATATATCAAAGTTCATTCTATATATATCAAAGTTCATTCCATATATATCAATGTTCATTCTATATATATCGAAGTTCATTCCAAATATATCAATGTTCATTCTATATATATCGAAGTTCATTCCATATATATCAATGTTCATTCTATATATATCAAAGTTCATTCAATATTCAAAACTTCATTCAATATTCAAATCTGTGTTTCCTGTTCCTGTTCACAATAACTTCCGTTTCCTGTTATTGCTAGTTGAATTAGCAAACGGCAACAGATTTTTAGAAGCAAAGCAATGGCTGCTGAAGTCCGAGGGTCAGGTTACCTTGGAAGACCAGGCAACACATTTACCCATTTAGAAATTAAGCTGTTGGTGGCAATAAAGTCTTTATCTTTTAATATGAACGGATCAGAAAAGAAGGAAGTTGGTGAATATGGCCTGACAGCGATGACCACGTCGAAGCATGAAACAATCAAGCTCAAGCTAGTTAACATTAGTGCTACATTTTAACATTAGTGCTAAATTAAACACTCAAATGTGTACACGCTTATTTCAGTCAGTGCAGGAGATCATGATAGCTAAATACTAAGGTCAGGGCCGAAACACACCTCACGGAAATACAAGAACGTGGACGCTTCGAGCTACGCAAACCGTTTTTTTCCCACTGACATTTGTGAAAGGCAAAACCGAGCGTTGCAGCGAAAGATGCTATAGCAGGCTACAACAGTAAACTACTTTCTTGTTCGATCTGTGCTTTCCTCTGGTTTGTCTTTCTCAAATGTCAGTGGAAAAGTAAAAACGGTTTGCGTAACTCGAAGCGTCCAGGTTCGCGTATTTCCGTGATCTCCTGCACTGACTGAAATAAGCGTGTACGCATTTGAGTGTTTAATTTAGCACTAATGTTAACTAGCTTGAGCTTGATTGTTTCATGCTTCTACGTGGTTATCGCTGTCAGGCCATCTTCACCAACTTCCTTCTTTTCTGATCCGTTCATATTAAAAGATAAATACTTTATTGCCACCAACAACTTAATTTCTAAATGGGTAAATTGACGTGTTGCCTGGTCTTCCAAGGTAACCTGACCCTCGGACTTCAGCAGCCATTGCTTTGCTGAAGTTATTGACCTCAAAATTCAGATAATAATATAATGTTCAGTCCCAAATCAATTAAAAATCAGTTGAATTACATGGATTATGTCTCAATAAAAACCAAATGAGATGCGCTGATCTGATGCCTGATCTGATTCATTGTATAGATATCTAAGTTCATTCCATATATATCAATGTTCATTCTATATATATCGAAGGTCATTGTATATATATCAAAGTTCATTGTATATATATCAAAGTTCATTCCATATATATCAAAGTTCATTCTATATATATCAAAGTTCATTCCATATATATCAAAGTTCATTCCATATATATCAATGTTCATTCCATATATATATCAAAGTTCATTCTATATATATCAAAGTTAATTGTATATATATCAAAGTTCATTCCATATATATTATATCAATGTTCATTCCATATATATCAAAGTTCATTCTATATATATCAAAGTTAATTCCATATATATCAATGTTCATTCCATATATATCAAAGTTCATTCCATATATATCAATGTTCATTCCATATATATCAAAGTCCATTCCATATATATCAAAGTTCATTCTATATATATCAAAGTTCATTCCATATATATCAAAGTTCATTCCATATATATCAAAGTTAATTCCATATATATCAAAGTTCATTCCATATATATCAATGTTCATTCCATATATATCAAAGTTCATTCCATATATATCAAAGTTCATTCCATATATATCAATGTTCATTCCATATATATCAATGTTCATTCCATATATATCAAAGTTAATTCCATATATATCAAAGTTCATTCCATATATATCAATGTTCATTCCATATATATCAAAGTTCAATATATATTTCCTGTTTGGCTTGCCATATATATATATATATATATATATATATATATATACAGTGGGGACGGAAAGTATTCATACCACTTCACTTTTTGCACACTTTATTGTGTTGTAGATTTTTAGATCAATCTACACTCAATAACCCATAATGACAAAGTGAAAACATGTTTTTAGAGATTTTTGCAAATTTATAAAAAATCTAAAACTGAAATCTCTCATTTACATAAGTATCCATACCCTTTGCTTTAACATATTTTTAAAGTATCGTATTTAATATTTGGTAGCATATCCTTTGCATGCTGTTACTTCCTGAAGTCTGTGACCCATAAACATCAAAAGACTCTCGATATCTTATTTTCAGGTACTGTTATAAGCGATACTATAACCTCTCTGCATTTGAATGGATCTCAATGGGAATTGGGGGGTGAGACTAGATTCAGCTGTAAATTAGGCTGGTACAGTATGGAACACATGACTGGCTAAATGGCTGTAAGTCATCAAGGGTCTGAGCTATCGAACGAGCCCCAAACCATCACTCTGTTACCAGATATGGAGTAGATATGGATGGATCACTGCATGGGTTGTTTCTCCTGACTCATTTTCCCATTGAACTTTGTGAAAAAAGAAGTCAGGAGAAACAACCCTTAAAGTGATCCATCCATATCTACTGCATTGCTTTCTAAAGGGTAAATGTTTATGTACGCAAAAGATACACAGTTATGGCTTATGCCACTTATCAATAAATAAATTCAACAGAGGAATTGCACATATATACGTAAGTTAAAAATAGTCCACTGTCAGGTTTGTCATCACACTTTGAAGGAAGCAGCAGACCTGGCAGACAACCACATGTTACTTCCCTGTATCACACCTTTTTGACAACTGCGACCAATCACAGTGCTATCAGATACGGGGCTCTGGACACTGTTTTGATTCATTAATTACAGTGATTTTCTTCCTTTTCCTATTCCTTATGCTGAAAGATAATTCAATTTAAAACAGACTTAATATTTTTAAGTACTATATTTTCATCATGCCAGTTATATTGTAGCTGTGAGGTGAGTAAACATGTTTGGGACTAAGTGCAGAGAGCATTTATTTTCTCCTTACTTTATCATGGAATAGTCTGCCTCCCCTGATTACTGCAGTGATACATGGTTTGTTTGACACACCTCACAGGCAGCAGGTGACAAAGATCATACATGGAATCTCTGAGCCGTATCAGAGCAGCTCGAGTCGCATACTGTATACAGAACTGTCCCAGAACAGAATGTGAGCTGATTCAGAGATGAGTTAGCGTGCAGGAATGCATCTGAACCATTTGGGATGAGAGCGCTAGAATGGTATGAGACCCTTGACTAGTGCCATTGCTGGTGTCCCAGAACATTAAATCATACAGCAGCCAACTTATTCTGTGTCCGTGAGAGTCATGTCGTAATCTATTGTCAAGGCTGTGACTTAAAACTGTTTTTTAAGTAGGCTACCTAATGAATCGACAATTCATATACCTAAATATACATTTATTTTTAATATTTATTTTTTTATATGTTCCACTTGGGTTTATATCAAAACAGTGTTTTTCTACATAGCCAAATTATACTTTTTTTGTATTTACTTGGTATAGTCTACAACTCTACATGATCCGATATATTGAAAACAATTGTGGGATGCATAGGCCTCCATATGGGCAGTCACCTGAACAGGAAACCCAGCTAAAGTCCTTGAATATTTTTCATGTGGTAAAACCAACATTTATTCAGTTCATAATCTTATTAGCTGAATACACATGCTGGTCTCTTCCAATTACCTTCAGTCGCATGTTGTAAGACACATTCACAAAGGGAAAAGGAAGGTGGAAATAGATCCTTTTAGTGACAAAGTCATTATGATTATATGTGCAAAACAGAGGATAAGTTAACATCGTTATATAAACTGCTTACGGCAAGATCATTTATTTACTTAAGAACAGCTTTTTGTGAATAGCAATGCTACGAGGGTGTCAGTGGGCAAAAAGGCCCCATAGACGTTACCCCCCCCATGTTTCTTTTTGCAGCTTTTAAATCTGAAAAGACATTGCGTTTTGTATGATGGAATTATCTCTCGTGGAACAATAATATATTTGTAATTTTCTGAAACAGCCAAGCAGTTTGACTAATGTCATTTCACACCTACAAGGAACACAAGCCAAGGGTTTACTTGATTTCCATGAATGGTGATAGCAAATCCCTGTAAAAAAAAAAAAAACGCTACAAAATGGTAGAATTTGACATTTTGGATGAATGCATCATGGGTCAGACAGGGCGATACTCCCAGGACTATTTATAATTCGTAATCCTGGGGTCAAGTGGAATCGGCGCATTCAGATAACTCACATTTATCTAAGGAACAGACTGAGACCACGATGGCCTTTCGCCCAGTTCCTTGCCATCAAACAAATGTCATGCACTTTGTAACATGGAGTCTAAAGGGGATTCGGCCATACCAACAAAAACATTTCTTTTAGTTTCTCTGCCTTTCTTTCTTGCGTTAAAAATGTGCTGCATGACAGTAGGTTTCAACCAGGCAGTTTGGAAGTGTTGGGTTCAGTCAAAGACATGAAAGATAAATATTTTCACTCTTCAATATCCCTTCTTTTTGATGCAAGAGCAGCTTTTTTTATTTCCAGTCCAAGTTATTTGAAGCAGACGATTTTTCAGCGGGCCTCAGCCGCTGTGGATATAAGCGGTCAGGGTGAGCTGAACGTCACAGGGATGATGGCGCAGAGTGAGACTGTGGTGGATTGACGTTTCCACGATGACTCTCCACAGAGGGGGGAGGGGGATCCGGAGTCTTACCAGCTGCAGGTTGACATGGCTGTCTGTATTTTACCCGTAGCGACTTGTGGCTTTATCAGTGATCCACGATACCATAGTCTGTCTGCTTTGTCCCCAAGGGTGGCAACTGCTTCAGCTTTTGTGATAGGATACGGGTGACAACAATGCCCCATCTGTGCGGGGGAGTAGATTGGGTGATGACACGTGGGTGATGACTGGTTTATCATGCCAAAAATAAATGGAAAAAAAAATATTTTTGCACAAAAAATCTGAGTTCACAGATAAACTGATCATTGCCAGGCATGTATTATGGGGTAAGAAATTATTTGGAAAGTGAACAGGGTTGACGGGGTTCATGCAAACACATGCTGGTAAGTAATCATTGCATTCAAAATTTGTTGGAACCAATTTGCTTTTTCTACATGGACTGCAGCCCCGGGCCCTGAACTGTAGGGGGGCCTCACAAGAATAATTTTTAATTATGATTTTATGAAGTTGGTAAAAAAAAAAGTATCTTTGTGATCTTTCTATTAATGTGTCATATGGACGGCTTGAATAAATGTCAAATAGGCCTAATCCAGCTGCACAAAAGCATGACATTGGGGTGCAGAAACACAGACATCAGCAGCTAAGGTTATCTAAAGTAGAAGCATTGTTTAAAAAAAGAAATTAACGTTGTTTTAAATTCGGCCAGGGAGCCAGGATGGGGGAGAAGGTAAAAATATCAATAACAAAAAACAGTGTGGTGCTTACGCAAGTGGAGGAGAAGGAGAGAAAATTTTCATAGCCCCAGGCCACAAACTGAGTTCATCTGTGCCTGGTGGCAGCTATTTCAAATATTCCCTTCTACTATAGTTCAAAGTGACACACTTTTATAATTATTCTTTATAAGTATATTTGGAATATACGGTATTTAGTTATGTGTCATATTTAATACTTATATCATGTAATTAATAGAAAAACAGAATTGCCAATAATATCTGAAGAACCAAATGCGACTGAAAAATCTTTTTTTCTTCTGTTTATGAGTTTTCTCTGAAAAAAATAACAACTTGTTGAAATCCAACAGATAGTGACTGGGAGCCAGCAAAATATTTTAGGACAAACTCTAGAGAAGCAACACTTTTAATGCTAAAGTCTTGCCAAGATAACTACGCAGATGATAATGCCACTGTCATTACGCAGCTCATTTTTGGAGGCTTTGCAGATAAACACTCAGAACACTGTCATTTTGTATCTCAGAACTTATTCCTGTGAAAATTAACCTACAAAAGTGTATATGTTTTAACATTGGTATGTTTTACCAACAAGTGCACAGACATTTTTAAACATTTTAGTAAAGGAAGAATGATCCAGCAGAAGCTTAAAAATGTAGTATTTGGTTGGCTTTAAAGGCTCATTTGTTTAAATTAGATTCGACCACGCTTGTAGTTTCTCGTGTGCCCATTTCCCCAACTGCTTGAAGTTGATACGGGTTTGAGTTCAAATTTTAATTTCAAACTGAAGTAAAAGTAGGCTAAATTAAATTTCAAAATAGTTAAAAAGCTACTGTGAAAGTAACAATTGTTTTGACTTTCACCAAACTCAGGTCTTTGCTGAGGTTTGGAGGTTTGGATACTTTTGTACCTGGCAGCTTTGATAAGCATGTAAATAAGATCTGTGGTGCAGTAAATCTGGGTGCCTGTTACTACATCTGTGTCAGCACCACCAGCAAATGACAATCCCCAGATAGATGCCTTGCCTCTGGGACCTTTCTCTTTATGATGACAAAACTGCTTTAACTGAGACCTGGGGGGTATACTGCGAAGGAAGCTTAACATACACCGGGGTTTCTTTGCGTTAGCTTGCTTAACAACACCTAACAATCGCAATCGGGCTTAACTGGCATAAGAAAGGTAGCTATCAACTTGCTAATTGAACACGGGCTTTGTTAACCAATCTCTGTGCGTGTTCTCATAAAAGAGGCAGTGTCTCCAACGATGAGCCAATAGCGATACAGCATAGACCATACTTGAGAAGCGTATTTTTCTCCTGAGAAAAAAAGACTGATACGAACTGATATAATGGACAGATACAAAGAACATAAAACAACCATAATAGGAATAATATAGTACAAGAGGGAGCATAACAAAAAAAGTATAAAATACTTTACTAGCATTGATTTACATTACAGTGTTGTAGCCAGCCAAGCGGCGGCCTAATTGCTCTGCTAACGGTGAATTCACCTTTAGCGCAGTGGTTAGCGTGACAACCTCTCCCCCAGGAGATCCATGTCCGAGCCGAGCCGGAACCCAGTTTGTTACATTTGAGGGCTCGGCTGGGATTTTCCGGGGGAGAGGTTGTTACACTAACCACAGCGTAACAGCGTTTAGTTGTAAAATAAAAAATCAGTGTTCAGGAGGAATTGTTTGTGTTCTTATTTGTTGAAAAAGACAATGTGACAATTTACCCCACACAGTGTAGGGGAAGCTGTCACAATGCACACTCTGTATTTGAAGATTGATATCTCTATATTAAAGTGACAATTAAAAATCTAAGAAATAAACATTTTTGCTTCGAATATAATATTTGCTTTGATATGAAAAACAAGTACCTGCAATGTACTGTGACTGAGAAATGTAAGCGAGAGCAAAAAGTGTGACAAGATGCCCCGGTCTTCCCCAGCTAATTGCATTCCATAACACACTGGGGCCAGAAGTTAAGGAGAATTAAAGTTCATGCTGAACTGCTGCATTTAAAGCACCATTCCCTTCTGCTCTGTTTTTCTGATGTTGCCACAACATTTAAGCTCTTTTTAACAATTCCTTCCGCAGGGAGATCATTTTCAAAACTGAAACTAATCAAGGACTACCTTTGAAGCATGGCAACACAGCCGCTAAGCTACTACTAGTAGTTTAGTAGCAGTAGTACTTTATAGGCAAGTAGTAAGACAGGAGGACAGAAATACAGGAATCCCAAGTTGGAGTAGGCCGATTTAATTTGATTGAATATATTTACCTTGATTGTATTGCTTTGCAGCCCATTTGTGTAGGCTAATAGCCAGACAAAAACCACTTTCTAAAATAAATAACAAGAGTGACTGAATTTATCCTATATCCAGCTTTTTTCCTGATTGTGATGTGATGCGGTGATCACTGTCAATGGTGCTGCTGAAGTAACAATGCAACATGTATCCCAGAGAAACTGGATATCTGTACTGTATTTTCTAATTGTGTGCAATTATGGATAATTTATGGTGCCTTTGTAATAAAAGCATGCTCAAAATCCATTGAAATGATGAAGAATGTTACATGAAATTTTGTATGTTTGCGAGAGAACTCCCAACATTTAGGCAGTGATAGCCTACTATTAAATCCAATTATTGTATTAAAAGTGTAATTTTTGTTATAGTGGCCTAAGCTTGAACAATTCTACATACGAGCAATATACAGCATTATAGTAGCAAGGCAAAATACATTACATAACTATAGAAAAGCAGATAAAAATATGTACATTTTGGCAGCACCTACATTAATAGTGTGTGACAAGCATGTATCACTTTCTGTTGCTGGTTGAATAGAAACAGATATCTATTGTATATCGATAGTAAATCCATAGAATTTTAGAAATAGAGTATTGGTGTAACGTATAATGTGAGTGACTAGGCCACATCTGTTTCAAGTAAGGTGCATCTGTATGTGCCTGTTTGAAACGCTTCTCAATTGCTGTAACCCACTGGTTCTCAAGTTCGGTTCTGGGGCCCCCCTGTGTATGCTGGCTTTTGTACCAACCACATTTGCAATCCCAGGATTTTAACAGGCTGTTAATTTTTCTTAATTAGGGGCATGCTTTTGTTTGTTTAGATGGATTATTTTCCCTCTTACGCCACATGATGTCAGAAATAGCTGAATGCCATTTAGAATAAATGTTCCTAGTTTATATTGTGTTTACTGTGCTATATTGCAAACAATTACATAAAAATAGTTAATAAAATTTAAAAACTGATCAAATCAAGCAATAGGCTCCTATTTTTGTCATTGAACACATGTGTTTCAGCTCTTTCATAGTTTTTTTCTTAACGTATTAACTCAATGCAGGTTTGGCTTATTACCATATTACCATGAAACCACTTGAGAACCACTGCCCCCTCAATCTCTTTCTGAAGGATTTTGGGCCAATAATACTGTTGTGGTTCTTTTGGGCTTGCTTATGTCTCGCTAGGTTTAGCAATACTGGCTGTGAGACGATAGTGAGGTTAGCAGTTTAGTGAGCCTGACCATTAAATGTATTTAATTTAGTTTCACTGAAGTTCTCCATTTCTGCCTGCCACTCTGGATAAGATGTAATAATAAAATGTAATGTACACAGTAAAATGTTGTCATTATTATGTAGAGTAATGAATGACAAATCAGCAGATCATTGCTTGATAAAATAAACACCTCAGTATTTCAGCAGTCTCAGTTATGATAGCCAAGCTAATACAGCTAGCTAGATAGCTAATTAGCTACAAGGCAATGCGCAGGATACGCAACAAACAAGCAAATTATCGGACATGCTTTGATGAACTGACATTGGTTTAGGATTTTCTTTCTTTACAGCTTCATTAGTTAGCTAACTATGTTGCACCAGAGCAGATACTATGATGTACAAAGATATAGTCTGTCATTTTTAAGCTGCACGATGTCATCCATCGATCTAGACCAAAACCATGCAGATTTATGTAAGCTGATGATCTGCACTGAAATAAACATAGGAGATCTGACACTAAACACGTTTAGGTCTGTTTGAAAGGCTTTTGTACAGCTGTCATGTTCAGAACCCTTGACTTTCTTCTTTCAACTGCCATTTTTATTTCTCTATTTTTATAGTTTTATCAAATATTTAACATTTTGTGAGACTTGAAACCTGATTTGAAAAATAATTACAACTATGGCATTTCAACTTCGTGATCAACACAATTTAAAACTTCCATCCATCCATCTAACCTGCCTATTAGGGTCGTGGGAAACCTATCCCAGCATTCATTGGGTGAGAGGCAGGAATACCCCCTGGACAGGTCGTCAATCCATTGCAGGGAACAATTTAATCCGTGATACTTTAAAAAGCTCAGTTTATTCAAAAATACTTTTCAGCTTCTCAGTTCTCAGTTCTCAGTTTTCTCATCATAAAGATGTAGTGCATTTAAATGTAAATATCTTAAGCCT
The DNA here is from genome assembly GCA_022702515.1 of Ilyophis sp. 1 JC-2022. Lineage (NCBI taxonomy): Eukaryota > Metazoa > Chordata > Actinopteri > Anguilliformes > Synaphobranchidae > Ilyophis > Ilyophis sp. 1 JC-2022. Next base: position 42,297,626 of record CM040405.1, on the reverse strand, counting down.
GTAGCTTTACTCCAAAGTGTACGGTGGTGTGTAAATGGTTAAAATATTTTAGTTTTCAGTGCAAATGTGCTTTCCTTTACTCTCCATCATTTATATAAGTACAGGCATGATTGACACATTAATAATAATACATTCAACAATTTGTTAAGAAATTTTAAGCATAGTGAGGTCTCAGGAATACCATAGAAAGTCTTCCATAACCCCAGATCATATCCAGAAGGTAATACAGGCTTTGGTGATATCAAGCCTATTCCATTCCTCCGCTTTAAACTGAAATCACTGGAGAATTTTTAGTCTCTACGGTGGCATGATGCCAGTTTCCTTGGACGCAAGCAGAGACAAACTCAGTTACTGAAATAGCACCTCATAGGCACAAAATAATATTGCAGTGCTTGACTTTGTGCCGTCCTGATTTTGTGTGAGCTAACCTATGTGATCGTGTCGCTGATTCCATTCAGATTGCTTTTGCTAGCCCAAACTTTCACACCAAATGTTCCCAGTGTCTGCAGGATATGGGAGACTTTTGGTCCCAAGCTGCTCCTGTCACTTTTTATTTGTTTTTTTTTCCCCTTCTTCTTCTTTTTTCCTTTTTTTGAAGCTCATCTAACTGAAACCCCTGCTCGGGCCAACTCGCCTAGTCCCCCCCTCGTCATTTCCTCAAATTCAAAAACACAAAAGAGACGTGTGAGAAATCGCTCATCTCTCAGATCACACTGATGGGCCAGATTATCGCATGGATGAATCATACACAGCCATTTGCATGTTTTGGAATCCTAATGGATGTAAAGCCTTTCTTAGTCAGAAGTGTACATAACAAACCCTTTACCTCTTTGTGCATTTTCAGAGGGGTGGTGCGTGTTCATTTTCAGCTTACACTGTCCGTGTAAAAGATGCTGTGGAAAATGTCAGATGCGTGATTAATCAAATTAAATCGATGATCGCAAAAGCACGTAAAGTCAGCCGTCTTTAGACATTTTCCAAAAGATTGTTTAACACTATACAAAAAAGGAGAAACCTGCAGATAGTGCTGTCCCTCTGTTAACTGATGAATGACTTAAGTGCACCCTTTCTGAATGTTTACCTGTGGATGCGGCCATCTCTCCAGGCCAGTCCGAACAGCGACAGTAAGCAGAGAACTGTAATTAAAGCAACACTGTAACTGAGACCAATGGGCTTCAGACAGATAAGAGCCAGCTGCTGCCTCTGCCCTGGGCCTTTCTCGCCTGGACAAAGCAATTGTTCACTGTTTGTAACTTTCACGTTTTTTTTTTTGGGGTGGGGGGTGGGGGTGCAGCCGTTGCTGGCCTCACTGGCTCCAGACAGTATGCGGCAGGCAACATCCATTCTCTGACTGTCTGCACTGGGAGACCCAGTCTGATGGTGTTTGAGGTGGAGCCAAAACCATGACAGAGGATAGCCAACAACCCCCCACTCCAACTCCCAAAAATAAAATCTACAATCACAACCAAAAATAATAACACGCACGCACTCATTTCTGATCATAACCGTTACAGAAAATTGATTAATGAGAACGGTGTGGATAATTAAATTGGGGGGACATTACACATAACAGCTGATGTTATGGAAACACTAGTCTTGTCACATCAACCAAGCTAAATTTGGCTGTGCTGCCACTGGGACTGAATTGACAACACACAGAGCTAACTAATCCATCTGACTGTAAACACCATAATGAGGCCTATATCTTTGATTCAAATAATTAGGCCTGTCTCAACAGTGCTTTATTTCTAGATATATGAATAGTAGACCATACAACGTTTTACATTTTCCCTGTGGTTGGAATTTATGCCAGGACACTTCATAACATTAATCACCTCAGCAACAAATGAATTCCTAGGGTTCCATAGAAAGAAAGACATGTAAAGAATTTAAAGCATTCCAGATCTTTGTTTTAAGTAATTTTGTACTATCTGATGAATATTGAGGCACAGAGATTGAATATGCATAAATATGTGTAAGACCCATACCCCTAATTTATGTTTCATAAAACCCCAGATACAGTATGGTTTTTTCTTTTTTCTCAAAATCATATGTAGCTGTAGCTGTTTCGAGTGGATCAATATCTGAAAAGTGCCAAATCTAAAACACACACTTGAGTATAAGTGTACTTTTTGACAGAAGTACATTGTAGGCTGAACTTTTAGCTTCTTGTCCATTGTAGACTAAAGCCTTCACGTCATGTATTCATACTCATCTTTATCAATAACACTAGAAATGAAGTGTGCCTGTTTACAAAATGTTCACTGTTATACTTAGTAAATCACACAATTCAGAGTGCCAGTAAACACAACTTGTAATAAACACAACTTATACTTGTTGATGACTTCAGTGTGGCCAAAATCAGCAGGAAAAACAGTACAGTACGCTGATATAGCATGCCTTTAAAATTAATATTTTTCTAAAGCACAATAGTTTCCAATTCCGTGTGCACTACTGTATACAAACATGCACCATAAATCTAGCCGAGTGATTCATGACTGGCAGCGTTACGCAGAGAAGCTCCAGTACGTCCATTCAGATGAAACATGTCATCTGCATTGACACCAGGCCCAATTAAGGCGGGGATTAAGACAGGGCTCTGTGACCTTCGCTGGTATTTCACAAGGATGCTATGTGTTCGTTGTCAAACCAACTGGTGAAACCGTACTTTTAAGCACTTTCACCTGCTAATTAAGCTGTCCAACATGGAACCAGTAAAGTACGTGGGTTTCGGGCTCTCCGAGAGAGAACGAATGAATTTGTAACACAAGATGTTCTAATCTAAACAGTTTACTTTGATCGCATAATGGAATCAGGTCCAGCGCGTGTCACACTCTGCTACTCGGTGTGATCCAGAATGCATGGCTCGTAGACAGAAATTCTGCTCAGAGGATTATTTTTTAGCATCAGTTGTGATGTATGTCTCCTCTTCAGATGTCTACATTTTCAGTGATTAGAGCCAAGCGTTCTTAGCCATGGGTGACATTTTGCCAAGGGCAGGGCTAACTGCTGTGTCTGGTATTGGTGGTTGAGAGGGTGGGAGCAGAGGGGCGAGTGGTCTCTTTTCAGTGGTTGTTACTGGGGCTCTGTCAGCAGTGCGTGACCCGTCTCTGACAGGAGGGCAGGCATGGTGACATTATACATGTCACGGACATTTGGCAGCTGCATTCTCAGCTGTACCCACAAGAGCACTTCAGTTGGGAGGAGTGATCTTTAAAAAAATATATAGACCCGGAACCCGGAAACAACCGTGGCTGAATATGCAAGGTCACTGAGAAAGTGGCTATGAAGCCAGTATGTTTGTTTGTTTGTTTGCAAAAAATGCTGAGGAATCTATGTTGTTTTCTTTTGTTATACGGTACTACATTTTCACAATTTTTTATATATAGATGTCATTGTTGCAGCTTGAAAAATGATCATTACCCCAAAATGTGTTTTGGTAGTGGGGAGAACACAAGCAGGCAAACAAGCGTGATGCAGGCCAAGTGGTGCTAAGACTAATTCAATAAATCTGTCATGTTAGAAGAGATTAGCTAGAGTAAATGTTGGAGGTCTCAAAGACAGTTGGCACGCAGTGTGTTAATGTCTCCATGGATGTATTGCAGACATGTAACAGAAATCTGAGCAAAATACAGACAAATGTTATGATTGCAAGTGGGAGCTGGAGGAAGGAGTGACTTTTGGGTTTTTTGTCAGGATAATTTGATGTCAAGATTTTTGGTCAACAGTATTTCTGAAAAAGACCATTCAATTAATTCATTAATTGGGGTAAACTTGTGTAAAACATTACCTGTTGACCTCATAGTGTGTGTTTGAACCTCTGCACTTCACCACAAAGCTTTTGTAAATGGAATATCTTGGGAGGAAACACATTACGCTCCCACTTAAAGGTTTTTATTTATTTAACTGTTGCTCACAGGCAGCCCGGTTTCACCATTTGTCTGTCAGAGTGCAGTAAATCCTCTTTTTTTTGGGACATAGAAAGGCAAGGTGAGTGTCTCTTTGCTTTCCCCATATGTGAGGGCGCACAGTAAAGGATTGAGGCTCTTATTCGTTGCTTTTTTTTCTGTTTACTTTCACTCCCAAGTGCTCCCCGTCCCCAGGCCGGTCTGAAGAGTGGTTTATATTTGGAGGGCAGACTGGGATCCCTGTGTGGTGGCGGTCCCAAGGGAAGGTGGTTTAAAGGGGAGTCTCCAGCTCTGATAGTAAACTCAGCTGGAGGAGGGTCTACTGAGTCTGGGTTTTTTAGACCCTCCCAGCAAGGGGGATATCATTCGCTCTCTGGTGGAGGATCAGATGGGCTAGATGGGACCAAAACCTTTCACAAGTTCTGCTGGCTGACTGAATCCCCGCATCATCCCTCAAGGGAAAGTCTACTTACTAGTGTGTAGAAGCTTAAAGAGGCATACTGCATTTTTCTCCCCTCGTCGGTTTTCTCGTTTCTTCCTTGTCAAATAGTTTTTTGATGAAGCGCTCGTTATTAGATTCGGCGTTTCTCTCCTCGGAACCAGCTATTGGTCTAAAGTGAGGGGTGTGCTTTATTTATGTTGTTGTTCAACTGACGTTGGAATTTTATACAGAACACCATGACTCTTCTCGGTTCTGAGCATTCTTTACTTATTCGAAGCAAGTTCAGATCAGGTAAGTCCCTCTAGGCTTGCTGCTCGTGATGCCTATTTCATTTTAATGGTCTGACTTTTTTTAATGTAATGTGGGCTTTTTTTTGTTTTTACATTGAATGCATTTTATTCTTTATTGATATATTAATGCATTTTGCTGAACTGTTTTTTTGTGATTTTGGTTTCAACTCTGGAATTGAATCTGAATTGTGATTTAAAGTTTGGTTATAAAGCGCAGAGAGAAAGGATGTGTGTGATTGAATGGTGCCAGTTGCTAATGACAGGATGAAGTGATTTGTTTAGATTTTTTTTTTATTCGAATATTATATATATTATAGAATAATGTCAACCATATTAAATGTAGAAGTGTTGGGTGCTAAATTCCTTTTTTGTTACTTTGTAAGATTGTCATGGTGCGCAATGTTTGATGTTTGACATGTTATATTCAACTTTAATGTCTATTGCCATACTAAAAAGCTATTAAACCTGTTCAAGGTCCACTTTCAACCACCTGTGTGTGCGTGTATATATACCGTACACACACACACACACACATATGTGTACATACAGTATGTGCATATATAAAACATGGTCAATACTGCCACCTCTCTGATGAAAGTGTAACTGAAATATGCTCAGATCATTCCTTTGCTAGAATTACAAAAATAGCATGCATATGAAACTAAAGTACTGGAGAGCATGAATATATGGGGTGGTTATAGCTTTCCCTGTTTTGCAAAAGAGTGCCTTTTTAAACAGGTGACTCCTGAATTACAGGTACATTTACCGTCTTAATTATCCTTCATCATTTTGTCAAATTGCGAAATAAGCAGGAGACTACTGGCCCGCAAATCTAACACAAACCTTCAGTTTCCCACCAAATGTAATTTATTTAGTCTTTCAACATGGTGACTGCCCACCAGCAGTTTGAATGAAAATTGAGCATTTCCTTTAGCTTGTTTAGAATACCTAACGTTGGGGGGAAATTACACAGCACTCAGAGGAAGGGAAAACGGAAAGCTCGCAGTCACAAATGTGCCATGGAACGAGGCATTTAGAAGGCGGCTTGTTTTTTTTTATTCACACACACACACACACACACACACACACACACACACACACACACACACACGGCCGCTAATACGCTGCAGATGTTGAACTCTTTTTTATGCTCGCAGGTTCAGTTTGTGAAAGGGTTTCTTGCTCACTGAGATGAAAGTGTTTTTTTTCTATGTGATAGCGAAGATCTTTGTGTTTACTGGGGATAACGGGCGCGTCTTAGCGTCAGATTGTGGTTACTGCGCACGTGTCCTGACTCGTTATTGGCTGAAGGGGCAGGACAGCTTCAGCATGCCATGTGATTAGATGACATAACAGCGTGTCCGCTTGCACTCTCGCAATTACAGGAACTGCTTTGTAATTTGTTCTAAGGCTCCACGGGAGTTATCCTATCCACAACCTCATTCACCTTGTATGTGTACCAGAGGGTATGACATAGGCCATGAATTTCAGATAGAAAGGTTACGTGTGTTAATGTGCAGTACCATTGCACACCAGTAATCATTCCTACATAGACACACACACACACACAAACACATACGGCTTGTTGTTTCATGGCATGATTGTGGACAGGCAGGTGGTGGGCTGCTATCACAAATCTTCAGCCATTCAACTGTTTGGTAGAGGGGGGTTTAAATGGCTAATAAATCAGTATGTAACATTATTCATAGTCTTGTCAGATCTATTCCAAGTGACACAGCCACGGCAGGTGTGAAAGGAAAATAATTTCTGTGATGCCATAGATTTCAGGAACCAGAAAGACAGTATGGTGCCGCCTGTGTGTGGCAACTCTAAATGTGATAAACAAAGAGTGGAACTAGCACAACCTAGCCTTTATCACCTACCTGTACTACAGTCTTAGGTATGCACTTACTTTATTCGTGATAGTAATTGTGGGAGAAGCATACTGCAATGACAAAATGTCAGTCATGGAACGTCAGTAGAAATAATTAATGGATGTTTGGAAATTATGCGGCAAATCCATTTGTAGAAGGCCATTGAGCATTGAGCTTTTCAAATTGCACTTGAAGATACTGCAAATGCATGCAACTGAATATTTTCTGAGGAAACCTAGTTTAAATGGCTTCCTCGATGCTTAGTGCTTCACAAGTTCTTCACCTCTACACCTCACTGTTGAGATTGATTGACTCATACAGAGATAGAAAGGTTGTAATTAAACAAAACATATCGATATAGGATATACATGAGAATATACTTGCATAGACCGGTTTCATGGTTTTACAGAATGTACTGTAGTTTTATAAACTTGCTATACACTTGCTAAGTGGGAATAACATGTCTGCTGATTAAACTTCACACAGCCAGTAATAGTAATTTTCTCAAACTTGAATGTGTGAATGTTAGGTACTTACAGGGAGAGAATTTTCTAATTATTACAGAAATGTGTCACTGTCCATATATAAGCGAATATATTGTCACAGCCAGGGGAAAGAAATTAAATTTTCTTTGTAGGGGTTTTTGAAGATCTGGTAACCCAACAGTTTAAGCGATTGAAACACATTTATGAAATGAGAGGTAAAAACCTTAACGAAGGCCACCAGTTTGTCTCTACCATGTGACCTCCAGGGATTTAAACTTGCATTTTAATGGTTATCCTCCAGGGGTCCCCATAGGTACTCCGACAGCACATTCAAGTGACATCATAATTGAGTTTCTAATTGAGACATTTATAAAAAGTCTAATAAGGGGAGTCTCAGGCAGGAAAGTGAACATGGATGAAAGTTTAAATGCAGCTATGGAAAGGATGTCAGGAATGAGCCAGTGGTCCTCACTCCTGGGGGGTATAGTACAAAGCAGGATTACTTAGTTAGCTGGATAACTGCACTGATTAAAGCCGGGAACAGGGCTGTGTCCAAATCAGCACTCTTCCATACTGTTGAGTAGCCTTGGTGAGTAGATAGGGCGAGAAGGTCGTAGAGCAGTATACTTCAAACACCCGGATGACACACTTACTTCCGGGGTTTCGCCGAGTACAATCAGGAGCACACTTTTCAAGAATTACACAAACATTTTGGTCACATAAATATGACGTGAAGCTTTGTTTTTAAAAAAATTAGGCGCAGCTTCGCTGACGTTTTCCTTCAAGTACAACAAAAATAACTTTCCAGCCAAATGGTGACTAAAAACTAGTCTAAAACCAATGTATTTGAAATAGAAATAATCATATTTTAACTTTTTTAAATAAGTGCATGCTTTGCGACTTTTCATTTTTACCCGTGACTGCACTTTGAAAGTATCCCAATTTAGCTGTAAAACTGAGGACATGGCAACACTGGTGGGACGTCTTCTGACCTGTGTCCGAATCAGAGCCCCATCGTTTCCTGTGTAAAGTGCACTGGCAGAAGTGTGCTGTTTAATGTGCACTGTTTAGCAGTCCGCAAAAAAATATCCGCCATACTACTTTCCAACCGCACAAGTGTCGCAAGCAGATCATAAGACGTCCCACCAGTGTCGCCATGTCCGCAGTTTTACAGCTAAATTTGGGTACTTTCAATGTGCAGTCACGGGTAAAAATGAAAAGCCGCAAAGCACGCACTTATTTTAAAAAATAAAAACATGATAAAATATGTTGGTTTCGGGTAAAATAGTTTGTTATTTGGGCCAGTTTTGAGTCACCATTTGGCTGGAAAGTCTTACAAGATCTGGCAACTCTGCACCCCACTCTTGCGCTGCCATGTCACGTGTTGTTTTTGTTGTATTTGAAGGAAAACGTCAGTGAACCTGCGCCTCATTTTTTGTGACCAAAATGTTTGTGTACTTTTTGAAAAGTGTGCTACCGAATGTACTCAGCGAAACCCCGGAAGTAAGTGTGTCATCCGGGTTTTTGAAGTATACTGCAATTAGAAAAATTTCCGCGTACTCTATGACTTTCTCGCCCTATCAACTCACCAAGGGTACTCAACAGTGTGGAAGAGTGCTTATTCGGACATGGCCCTGCACTTTTACTCAGTTATCCAGCTAACTAAATAATCTTGCTTCGTAGTATACCCGCCAAGTCGTGAAGAGCCACATTGTTACTCAGCTTTTGAATAGCACAGCAATTGATTTAGTGCAGTTGATTACACAGTTAATTCAGGTCACCTGGTTTCTTGGATCTGAATCGATCGCTAAGCTTAAGGGAAGAAAAAAAAACCAGCAGACTCTGCGGCTCTCCGGGACCAGGATTGAGTATCACTGTAGTAAAAAGAAAAATGCATTAATATAAAGCAGGGGTGTCCAATCGTATCTGTTGGTGTAGGTGCAGGGTTTTGTTTTAGCCCAGCACTAAGAAACCTGATTCTACTTAAGGTCTTGAGTGAAGACCATGATTAGCTAATTAGTGGAATCATTCATGAACTTTTTTATGCAAGTTAAATGTTATAAGCATTTTCCTTCTAACAAAACCTAACATTTCTCTGTACAACATTTAAAAAATACTACAGCATGTCCACAGTAGTAAGTATTCAAACTGAATTGAACATGTGAGTGTTGCTTGGAAACATCGCTGCCAACCATTGTCTTGACTTAATTAGTGCCAATTACTTTATCAATTTAGATTACTGAGAAGGTGCAAATGGGATAATTGTTTGAGAAGTGGCTTGACAAAGACGCTATCATGGCCTCATAGCTGGAGGAGGACTGAAGTGCCATGTGAGAAAACGAGGAGAGACAAACTGCTGGCCCAACACATCAAAGTCAGCTCACAAAATCCCATCTTTAATTATATAATCCCAAAGGATTTCAGTCTGTTGTTTTTACTTGGACTAAAAGATGTCACAAGTTATAAGATATCACAAGTCTCTGATGAAGGCTTGTTTCAGGCAAAATATGTTGGCCAACAAAAAATAATAATAATTGAAGGTGCGACTATTGTCATTTTAGAGATAATAAGAGTTTTATATCACAGATCACCTATATACCCAGGTACAGCTATGTCCCAGGTCTTGCTAAATGAGGCTATAAATGCATATGCATGTATAGCCTCATTTAGCAAGACCTAATATAAACATAATATTATTATGATAGTGATCACTAGCTTGCTATGCCTTCTAGTAGCTATTGTTGAGTTCATGTTGGAGATAAAGGTTCCTTTAAATGTATGTGAAGTATATTCTGCATAATCCTACTGTGTATTTTTGATCTGTTTTTATTTATTTATTTATTTATTTAACTATGAGCAAGCACAGTACACACATACTAGATTCTTGTACATTTCCCAAAAGGTATTCTCCATCACATTATTGACATGCTGTAGGCAGCTACATACGTAACATAACAAGGCATTTCTCATGATTCTTAAAATACACCATGATCAGTTCAATTCAACTAACTTTTATTTGCATAGAGCGTTTTACAGAGAACTGTCACAAAGACGCTGTACAGAAAAACAGAACCAGGCAAAAACCAGGCCTGAACCCCCAAAAAGCAAATGAAATCTCGGGAGGAATTCTGGCTGGAGAGGGGGAGCTCATCCTCTGCTGGCTGGCCCGGTTTAACTAAAGGTTAAAGAATGACTGGAGACGAGATTCTGATAACTAGTACTACTAGAACCACGCTTAGTATTGGTAGCATGGCTGAACAGGCTAAAACTGCAGGGAGAAATATTCAAAGCTTACACCTCATGGGAACTACATTGCTAGCATTATGAACTACAATTGCATTATAATGGCTTTCCAGTTGGTTCCTGCCCACTTGTTCAGCAGTGCAGAGTAGAACCCTTGTTGGCAGGTGTACATGCTGCAGACAACTGGTGTTGCTATTTATATGTCATTAGTTTTAATCATCTGGTTCTTATTGCTTTGGGAGATATCTGATCCAGAAAGTTTTTAGGACTTGGATTACACTTCTGGAGTGCAGTCAGTCACTATTGGTATGAATCAGGGCTGTCTATAACCTGCCCCGGTGGCGAGAAAACTGACTACAAAGATGCATTTTCATGTAATCGCCTTTCGTGTGTCTCTGTTTATTAGCCTACATTGAACAACATATCTTTGGTTTATGTTCACCTGACATGTTCCATCAATCCTAAAAGATAAAGCTGAATGTGGGCAGGATCAACTCCAGCACAAGTGTTTTTCATTTTATATTTTGGGGAAACAAAATAAATATGTGAATAAATGATATGAATATAAATAAATGAGCAAATGCTTTTCACATTTCATCTCCATGTTATCTGGGAGAGATGGTAAATAGTAAAGGTGCTCCTTTAAGGGTTAGGAACTCAGTTCTTGGAAAAATTCTTTCTTCATCTTCTGGCCACCAGGAACAAATGGCAGCTAATGCTTAGGCTGAGGCCTGGACACATACAAACAAAAGATAACGTGCTTACAGTACATCCTCATTTACTTGAAATCAAAGTGTGTGTTCCATTGAGGGCCATTTTGAGTCTGGGGAATGCTACGTTAAAGCTTGCCAGTAATGTAAATAGGGAAATAATTTAAAATGAAAACACTTAAGCGCACACACAAATAAAGTCCGCTGACTTTGTGTTTGTGATGGGTAGAGAACTTTGAAGTACACAGAAGATTTATATTAGTAATTACTGCAGTATGGCTCTGTACAGCTCTGTAACTCTATGTCCTCTGTATGATTCTGTGCCCAGTGAACTCATAAGCTTCTGGCTGTGCCACAGTGGTGGCATTTTATGTTAGATGCAGAGAGGTTAAAGGTCATTCAGTCAATGCTCTCAACAGCTCAGTCAACAGGTACCCTGCACAATGTTTTGTTTTTTTCATAAAAATTTGTACAAACATTTCATGTCTTTATTTTTAATGGGGTAGCATACAACTGTATTTTTGGTCAAAATAATGTCTTCATTGGAGCACGGGATGATTTTAATGATACCACAGTGTAGGATATGGAAACGTGTTGAAGTCTATTGAGGAACAGTTGGATCACATAATATATTTTTGGCCACCTTTAAATGTGCCTTCTTACAGTTCAGTTATGACTTGTCCAGTATGGCAACAAAAATTATTCAGCTGGAATGGGCTATATGTCAGTATGCAATCCTAATTTCCAGTTACTTTGGTATTTGGATGTTGTCACATTCACTCAACTTAAAATTATTTGTTGGACTTTTGCTTTGTAAGACAGAAACAGTTGTAAGTAGGCTATTGGAAAATATTAGATCAACAACTTTGGTTAGAGTTTGGGAATGCATGCCTAATTGGGCCCCCTTTTTTACAGAAATATTTATTTCTAAAAGAGCCTTGTGGTGAGTCGGCTGAATCCACTTTAATACAAAACTCCCACAAAAGAACCTGGCCGCATTTTATGTTCAATAGCACCTTTGCATTTGTTTATATGTTTGCATATGAAGCTTTATGTTTAAAAAAAGGCCACTGGCCACCTTTTGTTTGTTTGTTTGCTTGTCAATTTATAGACAATCAATTATGTTGAAATTAGATTGTAAAATAAATGTTATTTTCAAGCTGTAATTAGTGAGTTCACAGTACAACACATAACACATACTAGCAACATGACTGGCTGGCAAACCAACTTCTAATGCATTTTAAAAAGCTCAGAGGAAGATATTGTGTAGGACTACATTCAGGCTTTCAGTAGGTGACTAAACACCTATTGCACGCATTTACGAACTGATACACCCATGGAGACCACACACTGCAGGGAGATTTGTTTAAAACCCGAATCTGTGTTTACTATAGTCGTACATCCTGTTTTAAGGAATATTTTGCAATTGGTGGCTTCATCTTTGTTTTTGTTTTCTTTTTAAGTATTTTTCCCCAAAGTACCTTGTGGATGCAGATGACCTGGTCATAAAGCTATGTGTGTCCTGCAATTAGAAGGCAGTCCCCAGACACAGTATTTTAATTATTATACGGATATATTTTCTTCCAGAAGGAAAATCTATCTTTGCAAAATAGTGCTCCTCATATGGGGGTGGGGAATTAATGCTCAGGAATACTAGTGCATGGAACAACTGTGATATAATCTTTAGCTTTTAGCTCATTCTGGATGAACATTATACATTATATACATTATATCCTCTTGAATTCCAGGAAAGATTCAAACGTACCCTTGTTTATACGAGCTGAAAGGAAGAGTACACTATCATATGGAGCACAGGCATGTACGTCACGTTAAAGGATCATTTTCATTTCTGTGCCGGAGTGAATTATCATAGGGTGAGTCATCTTACAGTAGCTGTGAAGGACGTGTGTGTCCAAAGTTATGCAAGTCTCAGTCTTCCACCCACATGCAAGAAATGTGTGATCATGCTGAAAGTTTGTTTTTATATGTTTACATTTGTTAATTACCGCTCGCTGTATATACAAGCTGAAATTCACTAAACGCGCTGCAAATCCAAAATAATGTGCGCAAACTATCAGCCAAAACCATATTTTACTGTTGGCTTTCACCACCCTAGAGTGTTACTCAGCTCACAACCATCAACACCAGATGCATCATGTGTTAAATAGCATCATAACAACATCAATATGCAAGACCTCAAAGACTAAACACGCTGAGGAGATGGATCTCGGGGATTATCTTAGGGTTATCATGCTTGCCCCGCTGTGATTAAAAATACCCATATATCACCGGGCCTATTTACACTTCAGTGTGAAAAGCATGTAATGTCTAAGATACCGTATGTGTTGTCAATGCCTTTTAATCTGGGCTGTGAAAACTTGAGATTTAACATGAGACCACAATAGGGGGAGGGGTGTCTTTTTCAGAGATTAGCCTTGCTTTTTTATGAACCGTTAAATGGCGATTGCAGTTCTGGCGCATTTTAAGAGTCAAGTGTCAGTCTATTTTTTTTTCTCCTTGCCCCCTAGTGCTGCAGTTAAGACTCCAGCAGAGGAGGACACGGGAGCAGCTAGCAGACCAGGGCATGATGCCTCGTGAGTAACACCTCTCTCCCGCCCCCCGAGCCGAAGGCTGCACTCCACCTTCAACACCACAAGTGTTTTCGGAGGTCTCAAATCTGCATCGAGGGTACGCCGGGAATGCGGCCCAAGCTGAAAGGGCTCCGCGGTAATGTCAGACAACACCGGAGAAACACAACACGCGGTGGCACCGCCTCCGCGAGCTGACGCACTTACCTCATGAAAAAGGAGAAACCTGAGCCTCAAAACGCTTTTAAACTTGATCTATGCGCTTGATCTTTGAATCAGCGCGAGCAATAAACATCTTATATGCCTCTGGCAGCAAACAAATAACAGCAAGGCCAGAAGCTGACCTCAGTGGAATGCTCTTGTGCTAGAGAAGTTATTTGGGCCAGTGCTATGCAGCTTTGCAGCGGGATAGATTTACGCGCACGCCACCTGTTTACATCAAACTAGATTAGAACGTCATTTTGTTGATTGAGCTTTGTCGCGCACAGGTTGGTATAAATATCACCACCTCGACATGTCTGTTCTGATGGGTTTCATTTTTCAGTCGAGAAATTATAACACACGCTTTTTTAAGCACAATAAACACACAAACGCAATATATTACATTCATTTGGGCCTCTGCTTCCACCGTCCCAGAATCCCCAGTCCCGTCGATAGATACTATGCGTGTCAGGTGACTAAGGTTTTACCACCAGCCAATGTAGCTGAGGTGGAGGAGACGTTTCACGAACAGCAGCAAACAATTAAATTAGTCTTTCAGAAGCAATCCAGAAAGAAGCACGAGTAGGATTTTCACAATCAAAGCAGCATGCAATGCGGGATAATTAAATGTCCCTCCTCACATATCAATTGGTAAAGGAAAACCGGGCTTCAGGGGTTGGCCACTGAGATGCTTAGATTATTGCACAACGGGATACTGTTGCACTGAAACATTAGATCTCTCTCTGCCCGAATCACCACTTTGCTAGATATTTGATTTGTGCCGTTGCTTGCAGAGGGGACTGCTGTGGCTCTACAGTTTTCTACAACAGAACGGGGCTTTTAAAAAATAATTGCAAACTGAGCTGCGCTAGGTCATTGCTGTATATTTCCATCTTTGATCTGGTCATATGTGTAAAGATGCTGCTCAGGAAGAAACTGTTGAGTGCTATCTCTGGCACAGTTTTGCAGAACGGCATGAGCAGGAACATTAAGATAAGTTTCCCTAAGTGTGCAGGCTAAAGGAAACCAGAAGCCGGCCCTATCCATTTCTGGAGTCTGCCACAGATAAAGCCCTACAGAAAATGTGATTGGCTGGTCTGCGGCTCTTTTAAAAGAATTTTGGATTGCCCGTTTATCTCTGGATTGTAGGCGAGTGGCTGGTGAAGCAGATGGAAAGGTTTTAGCCTCCACACACAGACCCCCTTGCTGAGCCCGGTTTAACCTGCTCACATATTGATCGCACGGCTGTTTTATTATCCTTGTTCAGTGATACTGCATTTCTTGCATTATTGTAATTATAGCCCTGTGTAATGCAAGTCACCCAGAATGTATTCTAAATTACTTACTGATGCAAATTGTGATGATGCAAGCATTGTCGTCTAACTCTTCAAAGAAAGTTGTAAATTGTAATCGCTTTGCTGACTGTCTGGAAGATTGAGTTACACTGTTTTACATTGTTCTCTCTCTGAATTGATATTCCAGGTATTTCAGTAATTTGAATATTTTTTTGGAACATGGTTGGTGTGTATGGTCTGCGCATACATTTCCACCAGGAACATCTGGTGTTTATTATACTCCTGAACATGCTGTCAGGCCTCTCTGGGTCGTTTGGCCTGTGGTTTCAGAGGCGTTGGAGGACGCATGGCTCAGCGTGTGTGTGGCTTGTTCCCGGTTTGGGTGGGTCTTTTCCAGTCTTGTCTGCTGAAGACACTCCCTCTGCTTTTTAGGGGTGCACTTCTTTTCTTACTGTGCAGTAGAGCTTGTGTTAAAGAAGTGTGGTATGACCACAAGCTCAATAAAATACTCTGCACTAAATTAACATGAGATGCGGTTTGTCCACAGGCAAACTTACCAAATATACAATTTACGTTCAGTCAGATTGTGGTTTCTTGATGCCATCAAAATAAAATGGCAATTAAAATGATTTATGATCACATACCGTACTAAAGTAAATGCACGTAAGTCTGAGTGGATTGTGCCAGCAACGTCAGTTAATAAAATGTTATATTATTATATTATATATTTACATCCTTTAGCATCCTGTATCCTTTATTATCCAAGACAAATAGCTACTGTTCAGACAATTAGTGCATGGAGTTTTTAGTTTTCAAGAGTGAGGGCAATCAGGGTTGGGTAAGTAAGGGTTAGGGAAAGTTTTATTTATTTTATTCAGGGTAAATGCAGGGTATATATAATATTACAAAGTTAATGAAATCAAATGAAGCCATTTAACAGGAAATCATTGTGTCCTTTTGAAAGGATGGAATTGCTCTGGTCTATATACAGTATATCCCTGACAGATGCTGATCTTTAGTCTGCAGACATTACCTAAGACATCCATTCTATTGGCAAATTACCACCAGCTTGCTATAGTGTGACAAAACTAACAGAGAGAAAGCGCAAATTCTTTATGATTCATGGGATACCTTAAGGCTCAGGCTTTTATAAATCCAAGAGCATAGATATATCCATGTCAAATGAATGAGTGGAACTAAAGCAGGGAATATAATTGCATACACATACGCGCACACACACACACACACACACACACACACACACACTCACACACACAAATAAATGTTTAGCAATTAAACAAAGAATGCAAAAACAAGTATGATGTTTACTAATAAGATCTGGCTAACCCGGATGCCTCTCACCTCTTCTTGTTTATTTATGCAGTCATAGTGAATACATGTTGCGCAATATAACGATGTTGTAAAACTCTATCCCCCAGGAGATAACGCTTGTACTGGGAATTGTATTTTCTAATTATAGTAACCCAATTAATCCAGCCTACAATAAAGTAAACCGAAGCCTTACTAAAATATTAGAAACAAGCGTTATAAAGTGTAGCTTGACCAGTAAGCCAACACACTGCCCTGGGCCAAATATGTAGATTCTCAACCACATGGTAGTGTAGTCTGATATGCAAATACTGATCATATTTAATCAACGTGTTACATGACCCAGTTGCGGATTGAATGGGATGTTCACCATACGACAAAAGGTGTTGCATTAAGTACATGGAACAGCTCATGTATGGTCAATGGAAGCTCCCTCAGGAAAGAGAATAGGGGAGGGTTTGGAATAAATCAGTTACTGGCAAAAAAAAGTAACATTTCAAATTAACGTAGGAAAACATAGAGCTCACTCACAGATTGTGGCAATTGTTATACAGGAAACACAAATAACAAAGAATAGCTGTTTTTGTTTGTTGGTTTTTTTAACATTATTTTAATTGGCTATTGGCAATCCCTCCACATTTATAAAACCCACTACTGAACAATTTGCGGGCAAAATATTGTTATATTAATTCACAGTTCATAAGGTCCTCTATAAAGAACAGTTAGCATTGTTTACAGTACCCACACACTACCTCATCAAATACATGGTTTCATCACTAACCTACTGGATTTCAATAGGAATGTTAACATTAAAAAAATTTAGTATTGCTGGCTGCATGGCGACTCGGCAGCAGTTCAGGTGCTGGAAATGTATGTCTCAGGTAGCCAGTGATCTATGTAGGGTCTGCCTGGGTATATTTACATAGGGTAATTATCAAGGTTTGCACAGAGAGCACTACTGGTATCAGTTGTAATCTTGTAATCAGCTTGATTTTATTGTTTGCTTTCCCAGCACTGAAGAGCCCAGCTGCATTCCATGAACAGAGGAAAAGTCTTGAGAGATCCAAGGTAACAAAAGGGAATTCCACAGACTCCGTACCGTTTAGTAGAAACGCAGGTGCACCGTAACTCAAAGGCAATGCCTGAAAAACCATGGCAGACCCTCAGTGCTGGGTTCATGGGATCAGACAAAACGCATTTGTCATAACACACAGAACGTGAATCACGCAGGTTGGGATAATGTTACTTGATATTAAAGTTTCAATTAAAACATTGACCTTCAAAAGCATCATTAATCACAATTATATTGTTAAAAACACTTCCAATCTCACAAATACACTTTCTTATGATAACGATCACGAAGAATAATAAATAAAGAATTAGCATGTCCTTTTTGTACTTTTTTGACCTACTGATTAGAACAAACGTGCATATGTATTACCTTTTATAGCAGTTGAGCCGTATCTTTACCATGAGCCGTGATTTATTGCACCAGACTTTATTTCTTTTAACATGGTTTTATATTATCCCCTTCAGGGCACCACAATCTTCTGCTCAACAGATTTTTGGAGCTGGCAATAAGGCCCACGGTGCCTGTAGAGTAGGCCTCATTGACACTGACTCTGTATTCTTTTGTAGCAATGCTAAAAAAATCCCTAGTACTTTGCTGGCTGCCTCAGGACAAAGCCAGCTATCACCAATACTTCACCGTGTTCTTTGATAGTAACCAATGGCAAATGGTGAATGGAAAGTTTCTGAAATCTCACTTCAACCAACAGAAATGGATAAGATTAGAAGGCCCCAAGAGCCAAAGAATAGTCTATAGATAGCTGTCATCTGAAAAGTCAGGAGGGTATTCGTTTTGTAGGCTGCATTAAACACACTTACCAAGTAAAATGAGTATTCTCTTACCATAGGCTTATGATTCCCTTTATTTAACCAGGGATATGCCAATTGAGAGCAAAGCTCTCTTTTATAATGGTGCCCTGAGAATACAACACTGCAATGATAAAACACAACAATAAATTAAAATAGGCTTATGCATTTATTGATATATGTATTGTTTTCTCAGATGTAATTATAACATCTCTTATCTCACATATACAGTGAAGACATGCAAGGTTTTGAGGAAATTACAATTACAATGGTAGTGGGCTGCTGGATGGCTCATTCAGTTAAGGCACCACACTGTGGTGCATGGATGAGCCTCATAGCCTAGGATAAAATACAGATCGTGCCAGTGCCAACTGTGCGTGGTAGCTCTATGGGGTGAGGTCGCCCAGGGTATGAGAGGGTTCAGTTAGATAGGGTGTGCATTGCTATCTAGCGACCCCTGCTGGTCGACCGTGCACCCATAGATTGCAGTCAAAGCTGCATATGAAAGGTCCTCCTCCGACTCCACTCTATGCAAGCTTAGGTATAGTCTGCGATGTGAAAAGAAGCAGCTGGCGATATCATATGTTTTGGTGAAGAACTGTGGATGTCTATACTCTCCCGAATCGGCAGTGGCAATATACGCGGCTGCGGTTGCCGACGATTGGTCATTCCAACTTGGGGAGATAATTGGATATGGTCAGCCTCCTGTTGGGAGCCAAACTTTTTTTTTAAGTAATTTATTAAATGACAATGGTAATGTACTCTTTTAATACCAAAAAGTCCAAATATACAGTGCTTGATAATGGAAAGTGAAAACTGTAGCAGACCGCTTTCCACCTCCCAGATTAATCTCCACCGCAGAGGAACATTTTAGACAAAACATCAAGCCATTGAACATAACAGTAAAAAAGGCTCTGGTTATTTTGTTAAGGGAGATAAAACAAGGGTACAGTATTCACATACATCAAACAGTTCAAGAAGTATTCTAGACTTGTGGCCTAATTCACATTATTGTTTCTCACAGGAAACTGCCTTTTTTGTGAATTTGCCCTTTTTAAATGATAGATAAGCACTTTGTGGTAAAATGGCACAGTAAAGAAAAGTACAGCATTTCACTGGTTTGCTAGCATGTGTTTGAGGATTTCATTTTCTCTCAGAAAACAGGCTGCAGTTAATACATATATGTCTGAACTTTATTTTTGTACTTTCTTTTTTACAGACTGGGGATTACTTAAAACATAAGATTAGAAGTAGACCGGAGAAGTCAGATTTGGTCAACATGCATATTTTACAAGGTAAGAAACTCGGGGTGACCTATAGTCAGGCATCTCTCTGCAAATTGACATATATATTTGATTATTGAAAATCCAAAACATAAACCTTGGACATGATTGTTGAATGATTTTGCAAACACGCTGCTGGCACATGCAACAGTTGATAAAATAAACATGTATACAAAAGCATCATGAAAACAATTTGGCTAACCAAAGCAATAACACATATATATACAGAGTGGGTCTGCTCGTCTAAAGAGCTATTACTCATTATTACACATTTGGGAGATTAGCGGTTACTTTTTCAGTGCCCGTTATAATTTGGGGATACAATTAAGTGCAAAGCAGAGTTATGCTACTTCTGGAATGGACAGTGTCTCCATTAAGTGTATTCTGTGGTATTAAGTCGAGGGCTGTAGGATCACAACTGACCATGCGATGTGAACAGAGAGGGCGAGTTTCTCTGCAGTACCATGTCACAGCAGCGGAACGAGGCGGCTCTACCGCGCCGCAGATGCCAAGTATAAAATCCAGACTTTACTTATACAGACTTTACATAGCTCTTGAAAGTGATGATTAACGCGCGGCTGTTTTACAGTCCGTGTCATGCGGCCACGCGGATGAGCCGCGGCCGAATGTTTCCGCGCGGACAGAGGAGCCCCTAAGATAGGAAGCACACGCACAAACTGTTTACGTCACAGACGACTCGCCTCGTGCCTCATGTATGTGGTTCTGTCAGAAGCTCCTGCGGTGGATTAATGGTGCTTATCGTTATGTTTACTGTGCAGACTCAGCCGCGGAAGGCTCCACACAGGCCACTCAGATGAGACTAAAGCGAGCCAGGCTTGCCGACGATCTTAATGAGAAAATTGCGCTAAGACCAGGCCCTTTGGAGTTGGTAGAAAAGAATATCATTCCTGTTGATTCAGCTGTCAAAGAAGCAGCAATGAAAGGTATCTGAAATCATAGATGCTCTGCTTTTTTACGCCTGATTTTAACAGAACGGACGGGTCACTTCCTCTTTCCCTTTCTGTAATACCTAGAGGGGAATGAGACTTATTTTTGTTACAGCTCACTGGCTTTAACTGATGGTAACATGCATTGTGCATCTCCAGTGAAATTCAACCCACAATCCTGAAAGACCTCAACTAACCACATCCCAACATCTGTTTCAGTTCTAACCAATATAAATCTAATTATATGCTGTAGCTGTGTGCATGTACAGTATGCAGTATCACCATTACAGTAAATGGTACTAATGCTGGAATGGCGTGTAACTCACCTGAGATTTGTAACATCTATGTCTTTATTATTTTTTGTTTTCAATCAGTCATAAAACATTTCATTTTATTCATTCTTGGCATTTTCTACTACTTTTTCCTGTAAGCCAAGAAGTATTTTAAAGGTTTTTAACGTTCAATTTTGCATAGCTTTTTTCATCTGGATCAATTAAGTTCAAAATATACACTGACATCATGAGTGACATGATATTACTATATAACCTGTGGTGCTTTCAGGTGTATATTTCAGTGACGCAGCCTAGTTCAAAAACTTTTTTTTTTAAACTAACTGAGAGATTACTGATTATAATGTCGAAAATAATGAGACACCTTGACAATATTTTTTATAAATTGAGCCGTTGGATTCAAAAGTCCACTTGTATCTTTTTTATGCAATTTATTGCAGTGTTTTTGGATTAAAACACATAGGGCTTGATTTACTAAGATCTTTAGCAGGTGAAAAACCTTTTAGCACATGCAAAACCAATAACATGACCAATGATTGGTCATTGTATTTGTTTTGCACCAATCATAGGTTGTGTTATTAGTTTTTAGTGTGCTAAAAGGTTTTGCACATGCTAAAGGTCTTAGTAAATCATGCCCATAGGATGTCTTTCTGCATAAATTTCCTGTATGTGCGCTCATATTTAATTTGTTTACATTAATTAAAGATTGTTGCTCAACACTGACCTAAGGTTAGCTTTGTTAGTTTACTTGACTGACGTACAAACCAGAACATGTTTTA
The DNA here is from genome assembly GCA_022702515.1 of Ilyophis sp. 1 JC-2022. Classification (NCBI taxonomy): domain Eukaryota; kingdom Metazoa; phylum Chordata; class Actinopteri; order Anguilliformes; family Synaphobranchidae; genus Ilyophis; species Ilyophis sp. 1 JC-2022. The sequence goes on along the minus strand of CM040405.1, from coordinate 42,276,087 downwards.
TTGAGATAAACAGCAGCTGTATTTAGAGCCGCCCTTTTTTCTAGATCAATCGAATGCTTCCCTCTGTTTGTTTCTCTGTGTTTTGACTTTACGTGATTTATATGCCATCGCTAAACCACCTACAAAGGTTATTTGACTGGACTATGCTGTCACACAGCTGTCTGTCCTTCTTGTCAGCTGAGATAGCTTGGGTTTGGGTGGGGAGGTGGCAGAAGGGATTTGACCGGCTACAGTTGTTAGCCCTCAATAGTTTTGGTCAAAAACTTTAGGAACTTGGCTCCTAATTGTATTGACTTTGTTTAGTATATATCTTAACATATTAAAGGGGAAAAGCTAAGTTGTTGACTAAAGATGACCATTTGGAAGTTCTAAAAACATCTAGCATTACCTTTAGCTCTATACTGGGCAAGGCTTTAATAATACAGAATGGTTTTTGACATTTGAATACTGCAGTGTGGAAAACCTTTGTTTTAAATAGGACATCATATAATGCCTCCCTGTATCATATCCCACTAAGAATAAGTCCTCTAAGTGACCTAAGATGACAAAGAGCAGACGGCTCGTAGTCAGGTGCCAGTATGAATGAAAACAGAACGAACAGGTGGAGGAAATAACAGTGGCCTGACTGCCCAGCCTTTTATGAGCAGCAGGGGCTCATCATTTGCCAACGCTGTGGCTGTCGTGATTAAAACCAGGGTCTGTTTCTGGCAGGTCACGTGCAGATACAAAAACGATTTGCTCCACCCCCCGCCCCCTTCGTGACCCCTGAATTTGACTTCTCCAGATAGTGCTGCATCTCAGTGCTCCGCTTATCAGGGCCCCCCCTCCATGCTCAAGTGTCCTTTGACAGTCTTCCCCTGCTGCATTGTGGCTCGTCCAGGCCTGTGTGTTCAACTAGGTGCAAGTGACAAACGAGCCATTTCTTAATCCCATCATTAAACCATTGTTATGATAAAGTTTTTTTGTGCAGTACACAACGCTGTAACTGCATTCCACATACACACGCACGCACAAACACACATAAACACACACACACTCGCATGCATGCACACACACACACATTATTCTGAATGCCTCTGCTAGCATTATTTGGCTGAGAATTTGAAGTATATTTACAAGCCTTACTTAAACAGATTTGGAAGCTTGTTTTATCTAATACTAATGCAAATATTTTTATGTGTATTTGGTGTGTTTTAAGAAAGCTGACTGCGACAAATTCAGTACAGCGCTGCATTTGTTCCGTCTGTCTAGTGAACCATGGCAAGTTCCCCAAGCAAGAGGACTCGTACGCGTTTGAGGAGGACAGCAGCAGTGATAGCCTGTCTCCTGAGCAACCCCACAGCAATGAGTCTCAGGGTTCAGTGTGCTCCTCGTCAGAGACCAAGAGCAGCGACTCCTCTTCTCCAGCATTAACCAGTAGCAGACAGGTATGACACCAGCCCCATTAACGCTTCACATCTCACTAGCATATATAGGGCAAAGAACACTTTGTTTGACTTCAGCATAATTCTACCATACCTAACACACCTACACACACACACACACACACACACACACACAATAGTTAATGGTTGGTTAATTATCTGTTATTTTATCTGTACAATGAACTCAAACCTACAGAATTGATTGTACAATGAGTATTGTGGTACAAATTGTACAAAGCTCTATATGTAATTATAACCTTCATACAAAAGCAGTTTGTTTGTAGGATCAAGTCACTTCAAATTGATATGGGCTACAAGGACCAACATATTCCTTCATGCATGTGCAGTATCTTTTCCCTTTGTGTCTCTACTCATCCAGTATTAGCGCAGTGTGAAGTTATTTTATGGATCACAATCCATGTTTCCCTTGGCAGCAGCACCTTTCATTTCTACTTTTATATGCTGGGAAGCATCTGGCATAACACAGAAATGCAATCATTTTCCTGTTAGATCAAATTCACATTGTGATTCTCTCATAAAGTATATGTCATAATGAAGATTAATTTGTACCAGCAAAAGTATTAGTTTATTGAAGCATTGACTTTCATTAAGGAATTCAAGGCACTTTTTTGCTAATCTTTCAACTTTCCCCAAGTTCACTGATGCTACGGTAGTTAAGTAGATATAAGTGGCTTAGCTAAAACCAAACGGTTCGTACATCGCTTTGTTTATCTTACGTACATCACTCGGCTTTGTTAAGGTGATTCCTCATTGCAATAAATCGCCATTGTTAACTATTACTTTCCATACCCATGAGAAGAAACATGCATTTGGCGCAAAGCCGATTTTAGTTCAGACACACATGTGATACACCCCTTGTTTATCATTGTTTATATTTGAAATGCAGGCAGAAGTAACTCGTTTGATTACGTTGCACTCCAAACAGACGGGATAAAAGTTAGCATTGAGCATTTCCTCGTCTTGCTTCTGCCAATAATATGATATTGGATACAACATCTATTACATATGAAATATGGGTAGATATTACATAATCTAGTGTAGCACTGTACATTCTGTAAAATAATGTGCATATATTTGTGGTGCATATATTAATGGCATTCCTATGGTTATGTTCTGGAATAAACTCAAGTTACTTGGAGCTGGGTAGGTAGATAGGCTGCAATTATTGGCTCTAAGCAACTGCATTCTGGCTCATATGTTGACATATTATTTTACAATTACTCATTGGCTTTTACAAGCCTGCAACTTGTTGATAAAAGGTTTGAACAGTAATTCCTCTAAGCATTTACTGTATAAAGAAAAAACTAGTTTTTTTACTCCTAATTGAAGGACCCACGTTTATTGAAGTTTTATTTTGAGGACCAATAATAACCAATGATTATAGATTATGGATATTGTTGGCACAGGGGGTTCAGTTCATTCTTTACCTGGCAGAAATAGAGCATATGGTTTTGCTTTTCCAGACCACATAACTTCATAACATAATTCTGTTCTCAGCAGACTTATAGTTCATTATATTGCATATGCCATCTGTATTCAGTTGTCGCTCCAATAGCATAGCACTGTCTAACAATAATGGTTTATTAAGATTTGAAATTAAAAGTGAATTAAATATCAAATGTCTGTAACTGAAAAGGTTCTGCTAGTGACCCCGATAAAACATATAAAACAGCCCACCGTTTCTGTTTCAAAGATAGTTCCACTAAGTTAACATAGTGATTGATTTGGTTTTATACCAACCTATTATACTACTAATTTAACATTTACTCAAACCATTCCCTGAAGATATAGCATAATTCAGAATATAATTTCAATGTTTAATCTTCACTGCAAAGTTGAGTGAACGATTTATTTCAAGCAGTCATACATCTTGAAATATCAAGTGACTCTTTATAAATAAAGTGTGATTGTACTGTTGTAGAGGCAGGAAAATGCTTCAGGTGCCCAATGCTGTTTGTGTCACCACCACCATGTCTGCATGCTGGTCCCCAGTGATGTCAATAGAGCTTGTCAATCATAACGTCGTTCACTGTGCTGATTTAATGCAACATGTGTTTTCATGGAATGTCAACCATGCTGGATAAGATTTATTAAGAAGCATGCACTATGTCATCTGAAGGTGGTGTTGTGTATAGGGAGTTTCGGCGAGGTCTGCCCCCTGTGGCTATTAAGAAAAGTGCAGTGTCCTGCAACAGCTCTTGTATGACCGTTAACCTGAATGTGACAGGTCCTTGGCTGATACCTGATCCCTGCATGCCAGTGCCTTTGTTACAGAGTGGATTTGGTACTGGGCTCTTATTTTCCAGCATGGCTCTAAACATTCCACAGTATTGTTCATTGTGTGAGCACAGTGGCACGAGACCTTTAAACTATTATTGGCGTCACACGTGTCCGGGATGAAATGAAATGGAGCAAGTGAATCCACATGTCCTAAGCCCATTCTGTCAGTGCCAACTGAGGAATAACACTGAGCCCTTAGACAAAGTAAAGCCTGCCATACTTTTCCTGAGATTTTCTAAACATCTGACTTCAATTAAAGCAATGAAGTATGGCTTAAGTTTGAGTTCCTTATCAATGTCTTTGATGTTTACCTGATGGATGGTTCCTTTTGCACCACAATCATGTTCAGGAAGGGTTTTAGTGATATTTTTCTTGCCAAACCAAAAGTGGAAGAATGGAACAGTACTGTTATTGTTTTGGGTAAAATTCCATAGCCATTCCTTGTGTAGATTTCCAGCATTACGTTTATTGGACTGATTTGCTTTCATCAAATAGCCTATAGTAATCCTTACAAAGTTAACATAAAACAGCAACAATGCGTAAAGGTATCATTCTCCCATTTTACTTGGAAACAAGTAAAATAATTAAGTGGAACTTAAGTATCGAGCAATTTTCAAATTTGATTTATGTGAATTTTGTTTTATTGACCAATTGTTGCCCAATCACAGAATAGTGGTAATTCTCACTTTTGTTATTTTCCAGGGATTTCAAAACAGTGAGATAAATGGCCATATTGCTTCACCGATTAATCAAACAAGCCAGGAAGACAGCCAGCCTATGATAAACAACAACCAACTGACCGCACCGGTACCTGTTCCGGCAATAGTAAAGGTAAGGAGTGGTTAACATACACTGGGTGCAATTTAATGCAATAAAGAACTCAATCAGTATACTCACTGCAGTTTAATATTTAATAAAGAAGGGGCTTTAAGGGAATGTGGGAGAGCCATGTCTATTTTCAGTTATTTTATCATTTTTTTAACGTGAAGACTTAATGTAAATCGATAGATATATGGAGTGTGTAGCATTTGGATTCAACGTTATAATTTTACGTACAATATGCAATAAACAATGGCCTATATGTGGCAGTTTTGTAACTGCACGTTACAATATGCAATAAACAATGGCCTATATGTGGCAGTTTTGTAACTGCACGTGGTTATAATTATTAACATTCATCGTTTTGGTCACGTCTATGGTAATAATTTTACGTACAATATGCTATAAACAATAGCCTATATGTGGCTGTTTTGTAACTGCACGTGGTTATAATTATTAACATTCATCGTTTTGGTCACGTCTATGTTGATGGAGCAGTCAAAATCGTCCGACAAAAATCGTCACAAAAAGCTGAAGGACACCAAGCCAAAGGTAAAGAAGCTGAAGTACCACCAGTACATTCCGCCCGACCAGAAGGCGGAGAAGTCCCCTCCCCCGATGGACTCGGCCTACGCCCGCCTCCTGCAGCAGCAGCAGCTGTTTCTGCAGCTGCAGATCCTCAGCCAGCAGAAGCACCACCACCACAACTCCCAGCAGCGCCAGCAGAACTTCAGCTTCCAGCCCCTGCACTCACTACCACACAAGTGAGTCATGTCCACTGATCAAAAGCCACGAGTCATACACTCAGGTGTTCCTCTCCCAGATTCTCTATGCAATACTTACCTGTGCTGGATTGGTCAAATATGGAGGAAAGTCAACTAAAATAGCATAGAAGATATTGTTTCTATAGTGAATGTGGGGGCAGGTTTCACGAAAAGACACTTTTTGTGTTGTGCTCCCAACTGCTTCACAGTGTATAAATACTGAAACCAGCTAGCTTGCCACGTGCCACCAAAGATAATTAACAATAAAATTATTTGATATGGTATTTCCTTAAACAGTGGCTCATTGCTTGTAGTAAAGGTTTTATTTTTTGTATGTTCAAGGATCTGTTCATGTTTGTTCTTATCAGTAAAATATTTAGCTTATAATTTTAATGTTTATTTTCTAGAGCAGTAGTGTGTGTACTGTGCAGTATAAGTCTAAAATTTACAGTAGTCATACTGTATATACACAAGTCAATTGTTCTTACTTTTTAACAACTTTTTGACAGCAAATCATTTTGTGCTTACAGCAGCTCTCTCTCTTTTTCCATTCTTGAGAGACGATAACTACAGTTGATCTTCATATATTTTTCCAAAGGTTGTCCAGGCTGTAAATGTTGTCAAGTAAATATTATTTTGTTCCATAAACTCCAGGCAGTCCACTGAACAACTTGCAAGGAATTCAAATGCTTCCACAAGCAATGTGACCAGTAGTTCCTCATCTCCTGTGAAGACAACGTTTTCTGGGCAAACCAGCATTTCACCAATAAAGCCTGGACCTTTACCCTCTAATCTGGATGATCTTAAAGTATGTACAATTTGGAATATATTTTGGATGTATTCATATTGTTCGTAATATTTAGACTTTCAATCCAGAAGCTGGCAGGAGATTTCAATTTTATGTGTATCATCTACAGATGCTAGGTCATCACTAGGTCTCAGACCATTAAAAACACTTTCCATTGTATATGGTTTTTATAAATCATACAATTTGCAAGCACATTTTTTGTACAAAGATGTACCGCAAAAGTGAATGGAAGTATTTTAACATTTTATAAACTACAGATTTTGACGTATTTATGATTTTGTGTAATTCTGTGTCCAAAAGTAACTTTTTTCTGAACCGATGATATATTATGTGTCCCTGACAGGTTTCTGAGCTGAGACAGCAGCTGAGGATACGAGGTCTTCCTGTGTCTGGCACCAAAACAGCCCTCATCGAGAGGCTGCGGCCCTTCAAGGACCCCAACGCCAGTCCACCGTCCGGCTCCAGTGACATCACCACCGTCACCTTCCCAGTGACCCCCACCGGTTCTTTGTCGTCGTACCAGTCTTCATGTTCGACGGGCACCAGCGGCTTCTACCCCTTCTGCAGCACCAGTTCGACCCCGCCCATTTCGCCCGCCTCTTCTGACCTCTCAGTGAGCGGCTCCCTGCCGGACAGCTTCAGCGACGTGACCATGTCCTCCCCCCAGTTCAGCCTGCAGCCCTCTCCGGCCCACCTGAGCGCCGACGAGGGGCTGGCGGCCGGCCTGAGCAGCGGCTGCCTGCAGGGGGAGGCGGAGGGTCTGGACGCGGAGAAGGACAAGATGCTGGTGGAGAAGCAGAAGGTGATCGAGGAGCTGACCTGGAAGCTGCACCAGGAGCAGAGGCAGGTGGAGGAGCTGAAGATGCAGCTGCACAAGAGGAAGCACAGCCAAAGCCAGCAGGACCTGCAGGCCTCTCCCCAGCACCAGCACCACCTGCAGCCTCCGCCCCAGCAGCAGCACCACCTGCAGCCTCCGCCCCAGCGGCAGCACTTCTTCGGCGTGTCCATCAAGCAGGAGCATGTGGCTTCCAGCTGCCCCCTCTCCTCCAAGCAGCTGAAGAGCTCTCCCAGCAGCTGTATGGAGAGCCTGGGCCACTGCGGGCCGCACTCCCTGTCCGGCCTGGTAGGCCCTCGCTGCCTGGACCCCTCGGCCGGGGGCAACCCGTCCACGCTGTCCGCTTTCCTTAGCCCTCAGTGTTCCCCTCAACACTCCCCCATAGCCAAGGCAGCTGGCAGCCCGCAACACAACAGCCTGCCCTCTTCCCCCCACAACCCCTACCTGCTGTCCGTCTCTTCAGGCACGCTCGGTGTGGAGGGCCGGAGTCACTCTCCGCAACAGACCAGCAACAGGCCGCAGACAGCACAGGTACAGAAAATCTGAGCTCGGCCCAAAGGCTAAGAGACATTTACACCAGAGAAAAGCACACAACCACCAATAACCTGTCAGTTCAGCTAGCAGATCGTGGGCACTGATACAGTATTGGCACTGATACTTTATTAATAGTTGAGGTAGAGACACTGATTACGCACATGGAGTATCTATAACTGGGTATTTTAATTTATTTTTTTTTTTTTAAATGCATGATTTACAGACCCAGCAGAAGAATATTGGCCAGCCTGTGAACTGCTCCTACTCACCTGAACAAAGGAACTTACAGCCACTGTTCCCCAGCTCTGCCAACAGTGGCTTTATCCACAGGGATCACTCAAAAGCAAAGAACTCAAATATGCAACAAAAGGTACGTTTCTATAAAACACAGCAATTAGGAAATGATCACATGGCTAATATTTGCTGAAATAATTAATTCTTCTAATCTTCATCCATACCAAGAATATGTGCCCAGGGAAGTATAACTGCCATCACATCACTGTTTTCTGCTTTTCTTTAATTCAGCACCTTTTCCTAAGCCTGTTGGGGGTGGATTATTGGGTGAAACTGGACAATAAACATATTTTACTTCTGCAACGGCTTCAATCTTTGGAGCCTGCCAGCTGAAATTCTCCAGATGCGCAGTCACATACAGTCCACCCTCACGTCTCCTCCTCTCTGTTAGTCTGCTGTTTCCTGTTATCAGGCAGCAAGAATTTGAAAAAAGCAGTCATAGGAAACCCTTAAAAATGACTGTATGAGATCCGTGAACAGATACAAAATCACATTTAACAAAAAGTTCATACTATAATTCCAGACACCGATTGCAGCTTTCAGGCGCCTTTTAAGTTCCCTTTTTTGAACGTAAAAACGTAACTTCTTTGATCTATTTCTTCATGTAGATGGCAATATTACACTCTACCAGGCACGTGGGTCAAAAGTTTCCCATCTCCTCTGCTACCTGCTGTAGCTCAGATTCTGCTGCATCAAAGATAAAACGCCCCCCCTGCTATGAAGATGCAGTAAAGCAGGTAAACTAAATTCAGCATAAAACGGAAAACAAAATGGTGGTCTCTTCATTAGAGTCATGTGACTAGTGGCTGGCCTGGAATCTTTTCAGCTTGACTTCCGCTCTTTTCCTCTCACTTGCATTCCACCCCTGCGCTTCTTTTTTTTAATCTATTGTACATGTTCCTCCAAGCTTGTGTCAATGATTCACATTAATCAGTTATAGTCCCATCATATCTGGTGAAATGGGAATGCTATAATACCAATATGGTATGCATGCTGTTACATCCTGAACATTAAATCCTACATTTTAATGGGAAGATTAACATCAATAAGTACATAGATGCTTGATGTTAGGTTTTGTGCTAAATGTGTTTTTTTTTTTTTTTTGAAGAAATGTTTACTTTGTTACGTGTTGCATAAAGTTAAGTTAACTGAGCCTGAATTGTAAATCCATTGCCTACATAGAGAATTTTAAGTCTTAAATTCAGGTATAAACTCATGTTTGTAATTTAAATGAACAATTATACAATTATAATTATAACAATTATAAAAGGAAAACAATTAAATGTGAAAACTTTTAAATGTTCTATTGTAACATCTTATTCAAATTTCAGCAATTGACGAGAAGCCAGCAGATGGACGAACTTCTTGATGTGCTAATTGAAAGTGGAGGTGCGTATAACTTAATATGAAATGGGAATGCTATGACTGGCGAAATGGCTGTACGTCATCAAGGGTCTAAGGTATCAAACAAGCCCCAAACCATCACTCGGCGGCCAGATATGGAATAGATGTGGATGGATCCCTTTAAGGGTTGTTTCTCCTGACTTTTTTCCCCATAGAGTTCTATAGGAAAATGAGTCAGGAGAAATAACCTTTGCAGTGATCCATCCACATCTACTCTATATCTGGCAACAGAGTTATGGTTTGGGGCTTGTTCGATAGCTCAGACCCTTGATGACTTACAGCCATTTAGCCAGCCATGTGTTCCATACTGTACCAGTGTAATTTATAGCTGAATCTAGTCTCACCCCCCAATTCCCATAGATATCCATTCAAATGCAGAGAGCTTATAGTATCGCTTGTAACAATACCTGCAAATAAGATATCGAGAGTTTTTTGATGTTGATGGGTCACAGACTTCAGGAAGTAATATGCGACCAAATATTAAATATGATACTTTAAAAATATGTTAAAGCAAAGGGTATGAATACTTATGTAAATGAAAGATTTCAGTTTTCGATTTTTAATACATTTGCAAAAATTTCTAAAAACATGTTTTCACTTTGTCATTATGGGCTATTTTGTGTAGAATTTTGAGACAAAAAATGAACTCAATCTATTGTAGAATATGTCTGTCATGTAATAAAACGTGGAGAAGGCGAAAGGGGTGTTCAGACTTTCCGGCTTGACTGTATGTGCATAAAGATACAATATCATGTACCGTGCATAACAATGTGTTATAGAAAAAGATTTATCAGCCAAATAAAGTTTTTTTTTAACGTTGCTTTTTGAAAGATAACTGTAGAGAAGCAAACCTGGTTGTTGAGCGGCACTACAGCATTTCTTCATGATTAAGTAATCTGCGTATCTCTGCGGAAAATTAATTATTGCTTCATAAATGAAAGCGGTTTGGGCTTGACGGCCGAAAGGGGTGCTTTCTCAATTGACGTAGGGATTTTTTTTCTTCAAACTTAAGCACATCCAGATTTCACTCCTTCTTGGACATTAAATCACAACCTGTGCTATGATGTTGTTTTTCCCCCTTCTTTTCAAGAAATGCCAGCTAACGCCAAAGAAGACAGGCCCTGTGTAACCAAAGTTGTGCCTCACATTGCAGCTTCTTCAGGAGGCTCCAGCATACCAGTCCCCAAATTCCACAGGCACTATGAGCACTTGTGCTCGTCCCAGCTCTCCTTCGAACACGGCGCCAGCGGTGGGGACGGCCACCTGGAGGCCTTGTTGAATGGTCCCATGGGCAGAGTGGGCGAGATCGCGATCCACAAGGACGGGCAGCTGGAGGATGCAGGGGAAGGCTTCGCGGCTGCCCGCCAGGAAAAACTGCTCAACAACCGTGAAATGATGGACACACCTCTGCCGCCAATGGATGCCAGGGTGGCCCAGGCCAATGAGGGCCAGGGGCTCAGTATGACTTTCACAGAGTCACCGTGGGAAACCATGGAGTGGCTGGATCTCACTCCTCCAAGCTCCGCCACCGGGTTCAGCTCCATCCCCCCGGCTGGACCCAGCATCTTCAACACAGAATTCCTGGACGTTTCAGATATGAACTTGAACTCGGCCATGGACCTTCACTTAGAGCAGTGGTGAACGCCAAGCCTCAGGCACCAAAACAGAGCAGCCACTCACAGAAATAGTTAAGAATCACAAGTATACTTTTTACTTTACATCCTGATATTTCTTTTTGATAAAAATCTAATTGCATAGAACAACAGCAGGTGCTTTTAGACAATCTATGCCTTCCTGGACATGATGCACACAATTTAAGTGGCCAGTTTGAAGTTATATAAACATTTATATGTATTTGAAAAGGTTGTAAGTAAAACAAGGATGCAAAATTCAAATGAAGGCTACGCAGGATAACTATGCACAGTTGCTACGAACATAGTGCGTTCACTATGCAATTGGTATTGGTAAAACAAAACTTGAAAAGCCAGACTTCAGTATTAGGCCAGTGCATGCTGAGGAAACTATGCATTTATTTTACTGGAAACAAAAACTTAAAACTGAAAAGAAGATGCCTTTATTTGCGTTTTTGTATTGGCTAGAGAAATACACATTTTCAATGATATGAAGATTTTTAAAGTATCAACCATTTGTACATAGCTTATTATTGATATTTGTTTTTTAAAAAACAAAAGGAAAAACAAACAAACCTATTAGAAAAGTTGAAGTCAGCATTTTAGTTAGCAAGGTGAGACAGAGCACTTCAGCTGAATTCTCACAGTATACAAATGGTACTCTCGTACTTTGTAAATACAAGAATGTTCACATTGCACATTGAGTAGTAGTAGTACAAGTTGTCACAATTTTTTCATGGTGTTTATTTGAAGGAATAGCATTTTAATTGTTCTTCCATGCAAGTATTTTATCACTTTTTTATTCCCCTTTTGCTTGAAGCTTGAATATATTTATTCGCTACACTGCAGTTGGACTAAAGTGTATAGAAAACACATGTATTTTTATCAACACTGAGCTTTTTGTATTCTCACTGTTCTAGAACAAAACAGACAATATTCTCACAGTGTAAAATCTGTAGAAATAAAAATGAATATAAATATGGGTCACCAGTTTCAGTTGCCAACACATTTAGGGATTAAGTTTTTTTATTTCCACTGAAAGGTTATTAGTTTGAATAAAATTTGCCATGCGTAAAACTAAAATGTGTTGAAGCAGACCAAAAGATAATGGAGATCACAGGTTGACACATGTAGGGAATGTAGGGAAATGCATACTGGGAGATGGAGTCCTTTTCTTCCTCAAACAGTGTGGGATGACAGAATGACTTAACGTTCTTATCATTATGATTCATTGGTCTTATCCGGTATGTCAACTTAAAGACATTTTGAACTGCCTTTAATTGTACCGGGATCTCCTCGACTTGTGTCCGCTATTTCTTCTTGGGATCAAATTTTGTCTATGGTTTTGTTGTCATTTTTTTATTTGATATGGACTATTTCTCCCTCTTCTTTTATCCAAGTATCTTAGAAGAAAAGACTTCTCAGATGTATTTATTCTTTCTATATTAGTATTTATGTGACATTCCTATATGAAAATTTTTATTATTGGTGATCTACAAAACCCGAATCCTGTCATTTTAACCTCCCCATGTTTATTAAAACTTTCATAGACATACCACATACATTATTTATAAGTATATATCTCGAAAAAATCTGGTTTCTTGGTCAAAAGCTTTACCAGCCTTACCAGCACTTCTAAATTTCAAACACACTTTTCTCTATGATATTGTTTTTACCAATTTAAATCAATGATATGCACATGCCCAAAAGTAGTGATAGGTACTATGTGATACCGAAATAGTTTTATTCACCACCAGATAACATTATGAAATGTTATGAGTGTGTCATGCAAGCATGGTGAGAATTGTGCATTGCAACTAGAAATCTACCATAAACAATTTCACAGAGATGGAAAGTGTTGACTTGAAAACCTAGGAAAAATTTATTGGTGTTTTTTTTATTCAACCATCAAGTCTCACCGTTTTCAACCCACAAAATCTTTATAAATACAAATGTACACATCTTTCACTCACAAAATGCATAGAGCCCTCACTAAGTAAAACTAAAAACTGTATCCATATCTTACACTACAGCATGTAATACTTCAACCGCTCTGAAGTATTTTAGGCTTAAGAGTATAACCTGATTATCAGCTCCTGAGAATCTTTTTTTGCATCTAAATTCTATTAATATATATTTTTTAAAGCATTTAAAGCAGTTTCATAGACACACTTTAACAGACTCAACCATCTGTGATATTCATGATCCTTTCAAAAATTGTTCCATCCACATTCTAAAAATAAACAATTTGTGTAACATATAAAATAATGAATCTATAAAAGATGAAGATTGAACACTTTTTTAAAAATCTAAATTGTAGAAGAAAATGTGGTTATGCAGTGTATGAATGTTTTTTTAAAAGTGAAGTATCATAGGCACTTTGGTAAACTGTTGTTTCGGGGGGAAATGAAACTGATGGGTTATATTGGGATATAGTACAGTTCTGTTATGATGAATTTTGATTGAATAGGTTTACATTCAGAACAATTCTATTACAGAATTACTCACCCTTTGTTTCCCTTTTCATATACATTTCACACTATGCCTTTCTGTGAAAAAAAAATGTGTCATTTGTAAACCCCAGATAATTAAGGATGCCTCAGGGTAATTGTCATATTTGACTATTCAGATATTGAAAATAATTTTTGCAAAGGGAGCAAATGCTTATCTTACATGTTGTGAAGCTAAATCTATGATGTGGTTATGAGTAACTTTATTTTGTGATTTTGAACAGGCCTTTGAATATTTCTGCAAAACGTGTTGCTATCACACTAGGTTAGGCTTTCTTTGCCAGTTTTATGTTTTATTTACTTGCATTTGATTAACAGGTAAAATGAAAAGTAACACCACTTTACCCTTTCACTTCAAGGAGGTTACAGGCAGAACAGGATATACAGTAGAGCAGCTTTACTGAGGCACTTTCAAGAAGTAATGTATTGTTTTGCTTCTTACCTTTAAAGTATTGATACACATTATTGGACTCAAAACTAATCTGGTCATTCTGAACCAAAGAACATCCCCTTTGTATTCAATAATGTCAGCTGTTACAAGAAATTACATTTGATATACCCTTAAAGAGAATAACCTTGTGTAACATGTATGAAGTCTTCTGTTGTGAGGACAGGATTACATGATCTCCTGAGATGAACCAATGATTAAATCTGACAGAAAGCTTTCTTGTTGCTTGGCCACTGTTTTTGAATGTAAACATCCTCAGTATTTGTCTACACCACTGTATTTCTGTAGATGAAAAGACAATAAATTTAAACACAATTTTACTTCTATATGGTGTTATTTATTAAGTATCAATTTTCAATGTAAAGGAAGTACACACCTACACATTATACAAAAATGTTGAAGATCAATTTATCAGAGAGGACATGCGATTCTATTTTTTCCTATCATGTTAGGTTGAATATGTTTAACAAAAAGAAAAACACTGAGGCTACACACTAAAGACAAATTGCTAACTTTCTAGCATTGCACTTAAAAAAATGAGTGTTATACTTCACAGCTTGTTTGATAGCAACAATGTTCTATAACCCAGGACAAGATACAATAAACAGCTAAATGCACATTGTATCCATTAAATAAACTAGCTACAGTAGTGCACTACATGGCCAAAAGTATGTGGACACCTCCTCATCCAACATCTCATTCTAAAATCACGGGCATTGATATGGAGTTGGTCCCCCATTCTGATTCTGCAGGGCATGGAAGGCATTTGACGTCATCTTTGTGTTCTTGGAACCATTCTTTAATGCTTTTAGCAGTGTGTATGGGGGCGTTATCATGCTGGAATATGAGGGAACAGTGTTTGCACCCTAGGGTACACCTGGTCTTGTAAAATAGTTTAATATTGTTTGCCCATTACATGTCCATGGAGAGCAATCATTGGACCCAATGAGTCCCATGAAATGGCTGCCCTTACCATTGCAGAACTATCACAATACTTAGCAGTTGGCAACAGACATTGTGGATTGATTAGGCTTTCTCCAAACATAAACCGGTCCAGATGCATTAAAAAGAGTAAAAGATGACTCATCAGACCATATCACTTTTCTTAATTTCTCAGGGGTCCAGGTTTTGTGTTCCTTACACCATGTTATGTGTTTTTGTGCATTAGCCTTGGATACAAATGGTTTCCGAATGGCGACCCTGCCATAAATACCAGCTTCATGAAGCTCACGACATACTGTTTTTGTTGAGACTGGTTCAGATATGGATTGATTCAATTCTGTGGTGATTTTTAGAGCTGTAGTTTTGTGGTTATCCTAACAAACGTCAGTCTGTCCCTGTCGGAGAGCTTTGACTTGCGACCACAGTTCTTTTTTGCTGATGCTGTTTTTTGGTGTTGGGCATATGTTGTCATAATTTTTGACACTGTTCCCCTTGCCACCTTAAATAATTTTGCCGTATTTGTGACAGACGGACCTGCATTTTGGGCATCAACTATTTGGCCCCTTTGGACCTCTGTTAGCATCCTCATCTTGCTTTGGAGACTTACCAAGCAAAGTGCTGCTGATTAGACCTCTTTTAAGCAGACACATGCTGCTAATTAGCGTTCAAATTAATAGGAATCACCTGTGTAGATGCTTTTGTAATTGTGGTTTAGATGCTTCAAAGTTAAAGCAATTTTTCAGGGGTGTTTCCGATATGTAGATATTTTATTAAAAATATATAATGTATATAAAATATGCAGAACGTGGATTGTTTACTGGAACTTAAAACTTTCAGGGGACACAATTATAATCAATTTTGTTGTTGTTCACAAGATCTTCTTCAACTCATAATAATATGATTAATTAATATGAAATCCTATCCTTGTTGGACACTAGAGTATGTGGAAATGTTCATTCACAATAAAAATTAATATGAACTGTTTCTTTTATTTTGGCTTGATTTTCTCCTATGATCAGGGCCGGATCTACCAAATGGGCAATTGAGAACGCGCCCAGGAAAAAAAATGTCGGTTGCTTGGTGCTGTCACAACTAATTTCATCCCCCCTACAAATTTAATCCCCCCTATTCCCTTCTGGGGTTACATTTCCGACTACGTACGGTAGCGTCCACTTGCTGATCGCCCTGCCTGTGTGGTTGCCAAGCGTTCTCTGCTGGTTGCTAATGATGCGATTTGAGATTGCTGTCACAAGAAATTTCATCTTTCATTTGTAGGGGGGATGAAATTTGTTGTGACAGCACCAAGCAGCCGACATTTTTTGAACCACCAAATCAGAGCGCTCCTCTGCAAAATTGCAAAAATTTACAAGTCAATTGTCCATGTCACATAGGTTAGGTAAATAATAAATCAATTAATCAATGAAATTGTTTTGTAACATTAGCTAGTTACAAGCTAGTTACCCAGCTGTGCACAATAGGCTACAAACAGTTCTGCCATGTTATGGCAGTGCTGCTCACTTCCACTAACAACAGGTTAAGTGCTCTTGTTAACGCTGAGAGCGATAGCTGACATTTAGCACAGATATTTTCCTTATTAGCCTACAGCAGGGGTAGGCAACCCTGGTCCTGGAGAGCCGCAGGGTCTGCTGGTTTTTGTATTCACCTTAAATGCAGCAACTACTTAGACCAAAAAAAAAAAAAGAGGTGTGAGTTAACTGTGTAAAACTGCTTTAATTTTTCAATTAAGTGGCGAGTAACAAAAAAAACAAAGCCCAGACCTCTGCCTCTCAGGCCAGGCAGGCCTACCCCTGGCCTACAGGCTACGTTATATATCATAGCCATTCTAGCTAGTTAATTGTGATGTGTGCCTATGATGTGTGCACAATGTCTGGATGACAGTTTCTGACCTGGACTCTATTTTCTGGCCGATCTGTTCAAGCCGTCGCACTGGCGAAGTGGCAATTTTGTCATGGATTTTCATGCAACTGTGGCTGTTTGGTAATTTGGTGACTCGCTGTGCGCCAAAGTGGGAGGAGAGCCACTGTTATGATTAGCAATATTCTGCCGTTCAATTGATTGTGTTGTATCATTATAGCGATCGATGGTGTTTATGAATACAGACACCTTAGGTGAATAGACTAACTTGTATGTCAGATTTTTGTTTATTCCCACATGACATTGTCCAAATGCGCCATTGAATGCTTGATTAGTGAGAATGTCTGCGTATAATATCAATGCATAATGTTGCAAGGTGAAATAATTTGTCAATGGTTGTTTAGTTGGTCATTTACATATTTCAGTATATGGTGGGCTTCGTTTTATTATAATATTGTAGGCTACCACACAAAGGCACAAATTTTATATTTATTCTAACAGTTTAGTGACTTGTAGTAATTTGTAGAATTAATTGACTTACACATTCTGATGGCCATCGCTGCACTTAATTATTATTAAATATAGGCCTCGTTTGTGATTTTAGACATTCTCTTGTGAAACAAATGCATTATTACATTGATAGTATACATGTTTTGCGATATCAATGCAAAATAGATATATCTTCTTCCACTGCAATGGTAGTCAGAAATTGGCGTGCAGTACACCAGGTCGCAAAGAGGACAATTGATTGGCTATGGTTGAATCCAGCTGCAACACACCCGCTGATAAATATTCAGCCTAATCCAGCCCATTTTCCACCTGCGCAGCGCTCCTTCAGCTGTGCACTCCTCACCTCTGGTCATGAAAATAACTAAACCCAGTAGACACACTCATTTTCCCATGCGCTGTGCCATTGACTGTGCCTATTCGTCTTTCGCCGGAATATAGAGCCCTACGTGTCCGCTCAGCACTGTGTGACAGAGCATTGCTGCATCTGACGATCAAACTCGGGATGATGCCAAAATAAACAATCCTGTGTTTTTAATTGTAGGGACATTTGAAATGTTAACAATGATCTTTCATATCAGTATTCATACAGGAATTAATCATTATTATATGTTAAAAATCCGTACTTAAAATGAATGTTTTCCACAGTGAATGTATGCCTCTGGCTGCTAAAATATAAATGTGTTTGAGTTCACCAATCATAAATAACTTATTACAAAAATAATCTGTCCAAATGGTTGGATTAATCACAACGTATCATTTTATTTTACACTATATGCTGTTCTGAAACACATTTAAGTTGGTCCAGGAAATATACCTTACATGAGATATAAATATACCTTGCCAATTGTCAAGAATAAGTATACATACAGGGTTCTCCCCAAAGAATGTAACAAAAGAGCTGTGCCACAGTGTTCCGTCACTTGCGCCACGGTGTAACCAAAATAGTAGCCTGGGCATCTAATCAGAAAAGAATCATCGCTTATTTTGTCAAGGCTGTAAAAAATTTCCTCTTTTCTTCGGAATGGGACTTTCGGTTTGGCACTTGCAGAACTTCTTTAATTGTTTTATTTTTTTTGATGCAGATACGATGCTTCTGTACACTTTCAGAATTCAATCAGCTGCTGCCAGTACCTGTGGCAGCCATACATGCCCAAACCATAACACCCCCCACATACACATTTCACAGATGAGGGGGGATGCTTTGGATCTCCACACATCGTTTTTTTATTCATTTAAATTTTTTATAATTATTTATTGAACTCCAAAATACAAACAAAAAAATAAGACGGAGGCATAGAGATACTAAGTACACTCTAATATTTTGTTGGACCGCCTTTAGCTTTGATTATGGCGTGCATTCGTCGTGGCATTGTTTCGACAACCTTATGCAACGTCACAACATTTATTTCCATCCAGAGTTGCATTAATTTTTGGCCGAGATCTTGTCTTGACGACGGGAGAATTGAATCACTCCGTAAAGTCTTCTCCAGCACATCCCAAAGACTTTCAATGGGGTTAAGATCAGGACTCTGGTGGCCAATTCATGTGTGAAAATTATTCCTCATGCTCCCTGAACCACTCTTTCACAATTTGAGCCCGATAAATCTTGGCTTTGTCGTCCTGGAATATGCCCATTGATGGGATAACCTGGTCGTTCAGTACATTCAGGTACTCAGCTGACTTAATTTTATTGCTGCATAACGTTGCTGAGCTTAGACCTGACCAATTGAAGCAACCCCAGATCATAACACTGCCTCCAGAGGCTTGTACAGTGGGCACTATGCATGACAGGTGCAATGGCGACTTTTTTTTTGGCCAGGCAGCGCATATCATAACAGAAAAATACAGAAAACAGAACACAAAATATAAGTAATGAGAAAAAAAAAAATTCACAAAGAAAAATATTAATGGTTTGATTGGATGGATCTGAAATTTTGGAGTATAGTAAAAAAAAAAAAAAAATTAGTCCTTGTCCCAATACTTACAACATTCCCAACGGGAAAACTATTCAAAAACAATTGGAAAGGCCAAAATTACACCTGTGATGTTCACAAAGCCTGTGCTGCCATCTGCATTTCATGGGAATCATTACAGTTTATCATAAAGCATTTATATTAATATCATGAAAACCAATAATTATAATCAACATATTGATCTACAAATACCGTGAGTCTCTTGTTGCTTTTAAATAAGTAACATTTACCTAATAAAAATGTATATCAACGTTTAATTCCATAATTCCATGTCAGAAGAACAAATACAATCTAAAGGTCATCTAAAGGTTACTCAAAGGTGTGGCTGCCTTACGTTATCAGCAGGGGATGCTCAAGCTTGTCACATAGAATCACTTCCAAACATTCATTTTAATAACCATTTCATCTAGGCCTTCATTTTTTTACTATTATGACTATACAATTATCCCTGCTGCAAAGTCACTGATTGTCCCAGTGTTTGGACACGTTTTATGTTATTTTACTCTGAGCAGTTAGAGACAAAGCATTGAATTTCACTAGAAATTGCAATGAAATAGAGACAAGTGGCTGTCCATTGGAATTATAATGTAATAAAAACTGTTTATTAGATTTTCTAGTCTCCTACAATGAATCTAAAGCATATGGAACTGACAACCAAAAGCTTTTTAATCCTTAAAGCTTAATCCGAAAGTTTGAATCCTTTTAGACTAAATGGATGGAGTCCTGAAGCAAATGTAGACTACGTTTTTTGTAGAAAATAACTCATTTTACTGTGAACAGCTCGGTTCATAATTATTAAATAGCAATGTAGTGTAAATTAAAGGAAATCTGCAGTGGAAATACTTAAAGGGCAGTATATATACTCACATATACTGGCCTGTATTCAATCAAAATGTGTCCTTAACTGTAAATGTAACTGCAACATTAAATTCTGAATGCATTTCATTGGAGGTCCGAATCAAGGACAAATGCTGACTGAATCCAGCCGTTTCTCCTGGCCTTGAAAATCCAGCCATTATCAATCCTTACCATTGATAGACCAAATATAAAACTAATTTAAATCTATTACCAACATAGATTTGCATAGAGTGCAGATAGACTACAGATTGTGGCCAAGATTACAGATGTTTTTAATTTATGTGTTTTTTTTGCTCTGTGAAACCTTAGGGGTTTTACTTATCAGACCAGCACAGTTCCCCATATAAAAAAATATCTACAATGGTACAGTAACTAGTAGCATCAGAGAGAATGAGTCTTGTATTAATAATCATCATTATTATAAACATTCCCATAATGTTGACATGAACAGTCACATTTCTGGCTGATTGATTTGTTTTATTGAACTTTTTGCAACTGCATTTCAGACCTTACAGAACACGATGACAAGGTCACAGTCACATCCTCATTACAACTGACCTGCAGGCAGATACTATATCATATCTTTACTACACAAACATTTAGATTCCACTGATAATTTCTTAAATATGTGAAGCAAATATGATAACATTGCCAGGAGCTCTTTGAATTCAGGTGTTACATTACCTGGGCTCCCATTCATAGACATATAAGGCAACATCCCTGCACATCTTTTGTTTTTGTTTTTGTTTTATATTTTATACATTTTCTATAGTACAGGAAACAATCCAAGTTCACAACATACAGATATAAGATCTTCACAGTTGTGTGACCATTATTACATGTTTTCAATCCTTAATAAAGATACAATGTGATATTCACCACCATTAACAGTATTTCAATATTAATATTATGATATATTGACATTTCTACACTATTGTTTTATCCATTAGAAACTGTTTCTAGTGTAAGACCATTTCCATTGTGTTGAAATTCCACCCCACAATAAAACATCAATGTGTTCATTATATAAAGATACTTTAAATCCAGGTTAAGTTTAATATAATTTTTACAGGCAGTCAACAGTGGGGGGAAAAGGTAATGGTACAGTATAGTTTCACAATTCTGCTAGCGACTCTGAAACACTTTCCAGTAGCTTTTGTATAAATGGGTTGCTATTATGATGCTAAATATGATCTGGTGCCGTGCATCAAATAATCCTGCCATTTAAAAAAAAAAAACTATTAAAGATAAACCCCAATTTTTGAAGATATTCAAATGAAAGAGCGAAGTGAGAGCTGGTGACCAGCACAGCATGGTTTTCGGAGTATAAGCTCACATTAACTGATACATTGAGCACCATAATTCATTGGATAGTGACACATTTTTTGTTATTTTGGTTCTGTACTTTAGCACTTTTTGTTTGAAAGGATACAATGAGGTTTAAGTGTAAAGTGTGTTTAATTTGAGGGTATTTTCATCCATATCGGATGAACCGTTTAGAAATTATAGAACCTTTTGAACATAGTCCCCCCCCCCCCCCATTTTTGTTTATTCACACATGACGTTGTCCAAATGCACCATTGAATGCTTGATTAGTGAGAATGTTTGCGTATAATATCAATGCATAATGTTGCAAGGTGAAATTATTTGTCAAATAATTTGAAATAACTTCCTGATGCCTGTGACCCAACAACATCAAAAGACTCTTGATATCTTATTTTCTGGTACTCTTACAAGCGATACTATAACTTCTCTGCATTTGAATGGATCGCTATGGGAATTGGGGGGTGACACTAGATTTACCTGTAAATTATGCTTGAACAGTATGGAATACATGGTTTGTAAAATGGCTGTAAGTCATCAAGGGCCTGAGGTATCAAACAAGCCTCAAACCACCACGCTGCTGCCAGATATGCAGTAGATATGGATGGATCACTTTAAGGATTGTTTCTCCTGACAAAGTTTCCTATTGAACTCCTATTCCTATTGAACTGCATATCTGGCAGCAGAGTGATGGTTTAAGGCTTGTTTGATACGACAGACCCTTGATGGCTTACAGCCATTTAGTCAACCATGTTTTCCATACTGTCCCAGTGTAATTTACAGCTAAATCTAGCTACCCACCCCCCAATTCCCATAGAGATCAATTCAAATGCAGAGAGGTTATAGTATCGCTTGTAAGAGTACCATAAAATAAAATATCAAGAGTCATTTGATATTGTTGGGTCACAGACATCAGGAAGTCATGGCTTGTAAAGGATATGCGACCAAATATTTAAAATTATTACTTTATTCTACATTATGTTAAACTGTCCAATATTTTTTGATGCTCAAAGATGGGGGGGACTATGTACAAAAGGTTCTATAATTTCTAAACGGTTCATCCGATATGTATGAAAATACCCTCAAATTAAAGCAGGCAGTCTGCACTTCAACCTCATCATCATTGTATCCTTTCAAACTCAGAGTGCTAGAGTACAGAACCAAAATAACAAAAAATGTGTCACTGTCCAATTAATTATGGTGCTCACTGTATATAGCAAGTTATCGCCCTTTTACAAAGTCTTTTCTAGACCAAGGTATAACCTTAAAGAAACTCTCACGAGGAAAGGGGGGGAAACATTCAGTCAACACAAAGCAAAACTGACATGCTGCATCCCTTTAAACATGCTAAGTGCACTGCTACAGCTGTAATAAGGGGGGAAATGGGTATGAGAGAATCTAGTATGAAAGACTGCAAATGAAATCTTGAAAATCATGGCCACAGTTAATAAATGGAGACATATTAGTTAAAATGGAGATATGCACACATTTACAGTCATGGAAAAATGCCTGAACATCCTATGGCTAACACTGAGGATATTATATTGTGTAAATAGGATTTGGACATTTCAAAAAATATTTATGCAGTAAATACAAATTAAAACAATATTTTTACATATTAAGGAAATAAAGCCACTTTACATATTTCTATATATTTTTAATTGGACAACATTTTGCATACCTATTTATTTACAAAGTGTAAAGTTGTCCATGACTTTGTACGCAAGCTTACATGTGTTTGCATCCCACCTTTGAACATATATTACAAATGCAGATGTGTACTTACATGTACACACCTACGTTTATGTCTCATGGTTCCTTAACCCCTTATTTTCACTGTCCAAGAACATTTTTGGTAAATTTTGTGTTTGTTGACATCACTTTAAAGGTAAAATATATACGTATATATTTACTTTTTTTCTTAAAACTGATAAATAAATATATTCCCATAATATCAATCTTGTTTGTGAAGCGTTTGTTTTATTATAATTTTTCAAAATCCAAAATCTCAAAATAATATTCCAGAAATTATTTGAGTAGAATGGGCATTTGGTAAGGTGAAAATTCCACCCCATGAATATAAGGCAGACATTGAGAATTCTAATTAATCTTTACCAAGATGTTCCTCCAAAACACTGGACATTATTCCTGATTTAAAGGCTATACTGTCTAATCTAACATCAAGGTGTCCCTTCAAGTAAAAAGAGACAACTACTGATACAGAAATGGTTGAAGCTCACACCACTTTTCATGTGCATGGTGTTAAGGATGTTTTTTAAAGACACAGTACACAATAAAACAAATCTTTACACCATGTGTTTGTTTTTCAGATCCTTTTCATGTACCTCAGCTCACTACAAATCCACATACATTGGGGAGCCGGGAGAGGTAGGCATCTGATCCAGGATTGTACACACGTAACTAGCGACATCCACGGTCCGTTCTTCATACATCAAGATGAACGCGTGTTTCTGTAAAGATAACAAACCTTTTAAGTGCTTCACTGCCAAGAGATTATTGTGCATGACCACAGAACAGCAAGTAATTTTTCTATTTCCGACAGGCATTGCACAATTTAATCTAACATTGCTCAGGGATGAGAGGGTATAGTCGGCTGAGATTACAGCGTGCCATTGCTCACTAGAGACCCCTACTGGTTGATTGGGCGCCTAAAAGTTGAGCTGAACATGAATTGTCTTCGCCTTGGGGATGCTTCGCAATGGGAATGCATTCTCCCAAATTGACAGCAGAGGTTGCAGCAATGAGCATTGATATATACATGATTTGGCATTCCAAATTGGGGAGAAAAGGCAGAAAAGCATACAAAAAATTAAAAAAAACTTCATTACAAACAGTCTGTATGTAATGAATCAAGAAGAAATGCTTACCAGAAGCTCTCTGTACTTTGGCCTTTTTGACTCGTCCTTTGTCAGGCTTAAAAATAATGAAATAAAATAAAAATACAAAACATAAAAAACCCCAGAAGAAACAAAAACCAAGTGTGACTGCGATTGTGTAATTGAAGAATGAAGTAAAAAGTGACAGACAGCATTTAACTTGACATTGTGTCCCTATCAGCAGGTTTATAATAACATAGCCAGCATGGTAAATTGACAGAATTAAAAATAGCTTGATGATTTCTAATCATCTCTAATCAAAATAAATTTATTCTGATTATGCTAATGAGAATTTGAACGTTTATGGAAGCTTGACTGGTTCCATGACAGCTGGTTTACCATCGTGAAACACACCGTGAAACACACACACACACACACACACACACACACACACACACAATTGAATGTAAAAAATACAATTTGGGTAAAGATTTGATCGATACATACCACAGATTTACAAAGTTGATGAATTTAGGAGAAAACTGCCTGTCTTCTGAATTGCTGAGCTGTGGAGGGTCACCCCTCACCACCTGTGTCAACTGATCAAAAACACTGTTCCACTTTGGGTAAGGGAAGCGACCGGTCGCCAGCTCATACTGTACAGGGAGAGGACCGGTCGCCAGCTCATACTGTACAGGGAGAGGACACACAGCAATAACATTAGAGCATGATCTGACATAAAACAAAGCTATTCAAAGCTGCATGGCAACCGACACAGGCCTGTCATATTCATGTCAATGATGAATCTTTAAAAGATGCATAAATTCAGTTACATCTGTCTATCCATACATATACACTTACAAATATATTTTTATATATCCATATATTGCACAATAAAAAAACACAATCTCAGAGACATTTTATTTAGCTCATACAAATTAAATATATCTCATTAATAGCTAAGCAACTGCAGTCTAGCAGGCAATATGTATTATTTATATAGGCTCTACGTATAGCCAGATATAAGAAATCAAAATCATGACAGAGAGTTTGAACATTAGTTCTGAGAACAGTCGACAGTGCTAGGCTTTTAAGACAAATCTGCTGCATGGGGAAATACAATCCTGATAGAATAGCGCAGTAATAAAGTATCTCCCCATTTGGCAATATGAATATCTGCCATTTTCAATATGCACATCAATAACTATTCCCGGCATTTAAAAGGTTTCTCCGTCCTAAAAACAAAATTAGCCAAGGACAATGACTCACAAGTGTGATTCCCAGACTCCACACATCTGATCTCACGTCATAGCCTTGCCTGGAAGCGCTGGGGTCTATTCTTTCAGGCTGAAAGAAGAACATATAGGGGCATATTTACTGACTGAAATAGCAGTCACTAACATGGACAAAACCTTTTTTCATGTACACCTCATACCTACTATTTTTGGATATAGGCAATTGTGACTTTATTGTTCAAAATATGGGGAGAAAAGCAATCAGCTTGTTAAGAAATGAAAAAGTAATAATGTTTCCCACAGATGATAGCACAACACAGCTATTCCACATGATCACTCGGCCTAAACGTGGATGTTTCTCACAGGTGACAGCACAACACAGCTATTGCACATGATCGCTTGGCATAAAAGTGGATGTTTCTCACAGGTTGAGGTCAGGCTAAAGGTCAGAAGGGAAAGTCTGAAGGCTGGCAGGAGAGCTCATTTAATACATCATTCATTTGATCTACATCATAAAAGTCAATCTGATTGATTGCAAATAACTCCATAAAACAATTAGACTTTTCAAAACAGTCCTCTGTCGAGCCTCACAAGATTACATACGCCGTTACTGGCCTCAGACGCAAGAAGACGCCACAGCATGCATAGCCATTATAGAAACCAAGAGTCACATGACAAGGATTTAATGATACTTCTAAGAAACTGAAATATAGAACTATTTTTCACTGTCTATTTTTTTTTTTTTTTTATTGCTGGTAACTACAACTGAAGTTTCCTCACAGAAAAATAAAAGTGATTCTATTCCATTCTATTAGTATTATATTCTATTATATATAGCTAGATCTGCCACATTTCTCTAAGATGCAATGAGGACCAATGTAAAAAAAATTAAATAATAAAAATCGAAAAAAGGTTTCTTGAGGTTTTTTTTTTTTCATCAAATCATTGATTCAGACACTACAAATTTTTTTTAATGGGGCCTTGGAATAAATTTGCTTTTGTATTCAAAATTATCCAAGATTTAAGCAGAAATTATGCACATATTAAGATTTATATATACAGAATAGAAAATTTATAGAAAATATATACAGATTGATACTTAAAATCACTTATTTCTAGAATTTGTGCAACTGAGAAGGGCCATACAGGAAATATTATTCACCAATACCTATGAGACCGCAAACCCCAAACTGCAAGCCTAGTTCCGGCAAGGCTAATGACCCAGCTGGGCTTAACAACCAAAACTGCACAAGCAGATGTTTGACCCAACCACAAATCCAAGGGTGTACATCAATACTGCAATATACTTCACTTCAGATATTCAATACCATATTTTCACTTGAATTTATATTAATTAAAAAATATATATGAAGGAGCCATTAATGGAAAACCCCCCAAAGCCAACGTTTGATTTCCCTATGCCGTAATGCCACCCATGTACACCTAACAACTGTACACAGCCATGTCAAACAGAATGACTGAAAAAAGGCAACTCCCTGTAGAGGCAACTCTTCCTACCATGTGACATATGACTTCACAGCTGGGGCTTGACTGCCGTCACAAGTACATCAGCAGCGCACCGCATGGTTAATGAAATACCTAAGCTCTGAGCACAATTTCACTGAATCAAAGGGGCGACAATAACGTAACAAGGTCTGTGGAAGAACCTCCTTCTGCTGATTCATAAGATGAATTTAGACAGTGATGTCACCCTCTGTGAGTGAGCAGGGCTCAATTGTAACTTTTCAGTAGCAGCACAAGTGGAGCTAAATTTATGTATTTAGCAACACAGTGAAAATAAAGCAACACACTGAAAGCTGTATTTACTCACACATGTGTAATAAGGTTGAATAAAAGCTTTGTTCCATTTCAGAGAGAAATATACTTGCCGTATAGTATGTGTGAGGGTGTGTGCGCATGTTTGTGTACATGTGTGTGAATATCTGTGTGCGTGTGTGAAACGTATGATGTGTAATCACAAATGAAAACAAAAACAAAATATTCAAATATAAAAAAATTAAAAAATAAATATACATAAAGTAATACTTCCAGTATTTTACCACATTTTAGCATGAACACCATTTGCCATTTTACGAATCCCAATAAAGACGGCACTGCTGAAAGTCAAAGTGGAAACATCCAAAGACAAGAGATAGAAAATGTCAATCAAGAATGGTATTTGGGAATTTGAGAGGGGAAACCAGATGAACGCTGGTCTACATTCCTACTCACTTAGCTCACTGCTCTGGGGATGACCAAACTGCTTAATTCTGAAAGATGCTAGAATGAGGCCTCATTTTGAACACTGGAGAAGCCTTGCATCATGAGAGTACTACCAAATTTAGAATGGAAAATAGCAAGGGGGCGGGTGGCTGAGGGGACTCCAAGCTCACTTCAACAAGCACAGAAAATAAAAAAAGGTTATTTGAATGACGACACTGAGCTCAAGTGTTCTGCCAGCAGTTTGGGGCTCTTCTACAATGTCAAACATTAGAGGCACTGTAAACATTCCAGTAAGAACAGTCATGCTGTGTACAAGTGCCAATATCTGCAATGAGAACACACCAGCTCCTCAACCTACTCGTGCTTTTTGGTTTTGTGGCCTGCTTGGAAGCAACGATGCTGGCTACCTTGCAAGAACATTGAGAACATTGAGAACATTATGTGAAATTCCCCCCCAAAATGCATACAATATGAGTGAGAAGGCTTCTTGACCCAATTTTCTTTAAAGAAAACAAATCTCTGAATACCTTTTTAGCCAAAAATGCCCTGCTGACTTACCGCCATGTACGGCCTGCATCCTGCATCTCTGGTTTTGGCAATGGAGTCCACAAGCTGTCCACTAATGCCAAAATCACAGAGCTTAATGTTGCCGTTCCTGTCCAGGAGAATGTTGGAAGGCTTGATGTCTGGAAGGGGGAAATGAAAACAGGATGAAGTATAGTGTTCCTGATAATGTACTATTACTTGAGGTTTTGCCGTGCACTGTAATTCCTGGCTAGCATTAACATGATCAGCAACTTTTATTTAGCTTATATTTCAACATGCCTATCCAGCAAAAAGAGCAAAACCCAACATTACCAAGAAATTGTATTGAAATTTATTGAATGTAGTCATCAAGAATCACGACCATATTTCAGCATTCATTGTTAAATCAGGAGATATGACTGCAGATTTTCACTGACACATAGGTACTTTTCTCTCTGACCCCATCTGACCAACAACAGTCTTGAAGTGCAGCAGAGTTTTGCAAATCACATTTACAATCACATAGCTAGTACAGCGGGCTTAGTAAACAGTGCTAAATTTGCAACAACAAAAAAAGGATGATATTCTAAACAATCTTGAGCAATCAACACCAAAAGCCGTTGCTACATATATTTAAGTGCTACCCATTTTATGACGCTAAAATACTAGCACAGAAAAACTTGATAAATTCAATTATGTTTGTTATTCAGTTAATGAACAGCTTGCTTGATAATTAAGAACTATAAGTGGAAACATGTTCAGAGTAATATCCGTATAAAGGTAAGGTTACCAAAGGCCTATTTTACAGCCCACATTACGCCACTGGTATTAACATAAACATCAGGATCATTAACAAAATGAGTAAAATACAATTCAGTGCATGGAACAAATATGTCTGCATTGTACAAAAGCAGCTCTTTTTTCTCACCATTTAAAACATTTCATCTATTTATATGATGTGTCATCATTCACTATTTGATATGTACATTGAAACAGGCAGATTGGCATATTAAAAATGGGTTATGGGTTTTTGTGGGATACAGCAGGTAACCATTAGCATTCATGTTAGAGGCTCCAGTGCAAATTGAAAACGTTAACATTATTGGTCCTTGAATTAATTATATTATATATATATGACACCACTTACCTCTGTGAATTATTTTCAAGTTCTCTTTTAAGTGGTTTAGTGCTTTCACAGTCTGGAATAAAATAAGGATAGAACAGTCACCTAAATATCTCAAAACACTGATATGTTATACATACATCATACATGATATGATGTTTTTTTGAAAAATTTTATGACAAATATTTACTTACAACTAATGTTATTTTGCCTAATATTTCCTCAGGAATCACATCATCTAATGCACAATATACATATTTGTAGAATTTGTCAAATGAGGTAGACATAAGTTCCATACATATCCAACAGTCACCCTGAAAGACAGGAAATTTAGAGAATATCATATACAATATACATCAACCAAAACTGTTAGTTATGAAAACCACAGTCTTATAAAGTCTCTTAACAAATTTTAAAGAATGCGATATAAAAAATCATGACAAACAGAAATGGTTCATTCTAACACAATCAAATTAACATTACTTGTCTGAGACAACAAACAAAAAACAACAGATGCTGTTTGTATTTCCTCCTGTTTCCTGTTTGTATGTGATTGCAGAAAAACAAAATAATACAGTTAATTTCTGGAGCACTACGCATAGTATTCAAAACTCTTTACCGTCTGACAAATACAAAATAACAGACTAAAATAAAACTAATTTACACTACTGGAACCAATAACAACAAATCAAAAATAACAAATGAAAAAACAAACATAAGCAAACCTCTCTGAAGAGAGCCCCATAAAACTCAACAATATACGGACAGTCGCTACTCCTCATAACCACATCTAAGTCCATTAGCAGCTGCTTCTGTTCCTTTTCATCCACAGTTGATCGAATCCTCTGTGACAGGAAGCAAAAAAATTGGTTACTACTTAAAGTTTATGCAAGCCATGGTTTGTTTATTTACTCATTAAATAAAGATACACATGTCTAAGGACAAATTAAAACATCAAATATTTTCAGTCCTCACTTGCAAATAGGTGTAGATGTTCCCTTCAACTGAGTACGGGTAAACCAAATATATATTGAGATTCTTTGCTTTAAAAAAAATAAATCAATATTCACAGTAATAAAAAATAAAAAAACTGGTTTAGGATTCATTTTGTCATTGTAATATTCAAATGTTCAAAACAAATGATTAAATGGTCTAGAAAACTGTATACCTGCTAGAACACAAACAGCATTTTATTTTCAATTTTGCAGCGCATGAACAACATCTGTCATTCATCCCCCATATTCCCCTATTATAACTAGAAAATGGTAAAGACTCAAGATAAAGATCTCATTACCTTGGGAAAATGGTAAAGACTGAAGATAAAGGTCTCATTACCTTGGGGAAATGGTAAAGACTGAAGATAAAGGTCTCATTACCTTGGGAAAATGGTAAAGACTGAAGATAAAGGTCTCATTACCTCTGTAAAATGGTAAAGACTGAAGATAAAAACCTCATTCATTACCTTCACAGCCATGATCAGGCCAGAGGGTTTGTGCACCATCTTGTTGACAGATCCATATGCACCCCGCCCAATCTCTCCTAAATCTTTCAGGTCCTCAGCAGTGAAGTCACAAAGCTCCTCTGGAGAGATCTTCAGCTTTCCTGAAGACTCAATACTGTGTGTCCGCAGCCTCTCTCTGGAGATGGAATAGGTGACAGGTTCAAAATGGACACAACATTAGAATACCATCAACAACAACAAAAAAATCATATTTTTCGTAACTTGTAATTTGCAGTAAGACTGAACAGGCTGCTAATTTGATTACTAAATCAGTGACTCATGCAACATATATCCTTGCATTGAGGGATCTCTGTTCTCTGAATGCTTTACTCTGAATTATGTGCTTTGAATGAACCTCACTTAGGTCCATAAAAATGGTTTATTTTTCTGCTGCATATTCATAAGTATCCCCTATGGCAGGCCTATTCAATTGGCGGCCCGCGGGCCACATCCGGCCCAGAAGCAACCTCTGAGTGGCCCAGCGAGCTTGAATTAAATAGGGTATTTTAATTGTAATATTATTTTATAAAAAATATTTGTTAACAGCAATGTTATTATGTAGCCTAAATAGTTACAGCGCTGCGAGCATGGTCTAAAATCCGTAAGCAGCGTGAGAAACATATTCCGCCAATCGGGATATCTCTCACAAATCAACGTTTTCTCATGAGACGCAATTCCGACCACGCTTAGTAGCTTTTCAAAACACGTGGCTATTGTGTTTAATTTGCAATGAGTGCGTTGCGGTAGTTAAAGAATATAATATTCGGAGGCACCACATTGAGAAACACCAAACTTTCCGGACAAACTTTCCCGAGGGATCACAGGAGAGGGAGGCTAAAGTGCAGAGTTTGATTGCATCTTACGATCGGAGCCATATTACCCTGGTGCGGTCAAAAAATGTAACTTCTCCCACGAAGGAAGTCATGTCAGCAGGTAGGCTACCCTTTGTTTTTGGTTTATTTTATTATTTAATGCACCTGACATTTTTTTTTTTTAAACCTGCAGTTAACTGTACATATCAACATAATGTGGGGTGTGTAAACAAGGGTAGCCTATGCTAGCCTAATCACACATGTCCTGGTGAAACAAACGCATTTGTTATGTTCCTTCAGTGTGCAGTAGGAGGCATTGTGTTATGCCTGGGTGTGTGTGTTATTGGTTACTGTTATTGCCACTTGTTATGGTTCTGTGCATTGATAGCTCTTTTTTATTCTGTTTCTGCACTTTGTGATGTGTCTGGGTCAGATATGTGACCAAAAAATTCTTTTTTTTCAAAAGTGAAAAAATAAACATTGTTATTTTTTACTACATTAATTTAAGGTTTTAAATAGGCTGCTGAAAATGTCTGGCCCATCTAATTTTCCTGCTTTTAAAATCTGTCCCAATTGAATTTGTAATTGAATAGCCCTGCCCTATGGCATACAATGGCACCACTTTTTCCTGTCAGCAATGCTCCCCCAAATCCTGAAACTAATTTTTGGTTCTTATCAATCCTGATGTGACTGTTCCACAGCAGCCAAGCCATTTCCTCCAACACCTAACACAGTGTACAGCTACTGTACTGCACAGTCTTCGGTGCAGCACTACTGGATGTGGCTAGTTTACAGGTCAAAATGCTAATATCTGAAGGCTGTGGCATTCTGTGTAAGCCTCTGCTCACACCACTGAAGTTCTGACATCTGAGAACAGCCACATTTAATCAAACATGTCTCAAGAAAATTAGCTCTTCATCCGATTGGCTACATGAAAGATTAAGAAATCGGAACAAAAACAGACTACACAGTGCCAGTTTAATGAGATGGCTCCCTCCTTACATGCAGATCAAAATACCGTGTGACCTGTATCAATAAGAGAAGAGCCCCACTCCTCAGACCAACTAATACTGATGTTCTGATAGGCCCAGAAGATCAATCAACTGTCTGCTACAACAAATAATTTTTGTTGCATTAATGCAAAAGGCATGTAATGCAATTCATATGATGACAGAAATAAACATAAGTTTACTGCTGGGAGACTGAAACTTAATGAACAAATCAAATAGATTGTGAAATTGTTGGTTATTGGTTATGATTTGGACCAGTCATGCATTTTGTAACAGAATGCAAACTCTTCTGTTTGGTTCAGGTCAGTGATATAGAAATGGATAAAATATTACTGTTCCATTCTCTATTACATGCACTTTCTTAGCTCAATGCTATCCTAAACTCTAAGCTATCCTTTACAAGACTAGCTTACCCAATGTACTTGTATTACTGGCACTCCACTTTGCATTACACTGCTGGTATTCCACACTATACCACACTGCTGGTATTCCACACTGTTTTAACAATTTACTTGTTAACCCAGGCCCAAACTTTAGCCCTGGATTAAGGATTCACACCTAAAGGCTATTCACGCCATAGGATAACAACCATTGGACCTATACTATCTTGTGAATGAGACACAAAATTATTACTAGCAGTAATCGCATATACCCATGGTGGTTGCTGTGAAGAACAATAATTTAACAAAAGAGAAAAGTGAAAAAGGCAAAACTGAATAAACACTATTGGTTTTAGAGATATGTTTGTACTTAATATTATTTCACATGTAACATAGTACTTCATAGAACATCCCCTGTATCATAGTACTTCAATGTTCAGATAGATAGCACGCTATAAAATACATTCTATTCATAATCTTAAACCAATAAGTTAATGTAGCCAATTAAGCCACATCTGCTATTTTGTGCATACAACTTGCTAGCCTGCTAGCTTCCAGTAGTTCAATTAAATTAAACTGCTTGTGTAGCTAGGTAGTCTACCTTAAGTAGCTAGGTAAGTTCAAAGCCATTAGCAGCAGTCCTGTTTGTCAATTGAAAAACTTCTGACCCACACTTCTTTTTATCCCCCAAATCGGAATGCCGAATCGCAACTGCGATCTCCTGAAAGGGCACACCTGCGATGCAGACTACCAGCTGAGCTGTGCAACTGTTCTGCACAGCTTACACAGCTGGTGCAGGTAGACAGTAGACATGCAGTCAAAGAGATGTGTTGCCATCCCTCTTTGGGGTGATGCTCTAGCCAATTATGGATCACCCTGGGGAACTTCTGCTCGCTTTTGTTACTGGTAGGCAGGACCCATACTGAACCGTGGGGCTTATCACTGAACCAAGAACCAGTGCTTCAGCTGGACACACGAGTCCCCCTAAATGGTGCTTGTAGACTAATACACAGCAAGGTGTAGACCCTAACAATGCATGTCAGAGCACAAGTATTTCAACATCCACTCATGTCACCGTCCATCAGTGCTAGAGCCCCAGAGACGTCCCGCAATCAGATCTCTACTTACATATGTGGGTTCTGGAAAGGAGGTCCTGCTGTGTTGAGAGTGAATCTTGTAGTTGGTTTAATTGTTGGATTGGCAAAATTCAACTTCAGTGCTTTGCGTTTACCTGAGAGGAAGAGAGGGAGAACCAAATTCACATAACATACGAGTGTTCAAAGGAGCCACCCATTACCTCACTGCTACAGTGCACAGCAAGCAGGACACTGAGGAAATGCAACCAACTATATGCAGCCAACCAAAAGGGTCACAGAAAAAATGGAATGTGGTAAATTGAACTGAACTGGACAAACCAAGTGACATGTCAGAACATGAAGAGGAAAACACTTTAGGCTTGTGAATTTATAAATCATGTGGAGCCTGCTATAGTATGCACTCTTTATACAGCCAATGACGACGTACAAATCATTTTTCACAATGGATAAAAGGCTATGCATAATAATTTTATGCAGTGTCTATGTAAAACAAAAACAAAATAGAAACAAATGTAAAGTCAAGATGAAGCCCTGAGTATTTAAGGCTGTTCAATTTGATACTGCCCTAAATCCTATATGTTATGGACTACATGCTGCAGAAAATGAGAAGCCAGTCATGGCCAGTCACAGTACATTCTACTGTAACTTTAATTCTGAAGGTTTTCTGCTTTTTTCCAGCAGAATAAAAGCAATACATCAAGCAGAGTTTAAAGGCTTAGATTAACACAATTTAAATATAATTTAACCAGACACAGGATGGGAAAAAAATGATCAAAGAATACAACTCCTTGCTATTCTTATGATTTATCAGATAAAAGTAATTTATTTGCCACAACAGAAAAAGCAGACTAGCATTATTTCCTATAATCATACATCAGACAAACGTTCATATATGACTTCGCTCTCTTTTTGGAAACACTCAGCTGATGTAGCATTCATTTGCCATTTCTGGTAACAAAGACTCCATTTAAGACATTATGAAGGGAAGATGGAGGTGACATCATCTAGGATATGACAAACTTCACAAACAAAACCCACATCTTAAACCTCACATATTTTGCCATAGCTCTCATTACTGCCTGCTCTATCCCCTTCAGTTCACCCGTCTACGATACACCACCCTCTTCCCCTTCTGCTAAAACCAGGTTGGGCCAGACTCCTCCCTATCATACCCTCTACACATTTCTCCTTTGACTCATTCTTACACAATTTTCATGAAATGTGTTGCATTCTCTATGCATTGGCCTTCGCCTGTAGCTCTCTTTCCTCTCTTTCTGCTCTCCGTCTTCTTCAGATTATTCATCAGTTCCTTTCTCTGTTCTCTCCTTTTTACTTTCACACTAATCTGTAGTTCTTTCCATTGCCTCTTCTTTGTTACCGGAACTTGATTCAAAATCAATGTTCTTGCTTACTGCTACAGCAACTGTATCTTCATCTACATTTATGTCTCATCTAGTATTTTCTCAGACACTCCATTGTGCCTAAGATACAGTTACGATAGACTAAATGCACAAAGCTGTAATTGTTTCTTTTTATTTTCCAGTGTGAAATAATGAGTTACCAGCCAGCATTTGGACAGCGCTGACTCTGTACATTTTACGTTCACCTAAATGTAACCGGCAAGGTCTAAGTGGGACTCAAACCACTCACCTCATAGTCGTAGACATAATTAGCTCCTTGCAAAAGAGACCTTGGTCACGGGTCACACACGGAAATGAGCAAGCTCATATGACTCCCAAGGGGTAATGTCACCATCCAATTTACCATTGGCAAATTTTCAGGTCTGCCATCTAAAGGCAGTCATTTGTTTCTCCCTGAATTGCTCGATACTTCAAATGTGCCTTCACGTTATATTTACTTCCATCAATGTAATGAGATCATGAACAAATTATTTTGTAAAGATATCAGAATAATAACTGACCTCCACACCCCAGCCCCCCACACATACTGCCCATTGTTTTTTACGTCAACTGACCGAAATATTTTTTTGATGCTTGATATACTCTGGACTTGTATGTTATATTAGAACAATCACACAAAAAGAAATCCCTAGCAATGGCGAGCGAGACAACATTCTAAAACGTTTAAATTGAATTGAGGCTCTTTTTTTACACCATCACTTGGTTTTACAATACTGCTTGTTGTGCTCTACACATCTTAATTTTGTCTTGTTGGTCTGTATTTTTGTAGTCAGTCATTACCACAGATACAATAATACTGGCATTTCTTCATTCAAAATCAAGGACACTCATATCCATGTTAATGGTGAAGTTTGGAAAATGGTAGGTTTGGAAAGGTTGCTGGTCTGATGAGCTCCATTCATTCCCATTGGCTCAGTCAGAGGTTGAAAGGCAGTGGTGCCAGGAGTGGGACATAATCCAGATACTTTGGTTTAGCTACTGAGTATAAATCATGAGATTATGATGTCAGGGCCAGTACTCGTGTGGAACAGTTATAAGCTACATGGTATATTGTGCATTTTGTTTATTTTAAATGCTGTGTCACTGTCATCCAAGCACCAAATGGAAACTGTGCTGTTCCGAGCTAAAGGGCACAACCCAATGTCAAGGGGACTGCATAAGCCTCCACAAGCAACATTCATCTATGTTTGAATATGGATGGATGTTCATTTCAAGCCAAAATGGCTACAGGTATCACAAAACCTGTGATCTTTACGTGTGAATAAACACCTCAAAAGTACAGAAAAGTATAAATGCAGACTCTAAATGTAACACTCTTCTGGTGTCATATGTTATTTTCAGAAGCATGGCAATCTGTTTAAGGTGTGAGAAGTTCTATTCAAATCATGAAAAATTATTAAACAAGTGATTTATTCATCCATGCAGTGACATATTTTCACATCTGCCAACATAGGAAGGTGCACTACTTTCTGCAACATTGTATCAAGTAAATAGGATTTATTTATTATTATTATTATTTTATTTTTTACAGCTGAAGACTTCTCTGGCTAAACAAAACTCAATCAAGCACATACCGTGCTGGCACACCTTATGGCATTCAAAAACGTATCCACACAAACATTTTGCCATGCATGGCAATCAAATACACATGGCACAGTGAGTTGACTGGGCATATTTTCTTCATATTTGATAGTCCTTTAGCACAATATCTGTCAGGTTGGCATCTTTGGGATGCCTAAGAAAAAAATTATTTCAACAGATGCCTCCCTCAATTCACTGTTTGCATTTTATAGAGACATGCTACTTTCCAAATATAGCTGCCACACAGTCACCAATCACTATTATAAAAAGATAAAGCAAATGTATAATTCTGATTAGATTAATTCAAATAATATGAAAGGCAATGAATAAATAAGCAGCTAAGAAAACTCTGAAAACCTTACTTGATCTGTATAGATCCCATGGATAGGCCTACATTTAAATGCATTCAAGAAATTAAACACACAGACGTAATACAAAATTATAGCTACAAAAAGAGCATAAAGTAATCACCATTTTATCATTGACCAAATTTTACTTAATTGCAACTCATGCAAATAAACTATGGTGTTGTGATTTAATACATTTAAATGCAATGTAGAAGAAAATAAAATACATCCTTTGTGCTAAGAACTTATGTGAACAGCCTCACTTGGTTATTAGTACTTAAAGGTAGTGCAAAACGTCTGGTAGAGCTTCCATTACAATACTTTTGGGGAAAAGTGTATTTAATAATGTTCAGAAGCAGTGGTACTAAAGTAAAATAAAAATAATTGACAGCAAGAGCATTGTTAGTATGTAACCAGTTAAGCAGTGAAGATATGCTCTATGTCCCAATGTAAATGGAAGCTCGCCAACCACTCCACCTTGGATTAGTCAGGAACAATAGTGGACAGACTCCCCCATACCAGACTGTCAAACGGAAACACAGAAGGTTTGATATAACATAAAATACTTGGCTTACTTTGGGGAACTCCAGACAGGTTTATCTGAAACCCTGAGGTGGAAAGAAAACATTTAAAAAATTTAATTTAACTCTTTGTTTTCCCACAACGGCTTGCATCTTTCAGGGAGGATGACAATAAGATTCACAATCCACAGGAAACTTGTAGTGCAGTAAAATGTAAAAAAACAAGGCCATTCGAAAGTACTGTAAATCATCTATAGCTTCCGTATTCAGTTGTGAAAAAACATGCTTTTTTTGGAATTGTGGAAATACAATTGGAGTTTTAGGGACTTTAATGTGGTAGCAAGTATACCTTCTAAATAAATACCATCACACATTGCATAATCCTCTTGTGGGTTTCCTCATCCACAGTGCATCTCACTAAATGGTCCACTCTTCACCATAAAAAGAAGGGTTTCTAAAATACTTCCTCCTAATCAAACAGGAATTAGAGGCCTTCCTCACCTCACCATCTTCCAGTTGAAGGATAATATGTATTTTATCTCACCACATTATTTGGTACACAGATAGTCAATGCCAGTTTCCCCAAGTCTTTTGGTGATGAGGATGTACAATGAGGATACAAATGCTAAAATGAAGAAAACTCTTGAAACCATTAAAATACAGTCAAGCCAGAAAGTCTGAACACCCTTTTCA
Organism: Ilyophis sp. 1 JC-2022; assembly: GCA_022702515.1. Lineage (NCBI taxonomy): Eukaryota > Metazoa > Chordata > Actinopteri > Anguilliformes > Synaphobranchidae > Ilyophis > Ilyophis sp. 1 JC-2022. The sequence goes on along the minus strand of CM040405.1, from coordinate 42,237,528 downwards.
CCTTCTCCACGTTTTATTACATTACAGACATATTCTACAATAGATTGAGTTCATTTTTTTGCCACAAAATAGCCCATAATGACAAAGTGAAAACATGTATTTAGAAATTTTTGCAAATGTATCAAAAATCGAAAAGTGAAATCTCTCATTTACATAAGTATTCATACCCTTTGCTTTAACATATTTTTAAAGTATCATATTTAATATTTGGTCGCATATCCTTTGCATGCTGTTACTTCCTGAAGTCTGTGACCAATCAATATAAAAAACTCTCGGTATCTTGTTTTCAGGTACTGTTACAAGCGATACTATAACCTCTCTGCATTTGAACTGATCTCTATGAAAATTGGGGGGGGGAGACTAGATTCAGCTGTAAATTACACTGGTACAGTACGGAACACATGACTGGCGAAATGGCTGTACGTCATCAAGGGTCTAAGGTATCAAACGAGCCCCAAACCATCACTCTGTTGCCAGATATGGAGTAGATGTGGATGGATCTCTTTAAGGGTTGTTTCTGCTGAGTTCTATAGGAAAATGAGTCAGGAGAAACGACCCTTAAAGTGATCCATCCACATTTACTCCATATCTGGCAACAGAGTGATGGTTTGGGGCTTGTTCGATAGCTCAGACCCTTGAAGACTTACAGCCATTTAGCCAGCCACATGTTCCATACTGTACCAGTGTAATGTACAGCTGAATCTAGTCTCACCCCTCAATTCCCATAGAGATCCATTCAAATGCAGAGAGCTTATAGTATCGCTTGTAACAGTAACTGGAAATAAGATCGAGAGTCTTTTGATGTTGATGGGTCACAGACTTCAGAAAGTAACAGCATGCAAAGGATATGCAACCAAATATTAAATATGATACTTAAAAAATATGTTAAAGCAAAGGGTATGAATACTGATGGAAATGAAAGATTTCAGTTTTCGATTTTTAATACATTTGCAAAAATGTCTAAAAATACGTTTTCACTTTGTCATTATGAGCTATTTTGTGTAGAATTTTGAGACAAAAAATGGTAAATGGTAAATGGACTGCACTTATATAGCGCATTTATCCAAAGTGCTTTACAATGGCCTCTCACTCACCCGTTCACACACACATTCACACACCAATGGCGGCAGTCACCATGCAAGGCGCTAGCCTGCTCATTGGGTGCAATTTGGGGTTCAGTGTCTTGCCCAAGGACACTTCGACATGTGGACAAGGGCACCGTAGCGGGGGGAATAGTGGAACTGACTACGCGGGGCTCCAAGGAGGGAAGGGCCCTCAGAAGGCCTGAAATCAAAGGTTTTCTTAGGGTAGGTGCCCACAGAGACTGCATTTGCACAGGGCTCAGCATTCCACGCTATGCCCGTGCCTGTTCCACAAGTACAGAATGTAATGAGGAAGGAGAACCATGCTTTGCTTCAAGATAATGCTTACCCATTATTGCCAGTGCGGATTATTTTGTCTTTAGAAAACCGTTATTATCTTTTTGTTCGGCAAATGTAGGCTTTACCGCATTGGTAAATCCACACATAAACAACCTTAGTGGAGTTTAATGGTGCATGCTCTTCTATATGAAGAAAGCAGAAGATTTTCTATTCAAAAAAGCATAGGCTCGGTCTGTAAAATGTTTTAGGAAGGCATATATAATTTGATTGTCACAACAATTGACGTCCGTCACAAAAAAATATTGTGCCGTACCATCATTCTGAGCCTTCTCAGAGGCTAGCACAAATCTATGCATGTCCTATGCATAAGCAAAAGCATGACGTATAACAGTGTTAGAGTACACCTTTGCAGAGAGTTTTGCATGAGGGGGTCTCTCATCTCCTTGGTGTGATGGGCTTTGTTCCAGTCACAGACTTTATTGACTTAGAATCCTTTAAGACTTGTTCAAATTGTCTCACTTTCTGTTGTATAATTAATCTTTAAAGGTATCAATGGAATTCACCATTTTCTGGTTTGGAGCATTCCTTGACTTTTTGTAGCGCTTGTATTGATTCAAGTACTTGCTGCTTTCTCAGCCTTGGTTTTTAATGAATTACTCAAGACTAAAGAGACATTTATTTAGAGGCTGTTCTCTTTTTTTCATGAAAATCAGAGACGTGTACTCCAAAAAGTGTTTTATTAATACAGAGTCCGTGTGGGATCCGATTTTGCCTGCTATTTAGACATCCTACAACAGTCAGGTTTCTTGATTTTTGGGACTTTCAAATTCCAAACTGTAGTAAAGTAACTTTGTTGACTCTCTTAACTACTTTCCATATGAGCCGACTGAGTCATGTAGCCTAGACACATCTGGTACTATGTCACTATGATACGATGAACATTAGATGGCAACAGTGAGGCACACATGGCTTTGTTCCACTCAAAGTTGGCTAGTGTTTCACAGGTTTCATAAGAACCCTCTTGATTTTTGTAAGACGCTTACAAAGTTATCATTTTTTAATTAATTTAACTGATTTAAAACATGCACCTCTCTTATTTACCTGCCACATGTAGTGAAGAAAATAGTTACTGGCCACTACAGGAGAAGTGTGGTGTGGGAGTAATTGATGTGAAAAGGGTATATTTCCTGATTTGAAAAAAATAAATAAATAAATAAATAAATAAAAAACTGCAGCTTACAGACAATATTCAAACTTAGAACTATGAAACAAAGACAGCCAACTTGATTGGTGAACTTACAGTAAAGTGTGAGTGGTCATTCTTTTTAAAAAGGAGAATCTAATAAATCTGGCCATTATTATATTATTATTACATTATTGGCCTAAATTATATGTTGCACTATTTACTTATAAACAGAAGAGTTCAGATTTTTTCAAATACATCGAAAGTAAATTGGTGAAAATTACAGAAATAAAACCCTTAATTGCACAGAATGTACACATTACTTCTGTAACATTATTTTAATTTGACAGGGTTTGAGGCAACAATGCTGTTTAACCGGTTGGGCTTATCCCAAACAGTTACAAAATAGTAGTGGGCAAGAAGTAACATGCTCCAGTTTTCTTCCACCCAGCATAATTTCTATCTTTTACGGCCTGGTTAAAAGCAAAACAAAACGGTAACCTTGGGTTTTTATGTAGATCATGAAAACCATCATTGCATTTTTTAAATATCGTTTCTAAACCATAGCCAGACTAATATCTCTCTAAATAATATATTTTTTGTTTCACAACCTACATTAATTAAACGACAATAATATACAGGGTGCAAAGATATCGGAAACACTTACAAAAACTGAATATCTAGTAACTAATAATGAGTAGGCCCACCGTTTGCCTTCAAAACACTTTAAATCCTTCGAGAAAGGCTCGTCATACAATTTCTCAACTGTGTGTAGTGGGATATTGGACCATTGTTCAAGAAGGACAGTTCCAGAACTTCCGATAAAGGTTCAATTATGTTTAGATCTGGTGATTGCGCAGGCCATGGAAGATTCTTGGAACCATTCTTTAATGTTTTTAGCAGTGTGTATGGGGGCTTTACCATGTTGGAATATGGGGACATCATGAGGGAAAAGTGTTTGCACCATAGGACGCACCTGGTCTTGTAAAATGGTTTCATATTGTTTGCCCATTACCGTTGCCCGTCTATGGAGAGCAATCATTGGACCCAACGAGTCCAATGAAATGGCAACCCATACCATTACAGAACCACCACCATACTTAACAGTTGGCAACAGACATTGTGGATTGAATGCCTCCTTAGGCTTTCTCCAAACATAAACCGGTCCAGATGCATTAAAAAGAGTAAAAGATGACTCATCAGACCATATCACTTTTCTCCATTTCTCAGGGGTCCAGGTTTTGTATTCCTTACACCATGTTATGTGTTTTTGTGCATTAGCCTTGGATACAAATGGTTTCCGAATGGCAACCCTGCCATAAATACCAGCTTCATGAAGCTCACGACATACTGTTTTTGTTGAGACTGGTTCAGATATTGATTGATTAAATTCTGTGGTGATTTTTAAAGCTGTAGTTCTGTGGTTATTAGCAACTATCCTACAAAGTGTCCGTCTGTCCCTGTCGGAGAGCTTTGATTTGCCGCCATTTCTTTTTTGCTGATGCAGTTTTTTGGTGTTGGGCATATGTTCTCAATTTCTGACACTTTTCCCCTTGCCACCTTAAATAATTTAGACATTTTTGTGACCGCGTTGGTCACAAACCTGCAATTCGGGCATTAACTATTTGGCCCCTTTGGAACTCTGTTCGTATCCTCATCTTGCTTTGGAGACTTACCTAGCAAAGTGCTGCTGGTTATACCTCTTTTAAGCAGACACATGCTGCTAATTAGCATTCAAATTATTTGTAATTGTGGTTTAGATGCTTCAAAGTTAAAGCAATTTTTCAGGGGTGTTTCCGATATGTAGATATTTTATAAAAAATGTATAATGTATATAAAATATGCAGAATGTGGATTGTTTACTGGAACTTAAAGCTTTCAGGGGACACAATTATAATCAATTGTGTTGTTGTTCACAAGATCTTCTTCAACTCATGATCGTTAATATGAAAACATATCCTTGTTGGGCACTAGAGTATGTGGAAATGTTCCCAATATTTTGTCCACCCCCTGTATAGTCGTATGAAAAAGTTTAGGCACCCCTCTGAGGCTGCATAATAATTTACTCTGTCTTCACAGAAAATGATCACAGTGGCATGCCATTCATTTTCTAATAAAAGCTGAGTACTGGGGTGTTTTCCAGACACAGACTTTTAGTGTAGCAATATTAAGTTGTATGAAATTAAATCAAACGTGAAAAATAGGCTGTGCAAAAATTTGGGCACCCTTGTCATTTTGTTGATTTGAATACCTGTAACTACTTAACACTGATTAATTGGAACACAAAATTGGTTTGATGAGCTCATTAAGCCTTGAACTTCATAGACAGGTGCATCCAATCATGAGAAAATGTATTTAAGGTGGCCAATTGCAAGTTGTTCTTCTCTTTGGCTCTCCTCTGAAGAGTGGCAACATGGGGGCCTCAAAACAACTCTCAAATGACCTGAAAACAAAGATTGTTCAGCATTATGGTTTAGGGGAAGGCTACAAAAAGCTATCTCAGAGATTTCAGCTGTCAGTTTCCACTGTGAGGAACATAGTGAGGAAATGGAAGGCCACAGGCACAGTTCTTGTTAAGGCCAGAAGTGGCAGGCCAAGAAGAATATCGGAGAGGCAAAGGCGAAGGATGGTGAGAATGGTCAAATACAACCCACAGACCACCTCCAAAGACCTACAAGGTCATCTTGCTGCAGATGGTGTCACTGTGCATCGTTCAAAAATACAGCGCACTTTGCACAAGGATAAGCTGTACGGGAGAGTGAGGCGAAAGAAGCCTTTTCTGCGCACACGCCACAAACAGAGTCGCTTGAGGTATGCAAAAGCACATCTGGACAAGCCAGCTTCATTTTGGAATAAGGTGCTGTGGACTGATTAAACAAAGAATGAGTTATTTGGTCATAACAAGGGGCGTTATGCATGGCGGCGAAAGAACACAGCATTCCAAGAAAAACACTTGCTACCCACAGTAAAATTTGGTGGAGGTTCCATGCTGTGGGGCTGTGTGGCCAGTGCCGGTACTGGGAATCTTGTTAAAGTTGAGGGTCGCATAGATTCCACTCAATATCAGCGGATTCTTGAGAATAATATTCAAGAATCTGTCACAAAGTTGAAGTTACGCCGGGGCTGGATATTTCAACAAGACAACAACCCAAAACACTGCTCAAAATCTACTCAGGCATTCATGCAGAGGAACAAGTACAATGTTCTGGAATGGCCATCCCAGTCCCCAGACTTGAATATCATTGAAAATCTGTGGGATGATTTGAAGTGGGCTGTCCATGCTCGGCAACCATCAAACCTAACTGAACCGGAGATGTTTTGTAAGGAGGAATGGTCCAAAATACCTTCATCCAGGATCCAGACACTCATTAGAGGCTATAGGAAGCGTCTAGAGGCTGTTATTTTTGCAAAAGGAGGCTCTACTAAATATTGATGTGATTTTTCTGTTGGGGTGCCCAAATTTATGCACCTGTCCAATTTTGTTTTGATGCATATTGCACATTTTCTGTTAATCCAATAAACCTCATTTCACTACTGAAATATTACTGTGTCCATCAGTTATTTGATAGATCAAAATGAAGTTGCGGATCCAAACACCCAATGATTTATAAAATAAAATAATGGAAATTGTCAGGGGTGCCCAAACTTTTTCATACGACTATTTCATTGATGAAATGCGGCCACATTAGGCAAGTACAAAAATTGCATGAAATACTGACAAACCGTAGAAGGGCTTTTCCTAACTTTCCTAGAACACTTGCTGAAAACAACAAATAACATTAAGTTACAAACTTACCAACCTAAAGTGGAACTGGTCATAAAATCAAATAACGTATTCCTTAACCCACAGATATCCAGTCCCTTAAGTTGTAGTAAAATATGTTCTTTAGTTATGTTTGCAGTCAGACAAACAGACAGACATGCAGGGGTAATCGCATAACCTCTGCTCGAAGTACTGGTATAAAAAATAAAATTTTAAAGATGGTTCAGTTTGAAGACAAATCATGATGAAAGAGGAGGATGGTAGAGACTTGTGAATAAAACTGAAACAAATATTAACTTGGGACAGCTCACCATTATTCAACACCATGTCAGAAGGGTGGGGTTGGTGGGAGTTAAGAGAGAAGAGGAGAAAACAAACATTTTTTATCACATGATTACATATTACTACTAATACAGTACAAAATAAGATGCACCATAGCCTCAACAACACAAGTTCAAAAGGCATTTGATGAAATTCAATGAAATATGAGGACATGTATAAAATGGTCAAAACAATGTTATTCTGAATACAAGACCGACCGAGAAAAAAGACACTGAAACACTCTCCAAATCTTGTGAAAAGCAATCTGACCAGTTTTATAGAAACACGCCAACTTTTTGAGAAATTGGCTTATTTGCCATCTTCCCCAGAGTCAGACAAGAAGATGGATATCCTTCTCTTCTCTGTGCGTGCAGTAGGAAGCATAGAGATTTCCCAAAAAGTTGGCGTGTTCCATTAAGCTTTTACCATATTTAGGCCAATACAATTAAAAATTATTACTAGTCTTGGTTGCATATCCTTTCCATGACTTCCTTATGACAGTGAGCCAACAACATCAAACGACTCTTGATATCTCATTTTCAGGTACTCTTACAAGCGATACTATAACCTCTCTGCATTTGAATGGATCTCTATGGGAATTGGGGGGTGAGACTAGATGTAGCTGTAAATTACACTGGAACAGTATGGAACACATGGTTGGCTAAATGGCCATCAAGGGTCTGATGTATCAAACAAGATTTAAACTAGGGTGACCATATTCTGGATTTCAAAAAAAGAGGACCGGTTAGACAGGCGTTATATACATAATACTAGGCTATTTTTTGTTTATACACTGCTCAAATTAAGGAAACACTTAATCAACACAGTATAACACCAAGTCAATTAAACTTCTGGGATATCGATCTGTCCAGTTTGGAAGCGTAAACGATTGTGAATGAATTTCACCTGCTTTGGTGCAAATGAAAGTGACAACAGATGGACAGGAGAGGCAAGAGCAAGACAACCCCCAAAAAGTAAATGCATTTTGCCAGTGCCCTTGTAACTACTGGTAGCATGAGGCGGTACCAGCAGCCCATTCAGGTTGCACAGGTAGTCCAGCACATCCATACGTGCCGCACAGGTAGTCCAGCACATCCATACGTGCCGTCGCAAGAAGGTTTGCTGTGTCTCCCAGCAGTCTCAAGAGTGTGGAGATACCGGGAGACGGGCCATTACATGAGGAGAGCTGGACAGGGCCGTAGAAGGGCAACAACCCAGCGGCAGGACCAGTATCTGCTCCTTTGTGTGAGAAGGAACAGGACGAGCACTGCCAGAGCCCTACAAAATGACCTCCTGCGGGCTACTCGTGTCCATGTTTCTGACCAAACTGTCAGAAAAAGACTCCATGAGGGTGGCATGAGGGCCCGACGTCCTGTAGTGGGACCTGTGCTCACAGCCCAGCACCGTGCAGCTCGATTGGCATTTGCCAGAGAACACCAGAATTGGCAGGTTCGCCATTGGCACCCCGTTCTCTTCACAGATGACAGCAGGTTCACACTGAGCACATGTGACAGACGTGAGAGTCTGGAGACGCCGTGGCAAATGTTATGCTGCCTGCAACATCATCCAGCATGACCGGTTTGGTTTAATTGACTTGGTGTTATATTGTGATGATTAAGTGTTCCCTTAATTTTTTTTAGTTTATATGATCTATGGAAAAATAAAATCCTAAACAGACATTTTAGAAATTTTGAAATCCCGCCTGGACGGATATTTTTGGTCCCAAAAAGAAATGTCAGGGAAAAAGAGGACGTCGGGTCACCCTGCTTAAACCATCACTTTGTTGCCAGATATGCAGTAGATACGGATGGATAACTTGAAGGGTTTCTTCTCCTGACTTATTTTCCTATTGAACTCTATGAAAAAATAAGTCAGGAGAAACAACCCTTTGGTTGACGTCACATGCGTGCCCAGCGTAAATGCATCAGGGCCTGGATTGTGGGTAATTCCCTCAGAAAAGTCTACACAATTTTACAGTGAGACAGCTCTGAGCCCTCGCGAATATATCGGGAAGGCGCCTCAAAGTCTGTGAGGGCGGACATTGAGGGCAGACATTGACGTCACATGCATGGCCAGCATAAATGTGCAAGTGCTCGAAATGATACACTACGAGGAATGGAACAGCACTTTGCGATGCTATATGTTGCCTTGACGACAGCTGTCTCGCATGCTCAATGTTAATGACAATCGCCGCTTTAGGACTTTTAGGTTTGCATTCGCTGAAAGAACACGCCTCAAAGTCTGTGAGGGTGTAAGGGCAGACATTGAGATTGGGCTGAAGGCGTTTTGGCCAGCTTGTCTCCTCATATTTATACCCCAATGAAACAGGAAGTTGAGAACAAACTAAATAGTTCCTAAAGACCGTACGCTCAAAAAACGTTAAATATGAATGGGAATATACTTAAATTAGGTTTTGTTTGTAACTATGTGACGTTTTTTTTATAATTTCTTTGTTCTTTGAACAATTTTACTTAAATTTAAGATTAGATATTTCTCATATTTTGAGTGAAATGTCATGCTGATACATGATTCACTCTACATAAATAAAATAATAAACCAACCTACAAGCAGCCTTTATAGATTGTGATTGACTTTACCTTTATATCAATCTGGTACATCTGGATTCATGTTTTTCTTAGTATGACTGGCAGCAGCCAAGACTGTACTTGTACAGCATTTTGCACACAAATATTCTTTGATATGTGAGTAGATGTATTAACAATACAAAGGCAAATATTTGAATGCATTTAAAACATTATCTCTCAACTACTTTTGTGATTACCCAAATCCCATATTACAATGCAGTATGCATGCGGTGAATACAATCCTAAAGCTGTTCATGGCACTGATAATACAAGTTCAATCGGTGAAGATGTGGTCACAATAGGTTCATTTTGATTGTAATTCCGTGAAACACTCATGTCAAATCTACAATGATTTGATTAAATTTTCCTGAAAACCACATCTATGTGGATATACAGTATGTCCTTTATCAACATTTAGTTAGCAAATACAAATGCAAACACAATGTATTAATTGAAATGTATGTTTCAATAAAGGTACAAAAAGTAAGGCTCAACCTAGGGGCGATAGATAAAAAAAAAATTTTAAAGCTTAATTGTTGTGATTATAGATTATTGAAGCATACAATATAGATACACTACTTTTAGTCAAATTGTGCTCGTGTGTCACACCAGAAAGCAGGGTGATTAAAACATCAAACATGACACTCAACATAAGCATTTAAAAGAACAATATTTATTGTGTCGCATCACACCAGCATGTGAATTAACAGCAACAACAAAGGATAGCCCAGTTGTTAAAACACACAAGCAATAACAGATGAGTTTCGGTTTTTTTTGATGAAGTTGACTCACCCTCAAAGGGGTGAAGGGATCATATTCAGTCACGGCCCAAAAAAATATGGAACTTGCTATAGACCTTGCACACTGCTAAATGATGATTCTACTTCCTAGATGGTGTTCAGAAGCATACCATGCCTTTGAACCTGACCTCCTTATCTGTAGGTTAAAACAAAGTTACAAAGAGGTTCCAATTAACCAACAAAGAGGTTTTAACCAAAAATTCCCTCACTACGAGAAAGAAGTTCTTATTTCCCTTCAATGTAAAAAGACAGGAAAAAATAACTTTCCTTTCCGGACAAATGTGGCCACAAAATATATCCAGCAGACACAGCAGAAAAAAAGGTTCTTTATGTATTTTAGTTTTGACATAATACAAGTGTCTTGGATGACACACTCATGAATAACATGTTGCAGTAAAAATATTATTTTATTTTCATTTAATGTCCCTTGTAGTGGACATGTCTCAGTTGGTATGACAAGTAAACACATTATATCAATTGCAATTGAACTTATTTTAACTCATGATTTTAAGACAAATTCAATGAACAAAAACTTGTATCTTCTCAATTTTCTATACATTTTAAACTTTTTCAGCAGAACCTTTCACATTATTTCATTGTCATATCAAGTGGCCTAATGATTATGAATGATACTCGAGAAAGCAGTCTTTTTTCTTGGACACACATAGGAACATGTTGCATTTGACACACTTCACAAAGGTTTTCCCATTGCATCCTGGTCTTCTGCATCTTGATGCATTGGTTGCCTCCACCATCTTTGGCAAATGTACTGATCCATGCTTTCTCGCACTGTCAGCGGGCCGTGGCTGGACATGTCTTCTCTTGTTTGGAGGAGCATATTCTTCATCATCACTGCTCATTACCTCGTCAATTTGCCGACTTTCACCAGGTTGTGCCTGGGAAATCATCTCCTCAGCCAAGAGCAGCTTGAAATCAAGATATTGCAGCGTCTCCTTTTTTACTCTCCCGGAGGCCTGACTGTCTGCCCTATACTGAATCCAGCTGTTAGTGGCAGACAGATCAACAAAATGGAGCATTGTACAGACTGTCCATTTCCTTGTTCGGCTTGACATCCGGTAGTAGCTGATCATGCAATTGCACAGATCCACCCCTCCTATGTTGTTGTTATATTCAGCCACAACAGCAGGTCTGAGAACACTCACATGGCGCTTCTCTTTGCCCGACCACCTCATGCAGCTGTCCTGGGGTTCTATCCCATGGACTGTGGAGGCCATGAGAACTGGTTTGTTGTCCAGCCAATTTATTACAGCAAGCTCCACAGGTTTTCTGATTAACATTTCAGAAGCTCCTCTTGCTTTCTCCTGCATCTTATGGTCATTGAACATCTTAGCCTTGCACTCTGCAGGGATCCTGTTTTTCACAATTGTTCCTGTTGCAGGCAGACTATTCACCTGCAGGGCATCGAGTAATTTAATTGAGGTGAAATACCTATCGAAGTACAGGTGGGTTCCTCTTGGAACAGACTCAGACATTCGAAGAACTGCATTTCCTGCAATTCCCAATTGCTGATCTCTGAAGGTTTTCTTACCTCTGTAAACTTCAAAGTCCAACACCAAGCCATTTGGACTAGTAAGGACAAAAACTTTCAATCCAGTCTGATTTGGCTTGCCAGGAACAAACTGACGTACAGGACAACGACTGGTAAAAGGGATCATTTGTTCATCTATGGATACCTTCCCTGGTCTTGGCAGATTGAGGCAGCCTCTTTGTACTCTGGTCAGCAAAGGCCTCACTCTCCATAGGACATCATTCTTTTTATCCTCCTCGGAGACAATGAGATCATTTGTGACTTTGAGTGAATTTCTAATCTTGAAAAATCGATCTCTCGTCATAGAGTCGGCAATGATGGGAACCCTAGTCTTGGCTGCCCAATACATTGTAATTCTTGGGTATCCAAGACAGGCTATGTACATAGACACCCCAATGAAGGTTTTTATCTCATCTGGAGTGGTGTTGAGGCTGGCACCAGTGACTAGCACCTCCCGCTGGTTTGTGAGTGCAGACATTTCTTCAAACACTTTGACATCGATGTACTGCTCAAAGTACTTCCAGGGCCTCCAGTTATTGCGGCTTTGGGCAGCGTCATCCTGCAGAGTACTCTCCTCCACAGTAGGGATGAATCTTAAGTGACGAGAAAAATGGAAAACATAGATTATTCCTTTTAAATCTAAAACAAAATAAACTGATTATAATACATGATAAAATATGAAAATGTGTAGCTGAAGATTGATAGTGTACAGCTATGAAAATGTGGAAAATTTGTTGATAGTTGAAAATGTACATCTGAATGATACAAATCTAAGTTTCTCCTTGAATAATAAACAATACTAAATAAATAAATCTCAGAACCCTAGCTTACATGTTACTTCTGACCCAAAATGGGCCACAGGGGGAGCCTTCATTTTCTTCTTGCTCATCCTCAGCCTCTTCCTCTGAACTCTCAGTCTCCTCTACTGCAACCTGTCCTTCTTCATCCTCACCATCTGACAACTCTATGTCTGAGTCTCCCTCAAAAATTTTCCGCAAAATTCTCTCTGTCACAGTCAGTGCTCTGTCTCCTGAGGTATTATACAAATCAGGTGAAAAAGAGAGTTAGCAAGTCCTGTTGTCCACCACACAGGACATTGAAAATAAGTGTCATATTCAGAGGGTTAAATGTATTACACACCACTGAAAATGTACTTTACTGTAGTTAACACACTTGCTTTCTAAAAAATAAATAGAATATTAGCTTCAGAAACACCATGTCTGCATAATTTTAATCACTTACCTCTCTTGCGCCCATGAAATGTTCTGGTTGGGATGGCTGACATTTTGAAGAGACAGGGTATATGTTGTCATGGTTACACCCCAACAAATGTGATATCACTAAAAAGCCCAGGTGTCCTCTACAGAGAACAACAGGTTTCAGCATAGGAGATTATATGGTTCTTGAGATTAAGGCCAGAGACTCATGTCCCCTACAGGGGATAAGAATGAATTGCCGGGTTTTAGGACGATATTACTTGATACTGGATGTAACAGTGCCTTCAGGAGTCATATTAAATTGGCCTATCTTATCCTTAACTAATCGGATCATTTAAGATGATGTTACAATACACAATCTAATATTGCATGAAATAGTCATGCAATTTTACATACAATACCACTAACCAATTAATAATGGAAAAGGCATAGAAGCAAATGTTTTTCCATCTTACCACAACCTAAACTATAATGGGAAATAAAACACAATGCTATCACTAAGCATATCATGCAAAACTACTCTCTGACTCATACTGCATGTGTCCATTATCAACAATTACAGACATGTATTAAACTATTTGTTTAAATGTTACTAAATTAATAGTAACATTTATAAACGACCACTGCTGCATATACAACTGCACGGCAAGCTGAATTGTTTAATTGTACAGTAAAACATAAAATGTTTAAACCGTCTATAGATTTAGAAAACTGTGATTTTCTGCTTATTTTACGATATAGGCTAGTAGCAATTTTTGCATTCCTATAAAAATGATTAAGAGTACCTGTTTCATTCTGACATCTCCAGCACGTGTTGGTTTCTGCAAGGTTTAAATAACACATTCAATGGCTTACAATGCAACAGTCTGAAACATCCGAGACAATCAGTTCAGACAACACTATTTACTGAGTGCAGATTAAAATCCGTGCAGCTAATTAACCACCGAAGGTTATTATGGCCAGGATTAGTTAAGAGCTGCCTTTGACACGACTCTTGGAAATATTACAACGTTAGCCAAATGTAAGATACACAAACAACAATATAGCTTGGTCTCGGCTGGACTACGAATTTTGATGAGGTGTAATATACAATATAAATCAAGCTACACTAGTTAAAAAAGCAAATAAATTAAAGGTATGACTGGTTAGTTGACTGCTATGCATTAGGCTATAATCTTGCAGGCTAACGCCTTCATGCTTTAACGTAGCTGCCCTACGTTAGCTAGTTTCGCTGAAACATGCATCAGTAAAATTTTAATCATGAAGCAGTCATGTTTTAAATACATCACTGGGAAATAATGAGAATAAAAAACTAAACGGACTCAATGACATAAAATCGTGTTTCTAGTTAGAACTTGCTCAAGCGAGCACAGGCCAGTATGAATGTAACTAGCTAACGCTAGCTAGCCAATATGTCAGTGGAAACTGGCCAACAAAAACACACATATTCAGTGAAATGCACATTTAATTTTAAAATCCACATGTCTCTCGCGATCCTCCATCTTTAGTTAATCACAACGGAGATGAAGATTTAAAAAATTCTAAACACCGAGGCCTAAGCTTACGTTGCCGATAAGGAAATGCAATCTGCATCGCTATGGTGCAGCAAGGAAGGGAAAGAACACTTTACCAATCATGTTCTCCAGTAACGTTAATTCTAACCAAATCAAAAAAAATGTTTTCAGGTTTTTATTTTTTCCTGCTCTTACCCTGCATGCTGCTCATTGTCGTTATGTGTTGAGACTGGGATTGGTGATGGTGTGATGTTGATCCTGCGTTATTGCTGTTGTTGCTGGAGGAGGTTGTTGAGTTGGTGCTGGGGCTGGGAGTCGCCATTGTTGTGCGTTTCATTTCAGCAGGCAGCGGCGCTTGGCTGCAATGCAGGGAGTAACTTCGCCCTCTCAAGCCAGGACACCTAGCTACAGAACTCATTATGGCATTATGGGCCTGGATTCAATAAACATTTCCCCTTAACTTTGAATAACTATGACCCCCCTTAACTCGCCAAACTGTGGGGGGGGGAAAAACATTTTAATTGTTAGTCAAAGTTAATGACAAATGGTTCTGGGGAGAGCAGTACCAGACAAAGAGCTACATCACAGTAGGGTGAGGCAAAAATGAGACTAAATGTATATAAAGGTCTAACATACAAAAAGGCAATGCATGAATATTCACCCTACAAATAGATCTAGACCTCTTCGCAATGAATATATTTGTGAGCAGCATGGGTTTGACTCATAATATGGTCACATCCTTCGACTGCTATTTCATGCTAAGCATAATAGGGTTTACGCAAGAGCCTGGTTACCTGGACCATTGCATTGGGTCTTGGGAGCCCTTTTTCATTTTACCTGCTAGTGACCTCTGTTGGCAACTAAGGGGTATCCCAGAATATTCTCCAGGGATTCATTTCTGCCAATGCCCCATATCTTTGCTTGCATGTTTCCCAAAATAGAAGGTGTTGTAATGTATCTGTAGATTGTTCCCCTAACAAAAAATGAACTGCAGTAAGACTGCAATCATCTGCAGTATTACTGCAGTTTTATGAAGTACAAGTGCAGTTCTGTGCAGTAGTACTGCATATTGAAAACTTTTACTTGTTAAAATATTTTTTTTATCGTTTTAACTGCAGTACAAGTGTAGTACTACTGCAGTTTTACTGTGTCCAATTTACTGAACTTGTAGCTATTGCAGCACTAAAAACTGCAGCATGTAAAGGTAGTGGGGGTGATGGGGGAGGCAAGAGGGAAAGTTAAAGGAGACTAGTTTCCCATGTTGAAATCAGTTGGGGTTTGATAGCTTTTTAATTCAGTTCACACTAAAGTGATAAGAGGAATTGTAAAGCATATGATCCATGGCCACATAGCTACTGTATAGCCAAGTAATATAAAGTACATATTAGGGGAGTGGGAAACACAAGATTGTTTTTTAATTAAGAAATTGTTTTTAATGCATACTGAAAGTTTTAAAAAAAACACCTGTTTGGAACATTCCACAGGTAAACAGGTGATACTATCATGACTGTGTAGTGGTTCATGGCTGTTTGTTTGCTTTTCTTTTGCGGCTCTCGTCCTGCCTTCCCGGTTGTGAATCAATCAGATTTTTTCCAAATTCCGTTTCGTGGTTTGCCGTCTTCATTATTGTTTTCACCTGTGCTTCTACCTGCAGGGTACTTAATTTTCTCACTTCAGCTTGGTGCTTGATTGTCTTATGACATTGCATTCGAGCCAGGTATAGCCAGGTTACTAGCGACCTCCTGATATTAAACATTGTTTATGTTCAGGGGGGACTTGCTAGTTAGTTACCTAATCGGGTATGAGATTTGTTTTTCTCCTTGTAGCATTCTGCGCTCTCTATTTAGCACTTTGCTGTTCTCTAGGAGACAGTTTTTCTTTTTTACTTTCGTTTTGGTTTTACACTTCTCCGGCTCTGAGCTAAGGGTGTTCTTTTGTTTACTAAGTTTCCCATTCTTGTGTCTTTATTTGTGTTTGGGAGATTTAGTTGTTATTTACTCGTTTTTTAGTTTGCCCGTTTTTGTGGTTTTATTTTCGTTTTGGCTGTTGGCTTTAAGGAATTAGTTTCCTGTCTTTTCTTTCTTCCTTTTCTTCCTATTATTTCTCTCCCCCTAATGTGTGGTCCTCATGGTTGTGAGCGACTTGTGCTGATCTCCCAACTTTTGCGTTTGAATCTCCGAACTATCATAAACCCATTACAGAACAATCAAGCCATCATGGAGGATTCAGCGAAGCTCTCCCGGGGAGATCAGTTAGGGGTTAAATTAACTCTGACCGCTCAGTGTTCTGTATGAGGAGGGCATATTTGCTCTTCAGACCAGGCAACAGGATATGTTCACTCAACAGGCCCAGCTGTGTGAACAGCTACGGTTGCATGGAGAGTGTATAAAAGAACTGATACAAAGCCTCCATGCTATGTCTCTCACAATTACTTCTCCCGTTTCCCCAGTTCCCCAAGCACAAATGAATTCCACCCATTTGCCCATCCCACCCCAAGAGCCCAAACTTCAGCTCCCGCTCCGCTATGGGGCCGAGGGTTTTTGGCGCAGTGTCATATATTTTTTAAAGCTTGGCCATCGCGCTTTAGTTCTCAGAATTCTGAGGTGGCGTTCGTGCTCTCACTACGTACGGGAGACGCGCTCGACTGGGCTACTCCTTTAATCAGGAGCAGGTCCTCGGTTTTAGATAATGTTAAGACACTTATGAGCGAAATGGAGTCTGTTTTCGACCATAAAATTTCAGGTCGGGAATCGGCTAGACGCCTTCGCCAGGCTAACGATACGGTGGCTGAATTCGCTATAAAGTTTAGATCGCTGGCAGGCGAGACAGGTTAGTCAGAGGCTCCTCTGATGACGTCATTTTCTGAGGCATTGGACGAGTCTATTCAGGATGCTCGAGCCATTCTCGAGCAACCTGATTCGTTCGATGCGCTAGTGTCCTCCGCTATTCGAATAGACAATCATCTGCGGGACCGTTTAAAACACAGAGATGACCGCCGAATTAGGCCTTTGTTTATTTCGGTTACCGAGTTTGTTCCTCCTGCAGTAAAATCCCTATCGCCTAGTACTGAGAGACCCATGCAGATTGATGGGGTCTCTAAGGTTTCTGAAAAAAATTTCCATCACCGGGCTGAGTGGTCTCAATACTGTAAAAGGAGAGGTCACACTATGAACTATCAGTCAGTGTGGAAAATTAAAGAAAAAGAAGATCTCACTAGAAGAACCAGGTTCTATAGTGAGAATCCAAGACACTACATTGCATACTTTATTATCTCTCAACCTCCGATGGAGACAGCATTCTCTCCATCTCCATTCTCTCCAAAGAACACCACATCCCTATTCAGCTCTCGATAGTCGCCCGTCAGTACGGTCGCCCGTGAGGTTCCGCATGTACTGCGCAGGGTCACATCTCTCCGTACGGTTTGTCTGGGGAGTGTGTTAACGCTTCGGATTCTGATTCGGAGCTGGAAGAGGCTGCGTCTTCGCCTAATCACGGAGGGTCTGTTTCTGAGTCTGAGGTTGGCGACTCTGGCTGACGTAGATTCTTATTGGAAGGAGATATCTTCTGAGGACCCCTCCGATTCGGAGATTCAGTGGTCGCCTCCTCCTGGGTTGTCGACTCAGAGGGTGGATACGGAGATGGCAGGAACACTTGTATTTCCTTTACCTCCTAACGTGCCAACCGAATACGCCGAGTTATCAGAGGTATTTAGCAAACAGAGGGCAACCACCCTTCCGTCGCACCGCTCTTTTGATTGCGCTATCCTCACTAAAAAAGTCAGGAGAAACAACCCTTAAAGGGATCCATCCACATCTACTCCATATCTGGCCGCAGAGTGATGGTTTGGGGCTCGTTTGATACCTTAGACCCTTGATGACGTACAGCCATTTCGCCAGTCATGTCTTCCATACTGTACCAGCGTAATTTACAGCTGAATCTAGTCTTACCCCCCAATTCTCATAGAGATCAGTTCAAATGCAGAGAGGTTATAGTATCGCTTGTAACAGTACCTGAAAATAAGATATTGAGAGTCTTTTGATGTTGATTGGTCACAGACTTCAGGAAGTAATAGTATGCAAAGGATATGCGACCAAATATTAAATATGATACTTTAAAAATATGTTAAAGCAAAATATTCTAATTTTCTGAGACACTGAATTTTGGGTTTCATGAGCTGTAAGCCATAATCATCAAAATTACAAGAAATAAAGGCTTGAAATATTTCACTCTATGTGTAATGAATCTATATAATATATGAGTTTCACTTTCTGACATGAGTGACAAAAAATATTGAACTTTTTCACGATATTCTAATTTTTTTAGCTGCACCTGTAGTTGTCAGATGTTAACCCTTTTCTTGAGGGGGGGTGGGGTCGTTATTTGAGACACTGCGGCCCACCAGGAATAGAGTATGACACTCCTGCCTTAAATGAAGTTACACCTATTCAGACCTCCCAGATAGAAGATGGCGATATAGTGCGGAATGAGAATAACATTGTGAAAAACTACCCTCGTTGTGCTGTATTGAACTTCGTCTTTGAGTAACGGTAACATATCCAGGAAGCGTCGTGTTTTCATGTTGAGTAAATGCTCTTTTCGTAACAATGGTGTTTCCGAAAGAAGATTCATCGGGTAAGTGAAGGCTCTAAAAACACCAGTGTACGTCTAACGTTAGTCTGAAGTGATGCAAACATTCTCCACTGGAAAATAACCTTTTTATTTTTTATTTTTTATTTTTTATTTTTTATTTTTTTCGCGTTATACGGAATCAACCTTGTTTTAGTTGCTTCCTGGTTCTCAATTAGCTTCGTTGCGCACATTAGCTATCTGAAATTAGCAGCTGCAGTTCTGACTGATGTTGTTAGTTAACTTAGCAAACTGGTCACATCGCCACTGAAGAAAGTTAGCTATCTCTTAAACAGCTAATTTGGCTAGCTTCTTTGACCGCCGTGGTATTAACAGAAACTTGCTAACGTTAAGTTACCGTATTACTGATACATGATACATGTGACATCAGCGAGGTAGAAACTGGTCTGTGAATACATTTTTTTAATTTAACCAGGCAGGTCACTTAAAAACAAATTCTTATTTACAAGGACGGCCTGCAAGAGGCAATTAGCCTCTTGAGGGGATACACGTCAGCTAGCGTTAGTTAGTAAGCTTAATAAGTAAGTTCGCTGTTTCACATCTTGTTATTTCCAATTTAACTAGTTAACCAGAAATATACGTAATGTAAACATTTTTTTTCTAGATGGTGGGCAAAAAGTGGAAGCCTGACAAGCAGATTTACGCGGACAAAAAAAATGGACGAGAGTTTACCACCATTGTTTACATTTGGAGTCATTGCCGACATCCAATATGCTGACATTGAAGATGGCTTTAATTTTACACAGACAAGAAAACGATATTACAGGAATAGCCTGCGTTTACTGCGCAAAGCTAATGAAAAGTGGAAAGGAGAGGCAGTGCAGCCTAGCTTCATTATCCAGCTCGGTGATATTATTGATGGCTTCAACAAGAAGTACAATGCCTCAGAAATAGCTCTGGAAACTGTTGTGAACGAGCTGGCCAAGAGTGCAATTGAAGTTCACCATGTGTGGGGTAACCATGAATTTTATAACTTCAGTCGAGACGATCTTATGATCTCGGCATTGAACAGCAGAACCACGAATGACAGAATGCCTACAATGTCTGAAGACAGCGTTGGAAATGGAAATGTTTCCAACACAGAAGAGGGAAATGCTTACGATTTCAGTCCAGCTCCACATTTCCGCGTTGTCATACTTGATGCATATGATTTGAGTCTCATCGGGCGAAAAGAACCCAGTGTGAGATATTACCAAGCACTGGAAATCATACAAGCACACAATGACAATGATGACCTCAATTTTCCGCCAGGTAATTATGTGTGTAACTCTTAGTTCAGTTACTGTTTTCATCCATGCATTGGTAAACTATTAATTGCATTTCGAACGAAAGAGAGCACTATATTTAATTATTGGGTCATAGCCTTGTGTTCTTTGTGCAGTTTCTTGAAATACCAGTAGTATTTATGTACAACTTCAGGATATACTCGTAATGTTTTTTTGTTTGTTTGTTTTCTTTGCAGTTAAGAAAGTAATATTATTCTTGTGCTTCATTGTATTCTATCAAAACTGTAGGCCAACCCGGGGGACTGGAACAAAGATTTGTGAAATTCAATGGAGGTTTCAGTCACGGCCAGCTTGATTGGCTCGACAGATTACTCACACTCTCAGAAGAGAAACTTGAAAAAGTCATAGTTGTGAGTAAGTAACATCATTGTTTCTTAAGTAAAAGTAACCGTTGGCAAAGCATGCACAGTGTAGAATGTCTCTAGCTTCTTTATTTAGTTTCATATCATATTTGTCATCCTCAATTAAAAATTTGTTTATTTGTAGGTCACCTGCCTGTGCATCCGTACTCAGCAGCTCCCATATGCCTTGCCTGGAACTATGAAAGGGTGCTCTCTATTATAAACTCTCACAAGTGTGTAGTGTGTTTCATGGCTGGGCATGACCACGACGGTGGTTACTACAGGGATGCCTCTGGAGTGCACCATCTCACATTTGAGGGGGTGATTGAGACCCCACCAGAGAGTGATGCATTTGGAACGGTGTATGTGTATGAAGATAGGATGGCATTGAGAGGGAATGGCAGGGTGGCAGACAGAGTTCTCCTGTATCCCTAATTCCATAATAAACCCAAAAAGGCACAAAGGTTTTGCCAGCAGTGGCATAAGTGGCATACAAATCTGCCTAGATTGCTAATTTGTCAAGATATAAATCACTCTTTTGGAGCAAGGAAATTTAAAAAGCATGAACATTGATATTTGAACTGAATAATACAAATACACATCATGTTTAGTTGATAACGACAACTTGCTTTTTTTGATTTAAGTGTCCATCTTTAATTCGATGGTACAGCAGGATTGTACTTCATAAATTAAATTTATAAAGAGTGGCAAGTGGGTTATATTTATTATATAAGTAATCAAATTGCTATTGTATAGAATCAAAAGGATAAAGTGAAAATATTTATTATGATTTTAGTCTATTTGATATTTATATTTTTTTAATCTTGAGTGGTTGTACAGAATTCTGTCGGTTTTGAAATTACCTCATTTTAAGTTGAAGTTGGACAAACAACCTATTTGTGATATTGTGGCGAACTGGCCTATTGTGGTCTACTGTATGTAGGGTGGTTTACAGAAGTGTGCCCCTTATTGGGGCCCCAAATGCAAACGGACGTGTCTGCGGTGCTGGCAGGAAGTCGGCAAGATTTGGGGAAATAAAATAACAATGCTATTGCCCAATAGCATTGTTGCAATCATTCTGCTACCTCTGTGGAATGCTCCCAGAACTACTTAGTTGAAACAGCATTATGTAACCATTGGTTTTCCATACAGTGCAATCGTGTTTGGTGTTGTTGGAAAGCATATTATGTCATGGGGAACAAGTTTGTGTCATTGACGGTGTGGTACAGTGAGCGCTGAATAAAAATAGTTGAACACCATTCAAAAGTGAACAGTAGGTAATGCAAATGACCTATGAGCCTGCAGCCAGCTGTGCTACAAATGGTTAGCATGGTGTGATAACCTTACATATAGCACAAGCAGGGGTTATTGATTGGGTGTTTTTTTGATTTGGAGATTTTCTTTGATCTTTGGGTATATAGGGGGAAAAGTGTCATCAGAAGCACCTGTGCGCCATTTGCATATAGCCATTTTACTACTCTCATTTTGGACCATTGAATATTGTCAAAATTGAACATACTGGATAATGAATTGCATTCATTTAACCTGCCATTCCTCTTTGACTGACCACTACACACCTAGTGGTTTTAAGGTCCTAACATACCCATAGATTTCAGGATATCTGCATGCCATAGCCACTCGCCTACACACTAGTGCCGTCACAAGGTACTCATTGTATCCTCTACACAAACCTGAGGCACGTCTTCATCTGCCAAGATGGATAGCGATCCATATAGAGTCACAATATTGGCGGAAAGAGGCTATAGTCCCTCATTTCTGATCTTTTATGTACTAGCGTTAGCACAGAGGAAAGGTTAAAAAGAGTCAGATAAAGGAGTGAAACCTAAATAACATTAAATTAATCCCGTTTCGGTAGCACGAGGTAAGACTGCACGGGTTCCTTCGCCACCAGATACTTTCCCTGTTTGGTGTGTCTGAGGGGAATTATACAGGACTATATGGGGAAGTTAAATAATCAGTGATGTTAACTGTTTCAAAAGCATAAGTGCCTCTGGACTTATGAATGTCACTATTGGGTTTTTCCTCCCTTGTACCTTGCACTTCCGTTTTTCTTGATTTTCAGTATGCCTTGAACAAATAAGCAGGCTATACAAATGGTATACATCAACGTAACAATGGAGACTAACAGCCAATGAAGTACCAACTTATTGAGTATGGGTGGTATTGATTTAAAATTAAGTGGCAAGTTTTTTACTTTATGTATTTATTGGAACGGGACAAGGAACTGCAAATACTGACAAACTTGAAGTTTATGTACTGATTTATGTTGTCTACAATAAATCCAGTGCTGTTGGAATGGGTGGCATTATGTGTCATTTAATTGACTAAAAGTGAATTTATTGTGCATACACCCCCTGGGAGTCCTCCCTCCATAAAAACTGGATTAAATTTGCCACGTTGCAGAACTGTAATTTCACTGAATAATCATTAGATGGCAGTACATGCATGTAATCCTTTTTTATGCGTGATATATGCTTTTATTTAGTACAAGATTAATGGAGGTGTAGCCAGAATACCAATAACGTTCTTAGTATTTTACAGATCAAATACAGTCCCTTTCTGCATTATATTCTTTGCTAAAATGCTTCTGGTACATAATCCTCTACTTAGTTGGTCAATTTGTGTAACTTTGTGGCCAGTTCAAGGAAATGTTACACATGTATGTATCCTGTGAAGGAACCACGTACATTATCATTATACAATTGAACATTCTAACATCCTTAAATGGTTTAATGTTATATTTTTTCAGTTTACTTTGCATTCATTTTAAATGTTAAAATATAACTTGTGTTGTCAGCAGAGGTGGAAAATCCAGGTGCAGAATGTCAATGTCCACTGCAGTATTTTGTTCCAATCACCTGGATTTGCACAATTCTTCAACCAGAAGGTAGAACTAATTGGTGAAATCAGCTGGGTTCATGGGTGGAAGAAACACATGGTAGGACTTTTACTTTCTTACCCCTGGACTTTCCACCTTTGGTTGTCAGGCAGATGTCATAGCTTTCCCTTGGATCCCACAGCCTCAAGGTAAGCACAACTTTAATTGCAAAAATAGTACTGTAATAAATAAAAAAAACTACTCACTCATTGGGCACATTTAGCCTACACTACCACTGATGTGACCTGATTCAGATCTATTTCCACACATCTGACACAGATGGGACTTAACTGTTCAAAGTGTAAACTTTTGTTGTTTTTATTTTGTATGCATAATTGTATGCTCAGAAAACAGAAATGCATAAATATGTGATAATTTGGTAAAAGATTAAGATTGCCTGTTTTACTGTATCCTGCACTAAATTATGGCTGATAAGCAGCCTATTTTAAGACTTCATTATTAATACAGTCTTTTGCTATTCATGTTTTTATAATTTTTTTCTTACAGTAATCAAACCCTCTGGAGCCTATATTTTTCTTAATAATTGTATGCTCAGAAAACAGAAATGCATAAATATGTGATATAGGCTCTCATATGGATGGATCTCGCTAGAATTTATGGTCCACCACTGTTTGTAAGATCTCTGATTGCCAGCCTTTGCGACTAAAATAATCACTGTGGTTCTTGTTCGGGGCTATGATGAGGGCATGGGAACAGTTAACTGCTCCCGCACACTGGGGCAACTGCCACTTTGTTTTGAAGCCATTGGTGACTTCCATGTGTTGATCACCTTGGGGCAAATGTATGCTCAAAAAAATTAATAGGGCCTGAAAAATCTGCACAGACTATCAACCACACCGAGGATGTGCTTATGCCACAAGGTGCAATAGTGAGATAATACCAGCCCCGGTAGCGAGCCACCACAACCCTAGCCTCCTTCACGCTTCCTGTCTGGAATTGGCTGGCGAAAAAGAGTGCTTTGTTAGGAAAGACGATGGCACAACTATTCGAAAGTTTCCCTTCTCATTCTAAAATAATTCTAACCACTGGGGTCCATCGAAGAAGTGGCATGCTCCTTCGACACAGGCCCAACTCTGACTCCTGGGGGGTATTTCACAAAGCAAGATTAAGGAGTTAGCTGGATAACTGCACTGAGTAAAGCTCCCAGAACCCTCCCAAATCTGGAAAATGGACTGAAGTACAAAGAGCTGTTCCAGGTTTTACTCAGTGCAGTCATCCAGCTAACTCAGTAATCCTGCTTTGAGAAATGCCTCCCTGCTATGCATCCAAATCCAAAAATGTATCTTAAGCCTGGAATACACTGTGCGACTTGTCCATTGCTGACAGCTCATAGGCTACTGCACGATTCAATCGCCCATCATGCATGTCCAAAGTCCACGATTTATGTGCTCACACCGCACGACAATAATCAGCCAGATAATATAAAGCTCATGACCTGCTGCTCACATTGTAGGCTACAACAATAATCGGTCGCAAATTATTGAGAGATGCGTGTAGCTTTGGGCATATGTGTGTTATCAGTGCAGTTATCGATCCAACTCAGTAACCCTGCTTCGTAGTATACCCCCTGTAGTATAAATGTAGCTTTTTTCCCCACTACCAAAGATAGCTGCCAGTTAAAACACTCGTATGTAATCTAATTGCATTGGAAAGCTTATGTGAGCTTCATGTAGAAATGTTGAACTTGAAGTGACATTCACACGTAAGCCATGAGATTTTCACATCTGCTAAAGATTTTTTTTTAAAGGATTTGATAAAATGCCATAATTGGACAATCAGAATATGACATTCTTCATGGTAATTTATGACATGGGGTTATGGTAAAGAAGGAAAACATTAATTTAATGTGACATTTACCTGAATTAATAGTAAAATAAATGGTTTCATGGTTTTAATCCCATTTGGTTGATACAAACTACCAAAATAAGGTTGGAATATTTTAATTAAAAGTAGTACTTATCAAGGGAATTTTTCCACAGACTTGAACAGGCCTGTAAAATTAACCTCTTCACCAAGATTAAAAGACTGATCTGATTTCGTAGCAAATAATTGATCTTTCCTTGATGACTTAACAGGTTTATCAACAGAATCCTTAAAAAGCAGTGATGCGATTAACAGTCATTTTAGTGAGTTGTCTACAGCAAATACATAAATAAAACATTGTGACATAAAATTGGAGAGTATACTGTACTGTCCATTTTAGGCCATTAGCAAGAAAACAGGTGTAGAAGTTTTTTCAAATTCCCTCAGTCTGTAAATATGGCAGCTGTTTCTTCTCACTCTGTCTTAGTGGAATCTTATTCACACTTCAGCAAGAGGAGGCACATGCTTCTCTGAGATAATCCCTGGTATTCTTATCCTCCTTTAACAGGCGGCTCCTTCAGATGTGAGCAAAGGTCAAAAATAAGATTCTCTTTAAAAGACATCCATGAATCTCAATGGAATGTTGCTCCCCATAATGAGTGGCACATCTGAGAAGTGCATAATGCTGGTTATTAATATGTGACATGACTGATTAGCCTGAAAATAAATAAGACCACCATTATATCTACTCACTTCTATGAATAGTACACAAACTTGGTACAATTTGGTTTATATTTTTATTGATTGTGGCAAAAATGTCTGTGTGTCAGAACAGCTAAACAGCACAGTTAGCACATTTTAAAAGTTGTGAAATAATGTTTCTTTTCTCAAAATAGATCCATATTAGTCATCTTCTTGACTGAGAAATAAGTACTGCACCATTTTATGTTTAAAACTGTATACAGAGCCTCACCTAATGTCTGGCCAGAATCAGCTTTGTGTAAAAATAGTTCATTTTCACAGGTACAATAGTACAAACCCCAATTCCAAAAAAGTTGGGAGAGTATGTAAAATGCACATAAGAGCAGAACGCAGTGATTTGTAAATGATCTTTTACATATATTTAATACTTTTTTTTGGCCCCTGTCCAAAACCGTTTTGGAACGTGTTGCAGGCATCAAATTCGGAATTAGCGTATATTGACAAAAATCAATAAAGATGATAAGGTAAATATTTTTTGTACTGTTTTCAATTAAATATATGTAAAAGAAAATTTACAAATCATTGCTTTCTGCTTTTATGTGTATTTTACATACTGTCCCAACTTTTTGTAATGCTGAGTGCAAGGCAGAGGAGAGAATTGAAAACACAACATTAACTATCAAGGCAAACATACTATCAAGGTAAACACACTTTCAGTGTCCTTAAGACAATGGACCTGGTGAATTATTCTTAAACAATAAAATATTTATTTAGCTCATATTTTGTAAATCTGAAGATCATAAACCTGATCCAAGAAAACTGTCCATGCCATTGACAGTATAATAGGACTTTGAAGCCTCCTGTTAGACATCTAACAGGGACTTTGGGTGTGTAGAGGCAGAGGACTGTAACATTGTTTGCTGACCTTCCATGTCTTGCTGCAGAGCCAACTGCATACAGGCAGGGCCCTGGAATTCCTTCGTGTTTATGTATGTTGCATTCTTCTGGAGAAATTTCAAACTCTAGGGAATGCAATACAGTGAATCTGTGAAGCTTAAGATGGAAGGTCAAAAAGGATATCAGGCAACAACCACATAAGATTGTATACAATGCCTTTTTTTAATCTGTGTATTCATTTACTGATTTAAAAAACAAAAATCTAAGCTTCCATCCGTACAAAAGCAAAACAAATATATACAGTGAGCACCATAATTCATTGGACAGTGACACATTGTTTGTTATTTTGGTTCTGTACTGTTGCACTTTGAGTTTGAAAGGATACAATGAGAATGAGATTGAAGTGCAGACTGGCAGCTTTAATTTGAGGGTATCTTCATCCATATTAGATGAACTGGTTAGACATTACAGAACCTTTTGTATGTAGTTCCCCCATTTTCAGGTATCAAACAATGTTGGGCAGTTGGTTGAGACACATGGTTGGTTAAATGGCTGTAAGTCATCAAGGGTCTGACGTATCAAACAAGCCTTAAATCATCACTCTGCTGCCAGAAATGCAGTAGATACAGATGGATAACTTGAAGGGTTTCTTCTCCTGACTTATTTTTCCATAGAGTTCAATAGGAAAATTGTCTGGATAAACAATCCTTAAAGTGATCCATCCATACCTACTGCATTACTGGCAGCAGAGTGATGGTTTGAGGCTTGTTTGAGAACTCAGACCAAGACAGCCATTTTGCCAACCATGTTTATTCCACCCCCCAATTCCCATAGAGATTAACTCAAATGCAGAGAAGTTATAGTATCGCTTGTAAGAGTACCAGAAAATAAGATATGAAGAGTCTTTTGATATAGTTGGGTCACAGACATCAGGAAGTCATGGCATGCAAAGGATATGCGACCAAATATTAAATATGATTACTAGCACCGCGGTGGTGCAGTGGACAAAGGCGTAGACTTTGGCTGGTGCCTTAAGGGAGTGGCAATAGGCGGCTGCTCCCGGGGTGGGGCGAGCTGGAATCACGGTTAGGAGCTTGAGGAGTCCTGCCCTGAAGAGGACGTAGCACCCTCTTTCCTGCTACCGGATGAAGGGGTTGTAGCGTCGATTCTCTAGTAGTTGCAACACGGGGGGAATTGAATTGCATAGGGTCCAATTGGCTACCAAATTGGGAGAAAAATGGAAAAATCTGGAAAAAAATTACTTTATTCTATGTTAAACTGTACAATATTTTTGATGCCCCTATGTACAAAAGGTTCTATAATTTCTAAAGGGTTCATCCAATATGGATGAAAATACCCTCAAATTAAAGCTAACAGTCTGCACTTCATTGTAATTGTATCCTTTCAAACTCAAAGTGCTAGAGTACAGAACCAAAATAACAAAAAACGTGTCACTGTCCAATGAATTATGGTGCTCACTGTATATATACTGTATATAAAGGGTCTTGAAAACTTGCAGGAAGACTATATGAAATATGCTGTCCTTCCTAACCATCACAAAGTAGTAAGAACAGAAGAATTATTTGACTTGAACTGTCCACTGGCTACTACAGATGAACAGTGGGCCAAATAAACCTGCATTCACATTCATTTTTATCAGGAGCAGGCCAAAATCGACATAGGACAACCGATCCTCAGAATGTTTAAACACATCTCCACCCCAACTCATCATTACCCCAGTTCATTGTCCCTGCATAATTTGGAGTTATGCCCTTACTTGCCTACGGAGGCCAGTATAGCTCTCCGTTGGTGCATTGCATGTTGGTGTATCATAGTAAAACTTGAGACAATTTTGATTGGTCCTGCAAATGACATTTACAGCCCATTAGACAAACACAGTTGAGCAGTAAAGCCATAATGAGACACTTTTAAGTTCAATAACCTCTCTTTACATGTTTGCATGTAAATATTTAGTTGGAAATTTGCTACACTAAAATCCGCACTTTTCTTTGCTACCTCTGAAGTGTGTATGTTTATGGGCTGCAATACATAACAAGGGTTAACATCAATCTCCCATTGACTAGCCCTACTAAACATTACATGTGCAGCACATGTCTCAATCTAAAATGTACATCAACACACAACAGTTCATTGACTGCTTGAGCTAGATGTTATTCGCTGAATAGACCAGTGGTTCCCAAACTTTTTCAAACCAAGGCACCCCTTCATTGTCATGGCACACCCCCCCCCCACCCCCCTCCCAAAAAAAAAAAACTTGAAAAATGACACCATGAATATGTTATCAGAATGTATTGTAATGAACTGGAATGAAAAATTATTCTCAACCACACAGCTGATGATGTGAAAAAAATAACGTCAACAATTTTGATTGACTTGTTTGAACTAAAGCTATTTTGTTGCTGTGTGTGCATATTTACAGATCAATGTTTGACTTAAAATAATATTTATGTTAATTCATAAAAAAATGGAAGGGCCCGCCCACCTCGGCTTGCTCTTCTATCCTTACAGCATCATGTGCAAAAGCTAACGTTAAAGTGGCAGCTTAGCAACATAGTTGTTTACCCAGAGCTTTCCTAAAAAGGGGTAAAACGGCTTTATCTCAGTTTGTGATTCAAACGCACAGGATTTAGTCAAAAACGTTGGCCTATCCTATTGCCATCTATTGTCATCCTTCCTTTAACACTTCCCCTGTCCTAGTCTACATGCGCGATAAAATGGTAATTCTGTCGTTAACGTTTGAAATGGCTTTAACTCCGAAAAGCAGTGTGTTTAAAGGTAAATAAAACAATCTAAATTTTTAGACTGCTAGCTAAGAGCATGAGTATTAGTTTGACATTTGTCATACAGGCATTTTGTATATAAGCTCTAAAGCAGAGGAGTGATCAGACATATAAAAGAGGGAGCTGAGGGGCTGAAACATTGAAGCCTCCTCAGCTGCTGTGTGGCTTAAACTAGCAGGCTGCTGTTAGGCTGATTGCCAGGTTCCACATTGCTTTGACCACAATATGAGTGACAGGAGGCTGCAAAGAAATACATTTTACTGAACAGCCAACATTTGTGATGATATATCCAGAGATATACTCCAAGAAGGCATGATATAACATTTCCATGAAATGCACCATAATGTTCACTTGCTGAATCTAACTACAGCAATGCATAGACAGCATAACCTGCTTAGCATTAAATGTAAGATTCCACCCTCAATGTCTTTACATGCAGAGTTAGGAACAAAAATCTGGTACGCTATCATTCCATTTTTACATGTTCAGAGTGAGGTGCCAGGTTCTGGATAAATGGCTGTGGACACTCAGGATGAGAGACGTGGCGCCCTCCTTCCTACCACCAGCTGACAGGGTTGTTGCAGCAATTCTCTAGCGGTTGGGGGAATTTAATAAGAATGGGGTTCAATTGGCTACCAAAATTGGGAGAAAAAGGGAAAAAATCTGAAACAAAAATTTAAAAAGAAAAAGCAACAGTGGTATTTTCTAGAATGTTCTTTTTAATACTCATTCAGTTTTTTTAACGGATAGTTCACCTTTGTATATATACATATATTTGCGTTTTTTTAAAATATTTTTGATTGGTATCAGCTTTTGTCTGATCATGAACCTCTGCTAGTGACTTTACTGTTCTTTTTTCATATTTAGAGAGTGAGTGATACACAGGCCCAAGAATGTTTACCAGTGCCAGGCTAAGATGCTACAGTAGTCTTATATTAGAATGGTAAAAGTGCATCACATGACATAATGAGAAAGATTGAAGAAGCAAAGTAGCAGCTGATACCATCCTCATGCTGGAAGCCTCCCTGGCATGGCACATGTTTTGTCTTGGCAGCAAAGACATGCAAAGGAATTTGACCTTTTATCAGATTCACCAGTATGGTTATTTACCATGTATTTTTCTAGTGGTGTGAAGACACTGGCAATGTATACCACGCACTTGAAAGGATATTCTATGTGTATTGGGTGTACCAGAAACATTTTTAGAAGACATAAAATCACTGGTTATCCCACTCCTTCAGCACCTATTGGAGGTCAGTTGTGTCAAATCTAGGCTAAATAAGATCTATGACTGTGGAAATATATATTTTTTAAATTAAAAAATATATATATTTTTTGACAATTTATACAACATGTCATGTTTAAACCAAGTTAACCTAAATATGTTCATACACTGTGAGCTCTTCTGCATTCATTTAAGTTAGGTAAAATTAGATGTATAACTCTTTGTTCTAAGTTTGGGAGGTCAAATAGTTATTGAAGACAACATATTATGTCAACCGAGGACAAAAACAGTTTGAGAAAGCTAGAGGATGAGCTGAGCTCTGTGCCCCAATCTGAAAGCAGAAAACATCAAGCACTTCCATTCTTATTATATAATATAATGCATACAGTATATCTCCAGGGCTATAATAAATAGCCTTATATAATTTCAATGCAAAGAATGGCCAGTAACCAATGAATTAGATGGTTAAGATTATGTGGTTATGTGTGTTAAAATAACTATATTCATTATATTAACTGTCAACTGTGTACAATGGACTATACCACTAATCATCATTGATGCTAACCTTGATGTTATCGGGATTATCATTTACTTGTTAGAAACAGGACTGATGTGAAGATTGAAGGTCAAACACTGACAAATTTGTGAACCCTGATGAGATATTCTTCTTGTATCAAAAAGTAAAGGAAAAAAGTTTCAGGGTATGACAAAGGCAAGAAAGCTGAAACACGTTGGTTCTTATAGCTCTCAGTGGATACGCCATATAAATAAAATAATTTTTATCAATAACTTCTTGATACAAGAAGAGGACCTTGCAATCCTCTTTCAAACACTAACATGCTAATCTGAATGATCTGAAATTGACAGAAAATGCAACAACAATGGAACTTTAAAATTGTCTTAAAAATACAGCATTCCAAATTGGGCTAAAAGTAAAAGGATGCCATTTTAAATTATATAAGGTTCGAGGAATTAATAACATAAGAGAATGATTTCATTAAGGACTTCATTAAGCATAGTTTCAGTGACTGAAATATAAAGTTAATTTCATGCATGCTAAGTATATGTATATTCTGACATGGTTTCTCTTCATTTCATCCTTTTTTAATTTAGACAACCAACCCAATATTTATCCTATGAAAACAGAATTAATAAGAATTACTTTGGAAATCAGACACTGCAATTAACCAGTTAAAGACATACTGTATTGTGCTGAATTCTAAACACTAATCCTGATAAATGGAAGACGACAGTCTTCAAACCAAGTATGCATTCTCGCTTAGATTATATCTTATCCTACAAAAACAGAAGATTGGCTTTCATGCAACACAAAGATGCTACCACGCCAACTCTCAGTTGGCATCCAGTTTATGCCATAAATAATTTTTGGAAGTGAACGTAAAGATTTGAGAAGTGAAATCAACACCCTCAATATGGTACATGCAACCACATTCAACATATTTTTTTCTTATATGCCAGTCATCTTGCCTAAGTGGAAAAAGGTAATTATGATTGACATTGGCTGCTCATTATCAACCTAGTATTAGTCATAACTCCCAAATCTAACTCCCACTATTCAAACATATCTTCTATGTTTATTGTACATTTAATGTTACTTGGCTATTTTATTTCTCTTGATATATTTTACATCATGCTGTGCCTTTTTCCTTCAACCCCCCCCTCTCGAATTTAACACTGGGTCACTCTGAATCTGTGGATAGCACACTTTGATTCCAGGATCAGAGAGGTAAGCGAGGATGCACTTCATGGGAAAATACATTCCATTCCAGCATACGAGACACGTCACATGTATTATTATAGGCAATGGATCTTAGACATTTTTTCAATCACCCTAATACATAAGACACCTACAATCCAAATATAGGTGTTTAGTGTTGATGCTAGGCAAAATGATCATTATAAAAACAGCAACAGTCTGGGCAACCTAGACCACTGTGATCAGAACCTAAATGGGTAAGCTCATTGAAACTTATTGGATCTATTTTTCCTAAAACAGTTTAAAAAGTTTAATATTGAAGTTATTTTGTGATGGAATTACAATGCATCATGTTCACTTTGTTCTATTGTAGCATTTTAGGATCAAACATTTCTTAAGAGGCATCAGAGAAGGTAAGCTTTATCGTTTGTGTAATGGAAATGATTGGAAGATGACAGTAACTTCACATTTATCCATTTTACAATTTTGAATGTTGAAATTGAATGTATGTAATTTTATTACAGCTTATTTCACCTGTATGTTTTAAGGCAGCATGGATTGGATTCATTTCCCATGATTCTTGAGAAAATTTCACTTGATTGAAAGAGACAAGAGTTCATGGAATGTGTGCTGTTACATTTGTGCTCCTGGTCTTTGACACTGAATAGATGCATATTGGCCACACACACCTTAACCATTGCTAATAACCATTATCAGAAAATGCTAAAATGTAGGCAGATACCAGCATTAATGCAGAATCATATTTCCAGGGACATTTGGATTTTCACAAGTTTTGTGTCTCACCTTCTCTCATTGTAGTGGAGGATGTATTTGTTTTTGAACCAAATATTTAAATTCACACCATAGTGTAACTTGTTGTTGAATAATAATACCATACAATATAGCATTGTTATAAAACAGTTATATTGTTTTTCATACAAACATATAATTACAACTTGTAACTTACAGAAATACAAATGACAGTACTGTGACCTCTTATTTTAAGAAGATAAAAATTGTAGGTAACACATTTGTTGTCTTCTGCAGTGTGTTGCAGCAATGACTTCGGATTCAGAAATGGCGGCCTTTGGGGAGGCTGCCCCATATTTACGGAAGTCGGAACGGGAGCGAATAGAGGCACAAAACAAGCTTTTTGATGCCAAATCTGCTGTCTTTGCATGTGACCCTAAGGAGCTATTTGTCAAAGGCATTATTCAAAGCAAAGAGAGTGGCAAAGTCACTGTAAAAACCATAGATGGGCAAGTAAGTATCACACTAAGAATAGGATTACGCTGTACCATTTTGTTAAAGTTTAGAAATGGTAGAACATCCATTAATAAAAGTGGTTTCTCCTCTAGACACTTACAGTTAAGGATGACCAAGTCTTCCCAATGAACCCTCCCAAATTTGATAAACTTGAGGACATGGCCATGTTGACTCACCTCAATGAAGCCTCTGTGCTGTATAACCTCAAAGAGCGTTATGCTTCATGGATGATCTATGTAAGTTTTATCTGAATCATAAATGATTCCACTTAAAACTATTCAAAATTTGCTTACATGAATCATTCCTTTTACATGTCAGACCTACTCTGGGCTGTTCTGTGTCACTGTGAACCCCTACAAATGGCTCCCTGTGTACAATCAAGAGGTTGTGGTCGCCTACAGGGGCAAAAAGCGCCAGGAAGCACCACCCCACATTTTCTCCATCTCGGATAATGCCTATCAGTCTATGCTGACGGGTAAATATTTACGGAACTTTAATATGTTATAGTGAAACATTGAAATGTTCTCACAAATCAACTTTCACAAAAATATTTGAATAGTTTTTGATAATTTTGAAATGACAGAGCTCAATCACATTTCAGTCAGGGTAATCAGCAAAGAGTGCAGCTCCTCTGCTTTACAGTGATACACGTGCCTACCATAAAGATTTCTACTATTTAATTTATATATTGTGTATATATAATTTTCCTATATATTGTGTAAAATGTATTACTTTTTTATATTGATAAAATGTCTGTGTTCTTTCTTATTTTACAGATAGAGAAAATCAATCAATATTGATCACGTATGTTGTCCAGTGTCTTATAAAACATGTATGTAGTTTGCCATTAAGGTGAAGCTTTGTTATAAATATTGAAATGTGTTCTTCAATTTACACTCAGTGGAGAATCTGGTGCAGGAAAGACTGTGAACACAAAACGTGTCATCCAGTACTTCGCAACAATTGCGGTCTCTGCTGACAAGAAGAAAGAGGCTCCAACTTCTGGCAAAATGAAGGTAGGTGATCTCTTTCCATTAGATTTTCTCTTTTAGTAGATAAGTAGTACAGTTTTCAGAAAAAGACCAACAAATTGAAACATGTTTTCTGTAGGGAACACTGGAGGATCAAATAATTTCAGCCAACCCTCTGCTGGAAGCTTTTGGTAATGCAAAGACTCTTAGGAATGACAACTCCTCTCGTTTTGTAAGTTTTGATTCGGCATTGTACATTATTCAATTAAAATGTTGTTAGTCATATACCATTATCATAATCTACTCTCTTTAATTTGCACACTGTTGTTATTAAATAGCCTACTGTACTCTTTTTGAAATAATTTTTTAGGGTAAATTCATCAGAATTCATTTTGGAACCACAGGAAAACTGGCTTCCGCTGATATTGAAACTTGTGAGTATTCAGGATGATAATAGTTTACTTATTATATATTATATAATAATGATAATAAATTATATTAACTTGCACTGTCAAATTGTTATTTTTTTGACTTGACAGATCTGCTAGAAAAGTCAAGGGTAACTTTCCAGCTATTGGCAGAACGGAGCTACCATATCTTTTACCAGATAATGTCCAACAAGAAGCCTGAACTTATTGGTAAGAGATATACGTTTGAGCTAAGTTTATTTATCTGCAGCATCTGTGGCAAATATACAACACCTGTTTTTTATATTAAATATATTAAATGTCTTTGCAAGTAGTAAACCATGTATTATCTGGAGTCTGATACCAGTATTTGAAAGATTCACTGTTGAGAAAAAAGAAGGACTCATGAATGTATTTCCAGTGGGCTTTATCTGAAATGTGAACATTGTGCAACACTTTCCATAGATTTTTAATGATATAAGAAAACATACAAATTATGAGACTAATTCCTAATCTTCATACCACAAGGATTTTAGCTGCTATAGCCTTGGAGGAAATATGATATTGTTAATTGATGTTTAATGAGCTTTGCCTGTGCTTTCTGTCTGGCATATTGCTGCCACCTATTGGTGGCAAAATGCCCTTCTAGCTAATTTCCGAGCAGCAGAGAGCAGAGATGCTCTGTTTTCAGTTAAATGCTTGAGAATATATTCAAGATGCATCTGTGGATTGTTGAATTTATTTTAAAAGAGGTATTTCAGTATTTCTAGACTCATGATACTATATGACACTATGATGATGACTTTTGTAGCAGGAGATATTACTGAGCGCTACAATGACATGTCAGAAAATGTAAAATGTTAAACATTAATAGCATATTTTTAAATGATTCATAGTAATTCACTTTCAACATTCTTATTTCAGAAAAACAAGTAATTACAAGCGTTTGTGTAAGTGTTTAAATAACATTCAGCATTGTTTTTTGTTTGTTTTTTTCCTGGCCAGAAACACTTCTTATCACCAGAAATCCCTATGACTATCCATTTGTCAGTCAAGGGGAGATCAGTGTGGCTAGTATTGATGATACTGAAGAGCTCATGGCTACTGATGTAAGTTAAAGCCTTTCAACTGTTTTAATTACAATTGCGTGTTTGGAGAGCTGTTATGAAACTCCACTCTTGACTTAAACGGTAAGAAGGCATGCTGGTTTAGCTAGACCCCGCCCCCTTTTGAAATTCGAAAAATGCTGAAATCTGGGCGTGATAAGGTAATAAGTGAGTACGTCAGTCGTGGGCGGGGTCTGGTTTCGGAAGTAAATTCCCTATGGAAGATAGAATGGGCTTCGGAGACTATCGACTATTTCTTGAAATCTGATTTATAGAATGAGCTGAAACATTCCTGGATTAGTCTGTGTGGTACAAGGATCGCATGTTCCAATTTTTTTTTTTAAGGTAATGCATTAATTAATGTAGTTAGACTTGTAGTCCACTTTAACGGACTACATATCCAGTACTGCAACGCACGGGTGGTTCTCGACCAATAAGATATCATCATCCCGTTTTTCTGACTGTGGCAGATGGGAGTAGGCTACTGCCACTGAAGAGGAGCTAACGTTAGCTTGCTAAGTAGAGAAGCCCGCCTGACAAGGTCAGAAACTGCCCTACGGTTAAGTAAATAAAGAAATTATAGCTTTTAGTCCTTCAAGCTAGGTAGCTAACGTTAGAAAAAAGTGTTTAAAAACGGAGCTGTGCACTACTGCTGGCTAACGTTATATGACAACGTCTGGAGACAAGGCTGCACGTTCGGAGGGAATTATGGGACATGGAGTTTTTAAACAGTGCCAGCGCTGGTATGTTCACAAAAAAAATACTAAAACGTAAAATATACTCGAAGCTGGTCCATAAAAACGACATAGTTTGCGAACGGGTGTTATATTGAACAATCCGGGAAATTGACGGTAAGACATAATCAGTAGAAATGGTTTAAAAGTAAGCTTTAGTTAATGTCTATGCTCTAAATGAATGGGGAATTTACTTCTGAAACCAGCGTGACATAGTCACTTGAGTACTCTATAGGGGCTGAGCTCCAGGTATCAAACCACGCCCCAGCGATTTATTTTCACTAGTAGCCAAAAGCCCATTCTGCTCCGGACAGCACTCCACTCTCTCTCTTGCTATCTCTCTCACTCACACACAAACAAACACGCTAGCTCCAGCTACTGCCGAGCCCCAAGAAGCTAGCCGCTGCCGAGGCAGAAGAATGCGGCAGGCATAGCCTCGTTTGGGCTTATAATGATTCGGCCAGTAAACAACAAAACACACGCTTTACAAATAGTTACTCATGCCATGTAGTCTACTCATTTTACATAGGCTGTAGGCAATCACACTACCTGCAAGATATCAACAAAGTTGGTTTCCATTTCAACGGGTGCACATGTGGTCACTGCACTGAACTCTCTCCAAGACAGAATGTCTGTTGTAAGGACGTTGCAAAGGTAAACATGTAGCATGCATATAATACAACTCCTGGCTTTATACTATCTATTTATTTTTAATAAACTATATACGTTTTTTTTAACTAAACTAGCTAGCTATTTGCTAAAGTGGACTGAAAAACGAACTATCAAAATACAAGGGACTATCAAGCTAACTAAAAAAAATATACCAAAAATAGGTTACTATAACTTACTAGAATATTCAAAAAAGCTAAACTGTAAGCTAGCTATATATATATATATATATATCGCTCGCTCTCTCTCTCTCTCCTATCTCCTCTCCCCGTCCATGGCATGCAGATCAACCGCTGAGATTCACTTTTATAACTGGAGCGTAGTCCGCCCTCGCTCCAAAACTTCAGGGGGTAGCTGTACAGATTTAAATTTTGTCACCGGGAAGAATACATCAGCTGGAGGAAGTTTCTGGCCAATGACAGACTGGACATGCAGTACCTAATGTTTTACCACTAGACACTTTTGAGCCAGATTTTTTTGGTTAACGTTGTTTTGATTTGTCAAGATTTGGACCAGAATCAATCAGTAAAAAAAACAAATGTATCAGTTCTCATCTAAAATAAATGGTTTTAGTGCTTTGCTATGCTTTAAGTCGAGTGCCTAATCTCTGTGCATTTCCAGAGTGCAATCGACATTCTGGGGTTCACTGGTGAAGAGAAAATAGGCATCTATAAGATGACAGGTGCTGTGATGCATAAAGGAAACTTGAAGTTTAAACAAAAACCACGTGAGGAGCAAGCTGAGCCTGATGGCACTGAGGGTAAAAAAAAAAGTCTTATTTTTACATACAGTAACTATTCAACATACTACCGATGATCAACATGCATGAATTGGTACCAGTATGGATATGTGCATCTGTGCTTATATACTGTATATGTTTCCATTTCAGTTGCTGACAAAGTTGCTTACCTCCTGGGCCTGAACTCTGCTGACTTGCTCAAAGCCCTGTGCTATCCCAGAGTGAAGGTGGGAAATGAGTTTGTCACCAAGGGTCAAACTGTACAGCAGGTACTGTGTTCCCAGCAGGGCAGTCTTGGATTTATGTAGCCTTCTGTGGGGAAGCGAGCTGACCCTGTTCATTTCTTTGTAGGTGTACAACTCCATTGGTGCCCTAGCTAAATCAGTCTATGAGAAAATGTTCGTATGGATGGTCATCCGCATCAACCAGATGTTGGACACAAAGCAGTCAAGACAGTTCTTCATCGGTGTCCTGGACATTGCTGGATTTGAGATCTTTGATGTAAGAACAGAGTGCATTTATGA
Organism: Ilyophis sp. 1 JC-2022; assembly: GCA_022702515.1. NCBI lineage: Eukaryota > Metazoa > Chordata > Actinopteri > Anguilliformes > Synaphobranchidae > Ilyophis > Ilyophis sp. 1 JC-2022. The sequence continues at coordinate 42,198,459 of CM040405.1, read as the reverse complement.
ACCGTCTTTTGACTATATATGAGCATGAAATAATGCTAAATTGTTAAAGAAGATGATTATATTATTATTATTATTATTATTATTATTATTATTATTATTATTATTATTATTATATTACATTACAGTTAAACAGCTTGGAACAATTGTGTATCAACTTCACCAATGAGAAACTGCAACAGTTTTTCAACCATCACATGTTTGTACTGGAACAAGAAGAATACAAGAAAGAGGGAATTGATTGGGAGTTCATAGATTTCGGTATGGATTTGGCTGCCTGCATTGAGCTTATTGAGAAGGTAAGAAAAAGATGCAAATTGTATACATCAGTAGTACTGAATGGGCCTGATTTACTAATACCTTTAGCGTGTGCAAAACCTTTTAGCGCATGCAAAACCAATGCCATGACATATGATTGGTCATGGTATTTGTTTTGCACCAATCATTGGTTGTCTTATTAGTTTTGCGTGTGCTAAAAGTTTTTGCACTGCTAAAGGTCTTAGTAAATCAGGCCCAATTAATTTATTTTTGTTTTTGTGGGTTCTGATTTACAGCCAATGGGCATTTTTTCCATACTTGAAGAGGAGTGTATGTTCCCCAAGGCTTCAGACACAACCTTCAAGAACAAGCTGTATGATCAACATCTTAGTAAATCAAACAACTTCCAGAAGCCCAAGCCTGTCAAGGGCAAGGCTGAGGCCCACTTCTCTCTGATTCACTATGCTGGAACAGTGGACTACAATGTCAGAGGCTGGTTAGACAAAAACAAGGACCCCTTGAATGAGTCTGTTGTGCAGTTGTACCAGAAATCCTCGGTGAAACTTCTAGCCCAGCTCTATGCCAGCTTTTCATCAACTGACGGTATGTGAGCCTGTTTTTATATATAAATAAATTATATATATATTGTTATATACTGTCAAATTATATATATATTCTAGTTATTTCTTAAAACTGTTATTCATGTATTCCAGCTATTGATCTGCAGAGGATAATTTTATTACCACATATTTTCCTTAAATATCTGCATAGACTGTCAGTTATGTCATGGTTTGTATTGTTGTACTTACAGAGAGTGGTGGCGGGAAGAAAGGTACCAAAAAGAAGGGCTCATCTTTCCAGACTGTATCTGCTGTCTTCAGGGTATATTCTGCACTACTGAAACCTGGCAAACTGATCAATTTCTCTTTTTCCTAGCATAACATTGGGCCTCATTCACCAACCATTCTACGGACAAATTTGTTCTTAAGACTTTCTTTAAAATGTTTTTATGAACATTCTGGCCTTCACCAATGTTTTCTTATTTGGGATTCATTCTTGGGTAGAACAGAAGCTTAGAACGCAAACATCATTTAATCCCGAAATGTTTGTAAAAACGTTTTAAAGAAAGTATTAAGAACAAATTTGTTCGTAAAGTGATTGGTGAATGAATTTAACGAAAATGTATGTTTTTAACAGTTCATTAAAAATAACTAATATTTATAAAGTGTTGCTAATAAGTAATGTTCTGTTGAACAGGAAAACCTGGGGAAGCTTATGACTAATTTGAAAAGCACACATCCTCATTTTGTAAGATGCATCATTCCCAATGAGACCAAGACACCAGGTAAAGAGATCAAAAATTATTGGATAAAAATGCAATCAGTTGTCATAAATAATGCCCCGTTTTAGCAATATGAACATATTTATAGGTGCAATGGAGAACCATCTGGTTATCCACCAGTTGAGGTGTAATGGGGTGCTGGAAGGGATCAGAATCTGCAGGAAGGGGTTCCCAAGCAGACTCCATTATGGAGATTTCAAGCAGAGGTAACATCCCAGCTACTTGACTTAAGTGTTCCTTGTACATTTTATTTTAGATCAAGGACACAATCTATATTTCATGTTTTCTTACTTTTTATATTATATAGGTACAGATTACTGAATGCTAGTGTTATCCCAGAAGGCCAATTCATAGACAACAAGAAAGCTTCAGAGAAGCTCTTGGGGTCCATTGATGTAGACCACACTCAGTACAGATTTGGGCATACGAAGGCAAGTTACATATATAGAGATTGATGAATTTTCATTTATGATTTGCGAGTACGTGCTCTTTTCCAATGTGCCTGTTTAATATGTATAGGTGTTTTTCAAAGCCGGTCTGCTGGGTACCTTGGAGGAGATGCGGGATGACAAACTGACCATACTCATCACAATCACACAAGCCCTGTGTCGTGGTTTCCTCATGAGACAGACATTTGCACAGATGATGGAAAGACGGTAATAATATATTAACTTCAAATATTATGGACAATTTTGTGACCTGAGAAACACCAGTCTTGGTGTAATAAATAAAAATGTATTTGCAGAGAGTCCATTTTTACAATCCAGTACAACATCCGATCATTCATGAACGTGAAACACTGGCCATGGATGAAGCTTTATTTCAAGATCAAGCCACTTCTGAGGAGTGCAGAAGCAGAGAAAGAAATGGCCAACATGAAGGAGGAATTTGCAAAGTGCAAGGACGAGCTTGCAAAGGAAAAAACGAAGAGGAAGGAGCTTGAAACCAAAATGGTCACTCTGCTCCAGGAAAAGAATGATTTGCAACTGCAAGTTCAGTCTGTGAGTAGGATTTATAAATGGCTGATGATTTCATACATAACGATTGAGAAACTATGTAAAATAGAAAATCCACTTTGTATTAATGCTTTATTCCATTTTTGTCCAGGAAAGTGAAAGTCTCTCAGATGCTGAGGAGAGGTGTGTGGGCCTGATAAAAAATAAAATTCAGCTCGAAGCAAAACTGAAGGAGGCAAATGAGAGGCTGGAGGATGAAGAGGAAACGAATGCCGAAATGACTACCAAGAAAAGGAAACTGGAGGATGAATGCTCTGAGCTGAAGAAAGACATTGATGACTTGGAGCTTACCTTGGCCAAAGTGGAAAAAGAGAAACATGCCACAGAGAACAAGGTCAAATTACACCGTGATATGATAATAATAAAAGATTTTGACATGTAAAAACTCATCTAAATGAAATACAGAAATATATCATATAAATTTACATATTCGCACTTATTTAGGTTAAAAACCTGACCGAGGAGATGTCATCTCTGGATGAAAGTATTGTTAAGTTAACCAAGGAGAAGAAAGCCCTCCAAGAGGCACATCAGCAGACCCTTGATGATCTGCAGGCAGAGGAAGACAAAGTCAACACTCTGACCAAAGCAAAGGCAAAGCTTGAACCGCAAGTGGATGATGTGAGTTTGAAGTCCAAGAGTATTCCATTTGCTAAAAATTACTCTGATTTACCAACAATGTAACGCATGTTATAACCTTACAGCTTGAGAGTTCCCTAGAGCAAGAGAAGAAAATCCGTATGGACTTAGAGAGAGTGAAGAGAAAACTGGAGGGGGACCTGAAATTTACTCAAGAATCCATAATGGATCTGGAGAATGACAGACAGCAAATGGAGGAGCGGCTAAAAAAGTATGATTCAGACAACAGTGATAAGAAAATGTATACTCTGTGGCCAAGGTGTAAATGACCAAAAATCTTTGATCACAATATACATTTTTTTTACTTGACAGGAAAGACTTTGAACTTAGCCAGCTTCTTAGCAGAATTGAGGATGAGCAAAATATGGGAATGCAACTTCAAAAGAAGATAAAGGAGTTTCAGGTAATATCAGAGGCCGTCATTATGGATATCCTGTTCTATTTATTTACGGTCTTTAAAGTTGAAACCATTTTCCTGTTTGTACAGGCCCGCATTGAAGAACTGGAAGAAGAGATCGAGGCAGAACGTGCTGCTCGGGCCAAGGTCGAGAAACAGAGAGTTGATATCTCTACGGAACTGGAGGAGATCAGTGAGAGGCTCGAAGAAGCCGGTGGGGCAACCTCAGCTCAGATTGAGATGAACAAGAAGCGTGAAGCTGAGTTCCTGAAACTACGGCGTGATCTTGAGGAGTCGACTCTTCAGCATGAGGGCACCATTGCTGCTCTCCGTAAGAAGCATGCGGACACTGTGGCAGAGTTAGGAGAACAAATAGACAACCTTCAGCGTGTCAAACAGAAGCTGGAAAAGGAGAAGAGCGAATTCAAAATGGAGATTGATGACCTTTCCAGCAACATGGAATCAGTGGCTAAATCAAAAGTAAACTTCTTTAAAATATGTGGTCAAAAGAGGTATGCTAATATGTATTATTAACTGTTGTAACATATTTTTGTCATTTCATTTCAAGGCACATTTTGAGAAGATGTGTCATACTTTGGAAGACCAACTAAGTGAATACAAATCCAAGTATGATGAGGCTTCTTGCCAGATTAATGAAATAAATTTACTAAGAGCAAGACTCCAGACAGAAAATGGTAAGAAAGTAATGCAGTTGTATGAAAACACATGAACTATTTTTGCATTACTGTACAAGCTATGAATGGTTTCACACCCATCATCTTCCTCAAGGTGAGTTTTCCCGAAAGCTTGAAGAAAAAGATGCTTTGCTGTCGCAGATGACAAGGAGCAAACAAGCCTTCACTCAGCAAATTGAAGAACTTAAGAGACATGTGGAAGAGGAAACAAAGGTGATGCTTGAATTTAAATAATTATAACTGATTCTGGATAAATTCTAATTGTATTTATTTATAGAGCACATTTCAGACAGGGTGCACTGTGTCTCCCAAGATGTGATGAAGTTTTTTGAGCGCTAAATAGGGCGCAACGGGTAAATGGGCTGAACTTATTCTCTTCATTAATTATAGGTGTGTCTTGGGTGTAAGCAAAGTGGAGGGGTTGAGCTGGAAGTGTAGTTCTGGATTATGTCCTGTAGGCATGGACGGCAACACCGGGGCAAGGGTGGGCTATAGCCCCGTCGCAAATCTGCTTAGCTCCGGTTTAGCCCTTCCAGACTTTTTAATAAAATTTGTATAATTATCATAAAGAAATATATAAAAGTAAATCAACCATTCTAATCCCTAATTTCTGATTCACCCTGGCTATGCGTGTGAAGCCTACGCTATGACGTACGGGTGTGTGTGTGTGTGTGTGTGTGTGTGTAGGGAGCTCACGCAAATGACAAAATAACGTAAACTGATTTCTAACGTTAGCTAACCAGTGTTTTCCATAGCCTACAATACACCAGGGCTACAGAGTTTGCCGCTCCGTCAAAAAATCTAAAATGGAAACGTCATTGTTTGAAAAGTAATTTAGGCTACTATAATTTAAAAATCAATAAAAAAATGTGTTCGAGTAAGCTCTCCATTTTGCGATCCGTGTTCGGAAATGATCAACGAGCCTATTCAACAGATTTGTGGAGTGTGTGGATTTCCCTCGGTAGCCTATGATGAACCAAATCCAAGTGTAAAACTACAGCGTTTTGATTGGCGGTAGACAAATCTCACAAATTGGCTGCTTGGCCACGCACAGATAAGTAGATTTGCAAAGCGAATACCTAACCTAAATTAGTTAAATTATATGTTTAAATCTTCGTCTTCTTCAGCTAATAAGAAAAATGGTCAGGTAACAGATCTTATCTTTTCCCCCTGTAAATGTAAGCTAAATGAGATAGGAGGAGAATGGTGACAGTGGAAACTGTTCTGATAATACAGAAACCTACGCAAATGTTACGGTGCAGCTTTATGAAACACGCCTAGGAGCGTAACTAGTAAGTAAAGTTTGCGATCTTCGTTAGAAAATGAAACTCCTAAATATCCTAATCACAAAGCAGCGGTAAACAACGATATTTTAGCCATCTTTTTTTTTGACATAACGTTAAACTTTAAACGGATCATTTATTCTCTCTTCTCGCATCCTTTTTCATAATTTCCCAGTGTCTTTTTTGTTTGTTGATGCATTAAGCACTCGTATTGATGAAGCCAAATGACATTTATAATGCCATTTCAATTTACAGAATTATACAATTCTGACTGTTGTATGGATGCTCTGCCACTTGTGCTGCCTGAAGAGAGGGAGGGCAGAAAGGAGTTTTATTGAGGTGCCTAGTCTGTATAGCCTACTGTAGAGGTTGTGTGTGTCAGTGCTGGCAAAATCAAACTGGATCGCAGCTATTTAAGTGGTCTGCAGTGATGGGATGTGCAAAGAAAATAAAACCAAATCACTTTATCATATACATTTTTATGTTATTTTATTTCAAAGAACAATCTTGGCTGTCCTATAAAATCAAGCTTTCTGACAGGAAAAGCTGGATGAACATGAAAAGATAATATATAATAATAATAATATATCTGTATTATCGAAATATAAAAATATAATTATTTAAAAATGTCTTATTCTTCAAAGGCAAAGAATGCTCTTGCCCACGCTCTACAGTCAGCCCGCCATGACTGTGACCTGCTCCGTGAGCAGTATGAGGAGGAGCAGGAGGCCAAGGCTGAGCTGCAGCGTGGAATGTCCAAGGCTAATGCTGAGGTTGCTCAGTGGAGAACCAAATATGAAACTGATGCCATTCAACGCACTGAAGAACTTGAGGAAGCCAAGTAATTATTATTTCTTCAACACATTTTATATATGAATAGAAAAGACAGGATACAAGCATTTTAAAGATAGATACACCTTCCCACAGGAAAAAGCTTGCTCAGCGTCTGCAGGAGGCAGAAGAGTCCATTGAGGTAGTGAACGCTAGGTGCTCTTCATTGGAAAAGACCAAGCAGAGACTGCAGAATGAAGTTGACGACCTCATGGCTGATGTGGAGAGGGCAAATGCTCAAGCAGCTATCCTTGATAAGAAGCAGCGGCATTTTGACAAGGTACCGGATGCTTGCCTATGATTTATATTAGTGTAGAGCCAATCACAGTGATTTAAATATACCTACTTTAGCTGTGTTATTGTCAAATCAGATTCTAGCTGAGTGTAAGCAGAAGTTTGAGGAAAGTCAGGTGGAGCTGGAAGGTGCTCAGAAAGAGGCTCGTTCTCTCAGCACTGAGCTCTTCAAGATGAAGAACTCTTATGAAGAAGCTCTGGATCAGCTGGAGACCCTGAAACGGGAGAACAAGAACTTACAACGTATGCTAACTGTTTAAGATCACATTTGCCACTCACATTCAAGCACTCAAGCATTCAAACCTACTTTTAAGTTTGATGTTGATGCAATTACAGAGGAAATCTCAGACCTTACTGAACAGATTGGAGAAAATGGGAAAGTCATCCATGAGCTGGAAAGGTCTAAGAAGCAAACTGAGACAGAAAAGATGGAATTCCAAACTGCTCTGGAAGAAGCTGAGGTATATTATTACAACCAGAGTCAACCTGACAGCCGATGATGATAATGAGCACTGTATTAACTGATTCATTTATGTTGTAGTATACTTTCTGATTTTGTTGTATTCTTGTTTTTTTGCCCATAACAAGGCTTCTTTGGAACATGAAGAATCCAAGATTCTTCGAATCCAGCTTGAGCTTAGTCAAGTGAAATCTGAGGTGGACCGGAAAATCGCTGAGAAAGATGAGGAGATGATGCAGATGAAAATGAACAGCCAGAGGGTTATTGATTCAATGCAGAATGCCTTGGATGCAGAAATCCGAAACAGGAATGATGCTGTGAGAATCAAGAAGAAAATGGAGGGAGATCTCAATGAAATGGAAATTCAGCTGTGCCACGCCAACCGCCATGCGGCCGAGGCTCAGAAACAACTGAGAAATGTCCAGGGACAGCTCAAGGTACATGGAGCCATTCAGTGTAGGGTTTGAAGTAACTTCTCTGTCTCCTTCACGCAGTTATTATAATCTGTGGTCATATCTCCCAGGATGCTATTATTCACCTTGATGATGCCTTAAGAGGAGAAGAGGACCTGAAAGAGCAAGTGGTCATGGTGGAGCGCAGGAATATCCTGATGCAGGCTGAGATTGAAGAGCTGAGGGCTGCTCTGGAACAGACGGAGAGAGGCCGCAAACTGGCTGAGCAGGAGCTCGCGGACGCCAGTGAACGAGTGGGGCTGCTTCATTCCCAGGTTAAAATCCACTTGCGTTTTATCTTTGGTGCTCTGTAATTTCACGTAAATGACGCTGATGATATTTTGAAATGACATTTTAAAATAAAACAAATTCCAGAACACCAGTCTTATGAACACTAAGAAGAAGCTGGAAGGAGATATGAGTCACCTGCAAGGTGAGGCAGAGGATGCCATGCAGGAAGCCAGAAATGCTGAGGAAAAGGCTAAGAAAGCCATCACTGATGTAAGCATTCTAGTAAAATGTGCCTTTCTGTGCTTTACATGTCGTTACGTATGTTTAGTTTTCTACAATTTCACTGAGAGTACGTGTGATAAATATACAGGCTGCCATGATGGCAGAGGAGCTGAAGAAGGAGCAGGACACCAGCGCTCATCTGGATAGAATGAAGAAGAATCTGGAGGTCACAGTCAAGGACCTGCAGCACCGTCTAGATGAGGCTGAGAATCTGGCCATGAAGGGCGGAAAGAAACAGCTCCAGAAACTGGAGGCTAGGGTAGGCTGTGGCTTTTGTTGACTGTACAAACAAGCATCTGAGGATATTCAACAAGACAAAGTACACAACTAAAATGATTTTACTGACTGAAAACACTGAGCTAGTCTGTATTACTTTATTACTTTATTACCTCAATTGGAAAAAGGTTATTAAACAAACAATGGATTATACTATTTTTAATTCTAATTTAAAGTGTTTATTTATTTATTTTTTTCTGCTTTAAAGTCACAACTTTATTGTAAATAGTAGCTCCCCTTGGTCAAAACCTTTTAAACCGTCATGGTACATCAGTACAATACTGAGAGCTTTTCAGCCATATTACAAGGTATTGCAGCCAGATTATAGAGAGATACTGTGAATTGGGGAGAAAATATATTGTCAAACACAAAGAAGCTGATGGGCTAACAACAAAGGTAAGGTTGAATAATATTTTCAACCATTCTCATTTGCAGGTGCGTGAGCTGGAGAATGAGCTTGAAGCTGAAGTAAAACGTGGGGCCGATGCCATTAAAGGTGTCCGCAAACATGAGAGAAGAGTCAAGGAGCTCATCTACCAGGTTATGCACCTAGTTATCTTTGAAATGTAACATTTATAAACAATAAGCGCTGTAAGATGTTGACATTCATTCAAACTTCATAGACAAATAATTTTCTTTTTACAGACTGAAGAAGACAAGAAGAATATGATTAGACTCAAAGACCTTGTGGACAAGCTTCAACTTAAAGTAAAGTCTTACAAGAAGCAGGCTGAGGCAGCTGTAAGTTCAAATAAATTGAAAAAAATATGTATATTATTTACCAGGATATCCCAGAGAGAATCTCTTTTACAAAGGAGTCCTGGTCAAGAGGTATCTCAATAAAACAACAACAAACATACATTATACACAATAAAAACAATACCAATAGTTTAAACTACACACTGAACTGCTAATTAAAAACCTAAAATCTACCCATTTAGTTTAAAATGATTATGTTAATGCGTAACATATGTTCTCCTACTCAAAATGGCACAGATGTATGAACAGGAACTGCCCCTATGGACAGTATGTCCTATTTACTTCTTTATTATTTAATTCTTTATTATTATGTGAGATTCATTACTCAAGACATAAGACATTCTATATACAGTATACCCTTCATTAGTGTAATGTTACATATTTATTTCTGTCAGGAGGAGCAAGCGAACACTCACCTGTCCAAGTTCAGGAGGGTGCAGCACGAACTGGAGGAGGCTGAGGAGCGTGCTGACATTGCTGAGGCCCAGGTCAACAAGATAAGAGCTAAGAGCCGCGACATGGGATTAAAGGTTAGTTGCAAACCTGCATTACATGATGAGAATGTTTGATTCTTTCCTCCAACACAGTGCAATTAATATTTCATAGTAGTATGTAAAACTGGCTTAAATTACCCACTCTAAAGTACAGAGCCCACCTGCCCACCCAAAACAAGCAAGCAAGTAAGCAAGCAAATTGATTATGGGCCTGATCCTGGTTTGAGATACGAGCGCTAAAATCTCAATTCTGAGTCAGTTTTTAGTGTTGGTTGATACAAAAGTGCCAGTTTGTGCTGCTTACAACTGTACTATAGCAAATTATTGTAGTCGCCAGAAATACTATTATGTCATATCAATCTTTAGCATAGCTTTAGCATAGCCTTTTCTTTAAGTCATTGCTCTGCTCCTGCCTCATGTGACGAGGCATGTGATCAATCAAACCTATCTGACTACTTAGTGGCTTATAGTATGAGTTTATCTTTATACCATAAAAGCCAAGCACATGCTGAAATAAACTATCATACACAAAATCCAGTATAAAATATGCCATAAGCACCTTTTTGATGCACATAGCTGTGGCCATGTAGCTACAATAAATATAGTAAAAACTTAAAGTAAAATTTTACAAGAAGCAGGCTGAGGCAGCTGTAAATTCAAATAAATTGAAAAAAATATGTATTATTATTTACCAGGATATCCCAGAGAGAATCTCTTTTACAAAGGAGTCCTGGTCAAGAGGTATCTCAATAAAACAACAACAAACATACATTATACACAATAAAAACAAAGAATACCAATAGTTTAAATATAGTAAAAACTGATGCTATGTCATATGGCGTATACACATTTGAAAACAACCTTGTATGTATTCAGTAAGAGCAGTCTTCTGAAAACATACTATATTGTAAGGCTAGGCTAGTCATTTCATGAAATGACAAACAGCTGGATTTATCAACGACATAACTAAAACACAGATACAAGGACTTCTTGGCAGCTCATCTTTGATGATTAAGGATAAAGAAACAAGTATCAGAAGACTATTTTTATTTGACTGTTGGAGCACAGTCCTGCTAGCGAGTTTGATTATAGCCTGCTAACTACTTGTTCAAAATGAAGAGGGATGTGACACCTTTGAGTGAGTGCTGCTGATGCATGTAAAGCCTCTTGCTTTTCCAGCTGTGTATATGGCCTTATATTCATATGGCTTGCAGGAATTGGTCACACTTATGTCTCCTCATTAATTCCTCCCACAGAGTGAATATTCTAATCAAGTCTATGAGCCTGAATACATGCTTAGACCAAATTACTATGCTATAGCTGCTGTTCGGAAAGTATTAGGTGCATAAGGAATTACAGAAAAAATTATCTGAGTTTGTTTTCTTCTTTTTTCTTTCACATAGCCTGCTGAATCTGAAGAGTAGAAGACCACTAAGTGGTACTGGAAAATGTGTGCTATGTAATGGTATTGTCTGTCAATGGACACTGTAGTGAACATTAATAAATTAAAGCATTGAAGAATTGTCTTTGTATGTTCTCTCATTTCAATTTATGTTAATGATTGTGTTTACATGGTTGTAACAGTAAAATACAATGTTGTATGTACTGCCCTTTAGTTTGGCCTAAACACCCTTCCAAAAACTTATTTTGTGTCTATAGACATTTGGATATTTAACTGTACATGAAATAGAATTGCATTGCAATCTAATGTTCAATCCTATATCAAAACAATGCAACACATACATTCGAAGAAACTTTAGTATACACTGCGCAAATGTTTTTTACTGAAATTGAAACAATGGTTTCAGCTGATATAAATGAACCTAAAACAACAATAAGCTGTGTGTTGAAATCGTCACAGCCTAGGAATTTTTGCAGGCTATCAATTCATGTTTTATTTATGGCGTCAGAAATATATTTGCACGTGTTTGGAATACTGTTAAGATATTGTTTCTATTCCAGAGATGGATTAGTAGCAAGTAATATCGCCACCTGTGTATGAAACACTTGGCGAGCTCCAAGTGGTAAAAAGAATGCCACTGTAATCCTCTGGCATGTGCTTTAATCCCAGGGTGATAAATAAGTTGGACACAGTACAGCTAGGCTTCTTAATATTTTATTACATTTTTAAAAATTATATATATACAGTGCCCTCCACTATTATTGGCACCCTTGGTAAAGATGAGTAAAATTTATTATAAAAAATTCACCGTTTGGTGAATTAGCTTAATCTCACACTGAAAAAATGAGAAAAGAAAACTTTAATTGACGTAAATTTATTATGAGAAAAAAAATTCTCATCAAGAAATTATTATTTTTAATAAAACCAAGTGTGCCAAAATTGGCACCCCTGCATTTATATATATAATAAAGTCATTTTTAAATATTTGGTTGCATATCCTTTGCATGCCTGCCTGATGTCTGTGACCCAACAACATCAAAAGACATTTGATATCTTGTTTTCTGGTACTCTTACTAAGCGATACTATAATGTCTGCATATCTGGCAAAATTATGCTGGAACAGTATAGTTGGTAAAATGGCTGTAAGTCATCAAGGGTCTGAGGTATCAAACAAGCCTCAAACCATCACTCTGCTGCCAGATATGCATGGATCACTTTAAGGGTTGTTTCTCCTGACACATTTTTCTATTGAAAAATAAGTCAGGAGAAGAAACCCTGCAAGTTATCCATCCTTATCTACTGTATTTCTAGCAGCAGAGTGATGGTTTAAGGCTTGTTTGATATGTCAGACCCTTGAAGACCTAGAGCCATTTAGCCAGCCATGTGTTCCATACTGTACCAGTGTAATTTACAGCTGAATCTAGTCTCACCCCCCAATTCTCATAGAGATCAGTTCAAATGCAGAGAGGTTATAGTATCGCTTGTAACAGTACCTGAAAATAAGATATCGAGAGTCTTTTGATGTTGATTGGTAACAGACTTCAGGAAGTAACAGCATGCAAAGGATATGCGACCAAATATTAAATATGATACTTTAAAAATATGTTAAAGCAAAATATTCTAATTTTCTGAGACACTGAATTTTGGGTTTCATTAGCTGTAAGCCATAATCATCAAAATTACAAGAAATAAAGGCTTGAAATATTTCACTCTATGTGTAATGAATCTATATAATATATGAGTTTCACTTTCTGAAATGAGTGACAAAAAATATTGAACTTTTTCACGATATTCTAATTTTTTGAGCTGCACCTGTATATATATATATATATATATATATATATATATATACATACATACATACATACTTCTTTTTACACATTAAACAATATTATTATCAGGATGATGTAATATACTCACTTTCACAGTGTATTCATCCTCACCCTGAGGCCAGCTGTTACGTCTTTTTATTCATGTACAGTCAGTTTTCCCAACCTATTGTGACTGTGGTTCGGTGAATGTAGCCTTTACTTTGCTGAACATCCTCCCTTCTCAACAATCTACAGACAGATCTCTACAGTCCTCACACCAAACCAAGGGCTAGTGCATACAGTACAGCAAAGAAAATGGCACACAGACTGAACTTACACAATATACAAGTACAAAAGTAATTTTGTCATTGATTATGTAGTGGTGAATTTAGTTTCTTCAGTTAAAAAAAACATTACTTCCCCCATCATAAGAATATCACATTGTAATATGATGATTTAATATTATCTAATTGGGGATATAACTGCTTGTGCATCAAACGGATGTGCAATTACTCTAAATATGACAGTAATTTTATTTGTGTTGACCAGCATATCATGTACATGGAAACACAACTTCAATATTGAAGATAACAATGCACCCAGAGGCCCTAGTAAAGTTTAAGAAAACCTTGGTGGCATCTTACGTGGTTCAGTTTTACTGAGGATGGGTAATTGATTCACAATACTTTATGTGCATTACTTATAGCTTATATATGGGGTAACACAATTTCACTGAAGAGCGAACTAACAGTGAATATATATAGAAACACGCACAACTACCCTTATTAACTGACTCTTCAATCTTACTCTTCTTCCTAATTGCGAAATAGAAAACCTTTCTCTCGCCAGTTGTCAAAGATTAGGACAGTAGACTGCTGACATTTACGAGCTCCCCCACAGCAGCCAAAATTGGACCCTTCTCCGATATCAGTGTCAAACACTGGCCGCAATGCAAATGCTTTCATGGAGTATCTGGATCTTAATTAAACAATACATAAACAATGGATGCTGGATGCTAAAACAAACAAAAACCCTGTATCTTTGTACTTCCTTTAAATGTATGTACTATTGTACTGTACATTGACTTATGGCTTATTATCTAGAGAGACTGTTACATAATATTTACTATGATTACCTTTTTTTAAATATAAAAAATATAATCTTTATATAAATATAATTTTTATATCAATATAAAAATGTATCTTTAGTGATGTTATACTATTTGTAAAAGTTTCCAGATATAAATATGATCTTATTTTAGTCGTCTGGAATTACAATGGTCTGAAACCCGCACAACGCTTTAAACCTAACTCCACTCTTTAAGCCCCTCTGCATATCCAAAATGCCATCGGATTACACCAGGTTTAAATAACATTTTAGAGATTCCCTTTCAACCAAACAAATCTTATTCTGGACAGTAAAACAGTTAAGACATAATACTGGTTTTACCATTTCTACATTTGATTTGTGTCTGACTAAACTCAAATAATCAAAAAGGGCAGAATGATTTGATCTGAAGGATAGTATCTTAGTTCCACAGGGTTCTCCCTTCATAAACAAGCTAAAACTGTCATCATACCATTTTTTACAAAATTTTATGATCCACCTGCTCAGTCTTTCAGTCTTTATTTTTGTGTGTGCGTGTGTGTGTGTGCGTGTGTGTGTGTGTGTGTGTGTGTGTGTGTGTGTGCGTGTGTGTGTGTGTGTGTGTGTGTGTGTGCATGTGTGTGTATATGTGAAATTACATTTACAATAAAGACTTGAATAATTGTAAATATTATTTTATTATTTTATTTCATTAGCTTCCTGTTCGGCACCATTTACTAGTCTATGTTGAAAGGTAGCTACCGTTCATTAAGTAATAAACACTTGTGATAAATTATGAAGTCTAAAGGAGATACTATTTTCAGGAATAATAATTCTGGAAACCATTCTGGAAACCATACAAAAACAATAAACCCTCATGCACAGCGCTTGGATAAAAAAAAGTCAGATCCAAATTTAAATGGAGAGAAAGATGTGACAGATCTAAGAGGGAGGTTCAGATTCACATGACCAAAAAGAGAGGACCAGTTTGCTTCGCATGCAAAATGATCTCAATAAAAGCACCTCAGGGGAGTCTCCCAAATTATGAAGAGGCCCAACACATAGCAAACTGTGGTAAGCTTTTACTTTATTTTATGTAACTTCAATTATTAAACTTGCATTGTGTATTTTCCCAGGAGCCACACTTTTCAAGAGGACAATGCGTGGTTTGTATTCATAACTAAAATTATTTTTTTAGAAAGGTTCAATGTTAATTAGTGTGCTTCAACAAAAACAATTTTAAGCCCACAGTTTTTCTTGCTTCCAAAGATTTTGGTTCATCGTTGTTATTTTATGTTCCCTTTGATGGTAAAAAAGTGATGTGAATTAGCACTATATTTACTATGGTGTTAATCTTGGAAAGAATTTACAGTAAAATTGGAGCATTGAGTGTAAAACAATGGAGCCAAACATAAATAAATATTTACATTATTGCTCATTTATAACAATTGCTGAATTAAAAGATAATTCCACAGAAAAGAACTACAGATAAAATGGTAATCTCTTTATTCTAATCATCAAATGGATCTGTTGTTTCAAATAACTGAGAGGTGTTTTTTTTTGTCAAGAATATCCTTTCATAAAATTCAGGAAAAATTAAGTAGAGGAAATTAAGCCAGTAGTAATTTTAGTACTTTCTTTATTTTTGCCACTCCATCAAAAATGTATATGCAACATGATGTCATTGGTTGATATTTTTCCATTGTAGGGAAGAAACAGCATCCCCTTCCAGTATTTGAGTGTGCTGTGTACAGGTAGGAATCCGTGATCTTTTTTTGTTGATCTCATTTGTGAAAGGCAGTTTGCAGTTAGTTAAATCTTTACTGTTGACTTGACATGAGATTTAACTGAGCAGAAAGCATCTCCCATAAAGTAAAACTGTGGTCGGTAAATTCTGTGCACTAAATTCCATCTTCACAGTGAATCATCATCATGAGTACGGATGCGGAGATGGCTGTTTTTGGTGAGGCGGCCATATACCTCCGGAAGCCAGAGAAGGAGAGAATTGAAGCCCAAAACAGGCCTTTTGATGCCAAGACTGCCTGCTATGTGACTGACCCCAAGGAGCTCTATGTCAAAGGCATAATTCAACAAAAAGAAGGTGGCAAAGTCACTGTGAAAACCGAGTCAGGACAAGTGAGTGTTTCCTATAAACACAGCAACCAAAATATAGCATGTATGTGATTATTAAATTGATTGCAGCATAAGCCAAAATAATTACTTGTCATTATCTTATTTTTAAGACTGTAACAGTCAAGGATGATGATGTGTGCCCAATGAATCCTCCAAAGTTTGATAAAATTGAGGATATGGCCATGATGACCCACCTCAATGAAGCCTCTGTGCTGTATAACCTCAAAGAGCGTTACGCAGCGTGGATGATCTACGTGAGTATTATATTTAAAATTATACAGCTACATCAAAACCTTTATTTACAGTCGTGAAACATTTAACGTTTCACAAATTTTAAATTCTATTTTAGACCTACTCTGGGCTGTTCTGTGTCACTGTGAACCCATACAAATGGCTCCCCGTGTACAATCAAGAGGTCGTGGTCACCTACAGGGGCAAAAAGCGTATGGAGGCACCACCCCACATCTTCTCTGTATCTGATAACGCCTATCAGTTCATGCTCACTGGTAATAAATGAACTGTACTGTTTGCATAAAACAGATACTATCTATTATTTATCCATTATTTTAACACAAATAATGAAGACATATAAACTTAACAAGTGCCACGGATGTTTCTCTTTACAGACAGAGAAAACCAGTCAATCCTGATCACGTAAGAGTGCACAAATATATATTTCTAAACATTTTTATTGTCACTGTTTTGAACTATATTCCATATCTAATGTTCACATATCCCTGTTTTTGTTTGCTATTAACACAGTGGAGAATCTGGTGCAGGAAAGACTGTCAACACAAAACGTGTCATCCAGTACTTTGCAACAATTGCGGTCTCTGCTGACAAGAAAAAAGAAGCTGCAGCTCTTGGTAAAATGCAGGTGAGAAGCAAATGATATATTTTGTTGTGGAATTATTTTTGTAATCCATGTGATTATAAAATATCTGTGAAAAATCTGATGTTTTCTGTAGGGGTCACTGGAGGATCAAATCATTGCAGCCAACCCTCTGCTGGAGGCTTACGGTAATGCCAAGACTGTCAGGAATGACAACTCTTCACGCTTTGTAAGTTGTTAATGTTACATTTTTTGGTGCTGTGTTGTATATAGTGGTTTGTGTTTCGGTGTCTTTCGAAATGTTTGAGTGCCAGTGATGTTAGTGCATATGATTTCAATCTTGTGCAAGGTTCTTGGCAGTGGAAGTGTGCGTTTCAACACGCACACGTTTATTTTAAGACTGGCAACATGAACAGAAAACCCGAAACAGTCCGTCAGTCTTTCTCTCTCTCTGCTGCCAGCAGCCCGTGTGTGTCTCGTAATCCGAGCCCTGTCCCCACTACAGGCAGAATAGATAAAGATTAATACTAATAGATTATCAAATTGGATAATGCAAACATTGACATGGCAGCCCTTAACTTGTCAAAGGCCAGTTTGTGACATTTCTATCCATTCTTAGAGTTTATTTCATTTATTTGCATTTGGAATTCACATGCATAAATACAGAAAATATATAGTAAAATTTAGAATTTATGATTTTATTCTGATTATACATTTTTAGGAAAGCAGGATGTGCAAATAAACTGGTTACATGCACAGTGCCTCGTTATGTGTGTATGTACGTGTGTGTGTGTGTGTGTGTGTGTGTGTGTGTGTGTGTGTGTGTGTGTGTGTGTGTGTGTGTGTGTGTGTGTGTGTGTGTGTGTGTGCATGTTCTATAAGGTCTGCATTTTTACATTTTTACAATACTTCTTTGCTAATCTATTTCAATCAGGGTAAATTCATCAGAATTCATTTTGGAACTACAGGAAAACTAGCCTCAGCTGACATTGAGACATGTGAGTACACATCCTCAAACCTTTGACTGTTTTCACTTTGCTTTTGTAGTTTTACTTTACTTTGTTTTAATGTCAACAGATCTGCTAGAAAAGTCCAGGGTGACATTCCAGCTGTCAGATGAACGAAGTTATCACATCTTCTATCAGATCATGACCAATCACAAGCCAGAGTTGATTGGTAAGATACTGTACATGCCTGTTGTGTTAGATGTTCAATTGGCAAATTATTAAGGCCCTGATTTTGGCAGGTTAAGCACATCTTGTCTTGGGTGATGTAAGTGGGGATATGATAGATATGCATGTGTCTCACTAAAAAGTTGTGTCCCATTGAATTCCAGCTACGCAAATGATTTTTGTTTGAGACATAGACACTTATTATTATGTAGTTGTATCAATGCAGCCTTTGCTTGCACAAAAAGGTGGAATAAATAGGGCAAACCTATAGGCCAGCATGTTGAATTACAGGTCCGTAGATCTTTCTACAACAAGTGTATCACAATGGCTTTATGCGCAATGGTGATGAAATTGAGCCAACCAATGCCATTTTATGGCAATGTACACTTTTATGTTCAAATGCATATGAAGACATGACGTATGAAGTTAAAATAACATACATGTTTAAACAGATATTTGAACGTCACCACGTTTAGTAACCCATCACTTATAAATTGTATGTATTGTAGGCCTATGCTGCTGTCATTACATTAAAACATAGAATCCAATCAGCACGCTCATACATTTTTATTTTATTTTAATGGACATGCCCACTGTAATGCAAGCCAGCCCCAGAATAATGCAATGTCTAGCTACTATTAGCAGCAAACCGGACTGACTTCTATGACATCTAACCCATATCCTGAAGCTTTTTAAAACTAGAAATGTATACCTCTCTTCATTTCTTCTCCGTATCCTTAATGGCCAAATGAAAATATTGTAAGTATTGCGTGTCTCAAGTGAGGATGCAATATTTCAGATGGCCCAAGCCTCTTGTAGCTGGGGGTGCATAAAAAGATCATAAGGTCCCTGAGGCAGGATCAGGCCCTAAGTGAATTTTAAATATCAGTTTGGAAGAAGGTATGGGAGATGATTGGGAGACAAATTAATTATGGAGTATCAACATTTGAATAAATATTTTGTTTTACACAGAAATGCTCCTCATCACTACCAACCCGTATGATTTCCCCATGATCAGCCAAGGCCAGATCACCGTGGCCAGCATCGATGACAAGGAGGAGCTGCTTGCCACGGATGTGAGTGCTCATAATAAGGTCATAAATTATTCAGAATAATATGACGTTTTCTCTTATATGGAATGTGTTTTCACACTTAGACAGCCATAGATATTCTGGGCTTCACAAATGAAGAAAAAAATAGCATCTACAAACTGACTGGTGCAGTGATCCATCATGGGAATATGAAGTTCAAACAGAAACAGCGCGAGGAGCAAGCTGAGCCTGATGGTACCGAGGGTAAATACAATTTTTAAAAATATTTTCAACGGTTTAATTTCTGAAAACATCATATACATATTTCATTTTAGATTTCCACAAAATACATCCGCGTTAATGCTGTTGCTTTTGTTGGATATAGTGGCCGATAAAATTGCTTACCTCCTGGGCCTGAACTCTGCTGACTTGCTCAAAGCCCTGTGCTATCCCAGAGTGAAGGTGGGAAATGAGTTTGTCACCAAGGGGCAAACTGTACAGCAGGTAATGAATTCACTTCAATGAATTTGCAGTTATCGTGTCGATTCTTGATTAACTATCCAGTTTTTCAATGATTATCTTCATTTCATTATTATTCCTTTCTTAGGTGCATAATTCAGTTATGGCCCTCGCTAAGTCCATCTATGAGAAAATGTTCTTATGGATGGTCATCCGCATCAACCAGATGTTGGACACAAAGCAGTCCAGACAGTTCTTCATCGGTGTCCTGGACATCGCTGGATTTGAGATCTTTGATGTAAGTCGGACATGCCGAAATGCCTATATCTATAACACAAATTAAACTGATTCCATTCCTGATAAACTGCATATTGGGGTCATTTTATACAATAGATTATTTTACACTGATTCAAATACAGTTTTTGGTGCGTTTCTCCTGTAACTGGTTTACTCACACCCTGAGGTTGATTACAAACCAAACTTTCCCACAAATGTCTGTCAGTACAATTTAATTTTTCAATGTTTGCTTTTTCTTTGTGTAGTTCAATAGCTTAGAGCAGCTGTGCATCAACTTCACCAATGAGAAACTGCAACAGTTTTTCAACCATCATATGTTTGTACTGGAACAAGAAGAATACAAGAAAGAGGGAATTGAATGGCAATTCATAGATTTCGGTATGGATTTGGCTGCCTGCATTGAGCTCATTGAAAAGGTCAGTATTGAGTTAAAAGAAAATGTATTTTTCTATCTGTTTACCTGCGAGTTTAACAATACATATTATCTTTTTTAACAGCCAATGGGCATTTTCTCCATCCTTGAAGAGGAGTGTATGTTCCCCAAGGCTTCAGACACAACCTTCAAGAACAAGCTGTATGATCAACATCTTAGTAAATCAAACTGCTTCCAGAAGCCCAAGCCTGTCAAGGGTAAGGCTGAGGCCCACTTCTCTCTGATTCACTATGCTGGAACAGTGGACTACAACATCTGTGGTTGGCTGGACAAAAACAAGGACCCCTTGAATGAGTCTGTCGTGCAGTTGTACCAGAAAACCTCTGTGAAACTGCTATCCCACCTCTATGCCAGCTTTTCATCAGGTGATGGTATGTGGGATGGACTTTTTCTTTTACTTGTGTAATTATGTTAAAAATAATAAAGATCATTATATTATAAAGATCAGTTGAAAGTATTTTATAAGAGAATAAGATACCTTGTAAATGGACTTTTAGAAACGGAAAATATGGGCATCTTGCATCATGTTGCAATCGGTATTCAAAACAGAACTGAAAATGGCCTTTGTGTTTAATCTACATATATAGGCCGATTATTCTGAAAAAGTAAAAATGTATGAAATTTCGGAAAATGACATTTTAGAAAGGTCAACAGATGAGAATCCTATTTTGCTTTGTGTTTATAAATCAGGAATATTTAACTTTTTTGTTAGTCATGGTCATACTCTGATGGATGTCTTAATATAAGCTATAAAGTATCCAAGTTTCAAATTAAAACAGCAGATATAACAAAAATATCATGTTCTTTGAATTTAACCTTTGAGGTGTCTGTTTAAGATTCATTCATACTGACAATCTTTTTTTTTTGCAGAGTCTGGCGGTGGAAAGAAGGCGGGAAAGAAGAAGGGAGGTTCCTTCCAGACTGTGTCTGCTCTGTTTCGGGTATGGGGTCCCATTAATCAACAAAACAGTGAAACAATACGTTTAGAAAACTGACTGCTAATAGAACATTAAATAATATCCACTGTATTACACTACAGGAGAACCTGGGTAAACTGACTGCTATTAGAACATTAAATAATATCCACTGTATTACACTACAGGAGAACCTGGGTAAACTGTATTACTCTACAGGAGAACCTGGGTAAATTGTATTACTCTACAGAAGAACCTGGGTAAACTGTATTACTCTACAGGAGAACCTGGGTAAACTGTATTATTCTACAGGAGAACCTGGGTAAACTGATGACGAACCTGCGATGCACTCATCCTCACTTTGTGCGCTGCTTGATTCCCAATGAATCAAAAACACCAGGTAATGATCTTGTATTCAGCACGGCAAATGCCTTCCACTACCCCTTGATCACCAGCTACCCCTTGATCTAAAAATTAATATCATTAACTGTATAGGTCTCATGGCGAATCATCTGGTTATCCACCAGTTGAGATGTAATGGGGTGCTGGAAGGGATCAGAATCTGCAGGAAGGGGTTCCCAAGCAGAATCCTGTACGGAGATTTCAAGCAGAGGTATGCAGTTATACTACTGTCTTACAAAAGGTAAAATTATAGATTATAGAGTTTAAATTATGAATATAAATTAAATCAACATTTGTTTTCATGTTTCTGAAAAGGTACAAAGTACTGAATGCCAGCGTTATCCCAGATGGGCAGTTCATAGACAACAAGAAAGCTTCAGAGAAGCTCTTGGGGTCCATAGATGTGGACCACACCCAGTATAAGTTTGGACACACCAAGGTAAGAAGTTGGTGTAAAACTAAATTTGAGTGATAAAGAAGTAATACCACTACAATTACAGCAGGACTTTTCCAAAAGCTCTGTACCTTCATGTGTGCAAACCGCTCTACGTAATGCTTTTGTTAATGTTTCAATCACGCTTGTTTTACGATAGGAACTGAAGGGGAGGAGATACACACAGTCAGCAACTGTGTTCTACTTCCCTCTGGGGCTCAGAGAAAACAGAGAACACTTGCGCATTCTCTGTATCTCCCACTGAGCTACAGCTATCAGCAGTCCCCAGACAGGCATGTAAACACAGCTGCTATAGTTTACAACATAAAGACAAATCTTTTGCTTTAAGTCTAGTCATTGGTCCTGCTTTGTATCCAAATGGCAAAAGCTGGGGTGTTTGTATGCGTTTTGCTTATGACATTCTAAGTATGTTACTAGATTCATTTAAACCTTTAATGTACATCGTGTACATTTTGCGCAATAAACTGCAAGCTATGTATATCTTGTACAATATGCACAATTGAATGTTCCCTTGGTTTGCTTTGCCATCTAGCTGCCCATGAACAGCAAACTGCATCCTACCGTCCTAGGATCCTGCATCTTATGTTTCAATAATAAGGCAATATCTAAAGACAAGATTGTCTGTTCATTTCATAATAGGCTGTCTTCTGGTATACTGTTGCAGGTGTTACAAAATAAAGGAGAAATTAACCACTGAAAACTATAGTGCACATAACAGTGGACATACATTCATTGCATTTATTAATCGTAGAAAATATGGTAAAACCTTTAATTAGTAAAACACATAATTGCTAATTGCAAGATGAAATGCATTATTTAGTTGCTTTAAAAAAGCAGCCATCTGAGCTATGCTTTTGAATAAAAAGTGAGGGAGTTTACACCAAGAAAAAATAAATGGAAACCAAAAATAGTCACGGTGCAACACGTCACGGGTACATGCTAACTGTGAACCCTATTTTTGTTGATGGAAACTAGTTGGGTTGAAGTGTCGATCGTGACACCAAGGAGTGAAGATGACATGGATCTTTGAGAGCTATTAGTCCCCTTGCATCAAGGCTAGCATGCTGGCTGGGGCCTGTTTGTGTGCACCCGCAATCCTGTGCAGTGGAAATATGTGCGTGTATAGAAATTGCGTGAGAATGTATATGTGTGATTAATGCTATGTGTGAGAAAACATAATATGCTATGTGTAAGTCAGTAATAGATATGTCAAACAGTACAAGGAGAACGCTAAATACAAATGGAAGTTACAGAAATGAACCAGAGAACTGCAGTGAGCTGTGTGCAGCACGCCACTTTGTATGTTTTCCATCACTCGGAAGCATATACCAAAATGAAGCATTTACCATTGCAGGTGTTCTTCAAAGCTGGCCTGCTGGGTACCCTGGAGGAGATGCGAGATGAGAAACTTGCTACATTGGTGACAATGACTCAAGCTCTTTGCCGCGGCTTCCTCATGAGAAAGGAGTTTGTGAAAATGATGGAAAGGAGGTAAAGCTTGACATTAGTGCCATGATTCATTTAACGTTTTTTTTTTAATGTCACTCACAATTTCAAGTGCTGTCTTTTAAAAAAAATGCACACTCAATTTATTTCATTCATTTTTGTGAACAATCGACTCAAACTGTATTTGAAAAAAGAAAACGTACTTGTAAGTCAAGCTGATGGAAAATGTTGATTGCATCCTTGCCTAGTAAACTCTAGTTCTAATCAATAAAAATTGTGGAGTTTTAAATGTAAACACTTATCCTATTTTAATATTGTAAAAACAATTGTAATCTCATTATTGGTTTTTATTTGTTTTAAAAAGTTAATAACATACAATTATTTGAGGGTTATCAATATTGATATGCTGGTATGACTGAAAGCGCTTCATCATATTTATAGCAGATTATGAATCAGACAATAATTCTTCATATCCCTCTCGTCATTCAGAGAGTCCATTTTCACCATTCAGTACAACATCCGGTCCTTCATGAACGTGAAACACTGGCCATGGATGAAGGTTTATTTCAAGATTAAGCCACTTCTGAGGAGTGCAGAAGCAGAAAAGGAAATGGCCAACATGAAGGAGGAATTTGCAAAATGCAAGGAAAATCTAACAAAGGCAGAAGCCAAGAGGAAGGAGCTTGAGGAGAAAATGGTCTCTCTGCTCCACGAAAAGAATGATCTGCAGTTGCAAGTAACAGCTGTGAGTAGACCTTTTACACACACACACACACACGCACGCATGCACGCACACACACGCGCACACACACACACACGCACGCATGCACGCACGCACACACACACACACACACACACACACACATATATACAGTTAGGTACATAATTATTTGGACAGTGACACAATTTTTGTTGTTTTGGCTGTGTACACCAACACATTGGATTTTAAACGGAATAGTGACTATGAGGTTAAAGTGCAGACTTTCAGCTTTAATTTGAGGATTTTTAGTCCATATCGGGTGAACAGTGTAGCAATTGTAGCCATTTGTATACATAGTCCCCCCCCCATTTTAGGGGACTTAAAGTAATTGGACAAATTAACATAAACTTTAATAAAGTTATAATATTTAATATTTGGTTGCACATCCTTTGCATGTCATGACTTCCTGATGCTGTGACCCAACAATATCAAAAGACTTTTGATATTTTATTTTCTGGTACTCTTACAAGCGATACTATAATCTCTTTGCATTTGAACGGATCTCTATGGGAATTGGGGGGTGGGACTAGATTAAACTGTACATTACGCAGGAATATTATGGAACACATGGTTGGCTAAATGGCTGTAAGTCATCAAGGGTCTGAGGTCTCAAACGAGCCTCAAAACATCACTCTGCTGCCAGATATGCAGTAGATATGGATGGCTCACTTTAAGCATTGTTTCTCCTGACTTATGTTCCTATTGAACTCTATGGAAAAATGAGTCAGGAGAAACAACCCTTAAAGTGATCCATCCATATCTACTGCATATCTGGCAGCAGAGTGATGTTTTGAGGCTCGTTTGATACCTCAGACCCTTGATGACTTACAGCCATTTAACCAACCATGTGTTCCATACTATTCCCATGTAATTTACATCTTAATCTAGTCCCAACCCCCCAATTCCCATAGAGATACATTCAAATGCAGAGAGAGATATTTTTCTCTCTCTCTCGCTCTCTTATGAAAATGTTTTTCAGATGGTAAAAATGTTAATTTTAGCACAACAGTTTATATGAGTAAAATCATTGTTGATTCAGTACTGAATATCTTACTGTGTATTTTTCTAAAATTATCATTAATGCTCTAAATAAATGCCATAGTGTGTATATTTCTTCCATTTTAAAAAGTTTATTTTTAAATTTAGGAAGGTGAAAGTCTTTCAGATGCAGAGGAGAGGTGTGAGGGCCTGATAAAAAATAAAATTCAGCTTGAAGCAAAACTGAAGGAGGTAAATGAGAGGCTGGAGGATGAAGAGGAAATGAATGCCGAACTGACTGCCAAGAAAAGGAAACTGGAGGATGAATGCTCTGAGCTGAAGAAAGACATTGATGACTTGGAGCTTACCTTGGCCAAAGTGGAAAAAGAGAAACATGCCACAGAGAACAAGGTCAAACACTTTAATATGATAATAATCAAACCTTTCTAACTATGACATGAACTAAATGAATAATGAACTGTAACCTTTTTTTAATGGTTATATGTTTAGTTATTGCATAATTCATATGAAATGTATATACATATTTTCACTTATTTAGGTTAAAAACTTGACCGAGGAGATGTCATCTCTGGATGAAAGTATTGTTAAGTTAACCAAGGAGAAGAAAGCCCTCCAAGAGGCACATCAGCAGACCCTTGATGATCTGCAGGCAGAGGAAGACAAAGTCAACACTCTGACCAAAGCAAAGGCAAAGCTTGAACAGCAAGTGGATGATGTGAGTTTGAGGTCACTGTGTAGACAAGAAATAACTTTTAACTAAGAACTCAATTAATACATTACGTTTTTTACAGCTTGAAGGTTCTCTAGAACAAGAGAAGAAAATCCGTGTGGACCTTGAAAGAGCAAAGAGAAAACTTGAGGGAGACCTGAAACTTTCCCAGGAATGCATCATGGATCTGGAGAATGACAAGCAGCAGTCAGAGGAAAAAAATAAAAAGTGAGGTTAAACACTGAAATATCCAGTAAAACTCCATCATCATAGAAGTTCCCTTTCATGTTCATATTTTGTGATGTTTTTTGAAACTCCATAGAAAGGAATTTGAAATAAGTCAACTTGTTGGAAAGATTGAAGATGAGCAAGCACTTGGTGGTCAGTTGCAAAAGAAAATCAAGGAGCTGCAGGTAACATGAAACATTTCAAAATAACAATTTTTATGACATCAACACAACCTCTGGATTCAGGCAATATTTGTATATCTACATATATAGGCCCGCACTGAAGAACTGGAGGAAGAGATCGAGGCAGAACGTGCTGCTCGGGCCAAGGTCGAGAAACAGAGAGTTGATATCTCTAGGGAACTGGAGGAGATCAGTGAGAGGCTCGAAGAAGCCGGTGGGGCAACCTCAGCTCAGATCGAGATGAACAAGAAACGTGAAGCTGAGTTCCAGAAACTGCGCCGTGATCTCGAGGAGTCGACTTTTCAGCACGAGGCCACGGCCGCTGCTCTCCGTAAGAAGCATGCGGACACTGTGGCAGAGTTAGGAGAACAAATTGACAACCTTCAGCGTGTCAAACAGAAGCTGGAAAAGGAGAAGAGCGAATTCAAAATGGAGATTGATGACCTTTCCTGCAACATGGAAGTTGTCGCTAAAACAAAGGTAACTATAAAGAAACTTTCAAATGCATTCACTCACATTCATTATTAAGTTATTATATTTTTGTGATATTTTACGTTTACTTTTTTTTAACTATTCAGGTTAATCTTGAGAAGATGTGCAGGACCCTCGAGGATCAACTGAGTGAGCTAAAGATAAAAAGCGATGAAAATTCACGCAGTGTAAATGACATGAGTGTACAGAAAGCAAGGCTTCAAACAGAAAATGGAGAAATTTCTCGTCAGCTAGAGGAAAAGGAATCCCTGGTGTCCCAGTTGACAAGAGGCAAACTGGCATTCACTCAGCAAATCGAGGAGCTGAAGAGACAAATGGAAGAGGAGATTAAGGTAAAATATCCAAGTTGTGTAGTTTGATATAGTTTGTTCAGTTAATGAATCTTGGTTCTTCCTTACATTATCTGACTTGTGCCTTTCATCCAGGCAAAGAATGCTCTTGCCCACGCTCTACAGTCAGCCCGCCATGACTGTGACCTGCTCCGTGAGCAGTATGAGGAGGAGCAGGAGGCCAAGGCTGAGCTGCAGCGTGGAATGTCCAAGGCTAATGCTGAGGTTGCTCAGTGGAGAACCAAATATGAAACTGATGCCATTCAACGCACTGAAGAACTTGAGGAAGCCAAGTAAGTCTTCTGTTTCTATAACTACAGCTGATGTTAATATTTTATTCAGCCAGCACTTCAAAGCATTAACTGAAATAAGTTATAATAACTGTCACGCGTCTTAGGAGAAAACTTGCCCAGCGTCTGCAGGATTCTGAGGAACACATTGAGGCTGTGAACTCAAAATGTGCCTCTTTGGAAAAGACCAAGCAGAGATTGCAGGGTGAAGTGGAGGACCTCATGATTGATGTGGAGAGAGCAAATACTTTGGCTGCTTCCCTTGACAAGAAGCAAAGGAACTTTGACAAGGTATATAAGCAAAACATGCCCCACCTATTATGAAACCATTTGAATCCAGCAGCATTAAATATTCTTGTCTCAGAGTATGTCTCATTACATATGATATAATATGATACAATTAAAACTATTTAAAAAAATAATTTCAGGTTTTAGCAGAATGGAAGCAGAAGTTTGAGGAAAGTCAAGCGGAGCTGGAAGGTGCTCAGAAAGAAGCTCGTTCTCTCAGCACTGAGCTCTTCAAGATGAAGAACTCTTATGAAGAAGCTCTGGATCACCTGGAGACCCTAAAACGGGAGAACAAGAACTTACAACGTATGGCTTTTCTCTCTTACTTACTTTTTTATCATTTAAAAATGCATTTTTATGTACTACTGTAAAAGGTTTTTCAAAGTTATAACCAATATTATTCCTCTTGTGTGAATACCAGAGGAAATCTCAGACCTAACTGAGCAGATTGGTGAGACTGGAAAGACTGTTCATGAGCTGGAGAAGGCAATGAAGACAACCGAGGCAGAGAAGGCAGACATCCAGACTGCACTGGAGGAAGCAGAGGTATTAATCAAGTATACATAATACACATGCTATTTACTTTTATTTAGATTAGCAATATAAGAAAAAAAGTGGCATGCTTGCTGTGATGCTGACACATCAAAAGACATTTACAGGAGGTGTTTGCTGCTAATTGCCCAGGAGGCACTTATTTTGGAACGTTTCTCAAACAAATATCTTAATTAATGTTTCCCTTGATTTAGATCCCAGACACACAGACATACACACATGCACACACATGTATATACGCAGACATATAAACCTAAAAGTTATGACCTAACCGGGCAACCGAGTCACACAAAAATTCTTAAAATTGGTTGTGAAAGTTATAAAGGTTTCACTACTAAAGTAACGTAGAAAAGCTATATGATTTAGAAAGCTATATAATTTACTGCATATAACTACACAAACTTAATTTGATTCAGAACATATCTAATTTTACTTCATTCTCTTTTAGGCTTCACTCGAACACGAGGAGTCCAAGATTCTCCGCGTTCAGCTCGAGCTCAACCAGATCAAGTCTGAGGTGGACCGAAAGATTGCCGAGAAGGATGAAGAAATGGAGCAGATGAAACGGAACAGCCAGAGAGTCATAGAGTCGATGCAGAGCACCCTCGATGCGGAAGTCAGGAGCAGGAACGATGCCCTCAGAGTCAAGAAGAAGATGGAGGGAGATCTCAATGAGATGGAGGTTCAGCTGAGTCATGCCAACCGGCAGGCTGCAGAAGCCCAAAAACAACTAAGGAACGTACAGGGACAGCTCAAGGT
Organism: Ilyophis sp. 1 JC-2022; assembly: GCA_022702515.1. Classification (NCBI taxonomy): domain Eukaryota; kingdom Metazoa; phylum Chordata; class Actinopteri; order Anguilliformes; family Synaphobranchidae; genus Ilyophis; species Ilyophis sp. 1 JC-2022. Next base: position 42,169,293 of record CM040405.1, on the reverse strand, counting down.
AATTTCACTGTGTCCTGCAAGCTTTGTCTTTTACCCATCAGTATTCGACATGTTCCGTCGTGGACTGGACTGAATTATAATTGAGTAACTGATTTTAACAGGATGCCCAACTCCACCTTGATGATGCCTTAAGAGGAGAAGAGGACCTGAAAGAACAAGTGGTCATGGTGGAGCGCAGGAACATCCTGATGCAGGCTGAGATTGAAGAGTTGAGGGCTGCTCTGGAACAGACGGAGAGAGGCCGCAAACTGGCTGAGCAGGAGCTTTTAGACGCCAGTGAGCGAGTGGGGCTGCTTCATTCCCAGGTGGAGTCAATGCACCCTTAAAATGATAGAAACATGCCTGAAATACAAGGGTTTATTTGCTCAATGAAAGGTATGGTTTTGCCTTCAGAATACAAGCCTGATCAACACCAAGAAAAAGCTTGATGCTGACCTTGCCCAGCTCCAGGGTGAAATGGATGACACTATCCAAGAAGCAAGAAATGCAGAGGAAAAGGCTAAGAAGGCCATTACTGATGTGAGTCAATAGGAAGAGAAAACCATTTTGAATAAACTAATGTTATTGGGTTTGCAGGTATTCCATCCGCTAAGTAACAGGTTGGTCAGGCATACCCTATTCTTATATAACACAAAGGTTTTAGCTAATTGTAGGATACACAGATTACATTATTATTTTACACATAGGATGTGCACATGTGATGCTATTTTGGATGATTAAAGCATATTTCTACAAGCCATACTATAAACCTCTACCAACTACATGTAGATAAACCCATAATACACTCGTATCTGAACAGCTCTTAGTCTGGGGCTGTTTCTCATGCTTTGAGCTAGGCTCCTTAGTTCCAGTGCAGATAAATTATAACGCTACAGCATACGATGGCATTCAAGACAATTCTGTGCTTCCAACTTTGTGGCAACCATTTGGGGAAGGCCCTTTCCTGTTTCAGTATGACAATGCCCCCATGTACAACGTGAGGTCCATACAGAAATGGATTATCGAGATCGGCGTGGAAGAACATGACTGGCTTGCACAGAGCTCTGTCCTCAACCCCATCAAACATGGAAAAGATAAATTGGAAAGCCGACTGCGAATGCCAGGCCTAATTGCCCAACATCAGTGCCTGACCTCAGTAATGCTCTTCTGGCTGAATGGAGGAAAATTCATGCAACATCTAGTGGAAAGCCTTCCCAGGAGAGTGGAGGCTGTTATAGCAGCAAAAGGGGGAACAACTCTATACTAATCCCCATGATTTTGTAGATGTTAGACGAGGAGGTGTCCATATACCTTTTGCCATGTAGTATGTAAACCTCTATTAACTACAGGTGAATACGACCTCTCCTTGTACTGAAGATATTTTATGAAACGTCAGTTTTGATTTTCTGTTCTGCCTTCAACCTAGAGTCTGGTTAGCTCATACTCGCCCTTCCATGAATGTGGCCCTAAATAATCATGTGATTGTGCAGGCTGCCATGATGGCAGAGGAGCTGAAGAAGGAGCAGGACACCAGCAGTCATCTGGAAAGAATGAAGAAGAACATGGAGGTCACAGTCAAGGACCTGCAGCACCGTCTGGATGAGGCTGAGAATCTGGCCATGAAGGGCGGAAGGAAACAGCTCCAGAAACTGGAGGCTAGGGTAGGCTGTGGCTTTCTGGTCTAGATTAACATTGGTGACATTTCAAATGAGTCTTTTACTTGATTGTCATTTTACTGGACACTATTTTTATTTTATTTTATTTTTTACATTTTATCCCATGATGTATAGGTACGTGAGCTGGAGAATGAGCTTGAAGCTGAACAAAAGCGTGGAGCCGATGCCATTAAAGGTGTCCGCAAGTATGAGAGAAGAGTCAAGGAGCTCACCTACCAGGTGCATTATTATCATTGCTGACTGAAATCAAAGTTTTATATGACTATTGAAAGGTACACATTTTCATACTTTTGAATTTACTGCAGACTGAGGAGGACAAGAAGAATATAAACAGGCTCCAGGATTTGATTGACAAGCTGCAGCTGAAGGTCAAAGCTTATAAGAGGCAGGCTGAAGATGCTGTAAGTCAAAGTTCAATTACAATAATTGTTTTTAAAAACTAAATTTATGCTATTAAATAGCAGCCATTTCAGCTAATTGTATTGTATTCAACAACTATTCAGCTTTTCAGGAGACTCCCTTTTTACTCAAGACATAAGACATTCTATATACAGTATACCCTTCATTAGTGTAATGTTACATATTTATTTCTGTCAGGAGGAGCAAGCGAACACTCACCTTTCCAAGTTCAGGAGGGTGCAGCATGAACTGGGGGAGGCTGAGGAGCGTGCTGACATTGCTGAGGCCCAGGTCAACAAGTTAAGAGCTAAGAGCCGCGACATGGGATTAAAGGTTAGTTGATGAAGAGGCTTACTGGGATGGACACCTAACTATACATCCAGAATCTTATTTCCCCCACACAAAGATTACCCTGGTTACCCTTTTGGAGATTATGTTTAGTCCATAAAAGCTTATTCAAGATATTTTTACATAAATTTTTAACTGAAGACCTAAAATATATATTTAAAAAACTGTCTGTTCAACAGATTAGTGCAGTTCTGCAGTTGTTTAAGTAGTATTTGGCACTGGGTTTAATTGATAATAGTTTAAAATGTTTGTACTGTGTATTTTTGTGCTGTGCACTTTGCAAAACAAAATCAATGCAATCTAATTACAGAAGTAGCTTTTCCATGGTACTATAACGTTGCATTTTTTATCTCTAAAGACTTGGTTTAAGACAAAATTAACAAGTTTCTAAAAGATTCTAAAATGTTTTATATGTTGTGTATAATGTAATTCCTTGTAGGAGATAATTCCTTGTAATAATATTAAGCAGCGGTCTTTATACTATAGCGTCTCACGTTTGGTATTTGCCAGAATAGACAAAGGTATTAAAAATAAGGAATGAAAATGGCCTCATCTAAACATGCTGTGATGTATTTTAATTGTTTTTGTCATGTTCATAAATAGAAGATAGGAGTATGCTGTAAATTATCTCTTGACCCCATTATTCTCATCTCAAGGACAGACATCTTGATTCTGTACCACACTTTTGTGGTGCAGCGCATGTGTTAATATTGAGTTACTAATCTCCTGAAAGAGTCTTGTTAAGCACATGACAGATGCATGTCGTGTTTCAAAAATATTAAATTAAATATTTAATTTAGATTCTGTCTCACATACCGAGAAACACATTCTCCGGAGGCCAGAATAGATAATTAATTTATAGAATGTTTATTATTATTTCCACACACTGATTACTACACACACGCACGCACACACACACACACACACACACACACACACACACACACACACACACACACACACATTTGTTACTGCATTAAACTGTTTATATAGTATCCAGATTTATTATTATTGTTAGACTTTTTTATGTTGATGTGCTTTGGCAATACAATTTTACAATTCTACCATGCATAAAGCATATTGAATTGAACTGAATGGAATTATAATATAAAAACCTTGTTTACTTTTGACAGAACAAAGAAGAGTGAACAAAATGAATGGCCAAGTGGCAAGACAATATTTCACAAGACTCATACAATATGAGCCGTAACATTCTGGGTGTTCTGACGTAGACTGAATAAATGCTTTTTTCTGCATTCTTTAGACTCTTTTCATCTATTCACTTGATGTGCTTTCATCTTAGCACTTTCGTCAGCGTTCATTGTTTCGATTGCATTTAGCAGTCAGGAATAGGAAATACTGTGTTTCTCCAATCTGCAGGTTATGTTACAGGGGACTACCACAAATGTTAACAATTGCATACATTGAATCAGCTCACAAAAGTATAATCAACAGTGTTGAGTGTTTATTCTAGGCCTACTGTAATTTGAGGCGTAGGAGTTCAATCAAATTAATTTCAGAACCATATTTAACATATATATATTTTTTTTTTTTAAAGAAAATAATGTTATGATGTTATGCTATATTTGTTCATGGTTCCCAGTGGAGGACAGACAACCAAAATGCTTTGCTTCTGGAAGTAAATGCATAGCACTGGTTGGTTACTTTTATACCTGTTCTCTCAATGGCAATGCATAAGATGACTTTATTTCATTTTTAAGATTATCTTATTTATGAAAAATGTGTTTTTAAATGTGTTTCTTTAAGAAGAGCAGACAGTTCACTCTCCTTATGTATTGTTTCCACTTTATTCAGATAGGGGGAAAACAAAGGGGGGTTACAGAAAGTGACATGGTGGAGAAATCAAACTACTCATAGGGAGATTTGTCTATGGGCTGAAAGTGTGCTACCCTACAGTCTGTAACACGTTCTCCCCACTAAAATGGCGCTGTTAAACACTTTATATAACTAGTTTTACCATGAACGGGAAAACATGGATTGAGAATAGAGAGAACGAGCAGAATGAATTTATGAATTGAATCACTTTACACTGGCATTCAGAACTTGCAAATGGTATTCTTGCTGCATATGGTAAATGGACTGCACTTATATAGCGCTTTTATCCAAAGCGCTTTACAATGGCCTCTCACTCACCCGTTCATTCACACATTCACACACCAATGTCGGCAGCCACCCATGCAAGGCAGCCGCTAGCCTGCTCATTGGGAGGGTTTTGGGTGTTGCCCAAGGCCCACTTCGACACATGACACAGGAGACAGGAGGGAACGGGGAGCCGACCCGCCAACCTGCGAGACGACGACCCTGACCTCTACCTACCTCCCGCCATATATGACACTATACGAATCTAAATTCACATAGACCTCAGGCAAAAGCCTGGCACACTTTCAAAAATGGAAACCATAAACAGAAGTCCTAAGAAGTGTTTCTTTAGATATTTACAACAATTCTTTCCTTGCTGCCCAAAACTGAATTTCTTCAAATCTCCCACTAGAGGACGCTATTTATCTGAGTGGTTGTCAGTGTTGCATTGGGGATCATTTTCAAGTCCAGAATGTCTCTGATTTATTGTAATATGAAGAAGTACCGCAATGGACAAAACCAGTGTAAGTGCTTCCATTGTATATTTTGCAAGGACTATGTAGTGGTTAAACTACATAAAAGGGATTTGTTACCCCTATATAGATAGGCTATATTTGATGACTCATGACTTATTAAGACACGAGTCCCTATTAAATAAAACGTTGCCATTTTGGCAGCAGTAACGTCTTTTCATTTTACACACGTTTGTTGTATCACTTTTAAACCCCCAGAAAAAGTAAAAATGTAAATCTAAAATGACACTGAATGCAAACTCCGCCACGTTGATGACTAATTTGAGAGGATAAGTGCCTATAGATTCAACACCTGTTCTAAAAGTTTTCATGTATTAATGTAAAAAAGCAAGCAACAAAAAAACAAAACTCATAGCCGAATTAATATAGGCGGCTAAACTTTTTTACTGTTTTAACATATAATTCTTGCCAAACATGTAGGGCCAAACTGCAAAGTGAAACTTTGACATTCAAATGCGAAATAACATGCTATAAATACGACGAATAGATTTAAAAACAGATTTAAGACAATAATATCGAAACACTTATTTCATTAAGGGGCGATACAATATTATAGCCTATAATTATCCCCGTATATGCGTAGAATAGACAATAACTTTAAATTTAAAAAAAGCTACACTGGATAAACCGCCGCTCGATGTTCATAGCGACACAGCCCTTGCATGATGAGATCACTCTTCCTGCCTTCACCCAGTCACAGGCAGAAGAGCGCAGCAGCGCAGGAGTGAGGACTGTGCACCCCGTTTGGCAACACTGTGGAGTGGAAAGTCTGGGAATTGCGAGAATCTGGCGATCTCTGGGGTTTATGTCTGCTGCTCAGACACCCCGACAGTCTTCCAGAATATCAGGGAACACTTGAATATCGACGGCAAAGTATTTAACTCGGCGACTGTTGCTCAGCAAAACAAAGAAAGCGAAGTAACGAGAATACTGGTTCATATGCATGTATTCGATTTTGCAATGGCTGGATCCTACTGCAAAAGTTTATACTCCTTCAGTGGAGATCAGCACCAACAAGGATTGAGGTTCGAGGCTGGGGAAATAATTAAAGTAATACAAGCATCAGCTGGCGGTTGGTGGGAAGGAGAGATCAAGGATGGAGTGAGAGGATGGTTTCCTGCAAGTTACGTCCAGGTTTTAGAGGTAAGACAATGTTCAACACACCGAGGTAATGAGATCTATAAAACAACGTCTTCTATCGCAAAGACTGGATGATGAAGCTATATTGACATGAAAGCTAGACAAACACATCGAACTCAAAGATTCTTCAAGTCTGTCATGTCTACATAACATCACTGTGGGTGGGTAGGCTATGTTAGTGTATTTCTTTAAACTGCGAAAGCTCAGGGGACCAGAATCCAGTCGGCTTTAGCCTAGCCCTAGCTCACAGTGGGAGAACAGATGACTCCAGATTTGGGGATTTTGTCTTGATATTTGACAACATTTAATTTCAGATAATATGTTAATAGGCCTAACAAATGCACTGATTTTCAATGCACATTAAATTATTTGGTGTCAATGCATGTAACTCAGATATCACTTGCCTGATCTCAGGTCTGTTTTATCAGTGAGTCATAGGATTCAATGAAACATCATGATAAGATGACGACATTTTCCACAAATTGAGTGGAAAAAACTGCACGCACTCACGTCTGCAGACCAATAATGACGCACACAAAAGTAGGCCTGCACAAAAACAGCCCTGTGCTTTTGCCATAGTTTCCTGACATTCTTATATAAAACGTTGGAAATTAAAAATAACGCCAGTGCAACTAATTGTATGTACATGGATGGATGACTGCAATTGATTTGGTTGTGCATTCGATTTTGTATTTGTAATGTAAAGAAGCGTGCTAAATTGAAGACAACCAGAAGATTCCTTGTATTGGTTTATTCATTGAGTTTAACCATTTCTCTCACTGTGAGGACTTCCTCATTCCAAAATTCACAAGAATGCTGAATGTTAGAATGTGGTTAATGTGACATGTCCTTAATGTTGCTTTCAGAGAAGGATAGAGAACGCAAACACTGCTCAGTGAAGAAAATGTTTAAAAACTACCTGTGTTGATACATAGGACACCCACTCTTTTCCATGTCTAGTTATGGTTAGGAATAGTGACATTGTATGGTTTTGTTGTAGAAATGTGGCAGGGTATCTGTGCTAGTAAGCTCAGCTGGAATGACAGTCTAGCAGCACACATCTGTGTGTCCTCCACTTCTCCACCCTGATTCCCATTGCCCTCTTCCACATCTTCTCATGTCTGTCCTACAAAAAACTCTCTACCTTCTCATCCACATGTTAATCATTGTGACGAAGGATTACCTATTGCGGGCGTGTGATGGCTCGACCATTACACTCTCGTTACTTGCTATTTGGAGTGTTGGTGATTTACAAATCCAGGCTTTTTTTTTTGTGCACTAATTGTAAGTCGCTCTGGATAAGTGTCAGCTAAATGCCTAAGATGTCAAGGTAAATCTGTGATTTTAACAGGAAAAGCTGTGGGGGACTATGGGCTTGTCTCATAATCCTCCTGATTCAGGTTTCCAAGTTTACACTTGTTGTCAATACTGTGAACGTCCCAATCAAACGCTTTTTGATGTTAGGACATTTGCACATCTGAGGATAAATACTACCATATGCTGTCTTATAAATGATGAAACCGCCTGCAAGACGTGAAGAAGGAGTAGTGTTAGTATGCATACTACTGTCTCTGTCTATGTCCAATAATTAGCGGTTTTTACATTTAGTTTGTGATTCAGTATTGCCACATTGCTTACAATAAACATCAGGGCATCACTAGGAAGGACTTGGTAGTGGTACATTCAGGCCTTCTTCAGGCCTTTAGTAATGTAGCTGCCCTGTAAAGTGAAAGTGTAGACCCACCCATGGTCAAGTAATTCACCCTCACAAAAAATCTGTTCACTATCTGTTTGCAATATCAGCCTGCTCTCATGCTCTTTGACCCACTATCATCAGACATCAAACCAACTGACACGAAGAGCATGAGACCAGGTTGGGTTTTCTAGTTTCAAAGGCTTCCTATGATTCTCAAAGACCTCCCTGTCAAGAATATATCAACCTTGACTTTAAGGAAACTTGAACTGTTAAGGTTGGCTTCTAAAGGCTGTTTTATTGTTTATTGGTTAGTCATATAATTAACTTAATCACATCCTTTAGTTTGATAGGTTGGCATTTAACCTTTGTGACACAAAAGGATGAGACCAGTGCGATCACGTGCAGCATTCATATCTGTGGGTTCCATTTGCAGGACTTTGTGTTGCAGTAGTCACGCCTTTATGTTTGTGCAAAGGATCATTGCCTTGCAGCATATAAGCTTTGTAACTTTGTAACTTTGGGCATTGTTTACTAAATTTAGACATAGTAAACATTAAGGCGCTGCTGGGTGGCTCATCCTGTTAAGACACTGTTGTAGTGAATGGATTGGCCTCACCATCTGGTTTAGAATCCGGGCCGAGCCAGTGTGGCCGGCAGGCAGGCCCGCAGTGTGACAGTGGTGGATCCGGGCCGAGCCAGTGTGGCCGGCAGGCAGGCCCGCAGTGTGACAGTGGTGGATCCGGGCCATGCCAGTGTGTCCGGCAGGCAGGCCCGCAGTGTGACAGTGGTGGATCCGGGCCGAGCCAGTGTGGCCGGCAGGCAGGCCCGCAGTGTGACAGTGGTGAATCCGGGCCATGCCAGTGTGGCCGGCAGGCAGGCCCGCAGTGTGACAGTGGTGAATCCGGGCCATGCCAGTGTGGCCGGCAGGCAGGCCCGCAGTGTGACAGTGAAGGGAGGGTTCCAGAGAGCCAGGATTACAGCCTCTCATCACTCACTAGTAGCCCCAGCTGATCGATTGGGCGCCTGCATTCAACTTTTTGATCTGCACATGCAGTGCTTTTCTCCGGCTGGAAGTGTGTGCGATACCGACTTGCGGACTGCAGTGTTATGAGAAGCAGTGGCTGACATGCTTCACAGGAGAGCACTTGGTAGGTGGGGAGGTTGCAGCAACGAGAGCTGCCGATACGATTGGCCATTCCAAATTGGGAAGAAAAGGGGAAGATTAATGACTGCTGGAAAACACCAAAGATAATGGACAGAAGTAAAAATGGAAAATGGACACCCTATTCATAGGTTTTACAGGTCTGAGATCAGTTATAGGCGATAGTGCCCCTCCCACGCTGAAATACAATTGCATAATGTTTCTGCACGTCATTAGTTTCAACAGTGAGGATTTTACTGAAGAAAATCGTGTGTTATGCAACCGACACTCCAGATGTGCCAGTGTTAAGATATTTGAACTTCCATGGTTGCATATGTTGACGTGCATATGCGCAATCAATCACTGCCATTTTTAAAGGAAACCTATTTCTATAACAAATGGCAGACCGATAAAAAAAACAGAAAAGATAGTTCTTTAGAGAAATATAAATATGCTTTGGTCACTTGGCTTTTTTATTTATTGTCACTTGCCAGCTAAAATGTGCATATAGCATGGTAAACAATACTATGGTAAACAATAGGTAGTATTAAACATACTGAATTGGTGCATTTAAAAACATTGTTATCAGTATATAAAAATGAAATGAGTCAAATGACCAATGGGATTGTTCATGTAGAATTTGTTCTTCCGTGATCATTGCGTGTTCTTTTTCATTACGGTGCTCTAATGTTTGCATACTGTAATGATGGTAATTAGCAGAAATACTCGCTGATAGTGGCACATTTAATTGAGGCTTAGATTTATTTCTACAGAATATGCGGTTTCAGGCAAGGTACATGAAAAAGTAGTGGCATGCTGGCCAAAGAACAGCTGATTCAGCACTTATTGAATAGAAACTGAATCCTTCGTCCTGAGTTTTACCAGTCATAAGCAACTAAAACTAGTTTGGAGATTTTTCAACATATTTCCTTGGAGACAGTGACCCTTTTGTACATAGTAACATGACCACACTTACTGAAATGACAAAATTTACAATGTAATGAGACTGGAATGTCTGAGCCGCGGCAGCTAGCGCCTGGTAGCTCAGAATGAAGGTTTCTGACTCTAAACCTTGTTCATTTTGCAGTGTCCTTTTCCAGAACAGTTTGGTCTCATCTTGTGGCGAACCTCACTGTCAGTATGCTAAACACATGATATCTTGTCCATGTACAGTATTAAGGCAGTCATTTGCATTTGTCGCTGTGCCTGCAGTTTTGTTTGAGAAATGGCAGCAAACCACTATATTGTTTGATAAAATGTTTCCAAAGAGTGGAATTTGTGAGGTCCAATATGTTACATTTCTCTTACAGGAATTTTGATATTTGATAGCAGGAAGTCTTTTTGTCTATTTTAAATCAGTAATTTTTTCAATGGCTGCAATATACATGCACACTAGGGGTGCAACGGATCACAAAAAAACACGGTCGGGATCGTATCACGTTTTGAGTCACGGATCCGGATCATTTTTTTCGATCAGCAAAAAAAAAAAAGGGAGACAGTAATATCTTGCTTTTCCTTATTATTCTGTAAACACTTAAAAGGAAGGAACTTTTTTTTGCCAGTCTGAAAAAAACAACATTCAATTCAAATTGTCCAATAATAAAATAAAATAAATAATATAATAAATATTCATATTGTTAAATCAAAGTGGTAAAAATTGATGAATGGATACCTTCTTCCTTTAAACATGTAGAAAATGAAAAAAAAAATGTGTAAACGTGAACGTAAAATATTATACTTTAGGTGAGTCTGGCTTTAAACATACATTATAGCCATCAGGCAGGACGACGACGGTCCAGGCAACAACAAAGGTAGTTAGCAATATATATAACGTTATATATAATAAATAGAACAGTGGTGTTTAAACATAGCTTTGCCTTAATCAATATGATGAATAAAATATAAATACCCCCCGGCTCCATTATTACCCTTTTTTGAGGCGAAGCACAGACTGGAAAGTAACATAGCGTTAAGAGAACGCTCTTCATAATGCTATGGACCAGCTAAAAGTAAGTTAAATGTAAATCCGTTTTTTTTTTTAAAAAAAAAATTTACATTTTTTTAAAAACGTGCCTACGGCAGCTTTTTTACGGTGCAGATTTGCTTTCTTGGCTCTGGTTCCAAAAAAAATATTTATTAAATTCAAATTTAAAAAATGAAAAATTAATTAAAATGTCTTGAAATGCTCTCCAAACTTCTCCCCCTGCGAAGAGGCGCGGGGGGGGCGGGAGTCCAATGCGCTTCAGAGTAAAAAAAAGGCACGCACGACATGCTTTTCTGCATCGCATTTTATAAATTATTACTATTTTAATAAATATTTACTCTAAAACTACTAAAATTAGTAAATTATGTTAAAAATTGCTATAAAATAATAAAACAATTAATCGTATGAACACATGCGGGCCCGAACCGGGGGGGCGAATCAATCAATGCACACCAATACCCAGAGCGTTTACATGGTTCGGTTCAGATTAACATGATGTCTGTAATACTGTGGTTTACATGGATTTTTTAAATAAGGTCTGCATAACTGACGTAATAACCCACTCTTGCAATTTGATTAAGCATAAAGAGAGTTTCTCCATCTGTACAAAAATGATTACTTTAATTAATAATTGCACCGCTCTCCTCACACCGCTCTGCATGTCCCTGCTCGCCATGTTAGTTTGAGTTTGAATTTTACAAAAACAACATCCGGTTCACTGCGTCTGGTGACCTTTCACATGCGCAGTTTAAAAAAGCCGAAAGAAATCCGACTAAGACACTTACATGCACCAATGAATCAAAAGATTGAGCAGGAATCTAGCTGTCTTTATGAAGAGGTTTACATGAAAACATCCATAGTAGGAGTATTGCCTTAATTGGGTTAAAATACAATTATTAGTGTGCTTGTAAACACAGCCAATCTGAACAGCTGCAGGTAAACCTCAGTGACCTGTTGCTGCATCCAGTGCTTGTAACTGGTGGAAATAACAACATTTGTGCTCTTGAGGACTGAAACTCATCGAAGGAGTTGTTCCTATGAAATATGCATAAGTTGCATTTTCATAAGTGAGGCTCCAAAGTGTGAAGAGAAGCAATGTTCACCTCCATGACGCTAGTCATTGTTTGCTTTTCTAGTGCTGAGTATCTCTGAGTTTTGCATGCTGAGCAATCTCATAGTGCTGTAGAAGAGAACAAGGGGAAATAGGCCTACTTAGGCAATTTAATGCATGATTTACCACTTGTATTTTGAGGCTTTGATCTCACTTCTGTACTGACAAGCTTAAGCCAAGGTATCAGGGACATCTCTCATGTCTTTTTATGTTATATATCCAAGTATATGTACACATCTGGGGAAGGGAAGACTGGGACAGCCGGAACAATGGAGACAGTTTGTGGGTAATACACAGAAAAGGTATGAACAAAAAGGTTTATTTCCCAAAAAGGTGGAAACACTTAATGAGTAAATGAGGAACATACAGTACAGTGTATCGGAAGCAGGTGCTTCCACACAGGTGTTGCTCATGAGTTAAGCAATTAACATCCCAGCATGCTCAGAGTCATGTACTAAACAGCTGTGCAGGCCTGGTTGCCTATAAATTATGGCTTTCATGGCAAGAAGTCTAGACCTCATTGACTTTGAAAGAGGGGTTATTGTTGGGGCACGTTTGGCCAGAGCTTCAGTGTTGAAGGCAGCTCAACTTACTGATGTATTATGAGGTACTGTAGGTGATGTCGGCATGGAGCTTGGAGGGAACAACATATCAAGAAAAGGGTAGCTGTGGTGATCAACACATAGTCCTGGCTAGTGATGTCATTAGTTCAAGCTGTAAGACTAAATAGGTGAGCAACCCTAAATCAATTGACTGCAAAATTCAATTTAGAGCATGAGCAGGCAGTTTCATCAACGTTTCTTCGATATCTCTACAGCGCAGGGTACCATAGTTCGATTGCAGTGCATAGCCCACTCATTATACCTGTAAATGTACTTTTGCAAGTATAGTGGTGTGAAGAGCACAGGCAGGGCACCACGGAGGATGAGAAATATGATATAAAATGAATACTTCATGTTCTCAGCAAATGGAAGAGTGCATGTGTGTCCCATGCCTAAAGGAGCCTGTAGGCCTGAGTGCTCGGTGCCAACAGTGAAGGGTTTTCTGTGCCAACCTGGAGCCCCTATCAAGTCTTAAATTTCTGGCCTGACATCAAAGTACTTTTAATTCTGCTGTGGTAAATGTCTGTGCTGTGTCTTACAGAGAACTCCTGAAAAGTACAGACAACAATTTACATGCACTGATTAGACACAAAATATGATTTGCACTTCAGTAAATTTGGAGTAAGTGTTGTTTTTTTAAAAAGAAGCTGTACAGTAACAAAAAGCCATCATGGTTAGAATTATGAATGCCATAATAACAACATTATTAATAATAGTAATAATAAGCTCATTGAAGAGCAAGTTTCATACAAAGAAAACTGTATGAAAAGTCAGATTTGAACCCATTTTAAGAAAACTGGAGTATCCACTTGGTCCTTTCAGATCACATTAACCATCCCTGGGAAACACAATAGTAATTGTAGACACAATAAGTTGACAGGAAACTATGGACAACACACATTGGAATGATATACTGAGCTGATCCAGTAAATGGAATTGTGTAAGGCAGAACATGTGGTCACCTTAAAGTATACAGCTTTGTCAGATAATGAATTCGGCATGTTCAGTGTGATGCATGTTAGTGTTCTGCCTGTAGCTAAGACAATTAAGGTCATTCTGGAACATCACTCTTACGGAGGGGTTTTGTTTTTCCCTCAATGCAAACAATATTTTTTTCCTTGATCTGTTTGTCTATGCTATGAGGGGAAAATTAGAACCAGTTGGAAATGTGCAGTGGATATTCAACTAGACTGTTGTCATACATGCGTTCCTAAGCACTCCCCTGCCTTCTACATCTGCAGCTGTACAGCACACATGTTCTCATGAGAGAAAAATGAGAGAATTGGACATTTCTTTATTCTCTGTCAAGAATAATCTTGAGATGACAAGACTATTAGACATACAGTGGCAGCGATAGTTGTTTGTGGGTCCTATGGACAATTCTCTAGTGTCAGGCCATCCTTCTCCCATCCCCATAAGGCACACAGTGTAGCTCCACCAGAGACTGGAGGAAATTGGGAACTTTTAAACATGAAAACAAATTAAGTGCAGAATGTACACCGTCTATACATGTACATAGAATAGACGGCGCTCTGACTATGTACAACATATATGTGACAGCTGGCTAACGGCCCAACTCAGCCATCTGTGCCAGACCCACAGCTTTCGAAGACTGGTCCCACATGCCACTTTATGCCAAAGACCTGAGTGAAGATAGGTCCTGGCAAATGAGCAGTTCCCATAGCTGATCTGACAGAATTTGGCTTTGATCTGTGCCAGAGTGGCTGGGTGAAGTCTTCTCTGTCCTGATTGCATCAGGGATGCCAGGTGGGTCTGTGTCCAAAGTAGAAGATCCTTACTCATAGCATAATTTCACATGATCTCGGGTTGTATGAATATTCGATTCAATTCTATGTTATCCAATCTCTATAGAACATACTAAAAGTGAATCTTGCAAGGCCTGAGCTCAAGGTGCTAAGGGATTTTCCTGGATTTCATTGGCAGACAAATTCAGGGATGCTTCAGTGTCGATGTCCTATGCAATGGGTTGCCCAAGTTGACAATTTAGGGTTGGAAGTCTGCCCTATTTCCAAGACTGGAATGCACTGCTTGAAAATCAGGACTGGCATTTCACTGCTATGTTGACAGGTCCAGGTCAAGGCAGGTCAGCTGGTGTATCGCTTTGTATGTTATTCTTTCCTGATGGCTGAAGCTACACAGGGCAGGGCCTTGTACTTGGATAGGCCACCTGAGGAAGTGAAGTTACTGCTAGAAGTGGTTTTGTGGGGGGTTTTCTGGTATCCTGCTCAAGTTTTTAATCGGTCATATAATTATTTTCTTATTCAATAATTATTTAATTATTCAATTATTATTATTATTGGTTAATAATCCATCCCTCTGCTGCATCTCGTCTGGTGTGGTGTGAATCTTCTGGTGCAAAATGGCCGCCGGGTTTGCGATTACGCGGAGAATCCCTGTGTAGATCAATTGCCGTTCATGAGAGGAAAGCCAATGTATAAATTAATATGGTTAAACACTAGCACAGAAAACCAATACATCTGCTTGCTAGTTATTGACCCACACACAACCGGCTTCTCACAAAGCAAACGAACAGCATGGTGGTTGAATGTGACAGGTTGTTATTCAGTCATTTTTAAGTACTATAAAACTCATTTTTATTTGCCCAAATTTCCCATTCTACAAGTTCACTTCGTTTTGTAGGCATATCAATGAGAACTGTCAGTCAGATATGATTGACAGGCCGTTCCCCCCACCTTGCACACATTTGTTGATTGTAACCATAGTTACGTCGAGACTGGATTTACCAGGAAGTGTATAGGCATTTACAAAGTCCTTAATATAAGCAATGTGAGATGTCACACCAGCTTTTAACCTCCAAACATTGTTAAGGTACACGCTACCTAACAGGCCATATCCCCTAATTTGCATAATTTTGAAAAAGTATGATAAAAGCACAACGATGGTGCGTCTCCCGCGACACAGAGGAAAAGTCCACTGCAGTCCACTTGCAATAATAGATAATCCATAATGCTCTATGTAAACCAGTAACAAGGCTGTGAACTTACCGATGGGTGAAGAGGTTATGGCGCAAATTGTTGATGTTCAAATTCACATCTTTTTTTGTGGGCGTGGATAGGGGTGTGTTCCATAGACAGTTTTGAGACACCTGGGAGTGGTCATTTCTTGTATGACGTCATCAGACCGCAAAATTAAATCTCCAAATCTAAAGAAAATACAAATTTGATGGTTCCGTGGTGTTCCCGCAATGCCCCTATGTACTAATATCATGCAAACCACCATGTTACCCCTTTAAAAGTATACATTTCTTTCAAGCATCTTCACATCAGGATGGTCTGGCTAAACATTTAGCGCAGTGCTTCGGGATACCATGGTAGTTTTTTGTTTTGTTTTGTTGATTTCCCAAATTCACTAACATTACCTTACATTTCATGTTAAGGTTTACATTTATGTGAATTTAGCTGGTTGAATATTCTACGTAACGCATATTTCTTATCTCAGCATAGCATCATTGTGGTGGTGTGGTCTTGTACTGGAGTTGAAATAACAAACTGTTCAGTACAGTTGGTTGTTCTACAACTTTTGCCATGATTCCTTTATGATGAATAATAATAATGCAATAATATAATTGTTGCATGATTGCGTTTTTTGAATTGCAAGTGCACAATTTACCATACTGCTTGTTTTGAGGAAAGTTGTTTCAATAATTATAGGCCTAAATCTAAATCAGTGAAGACAAAATTAACTTTGTTTCTTACCTGCATACATAAAATAAAAAATACAATTTGAAATTACACAGCCAATGAAATTTTTTTAATTGACCAGCCATTCGCTGAAATATAGGCCCCTAACTTATGTTAAGAGTGTAGTAACTAAAGCATTCTGGTGTGATATTCTTGCTTTAGTTTGTCTTTTTACCTGATGCACAGCATGCCATTTATAGATTAAAGTTTGAAACCTGAGTCTGTGTTTTCAGTTGGTAAATATTTTAAATGGAGCCGCAGATAACTTCAATTAATGGGTCAGTGCAGTCTCTTTAAAAGAAAAGATCTAGTCAGAATAATTTGATGGTAATGGCATTTTAATTCAATAAAATGATTTTGATGCTCTGTATACCTTATCAGAGTTTTTTTTCAACCTTATATGTACGAATATGACTGGCCTCACTGTGCATTAATAGGCTCCCGTTTGTAACTGAAATTGCATCGGTGAAACCCATGTTTACACAGATTTTATGAAACACTGCTCTGATGCGCATTAATGTTTTGAGGCTTTAAAGTTGAAGCTGAGTCTTGTTGCTTTGTAAACAGGTATATTAATCCAAACCATGTACTTTCTTAGGACTATTGGATGCATCTGTGTGTTTTTGTGTGTGGATACCACATGAGGACTCTTGCCACATATTTAATTTGTCAGGCAGCTTGTGTGGTTTGATTTATAATTTAATATTTTGTTGGTTGCCATGAAACGCTACATTCATTTCAGTTGCTGACTTTCACACGTGTTCTCAATTACACACACTGTGTACCCAGCCAAACATAATGAAGTGTGAAAATATCCTAGAATTATGTGTGATGCTGGGCATACTGTAGTTATGCTGTAGGTTATGGAGGTATAACCACCCCCCTCCACCCCTAACACAGTTTATGTATTTTTAAATAATTATTAGACAGAATATAGCTAAGTCAACATAGAAAAATCTAGAATTAGTGTTTCTCATTTCTTTCAGGGCCACCTGAGTGTGGCTGAATGTGTGCTGGTCATGACACAGGTGGTAATCATGTACTCCAGATGGGCTTCTCTCGGGTACATACTAAGCCTATTTAATATGTATAGTAGTTATTTGCCTGAAGCCATTCTTGCATATGGTTACAGTTTTTACTTCTATCCAAACATTAATTCAAAAACTACATTAAAGTTTGATGCATTTTTTATTTGTTAATGTTTATTGAACTAAATTCCTGAATTAATACCATCTTGCTAGTGTAGCTGAATGGAAAAAAACTGTTTAGTATAATGGATATACAGGTACATTTACTATGTGAAAGACAAGCAGAATGAAAGTATGTACAATCCCTCTCCTATCAATCAATTCTAAACTGTGTAGTATGTTCAGAGATGTTACATTTTTATGATGGTAAGCACTTAATTACATTTTATTTGTTGGGCTCCCATCTAGGAAGTCATCTGATAGATACAAGAACAACGGAACCTTTGTTATTCTTCCAGATACAGTTGAGAATGGAGAAAGGATCCAAAGACTTGGAGTAACATTTGTACTGCAACAAATAGAAGATAATGTGGTGGGAAGGTATACCACAGAACATTCTATACTAGATTGTCAGTTGACAACAAATAGTTGTTTATCGAGGCTAATTTATTTTCAAGTTGTATAAAGTGGTTGTCAGTACTGTTGCAAAAGTAGAACAGGAAGTGATGCAATAACATATTCCCAGAAGTTTTCCGAAAAAAAATTCTTCCCAATTTGGAACTCCAGTTGTGTCTCCCTGATTACCACTGTACCTCTGGCACCCATGCGTGTGTCCCCACCCTAGAGCGTGTGCTCCTCCAGAGCACTCAGTGTTGGCTAGTATTCATTATACAGGCCACACAGAATGACAGGATAGTTAGCACCGATTGGAGGAGAGGGGTATTTCTCACTGACAGCAGCTTGCAGCCTGTGGGTGTGACATTGGGATGAACTAATGCAGCAGTTACCAAAGGAATCCTGGCTGACTTAACTCCACCCTACCTCTGGCGAGAGGAAGCCAATTTGTCCCAATGTTGTATACTCCCTGTCATAGTCGACCTAGCTCAGGCTCAAAGCTTCAATGTCTAGACTATAGGGTCCAGCCTGCAGTGATATGTTGCTTCCTGCTTAGCCTTTTTTCCTCTTGATTTACATGTCTCTAATAGGCTAACCAGACATGCTGGGGTCCGACATTATCCTGAAGTCACACAACATATATAGCACGTACTGTGTGCTGGTGTTGACGAGGGAAGCGTGCATAAAGGCTGGAAGACGGACAAGGTCAATGCAATTACCACAAACTGGAGGGGCTGCAGGCAAAACATAAGAGGCTTTGTTGCCTTGGAGAGTATCCTCACAAGCTCACAGTCTAGGCCATTGTGCCCCTCAGAATCCATGAGAAAGGGACTTCTTTACATGTGGGAATCCGGCTGATGACCCCCACATCTGGGGAAGCCAAAACAGACATTTTGAAAACTTCCAAAGAAAGACAGGGAACCACAACATGCCTACGAGAACATGTTTTTCTCACTGGCTGTTTTCGAGAGAGAAAAAATAGAAATGTCTGCGTGGGGGGGGGTAGGTTGGAATAGCAGGACCACCCTTCTAATTCTTTCCATGGCCCTAGACTTGACCCTGGCTTTTTGGTCCTTTTGGGTTGTAATTAGTTCCCGAATATGGAATGTGACAAATGCTTCCTGCTTGCTGTTTTTCTCACACTCTGAGTAGGCTTGTCCCTTGTTGGATGATCGCAGTGCATTGGTAATTCCCTCCTCCATTCTCACTTTTTTGCTAGAGCAGCTGGCTGTTGAATTCTCCCCTTGAATCCGAGTGTTCTGGCAGCATGGTAAGAACCTGATACTAATCTGCACATAGGGTGTTCTCAGTTTTTTATGTCACTGCTGTGAGAGGGGTCAGCAAATCTTTGCATGCCAATTCTTACTATTTTGAACATGTTCTTAGGATAGGCTAGACATGGTATCTGACTGCACTTTTAGTTGAGTAATGACATGTATAATATGACATATATATATAGTATCTGTTTAATTCTTATGAATCTTATGAATATCTTTTTTGTGGCATGAATTATATACAGTATATTCTTAATAGATGAATAATGGCAGTAAAGGGATAGTTCACTAAAAGAAACATAAAACTTCCGTGCACTATGAATGATATTTAAATGAAAATATTTTTTAAATAATTTTGACCCTCAACATGGGGCTGAACGTGTCCACATCCCACCCTAATTTGGGATGTTCAGTTACCTGCAACCACAACCGCGTTCATGCGCAAAACTCACTGCCTAGAGTGCAGACGACCTCAGTTCTCTTCCGAAACGCAGGGTGTCACCAGCTGTGTCTTTTCACACTGCGGAGCTGCTCGCACATAGCGGAGTTGGAGGGAAACCGTTCGGCTTTCGCATACAGTCCACGGGCGCCCCATCGACCATCGCTGATGAGCGATGAAAAGCGGACCCCTAACCGACTGAGCCTTTGCATACCCTGGCCGACACAATAGGTGCATCGTCCTATGCAGCTTCCGGTCACAGTCGGCAGATTTTATATTTAAAAAAATAATAAACAGGTAATATACACACATACAAAATCTGATGGCATAACGTTGCTTACAAGCTGCTTTGGAGTTCTAGCACACCTTTTTTTCCATTTCTCTTAGCGATCACTGCAGAAGTTCTGTTTAGAAAAGTCTAACTGAAGGAATTGCAAAAAGGAATGGATGTCTGTTAACTAGCAGACCCACTGTATTAAAAATACAATTTGCCAAAGCCTTATGTGAATATGTTCATGTTGTGTAGTATTATTATGGAATAAGGTAGTAATGTAAATATCTTCATAATTGTCAACTCAAACATGGATGGACTGATGGAGTAACATATTTATCCCTAATTGCACATGACAACTGCCCACTCTTCTGAGAGTCCCCTTGTGACACAAATTAAGCGTTATAATGATTGTTTTAAGCTGTTGTATTTTTAGGGATTCTTGCCAAATTTGAATTGTAATTTGCATCTAAAAGAAAGATAAGGGTGGCTGGATGGCTCATTTGGTTAAGGCACCACAATGTGGTACATGGATGAGCCTCACCGCCTCGGATTGAATCCAAACTGTGCCAGTGCTGACTGTGGCCGGTAGCTTCATAGGGCAATTGGCGAATGCCTGGCCCAGGGAATGGGAGGGTTCAGTCAGATAGGGTCCCGTGTGCATTGCTATCTAGCGACCCCCTGCTGGTCGAAATGGGCGGTCAAAGCTGCATATGAAAGGTCCCTCCTCTGACTCCGCTCTATGTTGTGAGCTAAGCTGTAGTGAACTGAGAAAAGAATGTTTGAATGTCTTCATTCTCTCGAGCTGGTAATTACCACATGGAGATGTCTACCACATGGTATGACACACTGTATGTCGAAATTGAGAGTTGAAGACCAAGACCGGTTTAGGGCCGTTGCCATAGCTGCAGATAAACAGGCACATTTTCTAAACACAGTGATCTCCCTTTAATTAACGTGTCTTCAATTAACAGCAGCATAGATGAGCACAGCACTGATTCAGCTGTTTAACTGTGGTTAAAAACAATAATTAACTCTGTGCATTTAATCTAAAATACTGTCACTCTGTCATTACGGACCACAGGTTATCATTTTGTTCAAAAGGACAACAATTGTCACTTAGTGAGTGCATAAAGTGCCCTTTTTCATTTTTAGGTCCATTTTAGACATTGACGTGGCTGCAGGCCCAGGTAGACATTCTGTGTCCTGTCTAATCACACGAATGCTCAAATAAAAATATGGAAACTAAGGAGAGAAAACAAGTGTTGTATGACAAGGAACACCAAAAGCAAAAAGAATAAATTGAAAAAAAGTGCTGCCTTGGGTTTTGTGTTGGTGCTGAATGGGGTGTAAGTAATGACATTTATTACTGAATAATAGGAAACAGATACTTCCTCAGTGACACCTCTGTGCTGCTGCTCAGAATCTGCTGACACAGTGTCATTTGCAAAGTGAAAGCCACAGTATGCCTTGCTCATTCCCCTTGTTTGGTCCCCAGCAATAATATTGAAAGAGTCGCATGTTTAATTAGTTCTTTCGCTTGGGAATGTTTCCGGCTTTTTTAACTATTGATTGATACCACTTTTCAAATAGGAACTGCTTTATTTCAGCAAGAAAATTGAACAGGATGGTACTGCAGTTTGTTAAAGTTGTCCCCCTCTAGCATTCTGGGGACATTGAGGTAAACAAAATAAAATAATTTTTTCAGTATACCAAGTACTGAGATAATGAAATAGTGATGGTCAAAATCACTGATTAAATTATAATCACTTACACATTTTGGTGCTCTCATCTGGCCGTTCTACAGGTGGGATCTTGGTCCAATCAGACAAGAGGTTTAATAATAATAAGTTTAATAATACTGATGACAAATGGTTGCCTGTGGGCACCAGGCACATCATCGAGAGAAACTAAAGTTGCTGTCCCACAAGGAATCTTGGCCTGCTATGTGTCTCCACTGTGGACTCCTGGATAGTTAGCCTAAGTAACAACATGGGTGTGGCTCAGACTAAGAGCTATAGGACCCTGGCTCATGGTGAATGCCTTACCTGACTGATCCATTCTGTCCTCAAGCTGTGTTTTTCATATCATTGTGTTTATCTCACTAATTTATCACTGATTCTTAAATATTTATGCATGTAAGTAAGCATGTTCTGTTTAACTGAGCTGAGCTGATTTTGGCACAGTATACAATGTGACATCTTAAAACATGAGAATCAAACAGGAAAGTGATTTGGCTGGAGCAGTGCATAAAGAAATTAATGATTATTTATTCAGGGGAAAAAACACTGCAGCTGTTGCCCTCCAAAGACATGCCCCGAAACTCACCTCTGTTCCTCACTGCCCCCGCCCCACTCAAAACCCAGTGGTGGACCATGGAATGTATGACCTACAGCTGCCTTGCTCTGGAAAATAGTGTAGTAGAGTAGTGTTAAGCACTGTGTGTGCTGTTGTGTACTTTTGCTTTATGACTGCCCTGTGCTGCTCCTGTGATTGTTGTTACTGTTCTTCCATAGATACTTTTAATGCTTTAGATCTTAGAAAACGTTTATATTCTTTATATTTTTATGCACTATGTATTAACATTTCTCCATTTTATCAGTTTTGATAATATGTATGCACAATGTATCTGTGCCCAGGCTATGTGTGTGTGAGTAAAGCATGTTTGGGGAGATGTATGTAGCAAATAGTGTGTATATTGATACAAACACAGACCCAGATTCATCAATAGGTATGTTTAATTTAGTGTATTAAGCAGTGCAATCCAATGCAGATGTTACATGACTTCTGGTATTTTTCTGAAGAAAGAAAATAAATTTCACTGTTACCTAGTGTTAAGGACAAGTTTCGAATAAGTCCAGGCCGTACCCAGCCTGAAAACAGATGCTTAGATGGTGTCAGAACACATTAATTGGTGTTCAGCTGTGATAGTACATCGAAAATGCATCTCAATAAAGGCATGCTAGAATTATTGCTAGAACCCCAGGCAAAGTACTATTTAGGCCACTGTACCAGGTATATATTACCATGGCTATATTAGCCTTAAAAGGTAGATCAGCTGCTTTATGTCCCACCATTCATCTTTGCCAGGTTTTATTTCTCATACACTACTCTTCTAGAGAACAGCCACAGATGGCTCTTTCTATATAAAAGGGATGATGCATCTCAGTGCCCCTGGTCAGAAGTGATTCAGCCAGCTCAGGAGAGAGTGAGTCATTCAGGCATGGACACAGAGTTTATAGAGGGCCACCGGACTAAAGACCCTTAAGTAAGCTTCCTCTCAAACAAATCTGTCTGCATGACTCCCCCCCCCCCCCCCCCACGGTATGCAGAAGCAGGTTAACACTGTCATTCATTGGCAGTCAATCTGATGGAGCTGACAAATCGTGATGCATCTCATCCATATCTAACTGTGTCTGGCAAGAAATAAGAGTCATCATAAAGGATTCATTGTGATTCACATCAGAACAGGAGGACTCGGTTTTCTTTAATTTGATAATTTTACACTACTTAGAATTTAAATGATGTTGCA
Source organism: Ilyophis sp. 1 JC-2022 (assembly GCA_022702515.1). Classification (NCBI taxonomy): domain Eukaryota; kingdom Metazoa; phylum Chordata; class Actinopteri; order Anguilliformes; family Synaphobranchidae; genus Ilyophis; species Ilyophis sp. 1 JC-2022. The sequence continues at coordinate 42,145,763 of CM040405.1, read as the reverse complement.
TATAACCGCTGCTAAAAGCTTCACAAAGATTCAGTGGCAGAATTCCATTGTTAAATACACCTCACTCGTATAACATCAACCATACATCAGTCTCCATGGTTTGTAATGTAATGACCATAGGTTTGCCATACTTATCGAGGATAAGGATAAAGTATACCACAGTCAGTGCAGTTGAGGGAATTGTGAATTCATTATTTAGAAGGGTGAAAGTTGTTGGCAGTACTATTAATTAAAAAAGGCTTTTATTTATATTGTCATTAACATTTCAAGACCGTATGAAAGCTCCAGAATGCAACTTTGCTTTAATCTTATATAATGTAATGTAATGTAATATTGCTAAATGTCCAGGATTAATCTGTAGCTAACAGAGAGTGAGTTTCGCTGAGAGAAATTCAGCTCCTCATTATTGCATTTATGTCCTGTAAATTAGCATTTTAATTTGCTCTGTTCAGGCTCATTCATTGTTGACAAACAAAACTATATCACTGAGTGACTAATTTAGGGGCGTGACCAAAGCCTCCAAAAGGGCTAGCCTGGGCTAGCCCGGGCAGAGCCATTCTAATGTTACATCAACAGCAAAGTTATCCAGGTAATGTTAAATTGCAATATTTTGTCGCTGCCAATCCGAAGTAACAAAAGGCTATTTGAAAGCAATTAGCACATTTTAAGACAAGAGTCAACATTGGTGTGACTTTTTCAAGATGGCAAGAAAGAAAACTCCAAGCTGGTCATGTTAACTACTTGACAGGTAAATATCAGTGCATTCTATTTGGTTACATTTGTATAGCAAAATAGGTAGTTGACTTTATTAGCCTAATGATCATATGCATTTTGATGAGATTAGATATCAGTTGCAGGTGGGCTATCTAGCCTGCTAAGTTAGGGAGCTATAAAGTTTATTTAGCTTTGAATCCAGGTTGCCAGCTAGTTATCTAGCCATGCCATTTACATCTCAACCACATCCACAGATGTAAAGCAGAGCCATTCTAATGTTACATCAACAGCAAAGTTATCCAGGTAACATGTTAAATTGCAAAGCAACTGCTATATTATGATTAATACAATAGAAATGAAGAATAGAAATTCAGAGAGTCAATACAATAAACTAATCAAGCGCACTAGGGTTAAGAAGATCAGGAGATTCCAGACTCACAATGTTAAACGTTTTATCATTCATAAAATTCAGACTTAAATCGTCTTTGAAACATTGGTTTGATTAAGAGCGATGTACACATACAACACATAAGAACATTTCTTAATTATTGGGGGAAAAAAAGCAGGTTAAGTATAGTGCATGTGCAACCGAGTTCATGAAAAGAATAACATTCTTCAAAGTTATTTTGTCCACTGATCAGCAGACTGAGCTCCAGGAGAGCCACAGAGAGCCACAGAGAGCCACAGAGAGGCAGTTAAAGGGATACATGGGCTTTAATGAGTAGCACGGACACAAGACGACCAATAAAATAATCACCCAAAAGACAACTGCATCACTTTAATGTGAACACAAAAAAATGAACAAGGGCTCAATTTAAAAATGGATATGTACAATGATACTGCACAGGGTGATGCTTCCCATTCTCTGGTTACCGGTGTGAGTCACATGCTGACAACAGGCAAATTGTGTCCTTGTTCCTGTCTGTATGAACAAATCTTTCCAATCAACTTGCAACAGTAAGAGAAAAGGAAAGAACAAAACTACAGCTGATCCACAGGTCTTAGTCATACATTGCATGCTTAAACATATCATGCATATGATGTTCAAAGTTACACAGCCGTATATACTGCGGAAATCATAAAATATACAGTGCTTTGGGACAAAGACATATTTTCTTTCTTGATTTGGGTTTGTACTACACAATTTTTGATTTGTAATCAAACAATTCACTTGTGGTTAAAGTGCAAAAACTCTAGTAAGGGGTATGTTTATACATTTTGGTTTCATGTAGAAATTACAGCAGTTTTTATACATTTCAGGGCACCATAGTGTTTGGGACAAATGGCTTCACAGGTGTTTCTGATTAGTCAAGTGTGTTCAGTTGCTTTCTTAGTGCCGGTATATGAGAACTTCAGTATATAGTCATGATTCTAGGCAATTAATTGTCTTTGGAGTCTTTCATTGGTCTTTGTCAACATGAGTTAAAAAAAAGTCAAGGAAGCCATTATGAGGCTGAGAAATAAGAAGAAAAAAAACTGAGACATACACCAAAGAGTTCTAGTAAAAGGACTGATGAGACAATGATTCACTTGTATCGGAGTGATAGCAAGAGCAAGACATGGAGGGCAAAAGGAAATGCCTAAGATCCAAAGCATCTCACCTCATCTGTGAAACATGGTGGTGGGGGTGTTATGGCTTGGGCAAGTATGGCTGCCTCTGGTTCACTTGTCTTCATGATGATGTAACTACAGATAGCAGCAGCAGAATGGATTCTGAAGTGTATAGAAACTTCTTATCTGCTGAAGTTCAAGCAATTGCCTCCAACCTTATTGGACGATGCTTCATCTTACAGCAAGACAATGATCCAAACACACTGCTAGAGCAACAAAGGAGTTTTTCAAAGCCAAAAGTCCGTCACCTGATCTGAATCCAATTGAACATGCATTTCATATGCTGAATAGAAAAATGAAGGCAGCAAGCCCCTGAAGTAAGCAGGAGCTGAATATGGCTGTAGGGAAGGCCTGGCAGAGCATCAGCAGAGAAGATACTCAGCACCTGGTGATGGGTCACAGACTAAGCAGTCATTGCATGCAAAGGATATATGACAAAGTACTAAACATGGTTACTTAATTTACATAACATTAATATGTACAAAACATTATGGTGCCCTGAAATGGTATGTACAAACCCCAATTCCAAAAAAGTTGGGACAGTATGTAAATCAGCAGAAATCAGCAGAAATTTGTAAATTCTCTTTTCATATATTTACTTGAAAACAAAGAAGTACAAAGAAAAGATATTAAATGTTTTACCTTATCAACTTTATTGATTTTTGTAAATATATGCTAATTCTGAATTTGATGCCTGCAACACGTTCCACCAGTATACAGGTGACGCTATCATGACTGGGTATAATAGAATATCAAGCGACTCTTGATATCTTATTTTCCGGTACTCTTACAAGTGATACTCTCTGCATTTGAATGGATGTCTTTGGGAATTGGGGGGTGGGACTAGATTAAACTGTAAATTACACTGGAATATTATGGAACCCATGGTTGGCTAAATGGCTGTAAGTCATCAAGGGTCTGAGGTATCAAACGAGCCTCAAACCATCACTCTGCTGCCAGATATGCAGTAGATATGGATGGATCACTTGAAGGGCTGTTTCTCCTGACTTATTTTTCCATAGTGTTCAATAGGAAAATGAGTCAGGCCTGTGTATTATGAATTATTTTGTTTCTCCTATTTATTTTGCTGTCTGAGATGGAAGGAAATAGGAAATAACAAAAATACATTTTATTGTTTATTATTGTTATTAATATAATTTATTACTGTTAAACAAACTGCATTTGAAAAAAAATAAATCAATAAATAAAATGTCTTCACATTGTGGTAAACCAACATGTTTGTTGACATTTCTTAAAACCCATGATTTTCTCCCTAACAATGGGCCTCTTTCATGAAATGTTCCTAAATATGTGCATACATTTACGTACAAACATATTTTGTGCTAAATATTTACTCCAGATTCATCAAACTGTGCGGAGAGGCAGATTTGTTCGTATTCATATACAATCACTGGCGCATGCACATTTTTTCAGGATGGCCGAAATGCAGTCAATGCAGGATCACACAAAATGTTAAGGTAGTAAAAAAAAAATGGATCGACATTAAACTGGAGGCAAAGAAAAGCATTGCTGCGCACAAAAGCACCACAGCTACAGGAGGTGGCCAAGGGCGAGCAATTTGACAAATATATTATTTATTTATTCTTTGCAAACTGATAAACCCTGTCGTTCCATTCCACAGGGACCTTTCCTTTCTTCCAGTGCTTGCTCAGTTCCCGACTGAGTGAGACAACCTTTTTTTGTATCCATTATTCCATTAGCATTAAAGTGGCAACCAGGTTCCTTTATTAACAGTGCTGCAGCAGGGGGCATAAGCATTATGAGTAGTCATTAGCCAAAGACTCCTGTATGCCTGTCGCCGTTTAATGAGCTGCATGATGCGATGGAATGACCCTCAGGCTACGTCAGAATTCCTGTGTGTTGTTTAAGCTTCTTTAAACTTTCCCGGCTGTGCCTCATGGGTCTGTGGAAGATTTAAATGGAAACATGGCATCCGCGACTTTATGGTCAATGGACCAATCGTGACCTGTCAGCTGGGTGGGACTGACAGAATTATATTGTCCGTCAGCACTTTGTTTCTGTAAGGCTCGACACTGAAGGGTTAGGTAAGGTGAGCGGTACAAAACAACAGCGCAGTAATTAGTGATCCGTACTTAACTGTTGGTTGCACGCAGTCAGTCTGCAGATGATTTACTGCGGTAGTATCCTGTGCAAGCGATTTTTATTTTTTTAAGGTTTTCTTCATAGTAAGAAGATAAAAACATTGGATTACAGGCCTTCCTTTTTGAAATCAAAATATGACCTTTTCCCACTTTTTGCATTTATGTTTGTCTTGCACTTTTTTTTCACTTACTTGCAAGTATGTGTTAGTTCTGAGGTAGGATCATTATAGTTTGCAGAAGTGTGCCTAGGGGTAGGCTATTGGTGGTTTTTGTTTTTAATGAATCTCAACAAAAACCTTTTTCAATGTAAGAAATATAAAGTCACATAATATGAAATATACTCTCATATCAAAGTATGTACTATACATACAGCTCTAAAAATACAAAATAATTTCTACATGCCACATTATTGATGCAAAGATTACCTAAATCAGTTGCACCACTACTTTCAGCAATGTTTTACAGAGGCTAAATAACGTTTGGCCATATCTCAAAGTAATGCTGCCTATGCTTTCTTACATTTAACTTACATGTAACTTCAGCCTGTATTTAGCAAGGTAGCTAGCCAGCTGAGTATTTTTGTTGGGCATGGAAATTTTCTCTCTGTAAGCAGTAGTCGTCTTTCAATTACCTGTAGCCAGAAAGCGAGCAGTACCAACCGAAGTGAGAGGATAAAATGCTGTTGAACGTTATTTTGTGTGGACATAAAAAAAACTAGCAGTAAGGGTAGTTTGAAAGCAATTTAATTTGAATGCAGTTCCGGGAGCTAGCAACCATTTGTCTGTTATAGCAATTAGCTTTAACTAAAGAAATATCTTGAAGCTGCAACGACAAGACTTAAAATTTGTGCAAAAATGGATGCTTATGGTAAGTGTGGCTAAATACATTTTTGGGATGTGTTTTTCCACATGTACACAGACAGTGTTCCATAGTGGTTAAATCCCCCCCACCTTTGGTACTTTTATAGTTTGTCTCACAATTCTAGAAGCCATACGTTACCTATATTAAAATGACAGAAAACTACCTTCACAGTATACAGTATACAGTATCCAGTACTGTAAACCCCTTTGGATAGTTTCAGCATTGGCAGACAAGGACCATTTTTCATCCTTGCATCTATCATGGTGTAGTTACTCTTTTTTTGCTGGTTCAGGCAATTTAAGGGTCTTGGAAAGTTCTGGAAGAAATACGACCAGAGGAACAGTAATCCTACAGTGGAGTTGTAGTGAGAGCAGGGTTATGGGATTTGGCAGGATTTGCACATTTACGTTCTGTGAAAGTCTGGACATCGTTCAAGCCATGAAGAACCCATAGAAGTATGAACTGTTGTAAACAACATGCTGATGATCACTTTTTATTATCTTTTATCTAAAGTGTTTCATCATAAGATAGAATCAGTAAACTATACTTTGAGGCTATTGAACAGGACCCAGTGGCATACAGTATAATTTGCTGGAAGCAGAAGCTATGGTCTCTTGCTTCCATAGAACTCTTTTTGACTATAAGAACACACTTGATTTAGAAACATTGCTATCTACAAGAAGAAGAAAAATCTGAACAAATGTAACATACATATAACATTTTTATCTAAAGACAGTTGTTTTGCAGCTTATATCTGTATCCTTCAAAGTACAACATGTGTATGTTTCATGTATTTAATGAGCTGCCAGTTTCATAGTAAGAGAACGTGAGAAAAGACCAATAGCACATATTTTTAAGCGAGAGCATAGCTCAAACCAAATTAGGCGTATAGTTTGAGACAACTTTCTGTAGATGCATCTTTCAAGACATAACTATCCAAATTCCCTTTGCAATGACAGTAAAACATTTAGCAGTAGCATTTTACTGCTCACAGACTGAACAAAGTCTAGTTAGACAATTAATTAGAAAGCTGAGATGATGACTAATACAGCGTTTAAAGGATAAAGAGCAAGGACATAAACACACTGGTGATGAGGTGGGAGTACAGCTAATAGGAATGTGCCCTGGATAGGGCCAACTGTGGCCAAGTGAAAAGACTTTTATACGATTTTAATGGTGTAAATGATCCCCTCAACATTCTGGGATGTTTACAGCCTTGTTTTCTTTTTTAATTTGACATGTTTTTTTTAAATTTTCCAGGCAAAAAGCCAGTCTTTCAGCAACGGCATGTCACTAAAGTGTTTTACTGAAGTGTCCTAATAATGCTTACATTATGTATTCAAAAAGACTTGTGATTTTCTATGACTAAATATTTTGTTAATGTATGCAATCTTTTGGCAGATTAGTTCATTTTTCTATTGTGAAATATTTATTGTAAAATGTATATAAACAGATTCAATCCAAATACATACTCAGGAACTGTCTTTATTTGTAATGCCAGGGAAAATACTGTTTTGGTAGATGATTGACTTCGTGACTGATTTGAAAGATCGCGAAAGGCAATCAGAACTAGGTTTTGGGCTGGATTGTACTGTATGCAATAACCCTTGATTAAAAATCTGACTGTATTCTCTCATTTCAATGCAGTACTCTGTGCCTGTTGAAGTTAACTCATCAATAGCAAGTTATGAGGCTCATTTGAATTATTATTGTCAAGTTTTAAGATGGTGGTTTCTAAGCAAAATTTGAACAAAAATAAGAATAGTATGTTTTATGATCTGTATCACGATTTAGAGTTCACCTGTCACCCTGATATATTTTAGCCCTCAACCAGATCCAGAACAGATTGGTGTGTGTGATCAATCATGGAGGAAAAAATACTTTACAATTCTAGAAAACATTCAGGATTCCCCATGCTCCAGTTTTCATAAAGAGCAATGAGACCCTAAATTTCTCTTTCATTTATTTGACAATTTTTTTATACATCAATCATGGAGTCCTGCATGGTTTTCAGTTAAAATGTACATTTTCAAAGGCTACAATTCTGAGCCATCTGCTGTCGTGCATTATTTAATATCGCACATGGGGACAGCTGGCACAACTTGTTTAAAGTCATGATCCTCTCCAATTAAAAGCATTCAGAAGGTAGCCAATATCTTCTCCAGAGACAAATGTTTGGATTCTCTAAATTCTTCTATTATCAATGAGTGCTGCTGGATTAATGCGATATGACTTGCTGAACTGTTGAGCAGATTGTTGTTTTGGCTGTGAATGTTTTCAACATATAGGTCATTTACTCAGCTCTTATGTTATGAAGGAATTTTAAACAGGCTGGCCAATGAACATTTCCATATGGATCACAAGCAGCCACTCAAAGCCGTAGCATCTGCACTCCTCCCCACTAGCTGCCCAGAGAAGGCTCTTTGGTCTTCAGAGATTGTGCTCGGCAGCTTTTTCTGTTTGGATGCGGTGTAGAAATGTGTGATTATTTAGCTCCGTAAGTCTTTCTTAAGTGATTTTAATAAAGAAAACATGTTATTTCCTGTATTATTAATGATGCTTAAGTGTTATTTTGTAAGTAAAGCTGAGCGTCATGTTTGTCATTAGTTTTCGTAAAGCAAAGGTCTTTCTTTAAGGTGAGGTAACAGCTGTGTGAACAGTCACGTTCTTTTTTTGCTTATTCAAGCACAGGAAAGAATAACATTGAGTTTAAGAGAAGAAGCAAAAGGAACTTGGTGTGCCACAGTGTCAGTGCCAATTTGGGATTTCATAGTCTTCCTTGGCTGCTGATAGACGGACACAGAGGAATAACAGCCATATTCAACTAAGAGCATGTGCAGTGCCTCCTCACTGTATTTGCTCAGAACAGAATATTAGGAAGAGGAAGATGGTTCGCAGAGCAAATACATGATGAAATGGTCATTTCTTAGAGATTACTGAGCATGTGAGTACAACCTGGGAATCTGTTCAGTATGGTCCTGCTATGGATGTGTATGAGGTTACTTTTGCAGTATTTCCAAAACCATAGAATATGTGACCATTGTAGAACATTTGGAACAATGCATTCGAATGAAATGAGAGGAGATATTTCTTTTTCCAGCACTGCCAGTTCTGGAACATTTTCTGCTTGTATTAACCGGGTCAAAAGTTTCCTGTTATGCAATCCAGTTAAATTCCAGGTCTAGTTCACGTATGGAATGTTCACGTGTGCTTTGGGTTTGGGTGATTTTACAAGTGGGATATGTGTTTTTAGTTTAGCCAAATGTTTATTGTTCTTCTATACGAAGATACAATTTACTAAGACCTTTAGCGTGTGCAAAACCTTTTTGCATGTGCAAAAGCAATACCACAACCAATGATTGGTGCAAAACAAATACCATGACCAATCATTGGTCATGTTATTGATTTTGGGTGTGCTAAAGAGTTTTGCACACGCTAAATGCCTTAGTAAATCAGGCCTTTACTGTATTATTTAAGCCTGTCAGCCAAAATCAAGATGCAGAAGCAGGTTATTTTCTCTGCCTTGGAATCATTAACTGATCTGCCATGCAAAATTTGGTATGGGTTTTTTAATGTACAGTGTGTTAAAGTTATGCCTTGTTACTTGTATTTTGTGCTTATATTTAATACCACCTTTGAAATAGTTAGTAAATCCTGTAACAGATATTTGTTTCTAATAATGCCTTTCATTTCAGCAATGGATGTTTTAGGAAAACGTTTCAGCTGTTTCAAGGAAAACATGCCTGGATTCAATCAACATTTCTCCAACTCTAAGTTACAATATATGCAGGGCTTGGTTATTGTTTTCAAAACATGGTCTGGCAAGTTGGGAAACCATAACGATGACTTTGCCAAACTATGCTTGTGAAGAAAAAAAGTAACATTTGCATTCATGCAAATGGTTAGGACAAATGGTGTTAAGGACATATGGTGTCTCAATGTTGCTTGAATCCATCCCATAATGTCACATTAAGGATTTGACTTGGTACACAGAATGTGCTTTTTAGTTCTCTTTTTTATTCCATTACATCTGGGGTCCAGTTTAATGTTTGGACAGTTCCAGCTGTTTTGTTCAGCATATAATACATTACAACTTGGCAAAAACTCAGAAAATATGGTATCAATTTCACTTGCCTGCTGATGACCCAAAATGTCCTGTAGCCAAAAAAATCTACAAGATAGATGGCGTTGGTCTCCTCTAGCAAAAGTATTTCAGTTGCTCAAAAGTTGCCATACATGGCATCATACAAGGTGTTTTTTGCCAAGGTCAGTAATCTCAAAATTACCCTTCAATTCTGCATTCAATTTGTAACCAGTACATTCAGAACTGTGTATCAAGAATGATTTAAAAAGGCAAAAGAGAGATTATATAAGTTAAATTCTATAACATTTCATATCAGCTGAGATATCATGGCTTTGTTCCTCATAATTATCAAAACTCAGAAATCTGGTGATCTCATGCACCTTCTGCTGCTTCCTGTAGTTCTCTGGCCTGCTGACTAATACTTTCCAGGCTATGATTCTGCACTGTCAAATGTTTTTCAATGTTAGGACATTTAGCTAACTAAATTGCAAAAATAGCTTAAATTTCAGAAGTCACTTTGTGAATTTTGTTCATAAATGTAAATTACAGTAAGATGTAATCAACTAGCTCTTCTACCTCTCCTTGTTGTCTTTATTGTGGACTCTCTTCGTTGCCTTTATCGTCGACTCGATGACACAGGCAGAATGGAATTAGGCCTATCACCCTCTCTTATTCATGCGTAGAGCATTGCATTGTGGGATTGCATTTTATACCCTTGGTGGGAGGGAGGATAAACGAGGGAGTGAGGGAATGTAAGTACTTCTTCCCCTCTCTTAAATTGGAATCGAATCCCGCTGCCATATTTCATCGTGGAATTTTGGGGATTCCCCACTGGAAGCAAGGGAAGGGTCAGGAAGAATGCATAAAATTCAGATACAAATGCAGCCCGGGATTGCTCTGGTTTATAAGCAGGGATACCCCAAAAGCTTGCATCATCGGGTAGGCTGTGCAGTGATGCGAATAGTGATGAATGCTTGCAGTTTTCCGTACTTTTATTGTCTTTATCTGAAAGTACTTCCAAACTGCGGACATTTTTTTTAAATGATTTTTTTTTTTGACAGCAACTCGATGCTACGTGACGTTGTCGGTTTCAGAGCATTTCTTATGAGTACATGAGCAGTGAGCACAGTATTGGACCTGATACCAGTATCAGTGCATTCCTATGTAATTTATGTATCTTCAGGTGTCCATGCACAAATTTGACTATATTTATGTATTTGTTAAGCAGTGCAGATATGGGGCGTTAATCATTAATCACAGGTTCTCTTGCATTGGCCGGGAATCGAACCCATGGCACCAATGCCTTGATGGTGCCTCCCAATGTCTGGAATTGGGAGGGAATCAAACCACCAGACAAGTTCTTAGGGACCAGAAGGAGATTGCCAGGGAGAATGATGTGTATGATACTGCTCATTGTGAGGTAGAGCCAACAGCAGCACATAAATTCAACCATGGTCTACTGTGGGCGAGACCCTCTGCTTTTAGCTGTCATTTCCAATGTCATCATAAATGGGTCATTGCATTGACTGAAACCAGCACTCAGAACAATACAAGACAAAATCTTCAATGAGTCAATGAGTCATTGAGATCATATTTTGTTCTGTAGCTGACAAAGTGAAATAGCCTTTAGAGCAGTGGTCCCCAACCCTGTTCCTGGAGATCTACCGTCATGTAGGTTTTCATTTCAACCATAATTTGGCACACCTGATTCTATTAATTAGCATCTCAATGAGATCTCTAGCTGTTAAATGAGCTGTGCGTTGTTTGGGTTGCAGTGAAAACCTACAGGATGGTAGATCCCCAGGAACAGGGTTGGGGACCACTGCTTTAGAGAATAAGATTAATTTCAGAAAACTAGCAGATTGTTTTGGCATTGTGCCCTTCTGGCTCAGAACAGTAAATTGGATATATGATTTGAGCTTATTAAATGACAAGGGTCTGTGATGTATTTAGAATAGATCAACATAGTTCTCCATGTTCACACGCAGTCCGATTTCTTTGTGTATGATGTAAATGGAATACTAACGTTGGTCCTCAATCTGTTTGTGGTCCAGGGAATAAAGATCATTATCTATTTGGCTTACCACTTGGTTCCATTCATCTTCTAGTTTATTTAGTTTTGCTTAATCATGTATACATGCTAGTTATTTGTGAGCATTGTTTCCTGAAATGTTTTGTACATTTATATATAATAAATGACCAGATACTAAAAATGACTAAACGTAATAGAGTATGCTTTCCTGCCTATTCTTACTCTTTGCTATCCATACCTGGAACATTAAACATCAGACATTTAAACATTATAGCCTTGTTTTATTGTTTTCATTAAAAGAAAAATGAAACATGCAATAACCCTACGGTATTATATTTTTAAACAACAGATGGTCAACAGTAAATTATGCATTGCAGATCTTAAGCTAGATTGATGCTTTCTGAATCACCATTACAGCTGAATAAAGCTTGCCTTATAATTAAAACAGATCTCAAAACACTGCCTCTATGAGTTTGAATTGACCCTACATACATATTTAATTGAAAAGGAGTTTGTCATGTCTCCAAAGCACCACAATAGTAACATTTTAAAATACTGTATGTTGTAATGGCTATAGCTGATGTTGAGATATGTTTTCATTTAGTGAATCAATTGTGGCTGTGGCGGTTTCTCACATTCTTTCAAGTCTCCACAGAACGTGCTTATGCAAGTTGTGTCTGTCCACAAACCTGTGTGGGTCTCTGTCTGTTTTTCAACACTTTAGCTAATCCTCGGAAGGTGATTGTTTTCTGTTACCGCAAAGATGAGGTAGCTTGAGTGAGAGATTTATCACAAGAATGTAGACTGTTTTGGTTTTGCGACATCCTGCTGAATGGATGCATTATTCACACGCTGAACAATAGCACCATGGTTCCGAGTAAATCTGGTGAAAAATGGAAGACCTAGTCTTATAATAGTTTTGAAAGAAGGCATGTCCTCTTTGATCAACTAATAAAAATTTGATTAGCATAGTAAAATGATAAATGATGCATTTCATTTTTCAGTCAAAGACCACGGGAAGAAATCTAGCGATTAGAACTCCATATTGACCCATTTATCCCGCTTTTTCATCTCCAGGGCACATGGGATAGGCAATGGCATTGTGTCTTATCTTACAATTCACATTTCCTGTGGTGATCCATAGCCCTGATAACTGTGCCTTTTTTTGTGTAACAGAGGCAGGCATCCTCAAGCCCCCTGCCAGGTGATGAACTGGGCAGAAACCCTCTCCCACATGGCTGGAAGTGCTATATGTCACCCCAGGGACGCAAATACTACGTCAACACGTCCAACAACGGTAAGCAGGGAACAGACACTCTCGATTTAATGAGCCCACAGTGTGAAGCTCAAGCCAATGAGCCTAAAAGAAGTTTCCTTCACTGCCATCTCTGTCTTTCACATTGTTCATGTCTTTCTTTCTGTCTCAAAATCACTAAACCTTATAGACATGAAGTGCAGAGTAGTAGGTTAGCTTAAGTATTTATGTCATATGTACTTGGATGCTTATCCTCACAATTCTGCCCACTTCCCTCATAAATGCTCATTTTCTAAACATGTTGCACTGTGGGACAATATATTTCTACTGCCAATTGCTGCAACATGTTAGCAGCACTGAGTTTTGTTTTCCATCTAGTTTAGCTCTAAAAATAAAAAAAAAAAAAAACAAAAAGTCAGAATACAATCTCACAATGAAAAAAATAAAAAAACCCCAACCTTTAAAAGTAATTTTTTTGAGAAACAAAAAAAAATCATCAATCAATAAATTTTTTTTTTTTTTTTAATGTGTGTGTTATTGGCACCCATAGAAAATTCTTATGACAAAATGTAACTGAAATGTTTTTTAATTATTTTTTATTTTTTTTTTACTTTTTTTTGTTTTTTAGAGACTTTCAAGTAATTCAATGAATTTCCCCATTCTCTCTGTTTCACTGGGGGTATGACACAGAGGCACATTTGAGGGATTTCATACATCATCATACATCAAAACAAGAAAACACAAAAGAAAACAAACAAAAAAAAGGGAAAAGTGTGTTCATATTCATATGGGAAAGAAAAGAAAATAAATGGCTGCTAAAAATTCCCATATCTACCGTTAGGGCAATACTTAAAAAGTTCAAAGCAACTGGAACTGTTTCAAACTTGCCTGAAAGAGGACCCAAGTTTATTTTGCCCCCACGCACAGTGAGGAGGATGGTAAGAAAGGCAAAAAAAATCCCCAAGGATCACTGTTGGAGAATTACAGAGGAAAGTAGAATTTTGGGGTCATCAAGTTTCCAAAACTACCATTAGAAGTCACCTCCATTCCAACAAATTATTTGGAAGGCATGCCAGAAAAAAGCCTTTCTCCACAAACGTAAGCACCTGGAGTTTTCTAAACGCTACTGGAACTTTGACTGGAACCATGTTCTATGGTCAGATGAAACGAAAATTGAGCTTTTCGGCAACCAACACTCAAGGTGGGTTTGGCATAAAAAGAAGGATGGCTATACGGAAAATAACCTGATCCCCACTGTTAAGTATGGTGGAGGTTCCGTGATGTTGTGGTGCTGTTTTTCTTCCAAAGGCCCTGGGAACCTTGTACATGGCATCATGAACTTTATGAAATACCAGGAAATTTTTAATCTGAATCTGGCTGCCTCTGCCAGGAAACTAAAACTGGGTCATAGTTGGATCTTCCAGCAAAACAATGATCCAAAACATATGTCCAAATCAACACAAAAATGGTTAACTGAACACAAAACCAAGCTTCTGTCATGGCCATCTCAGTCCCCTGACCTAAACCCTATTGAAAACCTGTGGGCTGAGCTGAAGAGGAGAGTGCACAAGAGAGGACCTAAGACTCTGGATGATCTGGAGAGATTCTGTAAAGAGGAATGGTCTCAGATTCCTTGCTTTGTGTTCTCCAACCTTATTAGATGTTACGGGAGAAGACTCAGTGCTGTTTTATTGACAAAAGGAGGTTGTACAAAGTATTAAATGCAGGGGTGCCAATAATTGTGGCACACGTGGTTTTGTTAAAAATGATTATTTCTTGATGAGGGATTTATTTTTCTCAGAATAAATTTACTTCAATTAAAGGTTGGATTTTTCAAATTTTTTCACTGAGATTAAGTTAATTTACCAAACGGTGAATTTTTTATAACCCTTTTTACTCATGTTTACCAGGGGTGCCAATAATTGTGGAGGGCACTGTATATAAATATTCACTTTTTGTCAAATATTCAGACAGCGATTATGTATTTAAGGAACAGTCTGTTTCTCTGTGCAGTCTGTTTTCCCCCTATGGACAGAGTACCTTAGACTGATGGTGTCTCTCAGTCTGTGAGGAGAAGGCCTGGAGTAATCTCTGGACTGCTCTAATGGGCTATTGTTTCACCAGCAGCCGTGAAGTGCTAACGGGTTTGGGTGGTACTGCCGGGCCTGAACAGATCTGAGGCCCGGCACGGCTATCTCCAGTTGTGCAGGCCATTGTGTTCAGAGGCTGCTGTCAGACAATTAGTATTCTGTCCATCTGAGCTCCTGTTCAGGGGCTGTCCAGTACACTTTAATATCCACCAGAGCAGTACAGTGGAGTCTGGGGCTTGACACTTGTACAAACTTTCAGAAAAGAAATGTGTTTTTTGAGGGGGTGGGGAGATTTGTTTTGAAATTTATTTATGCACTGGATTTTCTGACATAGCAGCACGCATGCTCAGTAATTTTGAATTTGGAAATGGCGCATGGGATGAAATGTAAAAATAGCTTCCATTATTAGCACTTTTAGCTTATTTATATAATTTTAGAAGCAGGTGGAAAGAATTGTGTCTTTAATGGCAGTTTAGCAAGTGTCTGATTGACAGAGAAGTAGAGTTTTATAAAAACGTTTGTCTGGACAGCTGACGACTGGAACTATTAAAAATGCTTCGGATATAGATGTTGGGATAAATGTGGTATAATTTATGGTTCTGCTGTTGAAACTGAAGCCAGCCATTAAATTGCTATTTTATTTAACAAATGTTTCCTCTGTACACAACATAATAAGAATAAAATCCACCTTAATTACAAAGTTGGATTTATTTTGCCTGTGCATCAGCTCAGACATTACAATAGTTGGATAGAAAATTGTATTCATACTCTCCACATAACTTGTCTGTTCCTACATTAATAAATTATACTGTATGTGCAATTATTATTATTATTACTAATAATAATAATAGCTGCAAGCCGCAAATACAGGTGTCGAGCACAACAGCGCCCCTGCAGGACCAAGTTCTGCAAGCGTCGGACAAAGCAAAGCAAAGGTTTTGTGACCGTAGAGGAAGATGTGAGCGGTACGCATGTTTTAAAAGTTTTTTTTCCAGATTTTTTTTCCATTTTCTCCCAATTTGGGAGCCAATTGAACCCCTATTCTAATTCCCCCCATGTAGCAACCGCTAGAAAATCACCGCTATACAACCCTGTCAACCGGTAGTAGGAAGGAGGGCGCCACGCCTTCTACAGGGTGCAACTCCTCGAGCTCTTGACCGTGATTCCAACTCGCCCAGGGCCGTTCTGTGCGCATTGATTCTTTCCAAGCCCCTCCCCCCACTCGGGAGCAGCCGCCAATTGCCGCTCCCACAGGGCACCGGCCATGCACGGATTTGGCAGGACCGGGGATCAAACCCCCGATCCTCGGGGCGCAACCGCTCAGACTATGTTTGCGCCTTAGCCCGCTGCACCACTGCCGCGCCCGGTACGCATGTTTTTAAAAGTGGCCACATGGTGGCGCTAATGGAAGGGTCCAATATACCATGCTGAGATGCTCTGTGTTTGATCCCTAACAAATATCTGAAGTTTTATTTGCAATGTAACAAAACGTTAAGTAGCTCTGCTTATTTCCTGTTTGGACAGAGGGAAGGCCTTGAGCAGTGTTCTGTACCATCCAATAACACTGGTGACATTTTTAATTGCTGTAATTCAAGTTGAAATGGTTGAGGTTCAAACCAAGTGTACTGTCAAAAGCACAGATAATGTGGATAAGACTACCATTTGGTGGAGAATAGAGTCAGAAACACTCAATTTGTTTCAAATTGCATTAACCCTTTGGCGTTAACCCTGTTATAGCGCTAGAGAGGTCCCATCAAATGTACTGTCACACCGGTGTGACTAGAACACAAGATTACAACGTCTGTTTATGAATGATGCAACGCGGGCTTGGGTTAAACAAATATCTTTTTATTGATACAAATTAAATAAACAGTGCAGGTAACTTTAGCTAATGAGATCCCCTTCCACCTCACACACTCTTAAAACCAATGTTGTTGTATATATTTTCACCTAGTACCTCTGAATGATAATACGCTAAAGACATCCTACAGTTTTACTTGTGTTGGAGGTTGGAGTTTCTGAGGTTTTTAACACCCACAGTTTTGCACATACTGCCACATCCTGGATCCCTTTATAATACAAATAAATATTGTATATATTTTAAGCCACATCATAGTTGCCCACAAAGAAAGGAAATGAGGCCGATATACAGAGCTGTTTTGAAAATGTCATTTTAAAGGTGTATGGTTTTGGTGAGCTTGATATGGCCATGAGTAAAATTTGAAATAAAGCGTGAGACTCCACCCGGTAGCAGCCTAAGCTCTTCTACTGTCTCTCCCTCTCCCTCTTTCTCTTTCTCTTTCTCTCTCTCTCTCGCACTCTCTCTCGCACTCAGTTTGCTAAAAGTGCTATTGTGATTGGGAGAAAACAAATCAAGCTCAATTACATGGATGGCTGTCACATAGATTCTCTTGTCACTGTTAATTGCCGTTCTCCTGCCTGGCCTAGCAGATCTCTTCATCAGGCATAAACAGTGTGACCCTATCAATTTTGGAATGCCTTTGAATTTTTAAGCTCATCTCATTCTTAATTGAAAATACCAGCTGAGGGTCCTGGACCTGAAAGAGGAAGAGGCACCAAGCAGTTCCTGGTTTTATAATATTTTGGTCTGAGCAGTTGTCATACTGATTTAACTATTATTTTCCTTCTAAAACCACGCTCAAACACATGCTCCTCTGTACACGGAGGCACACACACACACACACACACACACACACACACACACACACACACAAACAAATAAACAAAAGCAAATGCAATAATTGATACATGGCATGCATTCTCGTATCCAGTACAAACGTATCAAAGCAAGAGCCTGAACCTTCAAATAAGAAAAAAAAGAAACATTGATACTTTAGAACTTGCTTTTTTCTGAAACTGTAGTACTTTTGGAGCCACATTGTTATTTCATGGGCCTCACATTTTTGTTTTAAAGTTCATTTCGATAAGACTGTTTTTGTTATGTTGTTTGATCACCATGGTTACCTATTATGTGTGGGCGCACGCTGCCCCTGTGTTAAGTATCTCTGGTTCCTGTTTGCTTTTCAGGGTTAACGCTGTTGGTTTCTTGAGCTCCCTGTTGAGGATAGTCTATGGACAGTAATGACAAATAAACACACCTGTGGCTACAAAGAGAAAAAATACATATATATCCCCAATAAATAGGGCCCTTGGGAGGTTTAATATGCCATAGTGTGATGGGTAGAACTCACTGTTGTAGACTGTGTTCAAATAATGGCTGTGTAACTCCTGCTTCTCCAGCAGCCCCTTGTGGCCAAAAAGGCTCTACCACTATGGGCATGCCAGAGACCTAACAGACTCTTGTTTACCAGGTATTGTATGTTCACAGGGGCTTGAGCCTCTCAGTATCTGCAAGTAAAGGGAGAGAGGGGATTTTTTATTGGCAAGGAATCTAACATCTGACTGACACTGACTCTACAGATAGTACAATTTGAATAGGTCAACCCTACATGGTAAAATGTGTTCCACGAGCTGAAGACACACGTGGTTTCACAATGAAGTATTAGGAGAACCACTATGACAACTGTTCTCAGGGAATATTCATATGGAATATTATTTTTGAGCACAAGCTTTTTATAAATTTTCACTAAAGGGTCTTCTGAATTGTATAGTATTTTTTAATATACAAATATTGTCTTTTTTTAAAATACATTTGAATGTTTGAATGTTTGAATGTTAATGGAAACACACAGCTGTGGAACCAGTGGGGTCCATTGAAAACAGGAAACAGCTTTTCATCTGGCATTACGTTTTTCACACATAACATAAGTAAATAAAACACAGGGGGGGGCAGTTTTTGGGAAATGAAATGACCGTACTTTTCTAATATGCATTTTCCATGGAAAACATGTTTGCAGAAAAGCAGTAGATGTTCACCGAGTAAACAAACACTTGCATATGCAAGAGGGGGTAGGAGAACTGGCCTTATGGGAAGGCCGAAAACAGGCAACAATTGTGCTGATTGAATCACAGCATGAACATGCCCTTTGGTGAATAGAACAGGTTCTTATGAGCCCACTGTGGCTGTGCCTGACTAATAGACCATTGCAGTCTGAATTCTTGAACCCGTGCCATGTTCTGCAGGGCGTTGGGGGTTAGGAATGAATGTGGGGAAGGAATTCTTTTTCGAGTCTTGTGTGAGCATTGTGGTCAGCAGCTAGGAAGCGTTCCGTTGCAGTGGTAATAGTTTCAGCGGAGGTTAATTGCTGATAGCAGATGGATTAGTTCTCATTTACCAGACATTGGAGACCTGTGCGTGTATGCATGGGGAGCATTTTGAGAGTGCATTATCCTGTCCACACTTTCATTATTATGCACTATGACCATTCAAGCAGCTAATAAGCAAATGCTAGGGGGAAATAATAGTCTTTGTGTAATTCTCCAAGATGAACTGTGAGAAAGTTGAGCGTGTCTCCGTTTGATGCATACTTTGATGTAATACCCTGTCTTGACAGGGGTTAAAATGTAAATCTGGCATTGTGGCATTAAGCCGTCATTGTGTTTTTTCATCACCTGTATGAATCCTACTTCGTTATATGGTGGCAATCAAAATAGTTTACATAAATCTAAACAATTCAGAACCATGACAGTAAGCCCTGAGTTTGACTGTCCAAAACATGGCCCCCACATGCAGATTTTTAGGATCATAAAATATGTCATTTTTTATTTATAATGTCGATACGCATCTTTAAAAAAAAAATTTATTCAGTACTTTTGTTAACTTCATATCATTTCCCTGGATGAAATGTTCTGATGTGTGGTCTGTATACGCTGACAGGCTGGCACTTACTTCTGAAGATGGCTTTGAAATAATGTTGAATTAATGTAAAGTAGAAAATATGGGTCAATTAAAACTGAATGATCTTTTCATGCTAGCTCATAAATACGCCATTATTACAAGCATGCGGAAATAGCATTGACACAACTTACACAATTCTGAATTTGCCAGGACTAACTGTACCGATTAAAATATGTGAGCATGGTTATATGCCAGAGTAACTGCTTCACACGGGAAAGTACCATACTGGCTCAAGGATATCCTGTTGTGAAATGATGGACGCCCCTTTTAGCCTGGTCTCATGGACTGTGGCGAGATTTGAAGCAGCATGAATAGACAGTTGGCTAATTGATACAAATGAGAACAGAAGGTGGCTAACTAACTAGGAAGGCAACTCAATGGGGGCAATGCATCATATGGCTATAAATAAAAGATGAAGTTCTTTACAAACTTAACTAGGCCATTATGCATCATCCATAATTCCCTTGTATAAAATGAATGACAGATCATGTACGGTAGGGGAATCGTGTATCTTCACATGTTTCCTTTAGGAAACAGTTTGCATCACAATCATAATTATGGAGTATTGAATTATATTGAAACATTTATGAAATGGGACCAGAAGCAAAAAAAGTACAAAAAACCCAAAATACGTTTTCTTTGCTAAAGCTGTTCTGTCTACTAATGAGGCTTTACTGATTGGGCTTGATATTATTGTATTTTCTGATACTTCTGATGGCAGTGACCACTTTTTCAGTGATGGTCACACACTGTAGTAAACACAGCTGCATCTGTTACCTGTTTTGCTGGGGGTAAAAAAATTTAAATGCTAACCGAACATTGCAAAAAATCTCAGTCTTCACTGAATCAACATTTGTTTATTTGAGCTCATGCGCTGACAACCTGTTTTACTGAAATATGTTTAAATTAAATTAAAGTCTTTCCCACTGGAGAAAAAATCTCAATGATTAAAACTTATAACAATAATTATTATGGAATGATAACATAAATCTGAAAATTACATTAAAAAAAAAAACATTGAAAGAAAAAAAAAATGTCAAGGATTTTTGTGAGTTTTATAATTATAATAATATGTTTCCACTAAGTGCTTGTTGGAGTTTTTCATTAAACTGTGTGAACTTTTGTTTACGTAAATCAATTAATTAATTTCTTCTGATATTGGTTTTTTTCCCCACATAGAAATCCAAATCCAAGTAAATACTGGTATTTAAAACATATTACAGTACTTGTAGCCTTGTTCCATTGACATGAGTAGCTGCCCATGTGACTACTGCAGCTACCCTGTGACTTGTGTTCTGTCTGTGGGGTCCCTGGCAGAGGCAGAGGCAGAGGGAGAGCGCTCCTGGAAGCTTGCAGTTTAGTGTGGGTGACTCCAATACACGCAGTAAAACTTCCCCATGATGGTACATCCTTTTTCTGACACCAGCATCAACACTTTCGGTAGTTAGGGAAGATATGTCATGCAAACATTATTCAGTATATTTATTTAGTAAGCCTACATTTTTTATTCACTGATTTGTTCAATGGTTGTATGTTTCTTGGTATAAATGTCTGCTTGTAAATGTGAATGCTATCTATCTACCTACATTTTTTAAATTATTACTTGACAATAATTTGGCAAGTATAAACATATCCTGTCTGGAGTGTAATTGGTCCTCATCTGTTTACAACATTAATTTAAATCATGTCTTCCTCCATGAGGCAATTTTTGTTATTTGACACTTTGATGTGACACATAAAGTTCGAATGGCCACATTCTCTTCAGATGGTACGACGAAAAACCACAGGGCCAAGTTACATTAAATAATTTAGGAAACATGGGGTAGCATTGTTTTGGAATAGAGCTTGTTTGATTTGTGTGAGCCAAGATAGCCAATGTTCTTTTTGTACTGTGTTTGTTATGATTATCTGATAATTATAATACATATAAATTTATGAACCATAAGGTAATTAAATACAGAGAGAGACATGCATACACACATATATTCTAGCTCAAAGAAACACATAGGCCTCGATTCAGTAATTTTCTTTTTACCATGAATTACAAACACATTAAAGTGTCTGTCTTAGTTACTTGGATTACGGCAAGTGTTTTTATGGGTTATTCTACATGGAAAACCTACGAGGGGGCATAGATGGAAGTAACAAAAGGTAAATTCCGCACAGACAATAGGAAGTACTTCTTCACACAGAGAGTAGTTGCTGTGTGGAATAGCTTGCCAGGTCTTGTAGTAGAGGCAGAAACGTTTTTTCAAGACCAGGCTTGATATGGTGCTGGACACTATCTTGTTTGTAGGGGAGCGCTAGGTATTCTGTATTGGTAGGAAGATGGCGTTGGCATTGTTGGGCTGAATGGCCTATTCTCATCATTATGTTATGTTATGTTATGTTAATTGTTTGTATGTCAGTAGATGATCTATAGTTTCTATCTAGAGTTTGAAAGGATATAATTGGGGTATTGGGGGGTGGGACTAGATTTAGCTGTAAATTACACTGGAACAGTATGGAACACATGGTTGGCTAAATGAAGGGTCTGACATATCAAACAAGCATTAAACAATCACTCTGCTGCCAGATATGCAGTAGATATGGATGGATAACTTGAAGGGTTTCTTCTCCTGGCTTATTTTCAATAGGAAAATTTGTCAGTAGAAACAACCCTTAAAGTGATATATCTGGCAGCAGAGTGATAGTTTGAGGCTTGTTTGATACGTCAGACCCTTGATGACTTGGAGCCATTTAGCCAACCATGTGTTCCATACTGTTCCAGCATAATTTACAGCTAAATCTAGTCCCACCCACCAATTCCCATAGAGATCCATTCAAATGCAGAGAAGTTATATTATCACTTGTAAAGAGTACCAGAAAATAAGATATCAAGAGTCTTTTGGTGATGTTGGGTCACAGACATCAGGAAGTCATAGCATGCAAAGGATATGCCACCAATTATTAAACATGATTACTTTATTGTACATTATGTTAAAGTATCCAATATTTTTTGATGCCCGGAAATGGGGGGGACTATGTACAAATGGTTATATCATTTCTAAATGGTTAATTCGATATGGATGAAATGAGCTATACAATTTATATCAAAATGGTGTACTGTTGTGTTGCACACTGCAAGCATTAATGGGAAAATACAGTTTGCTTTTGGTGCTAAAGAGCCACACTTTTATGTGAATTTCTAAAACTGACTACCCCAATATAAGCTGGTCGGAACATTTACTTGAATCCTTTCATTACCTGTCTTATGCTGCAGTATTTGCCAAAGCACATTTAGAGCACATAAATAACTACAAGGAGAAGAACACTAAATTCACCACAAATGGCGGCAAATTGCATTTTGGGGAGTAACATGTACGTAATTGTGTGGCAGTAATGGAAAGAAAATGTAATGTTATGGGTTGCCGTATTCAATAAATGTAGTGTGACAAAAAGCTTCCAAGGATCTGAGGTCAGTTAATTTAAATCAAGGATGTAAACTAGTTGGAGAGTGTGCATGGGGCTGTATGCAAGCAGATGAGGAGCTAGTGTACTGCTTTTTTTTATGAGTTAGTGTGAGACTGTATTTTCTTGACAACTGTGTGTGTGTTTCTGCCTGAGTGAATATATGCATGTGTATTTGTATATGTGAATGGTTGTGTAAGGATTTGAATGTGTGTGAATGTACTCTATGAAGTTGAGAAAGTATGTACGTATGGAGAGGTGTTTGTACATGTCATTTGGCGTGCTTGTGTGAGATGAAGAAATGTGTCAGTGTATGTGCATTAGCTTGTTATGTTTTAATGCATGTCTGGCTCAGGTGGGAACTTCAAATGTTCTTCTTTTTTTTGGTTTGTTGCTGAATTTCTTTCAAACTCTGAGGGAAGTTGTCCAACATTAAATATTAGTATTGCTTATTTATTAGCTGCCAAGGGAGAACACATTGCAATGTTTATCATTTGGTCTAGGTCACAAGGAAAGCCTTCATATAAAAAAGAAAAGACGCTGATGAGAAGGAGATGGAAAAGATTACGATGCTGCAGAAAATAAATGGCCACCATCCTCTGCTCCTGAAAGCTTGCCATGAGAAATATGTCCCCATCGTAGGAGAAAAACAAAACTAAGAGTCTGGCCTTCAAACAAATATGAAATGGAATAAGAAAATGTGATGCATTCAAAAATTATTTTCTTATGTAATTATTTTTTTTTGGTGATTTTTTAAAAACTGAAACCGCACCAGTATAATATTTAGTGTTAGCTCTGCTTTTTAAAGAGAACATCTTAGTTTGCCGTTTGGTCTTTAATCCCTCCATAATTGCCTGTTTCACAATGAAGTTTACTCTTGAGAAAAGACTGGAACTTAATATGTTCTATCACTCAATATGAAACTTGTATTTTGTGTACTTGCACATGTGGCAAATAGGCATTTTAGGCAACAGGATTTATATATTCTATACTGCAAGACACAGACCAGTTACAGTTGTAAACACACCACATTTCTTTTTTTTTCTGGTAATGGGAAACTTCTGATACACTTTTCCAAGCTTAAAGCTGGAGTACGCAACTTTTTCCCAACGGTCGTACTTGTTGTCAAAACATTTCAAAGTCATTCAAAGGCTTTGCCCACAGAGAAAGAGACACACCCGCCCCACTGCTTCCACAGACCTCGTTGTGAAGGTGCAAGTTTTCTAAATACGATTGTAGGATTACAGCTAACGTTACAGTAAAAATGTCAGCTGAAAGTCCAGGTAAAACAACGGAATCTTCTGTTGCAGAGTTGTTGCATAACACTGAGTTTGTCTGAACCAGGCATTATTTGGTTACAGCCGGTATGCTCAGTAACTTATAGCCAAGTAGCCGATTCTAGCTAACACGATCTATATGACGTATAACGTTAGTACATTTAACATTTCTTTCTTCCAAGAACTAGCTGCCAAATAAAATAACGTTATCAATAATAGTAACCTAGCTACTATTCGTTATAGGTAATTAGTTGGCTGGCAAGAAGAAAGTCCGGGTAAAATTATGTTGAAACTTTTGACTAGTAGAGGTAGTAGGAGCTCCACGTCTGTATTTTAAACCAATCTGCTCCCACCGCTCTTGCCACCTTCAAAAATGAGCAAAAAAAAAAAATGTTTACTCCAGTTTTCGAGCGAGCTTTATCCAATTCCCTTTTTTTTTTCTTTGTGTGAAATGGCACCAGTGTAACGGGTCACTGTGAACTTTCTAGCTGGTGAACCGGCAAGGTCAATCTCGCTGTTGATTGGTTCGTAATGTGAAATGGCCTATCACTTCAACTATACCATAAGTCACGTTGTTTTGAAAACAAAATTCAGCCCGAATTTAGAATGCAGAATTTGAGGGTATAAACACAGTTTATGGTGCTGTATTTCTCTCAGAACAGATCTTTCTATGATTGCTACCAACTAAGCATGACCGTTCTCTGATGTAAAAAAATAAAAAAACGTTGCATACTCCAGCTTTAAATTAGATGAAGAATACACTTTTGTAAAAGTACTTTACATAATCACATTTTTATTGAATGTTGCTCTGTCATCTCTGCTTGGTAGACATGTTGCAGCTGACTCTGTCCCGACCCATCAGATTTACAACTCAAAGGCATAATGTCATTTTTATATAAGAGGCTAAACCGGGGCTGCTGGGTGGCTCATCCTGCTAAAACATGGGTTCAGCTGATGCCCCCACAGTCTGGTAATCCTGACTGTGCCAGTGCCATCTGCTGCCTGAGTCTGTGCTTGTCTGCACTTTCCAAAAATGTTGGTGGATGTCATAGCCATGCCATATCTATGAGATACTATAAGCTTACATTTACATCTGTGTGTTCCAAATTGGCAGAGAATACAAAAATAGCCAATGGGAACTAACAAAAAATTTAATTAACTGTGCACATTGGGTTTCTGACTAATACTGGTATTAGTCCTTGACTCTTTGATCAAAGCATTGATTTTAAATGTTTTACACTCTTTAATTTAATTTCCACTGTATATTCCCCACACGCTCAATGTAAAACCATCACAACATGTTTTAAAGAACCATCCGTCCATAGAAAGTGCACGATAAGGTGGACCGTCTTGAAACCCGGCCCATTTTCTTCTCTCTGAACAAAGAGGGACGGAGGGAGATGGAGCTCAAGGGTAGTGAATCAAATAGCTGCCCATCAGTTTCCTTTCTCTCCAGTCAGCACACAAAGACCTCTATTATACTGAGGTCAGGGGTGCAATGAGTAGTTCAGGGCCACTCAAAGACTCAGTGTAGCCCTCTTTATGTGTGCGTTATTCAAGGGAAAAATCTGCACCTTCACTGCCAATATACAACCAACTAATAAAGATCACTTTCTATATACTTAGTTGCCTGTTATGGCAATGTACTTACAGACAGACATACACACATACACACATACACACGCATGCCTGCGCACACACGTGCACACACACAGACGGTCACTTCACACAAATTTTGTAATAGCTCCTTTTCCAATTATGTTGCTCTCTTAGCATTAGTTGTGCATTCGTTTTGTTGTGACAGGCTCACTTAGGGAATCAAAGTGGGAGTGCTTTTTAACGAATTGCTTCCGATCATACTGCATATCATCAAGTCTGAGGCCTTTCCAGGCCCTGAAAGGGGCTGCCAAATCTTTTCCCCATCCGTGTCATTGGAGCGGAGCGGGCCTGTTTGGCAGGGCTGCCTCCGCAATATTGTGTGAGCTGAGTTTCTCAATGCTTTCAAAAGAGTGATCCGAGTGGAAAAATCTAAAGCAGAAGTGAAACAAAATCACTCGTATTTCAATGCTGCAATCTGCGTCTTTAAAGACAGTGGCAAATTGGACCTATAATTACAGTGACAATTTTGGATATTGGAGTTGGCAGAGCAGCAAGTGAAATGGAGTCTTGTTACGTCTATTATGGCCTCTATCAGACACAGTTTTCTTTTTCTGGAGTTTATATATTACAGTTTTGTATGTGAGTGCCCCAGTGTGACAGAGAAGGTGCTATGCTAGGCTCAGGGTGATCTGAGGTACTGTGATCGAACACTATGAAAACACACAGCATGCGTTCTGTTTGCCTGCTAAATGTACCCGTGAAGGTGCATTGTTTATAATATGCTTGAAGTGTTAAGTGTCACCTGACGTACACTGTGTTAAAGGGACTGTGAGGTAATGCACCTGATGTACACTGTGTTAAAGGGACTGTGAGGTTATGTTTCTGACGTACACTGTGTTAAAGGGACTGTGAGGTAATGCACCTGATGTACACTGTGTTAAAGGGACTGTGAGGTTATGTTTCTGACGTACACTGTGTTAAAGGGACTGTGAGGTTATGTTTCTGACGTACACTGTGTTAAAGGGACTGTGAGGTAATGTTTCTGACGTACACTGTGTTAAAGGGACTGTGAGGTAATGCACCTGATGTACACTGTGTTAAAGGGGCTGTGAGGTTATGTTTCTGACGTACACTGTGTTAAAGGGACTGTGAGGTAATGCACCTGATGTACACTGTGTTAAAGGGACTGTGAGGTAATGCACCTGATGTACACTGTGTTAAAGGGACTGTGAGGTTATGTTTCTGACGTACACTGTGTTAAAGGGACTGTGAGGTTATGTTTCTGACGTACACTGTGTTAAAGGGACTGTGAGGTAATGTTTCTGATGTACACTGTGTTAAAGGGACTGTGAGGTTATGTTTCTGATGTACACTGTGTTAAAGGGACTGTGAGGTTATGTTTCTGATGTACACTGTGTTAAAGGGGCTGTGAGGTTATGTTTCTGACGTACACTGTGTTAAAGGGACTGTGAGGTAATGCACCTGATGTACACTGTGTTAAAGGGACTGTGAGGTTATGTTTCTGACGTACACTGTGTTAAAGGGACTGTGAGGTAATGTTTCTGACGTACACTGTGTTAAAGGGACTGTGAGGTAATGCACCTGATGTACACTGTGTTAAAGGGACTGTGAGGTTATGTTTCTGACGTACACTGTGTTAAAGGGACTGTGAGGTTATGTTTCTGACGTACACTGTGTTAAAGGGACTGAGAGGTAATGCACCTGATGTACACTGTGTTAAAGGGACTGTGAGGTTATGTTTCTGACGTACACTGTGTTAAAGGGACTGTGAGGTAATGTTTCTGACGTACACTGTGTTAAAGGGACTGAGAGGTAATGCACCTGATGTACACTGTGTTAAAGGGACTGTGAGGTTATGTTTCTGACGTACACTGTGTTAAAGGGACTGTGAGGTAATGCACCTGATGTACACTGTGTTAAAGGGGCTGTGAGGTTATGTTTCTGACGTACACTGTGTTAAAGGGACTGTGAGGTAATGCACCTGATGTACACTGTGTTAAAGGGACTGTGAGGTTATGTTTCTGACGTACACTGTGTTAAAGGGACTGTGAGGTAATGTACCCGTCTCTCGGCATTCTTCCTTTTCATCTTCCTATTCCAGAAACTACGTGGGAACGGCCATCCAGTGCCCCTGGGACGCCAAAGACCCTACTGAGACAAAAGAACTCACCCACAGGTACCGGGCAGCTTGTTTTCCCCTTCAGAGAATGACTCAATCACTGTTACACCTCATTCGGAAGCATATTCTCTTGCTATCAGTCTCGTTTTATCAAGGTGTGTCCATTTACGTGAGTGTTGGGAAATCATTTTGGAGGGAGTTGGTCATTACAATGAAGAACATCATCTACGGTATTTACTGCCCTTTATTGCTGTTGCGTGAAGAGGAAGCGTTATCTTCATCACACAAGTCAATTCAAGCACAGGTTAAACTGTTACCCTTCAGCATTCCAGATGTCCTTCCTGCTGCTCTTGGAATAAGCTCATGTAGGTGGAGAGCAGGAGTCTGTCAGGAAGTGGAATCCTGGCACATCCTCTCCTGTGACAGTCTGAGGCTCTCGCTGTGGTCTACAAAAGCCCTACCAAAAATTCCACACTGCCTCACAACTGTCTCTTCCTCCATGATAGCAGTAGCAGAGAATTCCACAGAGGCTTGTGATTACAGACTTCCTGTAGTTAATTTTATCCATGGTTTGGGACACGGCAGATACTTGTCTCAGAGTGAATCCTTTTAGAAAGAAAACAAGCAAAATAATTCCCAGTCTGTTGTGCTTAGTGATATAATTATATAGTGAATATTTTCCTCTCATTTTTTTGCTTTTATTTGGTCCACTTCTCTTCTCTTGTGCTGCTGAATAATGTGCCAGCATTCCTTGATTTAAAGATAAATGGCTACCCCCTTCCAGTCCCTGAACAGTATATGAGCCAATTTCATGCTTGTTCTAAAACAATATGTATTTCAGCCCATCTGCATTGGTTTGTTCCTTTTTCAGTTTCAGCATTCATCCTAATAGAGATATTTGGAATATGAAAAGATGAAGAGGGCACTTTGTTTTTGTTGACAATCTTACTTGATTTGAAAAGATAATAAAATATTTCAATAGTATGATATTACTTTGCAATCCAGTTCTTCATTCACAGGCTTAATAAAACAAATGATGTCAACACGCACATCTCTTCAGGAATCATCATATCATTAGGGTAAAAGAATGAGCCAGTTTATGGAAATTTTCCCTTATTAATCATGAATGTTCTTTGCTTTGTGTGCCTAGAGGGTGGTGAGGGATATTACTTGTGATGTAGCCTGTAGATAAAACTGCAAAATTATATCTGAAAAATATAGGGAAATTAAATACATATGAGGCCAGGCTGCTAAGTGGCTTTAATGGTAAAGGTGCCCACAACAAGTACAATCTGACTTCTATAGTTCAAACTTCAGTTTTGAGCCTTGGCTATGTATTTTGCTTACTGACCAGGAGACCTCAGTGGGCGTGAACAACTAGATTAGTTCTTCGCAGGGTAGTGTAGATTCAAAGTCACAAATGCTGATTCAAAATGGGGTTAAAGTGGTTATAAAGTGTGAATGTGTGTGTTTGTGTGTAATAAATGCATGTGCAGTAGGCAGTAGACTTTTAACCGTTGATTGTAGTTAAACAAAAATGGCTATTGCTGGCGAAGTCTAAACCTGTACTATGAAAGTATTTAAATAATGTGAAATGTCTTTTAAATCTTATCTGTATGATGTAGTCATTATTATTATGATTATATTTGACTTTGTGTTAATAATTATAAAGGTTAAGTATGTGCTGGACATATTTGAATGTTTAATTACACTTAAAATGCAACCAATTGGAAAATATTTTTTTTTTAAATCAAACATCATGTGTTTTTTTTATTTTTATGAAATAATATTGTCAGTAGAGATAAATCGGTTTTTTTCTGTCTGGGTGTAAGAATTATTTTTTTTCTAAGCATTACAGATCATATTTGTCAGTAAATCAAAATGAGTCATATTGCCTATAGCGATATTATGAATAAAATTGCATGGATTCCATGAATTGAAAAGCATTGAATGAGAAATTTGAATTTCAAGGTCACATCCTGCAAAATAACGACAACAATCTCCCTTTTAGTCTTAAGTATGTACAATTTGGATTTATGCAAGATTGTATTGCATAAAATGCGTGACATTTGTGCAAATGACTAACAAAATAAGGGGTTTTAGTTTGAATGTATTCATTTCAATTAAAGGATATACATTAGACTTGTGGAAATAGTGCTGAGGAGAACAGTGCTAGACTGCTGGATTGCTAGATTGCATGCTGGGTGTACAGTATATACTACAACCCACCGTGGATGGAGTTCATGACAGTGTAGATTGCATGCTGGGGTGTACAGTATATACTACAACCCACCGTGGATGGAGTTTATGACAGTGTTGATTTCATGCTGGGTGAACAGTATATACTACTACCCACCGTGGATGGAGTTCATGACAGTGTAGATTGCATGCTGGGGTATACAGTATATACTACAACCCACTGTGGATGGAGTTCATGACCGTAGATTGCATGCTGGGTGTACAGTATATACTACAACCCACTGTGGATGGAGTTCATGACCGTAGATTGCATGCTGGGTGTACAGTATATACTACAACCCACTGTGGATGGAGTTCATGACAGTGTAGATTGCATGCTGGGTGTACAGCATATGCTACAACCCACCGTGGATGGAGTTTACACACCTGCTGATTTCCCATGCAAGTGAGCCTTTCAGACCCCTCCTGTCTACATTTTAAAAAACTAAACTAATTTCTGGATTGGCCTTGTCCTTGCAATGTTTCAGGTAGAGCGTGATTTCTTAATGAATCTATTTTAATTTAATTTCTAATGTGTCATTCACTTATTCTTTCTGACATGTCCATGGTAGAAACTCATTTTGTTTGGCAATTCTCTTTTTGTTTTCCCATGTGGAATATTTAATTTTGTGCTATAGAAACAGAACCATTAGACTGATTTTAGCATGCTAAAAATACGCAACTCAAACATACATGTTCAGCACCAAAAGGCAGTTATGTTTACTACTGCTTCACTAATCAGTTGAAACCCATGGTGAATCATTAACTAAACTAATATTCCTTGGCTAGAACCGACTTTTTTTACCATAAGTATTTTTAGGTAGGCCACTGAGATACAGTGCCAGATCGTAATCCAGGAATATTTGTTTTGGTATGAATTGCATATAACCTTAAAAAAGTGTGTTTTGTTGAATCCTTCATGATTGAAATATGTTGTACCTTATATTGAAAATGTAACATTCAGATAAAAGCAATAGTGCAACAACAACAGTGAGCTAACACAAAGTTATCTTTTTTAGGATGTACAAACTGTAGTTGGTGTGTATCCAGATTAGCTTTTGTAGGTATGAGAGAATAGTATGCTTGAGTGCACCATATGTCAGGCTGTGTCTCAAATAGATATGGTAGAAATAGTACCTGGTACAATCTGACATAGTGAGATAGCTCTGGAATTGGGGGATAGAGAGAGGCAATACTCTGCAGGATTGGCAATAGCTGTATAGAATTTGTAGGAAGGCCAGCCAGAAATGGGTTGCAGAAGTACAGACTGCAGAACCAATGGAACGAATGCAGACACAACATGAAACCAGTGTCTGTGTTATACACAGTTGGCAAGCTGTTCTAAATTATGCATTTCAAACAATTGGTTTGCATGGCTATCTGCTTAAGTGACACAGAAACAATATACTTTTATTCATATTTAAGCACACCTGCACACATACTTTATACTCAGTAGTTTATTCAGCGATTATATTCTGTTCCAATTCATATCGAATTTGTAACCACAGAAAAGATAACGGCTCATTTTAGCGGCCGTCTTTCACCTGTGATCTCATCCCTGCCTGTGTTCTCTTCCACTGCAGTGAATGGATTCCACGGCTCTGGAAGCCCCCTGCACCCGCTGGAACTGTCCCATATGCGAAAGGCCAGTACCGATCAGCAGGTAAGCAAGAGACGACCGCAACGCTGCAGTCAAAGTGCTCCAGCAAGAAAACAGAACTCAGTGTGTTCCACTTCCTTTCATCTCCCGCCTCTCGGAATCCCTGGAAATCCTGCCGTCCAGCTCCGCGGAAAGGCAGCGCTTTCCATCTGATGTTTAATTTCTATGGGCCGCACTTTCTTTTTTACACACCAGTAGAAGTCCCACTGGGGGCAGTGTGCATGATAATGTCACATGATCTTCCTGTGTATCTGGAGACCTCAGAGATGGGTTACCGTCAATCAGTGTATTTTTCATTTCACTTTTTTTAAATTATTCCAATCTTTTCGGGGGTGTGAGCAGAATTTCTAAGCGGTGTTGTTTTCTGGACGCCTGCACCGTCGTTTCGCGCCCAGCAGCCGTTTGTATCTTATGTAACTTGTGCTCGTATATAGTTAGCTGCAGATTCTGCTCCGCACAGCTATAGAGCCTAACTGTAATGTAACGCTATCATTAAAAGGTGGGTGATAATGACACCACTGCAGTCATGCGCACAACACACCGCCTCCTCTCTGCATGGCAAACAATACACAGTCCCCCACAGGGGACCTGGGAGCTCTCTTTAATCCATTTGTCATCCTTTTCTGAGAAAGAAAAAAGACAATCTCTTCCAGCTGCTGTGTATACCCTAGATCATAATTAGCTTTTGGAGTAATCATCACTCTGCCATATATACACAAAACCCCATCCAGCCTTCCTCCTCTCCTTCCTGTCTTCCTTTGAGTTTTTTTTGTTCTTTTGAGCGGGAGAGGAGGGGCAGTGAATGCGGTGTAAATAAATCCCACTATCCCCCCCCCCCCCACACACACAGTCCATGTGCTGCTCCAGTGGGCATAGCATGGACGAGGGAGGATGTGGAAGGCTCTGCTGCCACTCTCTCTCACCGCTGATTACCTCAGGACTCGGGTGACAGCTTAACGCAGCCGACTTCGCCGCACGCTCACAGCCGCGAGAACGCACCGCACCGCATCGCCGCCAAGAGCAGACCCCCCCCCCCCCCCGCTCGCCACGGCAACAGCGGCGACAAGACGGCAAACGGCGACGCTCCTCGCTGCGAAAACTGCCTGGAAAAAAAAACTGAAAAGCCCAACAATGTCTGACACGGAGGGTAGCTTTGATGATGCCTCTTGTCTCTCCCCACAGAGCCCTGGGTCTACTTCTCCCACCAGGAAACATAACAGGGAAACCACAATCACCGTGAGTACCAAAAACAACAGTCAACATGTCAATGCAGACAGACAGCCTCTCTGGAAGAATGTTTCAGGATAATTAGAACAGAAAAGTGATTTTTTTGCTCCCATTATTATAGGAAACCACTCTTGTGAAAAATGCTTGAGCCATTTGAATAGTATCAGTTTCTCTTGAGATAATGGTATTAATGTAATGACTGCTGTTGTGTCCAGTGTACAAAACTGCTTTCTAAGTTAAAAGTAAAGAGGAGTTAATCTCTACAATGATTTTTCTTTTCCTTGTAACTTGCCTCCATGTTTCGCTTGTATAAGAGTCAATAGTGCACACTGCACTTGGAAACACAGTGCCACAACTGCGCTGAATAATATTTTTTTAAAAACAGGATATTACATAAGAGCTGAATCTAATAATTCAGCACTACACATATACTCATCAGCTCATTGTGGGATGACATTTATAAGTCTCTAATGGTTATAATGATTTGTTGTGTATCTTATTGGTTCATAATGTGATTATCAGAGAGGAAGAAAGGGTTGAATATCTCTTTAAAATGAATTTAGGCTGTGCTGAAGACAGTCGTAGGGGTCTTGTTTCTGAATTGTGATTTTTACGTTGTAATTCTTATCTCGGAGGCAGCTGTCAGTGTGGCTTTTTGACTACAGCAAAATTGTGGATGTAGGGGATTGGGGTGAGGGGAGATGCAGCATGCCCAGTTTCCATGGTGACAGAGGCGATACTATTGATTAATGTGTGTTGAAATGAGAGGCGCTCTAAAAAGAATAAGAAATTCAGATGCTTACAATTTGAGTGCTGAACTTGACAGGAAATCGTTCAGTGCCAGGGAGGGCAAGAGTGGCGTTCATCTTCGGTATTTTTATATTTAGGGGTTTCTTGAGGGGTGGATGTGGGGGTGGTTGTCACGTGAACAGTTTGCATAATGCACAAAATGGTTTGAGGTAGATACCTTGTTTGTGCGGATATTCACGCGCAACAATGGCCCTTGTTTTCATTTGCGGCTAGCTGCAAAGATAAACAACTTCGACGCTCTGACTACACTGAAGAACAGATTATCTCCCTTTATTCAAATTGATTGTGTGACTTGTAATGTAATAGACTGGTAATGAGGAGCATTTGTTCTCATTGTGCTGCCACAGCGCTGAGCTGAGAGCGAAGAGCTGGCAATGGAGGCTATAGACACAGTCTCCTACCCCCAGCCCTCTTCTTCTTCTTCTTCTTCTTCTTCTTCTGTGCTTCAAAAGGGGCTCCACTCCTCCCTTCCCCCAAAGGAGCCTGTGAACCTGGAATGCCAGCGGCATAATCTGATCTTGAAATCAGCGCTTTCAAGGCCAAATCATCTACCGTCCTTTCAGAGGAGCAGCAGAGCTGGCGATACCCTCGCTCTGAAGCGAGATAAATCGCAGCCTTATGGGGGAAATATATAGAGGAACCCTTGTTTTGTAGAATACCAATTTTTCATTCAGTCGTTTGTATCTTCTTCAGTCTATGTCAGTGAAGATATACTTTTACAGTGATAATAACAGCCTATGGTGGACCGAGGACTGACCAAAATATAAGATACATTTGCGCTCTTAAGAAACTGTAGGTTTACAATTCTCAGAAAATGACATTTAATTGTTATAATTTAGTGCAGCTGAAAACATTTATCCAAAAAGGAATTAGCAGTGCCAAGTTTATATTTAGCTGTAATTCTGCTGAGGATTTAAGAATTCCTCACCCAGCCTTGTAGCCTAGGATACATGCATGTTTTTATTCATTCATTATAGTTCCCAAGTTCCAAACTAAATTAAGGTGCAGTACAGTTAATTTGTGTGTGCTTGGCAGCAAACAATTAAACCTCATTTATGTGTTATAAACACATTCCACAGCGAAGAATGTATAGGCTATGTCATCTCATACACTACAGTATGGTTGAACCAAACATGAACTCTCTGTCAAAGAGTATACTTAACTAGACCCTTGCCCTCTGTTCAGTCTTTCAACATTCACCTCATCTGTTTGTCTTGTAGTTAAGGCTATGCTGGCAAATAGCCACAAAAGACCTGTCACATTATCTCATAATAAAAATACCATTGTAATACCATAAATATATAAAGTACTATAAATTATGCTATCGTGTACAAAATCCAGTTTGGTTGACTGATTTAGTGATAATGGCAAACCCTCTTAATCAGAATAATTGTAATTTTCTCCATTACCATAATTTATGAATCAGTGCTGCTGTACTGTGTCGTAATAGGGTCCTCACCCTTGTTCAAATGTAACCGTTACTTCTCAAGGTGCTTGAGGAATCAGATGTGAAATTAGGCTGAAGGGCTTACATAAGCCCCTGGTCCTATGTTGAATGCTTCAGCAATCATTAGATAATTTTGTTCTTGCTGCACAAAGAATAATTGGTAAAATTCTACTCTTACCAACAGTTAAAGTAGAAAAAGATGTTTAAACGAAGAATGCTGCAGGGCATAATTAATAAAGCAATAATTAAAATAGTTTAAACTATTTAAAAGCCTATACACACCTTTACTGTGTGGTGTTGTTGGAAACCACAAGTATATTTATAATAATATGGACAGGGTAAGACCTTTACACCAGATGTCATTTGTTCCCTAGCAACAGTAGCAGAGTGGCATGCAGTCTCAGTAGCAACGGAGAGTTTCAGTGCTAGTATTGTGTGTGTGTGTGTGTGTGTGCGTGTGTGTGGGGGGGTGGGGCGGGGGGGGGGGTGTTTTGTAAGATCATCAGCATTTGGGTAAACACTGGGCGGAAAGGGAAGAGTCTCTCTCAAATTGTGTTTGTCTCATTTATTTATTCACATGTCTCCCGGTCAGCTTCCTTTTTTGCATTCGTACGTAGTTTCCCTGTCAACAGAGCAGAGCAGGTTGTGTTGTCTTCAGCACAGTACCTGCTCAAGCCCATTAACATCGAAAGAAGTGACTACCATTTGTCATTACTATGTTTTACTATGTGAAATGTACTTTTGTAAGTCGTTAGAAGCATCTGTTAAATTACTAAACTGTAAATTGTGTCAGCCTCATCAGATCATGGCATGGATCTACGTCGTCAACCTGCATACTTGCAGTGTCCTTTTCCTGACCTGCCTTGTGTTTTAATTTGCTTTGTGTCACGCCAGTACACACTGGATCTAAACAAAGCCACTTCTTTCCTATATGCTGTATCTAACTCAGAGATCTCATGTAAATATAACTTCTATAGTATCAGCTTCTATGTTGAAAAATGAGTCCCACAATTCACATTGCGGTGAGAAAAAGCGGTAAAGATGAGCTGAGATTAAATATCATCATTTTGAATAGCCAGAATTCTAAAAGATTTATGCAATACAAATTAAGGAATGGCCTTGGATAAAGCCACGTGAATATATCTTATGTGATTAGGCATTTGTCCTCGAAAAACATGGATTCGATGTTTGGATTAACGGGAAACTAGATCAAAAATCTAGAAAAAACTAGAAAAAAAAGAACTGAAAAAAGAGTTAATATAAATATTTCTCAAAATAGAAAGTACAGACTATCCAGGCCCCTGAGAACTATTAGCCTTCTTAAGATGAGTCACCATACAGATCAGTCTATTTGTTGCTGGGGTAACAGGCTAGATGATGCACAGACATCAAAATTCATTTTTTTACAATTCACAAAAAAACTAGCAAGAAATAAGGAATCCATGTTCTATATTTAAATGTTCACCTTCATAGTTGTGTTTAATGTTCTATGGAGAGATGCAATGGAAATGATATATGGAGAGGAAATAATACTGTCATGACCATCAATATGGGTGCACTGGAGCAGAAAATGAACAAAGTGACAGGGCTCTAGGCTGAAGAGGGTGTGTGTGTACATGTGTACAGGTGTGGGTATTTGAGTGCACGTACAAGTGCACACAGGTTGAATTTGTGTTTTTTTGGATGGTAGTAGCAGCAGGTATAGTAATTATAAATATTAACATGCAAGGGGTAGGATATTAATAAAAAATTGTCCATGGAATTGAGTCAAGTCCTAGGTTTGTTTAACTATATTAGTCTAAATTAGACATGTAGAATGCTAAGGTACATTTTTGGGTCCATTGCATTAGAGCAGAGACCTTTGGGAAGGTGCAGACTAGCTCACACTCTCTTATCAAATGTGAGATGACTATTTCTTTCCACTCTGCAATCCATCAGCTGAGCTGCTGCAGCTCTGCTGCCAGAGAAGTACACGACTGATGTGGGCATATTGCGTGCACCTGGTCAACTAATGGAGTCTCTAACTGGGAATGAGGCAGTTGATATCCTGGCAACCGAAACCCTCCCTCCATCAGTAACACTATGGTTAGTTATGGATCACTCCAAAGCACTTCCGGCCGCAGATCACACTGGTAGATTCCAGGTTTGTTTTGGGTCGTAGGATGACCCACAGCACTATTCCAGGTTGGTTTTGGGTCGTAGGATGACCCACAGCACTATTCCGGGTTGGTTTTGGGTCGTAGGATGACCTACAGCACTATTCCGGGATTGGGTTGTAGGATGACCCACAGCACTATTCCGGGTTGGTTTTGGGTCGTAGGATGACCCACAGTACTATTCCTGGTTCGTTTTGGGTCGTAGGATGACCCACAGCCCTATTCCGGGTTTGGGTTGTAGGATGACCCACAGCACTATTCCGGGTTGGTTTTGGGTCGTAGGATGACCCACAGCACTATTCCTGGTTCGTTTTGGGTCGTAGGATGACCCACAGCCCTATTCCGGGTTGGTTTTGGGTCGTAGGATGACCCACAGCACTATTCCGGGTTTGGGTCGTAGGATGACCCACAGCACTATTCCGGGTTGGTTTTGGGTCGTAGGATGACCCACAGCACTATTCCTGGTTCGTTTTGGGTCGTAGGATGACCCACAGCCCTATTCCGGGTTGGTTTTGGGTCGTAGGATGACCCACAGCACTATTCCGGGTTGGTTTTGGGTCGTAGGATGACCCACAGCACTATTCCGGGTTAGTTTTGGGTCGTAGGATGACCCACAGCACTACACAGGTCTTGATTTTCCAGCATGAATGTGTGAAAGTGAGACTCACAGAAAAATAATGTGATCATATTTTAACGAATAAAAAAAAAGTCAGAACTCAGCCCGTTCTTCAAACAGAGGGAAAAGGTACAGGCAGGAAGAGAGCAAAGCCAGAGAACTGAAGTATAGGAAGTAAAAAAGATAAAAGGTTTTTTCTCTCGCGAACAAAGGCTTCATTTTTCAAGGTAGATACTGTGCATGAGGTGAATGTGTGAATCACAGCAGCTGTTGTCTTTTTTTTGTTTTGTTTGTGATTATGTGTCAGATTTAATTTTGTGTCACTATTATGTAGGTTAGGAAATAGAATCAACTTGTCAATATATTTTGTTGTTGGTTAGGCACAGTGGTGCTTGAATAAGATATTATCCAAGGAATTCTTTTTTTATGGATATTGTTGATCAAATATGTTTTATTTATAGATTATTGGAGGTTGCTTGTGATTTCATCATTGATTCGAAACCAGCTGGTGAGCATCGCATGCTTGCACTAAGCATGTGATGTTGTTTTAACCCATGTAATCTTTCTAAATAACTAGTTCCACCTCACTGAATAACAACCAAAATGGTTCCTTCTTACAGTCACTTTTTGTGGTGTCTGCATTATTATGCTAATAAAATAAAACAATTTGTGTAAAGGTAGTCATGTCTTTTATGACCACCCCCCCCCCCCCCCTCCAACACTCCAAGGAGGGGTGGAATATTACACACTTTAAAATGTTATCAATTGTACACAGATTTAATACAGTGCAAAATACAGAATTTATGTTCTAATAACTCCCAATGACAGTTTAAGCTAGACACCTGTGTCAAATAGTAATGATTTTTAAAAGACTGAAGGGGGGAAAGGGGTTAATATGGTTACACAATACCGCGTGGTTCCATTTTACAATGTCTCCTTCATCCCATCCATTCATTGTGCATTTGTATTTCCTTAGAAAGAAATAGAATAGAACTGGCAGGGAGCAGCAAATGAGCTGAAGAATGGGGAGAGTGTGATAATGACTGTGACACTGTGGAGGCCAAGCTTGACACCTGACTAGGGTGTGACTTCACTGTGATTATAAATAGGAGCTGCAATGCCAATTAAAAGGGCGCACTGAAGCTGAGCAAAAGCAGTGGAAGCTCAAGTAACAGGTGCTTTTATGACATAATGCGCCAAAGCCATGCGGGTTCCAAACAACAGTATACTGTAATAAGTAAGATGCATCATTTGTTGTAATCAGTGAGATACATCAATTTGTTAATTGATGTGGATGAGATTAGGATCAGTATTAAGAACGAACCGTCTTGGTTGCGCACAGTAAAGTAGATTAAGTGGATTGCCTTCCTGGAGAATATTGCTGGATATGGATTGATCAAGGATGATGGATTACTACACAATATGACAGGGCTCCCTTTTATGGACTCATGGATTGTGTTTCTTTATAGTCTAGGCATTTACTGCAAAGCCTGTGGCAAGTAAAGTACACCAGATCTGTGAATGTAGCCACTCAAGGTTGGAAAGGGATCTCTCAAAGAACATGGAATTGTTGTGTTTTACTACATTTATATGAATGCATATTTTCATTAATTCATAAATAGTATATCACTGCTGTTTTTGCTGTTTCTATGGATGGCAACAGTCCTTTATTGGAGCAGGGCTCTGTCAACCTGCACTATTAAAAGGCTGTATTTTTTTTCACTTTGACTGATGAAATATGTTTTATGTCCAGGGGCAGTCTGGTGTTTATGTGCACATTGGTCATTCTGGTAATATAGAGAATCAAATGAACTACCCATCACTATGTGTGCAGGGTTACATGGCCATGCCAATTCATAACAACAGAATTTTATGGAAATGTTCAAGTGGAAGTTGACCATAAATGGTATGGGCCTTGGATAATATCCTCCTGTTGCATACAATTAAGGACATTTTTGGCTGTCAATTGGTTATTTCACAGTTTTATATTGTATATTATTGAGCAGCTTGTAAATAGCTTTAAATGCATGATACATAAAGTACAAATTATGTAATCATAATAGCTACAACAATAAGGGAATGTGTACAGAACAGGACGTAATACTTGGAGCATAACCCGCACTATGATAAAACTGCAGGTGTACAATCACACAAACATACACTGATCATTGGAAGCTATAATTTACATCAAATGTTAAAACCTATCCTCGTATTATAACGTATAAAAATGACCAAGTTATAAGAGCAATATCATGAAGAAGAAGTTTAGAAGGCCTGCTTAATTGCATCAGGAAGTGGTGAGGGCATTGGAGGTGGGAGTATTTCGATAAATGATATGTCTGGGATCTTGGAACCAAGTTGTAGTCTGGACAGGTGTGCTTTGAGTTGGTGGCAGGATAATATTTCGACTCTCAGTAGGATAAAATATATGTTAGGCCTAACATTGGTGAATGTAAACCTGACTCCATAAATTGAGAACAATTTCAGTGGGACTGGTATTGATTTGGGTCTTTTTCAATAAACAGCTTTTATAATTACACAATTGTTTTGTGTTGCCTCAATTCTGAAACACGTACTTCATACTTTTTCCCTCAGTATGCTCGCCAGAATGGCCTGTTACATCATTTCTATTGTACATTTTCAGTGAAGCACAGGGTCTAATGTTTCTGTAATTGGAAGCAGATCTGGTTCATAGGCCTTGTAGTTCACAGGAACCAGACTTGTTTTCACAGCATTCATTGAATCATAGTTGGAAGTCATGCAAATACATATCCAGTCCACCGACATTTAAAAAATTTGGTTCATTTGCATTTTTTAAATGATTGATTAAAATGATCGCTTTTGAAGATAACTTCTAGATAACTCCAGTGCTGTCCAGTCACACTGTTTACCTTCAGTGTTCAGTTCACTTGCCCATGGCTAAATGACAAATGGACTTGCATCTCAAACATTATGATTTGATGTTTTTTTTATCTTAGTTTGTAGAAAGATTAAGTCAAACC
Organism: Ilyophis sp. 1 JC-2022; assembly: GCA_022702515.1. NCBI lineage: Eukaryota > Metazoa > Chordata > Actinopteri > Anguilliformes > Synaphobranchidae > Ilyophis > Ilyophis sp. 1 JC-2022. The sequence continues at coordinate 42,104,552 of CM040405.1, read as the reverse complement.
ATTGGTTTCAGTGTCAATTTACTATGACGGTGAAATATTTTTGATTAAAGATCTTGCAAATACAAATTACAATGCATTTGTGGATATGATTGATTAAGGAAGGCTGATGTGGGAAAGTATTCAAGATTCTCTATTTAAAACTCATACAGTTTGTGCCAAACAACATATATTTATGTGATGTGGTAGATGCTACATGAAGAACTTTTGGTCATTGACGTGACAATTGAAATGTAGTTTTCTCAGCTGGGCAGAAAGTAGACACAGCCACAGTTATTCTCATGCTGCTCAGTGGTATGTCCCAGGAGTGCTGTATTGCTGGTGAGCTGTAGATTTCTGTTTAGCTGGGCCTCATGGCGAGCGTCAAGTCAAGCTCCTTTCTCAGCTGGCAGGGAACAAAGTTACAAATCAGCCAATTGCCAAAAAGTCTGTGACCTAAGCTCCTCCTCTCTCAGAGCAATCCGAGCTTTCGTGCCGCAAGATCTGTTAAGAATTTAGGTTTCCAAGATTCTCGCAGCACATAGACTTTGTGAAACATTGCAGGGCTGCCAGGATGGTCCGTGGAGAGTGAAGAGGTCACATGCCGGAGTGTTGGGTTTGGCAGGAACGTCCTTACAGATGGCCCGCATTACATAATTGTAGCCCTTGGACTGTAATTGGCGGCACGGGGGACCAAACAGTACATGTATTCTTTGTGAGCGCGGGGCGTGTTTGCTGTGACGCTGGGCTCAGTGGTGTTTGCGTACAGTGGAATGTCTGGAGCCTCAATCTGTCAGGGGCACCGCTGGTAACGGTCTATGGTCTGAGGCGAGGCCGTCAGCTCTTTGTTGCCCTGGTAATGTGGTTGACTTGACTGGTGCAGCGGCCGTGTGTGCTGGATTGATCAGCGCTACGCTCGGTGCTGGAGGGATAGGGACCGGCTGTGTTCAGCAGTGGCAGGATACATGTGAGAGGACGACTCTTTCCTCAGAGCTGCTCTGGCCTTTCCGCTGTTGCTGTCAGCACATTAGCTTGTGTGGGAGGGTGAGAGTGTGTTAGCCCTGCCTCACTCCTGACCTCAAAGGACCCCAATCCAGAGATGAGATCTCAAATTACATCTAAAACTAATAATGCACACACGCTGGCGGTAGCCGTAAACACAAACACACACTCACACACACACAGGCACACGCATTCACAGCATGCGCACTGACACACGCAAACACTCAGTAATACACTTACACATGTGGTATCTCTGAACATACACGCACACACAATGGACACAGACGCATGCAAGTGGATAGTTAAGGCTGTGCATTTCCTGTAATAGTAGTAGTAGTAAACGAATGATTTTATTTTTTCCTCAGATTAACTGTGTCACGTTTCCCATGCCCATGAATATGCCTGAACAGCAGCTCTTGAAACCCAATGAGTGGAGCTACTGCGATTATTTCTGGGTAAGAGAAGACCTGTCATTTCCCAGCAGTGCACCCTGACCACGGGTTGGCTTTTGCTCCCAGGAACATGACTGCACCTTGGATTCAGAACAGCACCCTTTTGACACGCGGACGGGGATACATACATAATGCATCACATAGCACTGTCTTCCACAGTGTAATACACCTGCTGTTACTATATCAGAATAAAAATGAACGCCAGCCAATTATGTGCTTATGTACAACGGGGATCATCTCTGGTTTCCTTTCTGGGAACTTACGCTGTAAATGTCTCAAATGACATGTGACATGAATCTTGGCGTCCCGTTTATCTGATGTTTTCTTGGTATTATGAAGTGTTGTCACTTCAGTATCTCTCCTGAGAGAGACAGTACCATATAGTGGTTAATCTGCATGTGACAGCCCATGTGCTAACATAAACAATGCCTTCTACCGAACGCTATTGTGGGATGGCGACACATCCACTGTGTTTGTACTGCACAGTGCATTTGTATGCCCGTAAACTTGTTGCATTATTTACATCACAAACTGCATATTTGGAACTTTGCCTGTGTTTAAAACTGCATTATTTATTTTTTGTTCAGTAATGCAGTCATAGCCATTATCGCATTTAAAGTTCAGAGTAAATTAATGTTTTTCTAATGCGAATGTATGCATTTTCCAAACAAATTTAAGTTCCATCATGTTTGCTGTTTATTTTTAGCACGTCTCTCATGTTTTGTTTTGCTCTACCTTCCCTCCGTAGACTGACAAAAAGGACCCCCAGGGAAACGCCTCTGTGTCTGGCTTCGAGGTTCTGCTTCAGAAACAACTGAAGGGTAAACAAATGCAGAAAGAAATGGCTGAGTTCATCCGAGAAAGGTGATTGAATTAATAGGGCCTTATATTCGTAATTAATTAGCATTTTATTAATTTGGGCCGACAGAAGATGCCACATGTTTGTACACATGCTAAACACATTAAACTAATCTGCATGATGCAATGCTACATATCTATGCAGTGTTTTCATTTTTATTAGAAAACACAATTAAGCCATGGTCCATTGCAGCACCAAGACATGTTGTGTTTGCTTGTTATACCTTTTATATGTTTTTGTTGATGGTAAAGGGTACCATTTAGCCATTTAAAATGTTTAAATTTTTTTAAAATGTATGTTCAAGGGTCAATTTGACCCAATGCACATTGTGATGCCTCTTAACAACCAGTTAACCTTATTTGTTCTTCTTGTATGACTTTTCCTAATTTGGTGGGATTACGTAGAAAACATGCAGTAAACATAATGCTGTTTAAAGTCCTGTGCCAACTTTCTATACAGAGGTGTTGTGTGAGGTCATGTTGACCTCAGGATCTGTAGCTGTATACAACAAAAAAATATATAAAATGTTTTACCTCTTGTTCACATTTTCTGTGGGTGATTCTGGGTACTTTCCCATATAGGTTTTGAACTTCACAATCTTTCACTTACCTCTGCCTCTAAAATTAGAAGTTTATCACAGATTTTTAATATATAGGACTAAACGGCTAGCCTATTGGGAGACATTAAGAAGGTGGCACACAAAGTGTAAATATTTTTATTGCAATAATTTTGCATTGGTGGCCAATTTGACCCCAAACCTAAAAGGTGTCATAAAATGTCAACATAATCGGAGGGTTAAGCAAGATAGTGTCATGAAACTGCAGTATTCATTGTGTGAATTCACTAGTATGTGTATGCCATTTCAAAACTAAAGTAAGAAAAAAATGGGTTGCTTTATGTTACTATTGAAAAGTCAATCAGTTCCAGAAAAATAGCCTCAGTAATCTCATATTGCGAGCAGGTATTGCCTTGTACATTTTTTCCATTATTTCAGTCGAATGAGCCTATGTCAGCATATTGATATCTCTAGAAAGTGAAGCTGTAGAAAAGATCCCGTGTGTGGTTACTGTTGCACCACATGTTGTATATTTTTGGCCAGTTCTGTTAATGAAATATTTTTACCGTTGCCAAGATACCAGTTGCAATGCAATTGCAAGAGCATCCGTCATTTCTCAAAACCATGTTCCTGTATTTGCCTGGCACCAAGCACATTTGTGTTGTGTAAGGCTGTGTAGGAAAGCCCAGTGAGCATCAGAAATGTGAGCAATATGTGGCATAAGCCAGTGGAAAGAACAATTCTGATGTCAATATAACTTTTCAGTTATGAGGAACACCACAAAGTAGCCCCAGTCGCAGTGATGGTTGTACAACTTGGTATCGTTAACTGAACTGTCCAATCCTACTCAAAAGCCTAATAGCAGAGGTGATGGATGCAAAGTTGCATTAAATCTAAGGAAATGAAATTATTAAAAAAATGTTAATAGCCTGTATACAATTTGCCAGAACTCCACTTGTTTTCCTAACTGCTAATTACTAGAATTGCTGGAATAGACTTTGAACATGTTTCTATTTTCTTGATTAGACTATATTTACAAGTATCCAAATTACAAATTACATACAAAGTACATACACATTTAATAGCACAAGAAATTGTACTGCACTGCCCCATTAGCTCATTCCCCAAGCCTTGATTACAATTTTCCTCTTTTACAGAATAAAGATTGAAGAGGAATATGCAAAGAACCTTTCAAAGCTCTCACAGATTCCCCTAGCTGCACAGGAAGAAGGGTGAGTGTTTTTGTCATCTCATTTGCATAGAATCAAATGTATATACTATAATGGCAACAAGAGGTTTATCAGTTTTTTTCCATTTAGACATCATATAAAGCTGGGTTATATATATATATGTATATGTGTGTGTATATATAACCACAGTTTATATATAAATACAGTATATATGTGCATAAATATGATACTGCATACAAAAGTGTGCCATGTGGGCCAATTTTTTTTTTGTTCAAAAACCAATAATACAAATGTTATTTTCAGGTTGAATACTTACACAAACAGTTCGCAAAAGATAAGGATAAAAGCCTTATCCCAAATATGAAATTCAACCCTTTACGCCAGAATGGCACTAAATGACATACTAAATTATACAGACATTGCATTGTTCACGTCAAATCTCTATAATGATAAAGCAAAAAAAAATAATGTACTGTAAACAGAAGAATCTCATACTGAAATGAGTGAAATATCAATTAAATTGGCCGTGGTTAACATATTGTGTCATCAATAGTCCCTCTCCTTCACAGCATAGAGATGAACACTGGAAAAACATGGCTGAAAGTAAATATTAGCAATAAAAAAACGCCATGCAAAACTCAAGTTTAATGATGTATGGAATGCAGTTGGCCACGCGAGGATCTAGCTACATATTATGAATTTTGGGTATTCTCTACAGAATTAGTGGAGGGAACACGCAACATTAATGTCACACCTACATCTTAGAAACTAATGGCAGACCTATATTTATTAGAAAATAATTAAACCATAGACTAAATATACATATATATCCAAACATATTTTTGTATTTCGGATAGGTATTCATTTGTCAACCTAACCTTCTTAACCTTCATATTCTTATAACATTACATAATGGACTTTAACGGTTTTATAATATTTCTGTATAATTAATTATGTCATGTATTTGCTCAGAATTATAAGATAGCAACATATACATTTTTGAAATATATATGTTTTTATACGTGTCAAACAGAAACATACCCTTAATTCTCTGTTTCAAGCAACGTGTCACTTAAGTTAGCGTACGTATATATAATGGTAAAGTAAAGTATTGACTGTAAAATAATGAATAATTCAACATGTACAAAACTGTAGCTGCTTTTTGAAAGAAATTTAAATGTATGGCTCCATGAACGATATATTGTGACATTCCATTCCATGATGCTTCAGTTGTAACATTGGACATCTGTGACACTAAAGTTAGATTCTGTGAAACAGAAACTGATCCTCTTGTGCATCGTTATGTTCAGTGAACAAGGCCCTGTAGGCAGATGTGATGATAAGTCCATAAGCACATGAGCTATACTTTTCATTTCCTTTGAACTAATGCATATATCACCAGCAGGTAGAAAACTATTTAAACATTTTTCAGGGCCCTAACTGCAAAGTCCCTCACCTAACCTAACCTAACCTAACATATAAAATTAAGTAGAAAAGCCTGGAAAGTGAATGAGGAAATTCACATTGGGGAAAAAATTGTTTAAAATGTAAAATAATTGATAATAAAGTTCTCTTGGTAAAGAATGTATCTGAGCAGACATTCAAGACAACTGCCCCCCCCCCATCACACACAGAAACACACAGGAATCAACCACTTTTTTCAGAGGGGCTTTCTTAATAAGATAAAGTTCATAAGATATTTTATCTAATGAAATAAGTTATATATTTTCATATTTAGAAGTCAAGAAAATTTTGTTTCCATGGAAATATCCCTTGAAATGAAACTTTAGGGGTCTGTTAAATCCTACCACAATACAAATGTTATATTCTGAAAGCTTTTCCGCACTTAGGATACAGTCTCTGCATTTCATTCTCCTGAGCATTTAGCTTTGTGTTTGCTGTAACGGTTCCAACACCAAGGTGTGGCTATGATTAAAGCAGTCAGTAGAAAGGCATGGCTGGTAGGTACAGCTTTATGCATAAACCATTTGAAACTTCATTAATGTCTCTACGCTCAAATAATCATTCGGTATTACCACAATTTCACAACCTGTGAGTTGTGCAATTGTTCTATGAATTTATGAAACAGGGAAAATGCTGTACTGTTGGCTACAGAGCTAACAGCATATCACTCTGCCCCCTGGTTGGTGTGCAAGTTAAAAACAACAGCTGGCAAATTCACAAGTTCTGAAAGAAATCCTTTTAACCCCAAGAGTAAAAGAAGCTAGCGCACTCATTGTCTGATTAATAGTCTCAAAAGATAATAGCAAGCTTATGTCCAATCTAAACAGGTTAGTTTTGTCAGCTTCTTACTTCACACACTTTCTGAAAACATTAAACATGACCAAATAGAACTAATATTGTATTATTACCTCAACTGTTTTCATAAACAAAACTAAAACTGAAAAACACTGAATTTATTTGTTTTTCCTTAGGAACATTTCATACAAAGCCCTGAAAGTCAACGCACGTACAACCGCAAAGCTTCTTTCAGAACTTCTGTAATTTCGGGATTGGATTGAAGACACTATTTTTAGTAGCCATGCTGCCTTTATTAGTAGTGATAAGGACAATGTCTGTTTTTTTTTTTGTGCTGAACTTCTTCCATCGAAAAGAAAAAGCAAGTAGTGCATTTGTGGTCTCTGCCAGAGGGGGCGCTGCATGGTAGCCTCAGTGAAAACCATGCAGTTTACACAGTGGTGTCATCGGGTTTTTATATCAGGTGTAAAAGTGTTTGTGTCGCAGTGCTGTACCAAGATTCCACTCTGCACAACTGTCTGGACTTGTTGCGCTACCATGACTGAATGACCAAAAGGGGGTATTGTTTGTTATAAAATCTAGATTATGCCACAGAGGTCTACCCACCCTTTCCCAAAGACATTTAGCACAGAACAATAGTTGTATTATTCTGTCCGTTTAGTCTCATTGTTGAGAATCATGAATCATTGCTTTGCTAGCTGGTTCCTACATCCATGCTTGGAATCACTTGTTTATTCATGAAGTTACAGCTTGTGTGGCAGCAATGTAAAAGCCATTGTTCTGAAAGAGCATGTGACACTCCTGTACAACACTGTTTTGCTTTTTCCCCACTTTACTAATCTGTAAATTACTATTTTATAAGCATGACATACAAATACCCAACATCATTGGGGATTTCAAAAGGATAATTATTATTAACAGCAGAAAGTGAGATGGAAAAATGTACTTTTGTATTACTTTTAAAATAATTTATCTTTCCTGGTTCCAGGGTTCTTGTTATATTATTATGGGTACCTTGTGGTGTAGTGATCTGTGGATTTGAAGGGCATTATTTAAATTAGCCAATGGGGAAAATGGCCGTTTCACTCCTGAGAAAGGTACTTTTTTTACTGCAGTCTCTTCAGCAATGGCTTGGAAATGAAATCAAACATAGCACCCTGGGTAACAGAGTCTATGGGGACTGTTATGGCCCCGTGAGGGAGTCACTATACTCTGGGTCATGACTTCATTAAATGAAAAAATGCCACAGAGGAATATGGTGCACTTCACATGGAAAGCTCCCCTGGAATACTCTGCCCAAACATTTGTGGAATGTTTATTCAGGGACAATAAAAGCTGTAATTTAAGATGTTAGAAAAATAGGGCTTTTGGTGGTTTAAAAAAAGGGAAATCTCTCAATGAGAGGCATGTGCATTTTTTTAAAAAAAAAGAAGAAGAATCTAACACATTCTTCCTCTGACTGAGGGAAAATCTTGCACCTGGGTTCTATACATAGCATGTCTCTCAGAGGAGGTTTAACTTTATCACGGATGAAAAAACACCCTGGAGTAATAATCTGTTGCTTATTATTTCTATGAATACTCTCCAGTGGGAATTATTATTAAATATGATTTGTTACGGTCTTTAAATCTTTACTTTTACATTACTCATTCATGTATAGTTCTCTTTATTATTTGTCTCTCATTCTGTCTGTTAGCAAAGATATATTTGTTTTATTGTATGTGCGTGCAGTGCACTGTACTTTTGCACTGTTTCCAGCTGATGGTTTTCAGTGATAAGTGAGTAAAAGAGTAAGATTGGAGTCACTTGTAGGTCATCTAAGCTTTCTGTGAACCCTTTAGCTCCATATCCCAGTGTGCTGGGAACTGCTTTGTTCTTTGTGTTATAACATCGCAAATAAAGCTTGATTTAAAGGTCAAATAAAGTGATGGTTTTATAGTTATGGTTTTATAATTGAATGTTATTAAATAATTTCATGTCAAATGTACCAGGTTTATCATAGACTTTCATGGGAAAATTTACATATTTTTTCAGCAAGCTTTTCTCATTGAAACAACTATTGAGTGCTATCAGCTTCATTTAGTTTTAGTTATCAGTTTTAGCTATCAGCTTCATTTAGAGAGCAGTTACACTGTCGTTGTGCGCAAACCACACGTTGACGAAATCAGAGAACCAGTGAAAACTAGTGGTGAAAACTAGTACCCCTGTTCAGTAGGTTTTTGTATTTTTATGTATTCTCAAATGAAAAGATCTGGCGGTTTTGTATGGATACATTGTGTCATCAACAAGGGTGGGTTGAGTTATAGATTCCCAGCATCTGGTTTGGGATGATCAATCATGTATGTAATGTAAATGCTTTTTGCATAGCAGATTTTAATCATTAACTGGAGGCTTCCTTTGCATTGGAGTACTAGGGCCCCAGCAAACATAATGCTCAGTGGAGTGAATTTTGATGTGAATTTTTATTTATGGTGTAATGTTCATTCATTGTACAATTTATGCAAAGCGTGAGGATTGTATTCCTTCAAACTCAAAATACCCAGCCGCGCCAGCCAAGTGTGTGGCTGATTTGACCATTTAAATGCCAGTTGAGGATTGTCATTCTGTGACACGAGGGGCCTAGGTTAACACAGACCTTGCATACTCCACAGCCTCTTACAGCCTCAATGTCACTTATAGTTTATGAATCCCAGTGTCTTGTATAGGCTAAGAAAGTGAGTGTGTCTTACAGGCTAAGACTCTGAGGGCCTGATTTACCTTCAGCGTGTGCAAAACCTTTTAGCACTCACAAAACCAATAACATGACAAATGATTGGTCATGGTATTTGTTTTCCACCTATCATTGGTTGTGTTATTAGTTTTGCGTGTGCTAAAAGTTTTTGGACCCACTAAAGGTCTTGGTAAATCAGACACTGAGTGCGTTTGTAGTTATGCCATACTGTTATCTTTCTGCAGCACATTGGGGGACGCCTGGGCTCAGCTGAAGAGAAGCCTGGCTGACGAAGCTGAGGTTCACCTGAAGTTCTCATCTAAGGTAATTTCTGAGGAGGTGTTTTTGACCACACGTTCAGTCAAAGTTGTGAAAAAATTTGTGAATTATTTTTCTTTTTATTTGTATTAAAAGTTCACCAGAAATCGGGACAAACGGCAGCAATTTTTTTGTAATGAGGCGTGAGATGAAAGGAACCTACAAGGCGTAGTAAATGAACCAAGCGATGTCATGTTTTTTGTGATAGCAAGGACAACTGTTATCATAAATAGAGATTTTTACAAGACTTAAAGGCATACTGAACTTTGTTAGAACATGATGTTGTATAGCTACCTGGCCCTGATATGAGTCGGAATATTCAAGCTCACCTTCACGACTTGCTCCAGTGGTCGGCAACTGGCCAACGAATAATGAAGTTTGTTTTAGCACATAAACAAATGCAAACAACGCAGATTATGCCGATATACAAAATCACCGCATCCAGAAACCGTACGTTTGAAACTTATGAACCAATTTTTGATTGATTTGATTTTGAATAACTATTTTCTGAGAACTAGCAGCTGTTGCTAGCTTCTTTGCTGCTCGGTTTGTTTACTTACGCACGCTTCAGGAACTAAAAAGTACAACAAGAAAGTACCTTTTACTCAGCGTTTTCCATTGGTAAATTTAAATAATGTTTTTTAAGTAGGATATTATCACATACAGTCAGGTCCATAAGTATTTGGACAGTGACACAATTTTAGTTGTTTTGGCTGTGTACTCCAACACATTGTATTTTAAATGGAACAGTAACTATGAGGTTAAAGTGCAGACTTTCAGCTTTAATTTGAGGGTGTTTAGTCCATATCGGGTGAACAGTTTAGCAATTATTATACATAGCCCCCCCCATTTCAGGGGACCAAAAGTAATTAGATAAATGAACATAAACTTTAATAAAATTATAATATTTCATATTTGGTTGCATATGCTTTGCATGCCATGACTTCCTGATGTCTGTGAGCCCAACAACATCAAAATACTCTTGATGTCTTATTTTCAGGTACTCTTACAAACGATACTATAATCTCTCTGCATTTAAATGGATCTCTATGGGAATTGGGGGGTGGGACTAGATTAAACTGTACATTACACGGGAATATAGTATGGAACACATGGTTGCCTAAATGGCTGTAAGTTATCAAGGTGGCAACAGAGTGATGGTTTAGGCTCGTTTCATACCTCAGACCCTTGATGACTTAAAGCCATTTAATCAACCATGTGTTCCCTACTATTCCCATGTAATTTAATCCCATGTAAATGTAATCCATTCAAATGCAGAAAGTCTTTTGATATTGTTGGGTCACAGAAATCAGGAAGTCATGACATGCAAAGGATATGGAACCAAATATTAAATATGATAACTTTGTTAAAGTTTATGTTCATTTGTCCAATTACTTTTGGTCCCCTAAAATGGGGGGGACTATGTATAAAAATGGCTACAATTGCTACACCGTTCACCCGATATGGACGTAAAAACCTTCAAGTTAAAGTTGAAAATCTGCTTTTTAACATCATAGTTACTGTTTCATTTAAAATGCAATGTGCTGGAGTACAGAGCCAAATCAACAAAAATTGTGTCACTGTCCAAATACTTATGGAGCTGACTGTATATGAACCACATTGAGTGGTTTTCACATTCATACAAGGGATCTACAGTGCTCTCATTTTAGGAGCATTTGCTCCTGAAAATTGACGTGTGAAAACTAATTTAGGAGCTACTAATTGGAATGCATTTTTCAACTTAGGAGCACATGTGCTCCTTGGAAAAAATGTTAGTGTAGAAACCTGTATACTATGCGTTATTGATTTTATCAGCTTTTTCAACATCAGTCTCTTATTCCGATGTTTTCTTGTCTGTGTTTTTACTATAATCAGGGAAAACATTCATGCTACTGTGCTGTATATTCTTTTTTTCACTCTGCTGTTCCAAGCCGGCTCGTAAAGGGTTACGGTAGCCAACTTTAACTATTATAGGTTTCACCCCATTTGGACATTTTCAGCAATTGTGCCTCTCGTTTTATGGCCCAACACCCCATGCAAGTAGCACTCCCGCTGCTGCTGCTGATGTGTGTGCACTTTTCTGGTGCGCTCACCCATAAGCCAGTGAATATTTTCCACAATAAAAGTCACAATGCTACAGGAGAACCAGCACTGATGGGAAGAGAGGCAATCTTTTTCTAAGAACCAACGGTTACCTGCGAGCGTTTGCCCAAGGAACATCGGCCAAATTAAACCCACCATAGTCCCTGACTCCTGTCAGGATGAAGCCAACTGTGTCCCACAGACTAATGGTCATAGTTGGCGAATAAAGTACTATTGGATCAACCGTGCAATATGTAGGCTATAGGGGCGGCACCTTTTCTGGCCTTTACTTTATTTTGACTTTACAGACTTATTTTCTACTGTGGAAAAGGGTTTCTTATTGAAGATAAATGTCACACAGCAGGAAATATGATACTGTACATGTTTTATGTATGTTCCAATGGAAACCAATAGCTGGTCTGGCTTTCTATGCAATCATAGTGGCAGCTTTAATTTGATTCAAGTGATTGCCAGACTGGAGGAATGTTTGAGAACATTTTTGTCTTTTACCAATTCTGCCAGTTACTGATTTGTGCGAGATCATTAATAAGTTATTTTTAATTGGGCCTTCTTTATTAAATGGAAGGTAAACACAAAACAAAACAAAAATTATGGTACACATTTGGATGGTAGTGTTTTATATTTCTAAGCACATTTGTAGCTTTCCTGCCAGAAAGGTCCTGGACCACAGCTCAGAAGATCAGATATTTATTTGTCTTTTCAGAGGGGAGCCATGACCAGAGACCACATCTGTAACACACTGGCAGCAGTGGAATTATGGGGCGTGTCCTCTGTTGCTTGGATGGACTTGCTCATATTTTAAAGTTGCCTCCTGCCAAGTTCAGAGCTCCTTACGGTGTTCTGCTTAATAATAGCCTCGCTCCACCAATGTCTCATCTCATAATCGAGCAGAGTGACTTCTTTCTAATGAAAACATAGTTATTTTAAGATTTCCAAAGAGTCAAAAACATGACATTGTTCAGAAGGCCAGAATGAGAAAATTGGCCCAGTGCCAGTTTTTCCATGTGAAAAACAAACAAACAAAGGACATTGCCAATCACTTGCCAGGAAGAAAATACATTTGTATCCATCAACTGGTAATACCGTTTACGAATATTTCGTAAATAGTACTTATTTCACAATCTCTTTCTTACTTCAAGAATTTAACAAAGTGATGCAAGCATTGAAATAGGGCATTCCTGCCCCAAAAATCATCAAACATGAAACAACCCACTATGTGAGGTTGTGAGCAGTTATGAGCAGTTTGAACAGATGTCTTCTGTTGATCAATAAAGTACACTGTCCATGGTTTGTCCACAGTGCAAAACTGAAAGTGCAGTTCTACGTTATTTTCTTTACTTGTGTGTTATAACAGGCATCTCTTAAGAGTGGTCGTGATTGAAGTTCATCACTTTGCTTGTGTGTTATAACAGGCATCTCTTAAGAGTGGTCGTGATTGAAGTTCATCACTTTGCTTGTGTGTTTTAACAGGCATCTTTTAAGAGTGGTCGTGATTGAAGTTCACCACTTTGCTTTTTCAGCTTCAAAGTGAGGTGGAGAAGCCCCTTCTTACATTCCGGGACAACTTTAAAAAAGACCTGAAGAAGTTTGACCACCACATTACTGATCTCCGAAAGCAGCTGGCTAGTCGGTACGCAGCAGTAGAGAAGGTAAGGGACTGTACAAAAGTGCATCATACTGCGGAACTTGATTCTTGTAAAGCCAGATTTTCTGTTGTGTTGCATTATTTACACAACATTTAATGTTGTCTATGGGGATGAGAAGGAAATGAAGCTTACTACTGAATATTATGCATTTATTTTGTATTGTATATGAGATGTCACTGTATAAGCATGGACTATGATGCAGTAAATTAGATTTTACATCACCAGGCAAACACTCCCAGCAGTTAAAGAATGTTAGTCACTTTCAGCACAAAGAGGCATTCTATTTGTGCTTTCCCATGTTGTGCTATTTTAGGTGTGACTGCTGTACTGCAGATTTAAATCTTGACCTGTTTTATCTCAAGCACATACTGTAAAAAAAAAAAGGAAACTCGTTGACTTATTCAGTCCTCTATTGTTTTCTTACTGTACACTTGTGACCATAGTTTAACTTACTGCTTTGTTGAATTTCTGCCATCAGATTAGCCTGTCAGAGAGTGTTCCTTCCTTTTGATGTTCTGGAATTCCAGAACTATTGTCAGACATTAAATAATAAGTTCCTTCGTTGGATCATGGTTCTCATGTTTTTTTTTGTTTTTTTTACTGTAATCAGCCACAATACAATACGACAAAACCATTTCCAAGGCATGGTTTATTTAGCAAAATGTTAGCCGACTATACTTGTCGATGTATTATCTTACGAGCGGGCACCAAGTACAAATTACGAGTGAGTGTTAATTTCTATGGTGATGAGCTACGAAAAGATCAGATATTAAAAACAAAGAAGAAGAATGAAATGCGGAAGACGAGAGATGAACAAGGGAAGTAGTGTTGGCCTGACACTTATTTTAAATACTTATTTGTCCTTTTGAAGTGCTTTTCATGAGGATCTTTATTATTATTTTTATTAGGACAATAATTCAATACTATAATACCGTATCTTCGTCTTTTTGCTCATTTAAGCGATTGGCATTTTTTAGCAATCAAAATTACTGTGTGGGCCATTAAGATTTCGCAGCTCTTTCACAATGGTATTATGGACCATTTTTTGGTGCAAGAATGTTTGCTGATACCATAGGTATTCATACACTTAACACAGACAACACATCGATTTACAAGTCAGGCACATCAGCAAAGTTGTACATCTTGAATAATGATACGAGAAACACATATAGTCACAATAAATCTGCATTTCTAAAAATATGAGAAGGAAAGAAAGGCACTGTGAAATACACAGAAAGTTTGAGTAAAACCCAAGTGTGGGAACTTTGAACAAGAGGTTAGCTAGGAGTAAATGGTGAGTACGGAATTGAAATACAGGTCTGAGGTCAATGACTGTGAATGACTCATACTCCCCTGTATACTTCAAGTCCCGCAAAGCCCTGGCGGACAGACAGAAAGACCTGGAGGTTAAAACCCAGCAGCTGGAGATCAAACTCAGCAACAAGACAGAGGAGGACATAAAGAAGGCCCGACGGAAATCTACACAAGCAGGTCAGAAGTCATCAAGAGTTCCACTTGTGTTGCAGATTACATTGAAAGCAATTTAATAATGCAGGCATAACATCGTTCCAGTGCCTGATGTGTATTTCGAGCACATTTCAGTGAGGTTGGATGAAATATAGCTTAGGAGACATACAGTATATACGTCCATGAAGAATGCAGAAATACAAAACCCAAACTTTGTCCTTCCAATATCAAGCACTACCATTTGCTTTTAGAAATGTTTCCCAAGAAAGTTTTGGGACTTTCTGGTTGTTTTGAGATGGAATAATGTCTCCAGATGATGGGTAGAAACAATGCTGGAAGCTTCTTTATCCAGCCAGCGTTTCCCGTTTCCAAATGCAATAGACCTTGGATAGATGTTATGCTCTATTTTAATACTGTACTAATGGGGTGTAGGCTGCCACTGTAGTCCCCTGTGGCTAATCTTTTGGCAGCAGTGAGGAACAGTTTAAATGAAGGGCTTGTCCTGTCGAGGTCAGCCATTCTAAACTCAGGAAGATTGGAAACGCAAACACATGCTCTGAAATAAAAGGTTAGGAGGGGGGTGGGCAGGGGGGGGGGTGCCTGTGGGAGGAAAGTGAATGTTCCAGACAGATTATTTCACACTGCCTGAAGAGGGTTAAAATTTTGAAAAGAGTCTTGTGAGCATAAACAGATAAGGCCTTCTAGACAGATGGTGCTGTCTGAATTAAGCAGGGTGAGAACATTCCAGATGGGCTACACACACGTTTTAAACAACAGACTGATGGGCAGGAATCTTAGAAACTGGCCGTTATCAGGAGGAAAAACACGAGCGCTGTAGATAATGATTACAGAGGTTAAGCTGTCAGAGACTGGTGTGAGATGTCTGAGAGTGTGCAGGAAGCAGTGTGTTTCTGGCCACCGGCTCCGTCAGCCCCAGCAGAGAGCTGAACAGGGAAAACGATGTTGAAACACAGGAACAGGAACTTGATGACTATCAAACGACTATCAAAAAAAGTACTCTGAGATGAGCAGTGAAGGAAGTGAAATTAATGTGAGGAGGACGAAAATGTAGAAAACCCCAGAAGTTATTGCAGGCAGTTTAAAATACCTGTGTCCAAAGTTTTATTTTTGTGTGTGTGTGTGTGTGTGTGTGTGTGTGTGTGTGTGTGTGTGTGTTGTGCAATATACAATGTGATCATTTAAAAATTGTACCGTATGCTTCCCAAATGTTGTTTTTCTTCAGAGAAATGAACTGATCACTCACTGACATGGAGAATGGAACCAATTCAATTCTGATGTCATGTACGCATAAACATAACATCACAGAGAAAAAACCCACGTTTGTAATCAGATGCATGCTGCAGTCCGCAGTAGGCCAGATGGCTCTTGAAAATAACACGTGCAGATATCATGCTGTATTTTTTAACAGTTCTGCTCACAGGGCTAGTCACTGCTCTCCTCAGATGCTAGTTCACAGCTTTATTGAAACTAGCTTGCATCACTGATCACTTTATCAAAAAATTTCTAAAGATTTTTCTACAGTCTAATACAGATTTAATGATTATCTTCAAAGTGTGAGATATAATTTGCTCTTGTGCAGATTTGAATTGATTTTCTCACTCTTTGATAGCCCCTGCTGGATATATAAAATAATATTTTCTGGCCCAGGGACTGGGAGGCAATATTGCCTCTGCTTAGGTAGATAATCAGAAGTAAATGAAATTTTGTGAGTGAGGCAGTTCTGTTTGTGTACCCATTGTTATTTGGTCGGCATCACAACAGTGTAATCAAAATCTGAGGTAACCTCAGACTTCCTACATACTGCAGAATCATGTTGCCAACCACACCAACTCCAGAATATTAGCAGTAACATGACACACATATTGTTTGTGAAGGAAAAATGGAGCCTTGAAATCTGAAACAGACTAGAGTGCTTCACTCTTTCCAGCTGTACCGAGTTCCAGACAGTGTGTACCTACTGCTAGGCACTGCAAATATCACACCTGAAAAGAGTTAACATATTTTTACTGTAAGACAGTTATATTTCCCCATTTCTTAAGTTTTTTCACCATCACATTTTCTCTGTAGTTTGTGATCATGCAGTTTTTACCTTAAACATGTAAAATCCAGACAGCTTGATAAACAATTTCAGCTTTACACATAAGCCAACAATGAGTATACCCAGCTAAGCTAATGAATACGATTTTCAAATTTGAGGCAGATTGAAAAATAATGAAACTACATTACATTTTGTGTAAAAAACACAATGTTTAGCTATTACACTGTATTTGTGTTCAAAGAACCTTTTTCACAAAAAGGATCACAAATATGTTGCCACATAAACAATGGAGGCATTTATAAACACTATTTATAAACATTGTAGGCCTATGTGTTAAAATGGAGAAATGCAGTTATAAGGAAGGAAGCCATGTAACGAAGCATAAACATGGTCACTGGCGCCATCTGTTGGAAACCCTATATACAGCTTTTAGCAGTAACTATGCTGGCTGGCTTTTGGGCTAGAAGACTACTGCTGTTCTCAATTATATGTGCTCTGTCTTCTATAGGGGATGACCTGATGCGCTGTGTTGATCTTTATAATCAGTCCCAGTCCAAATGGTTTGAAGAGATGGTGACTTCAAGTCTGGTAAACCACATCTTTGTTTTTCTGCTTGTGTTGTGCTAGCCTTTTATAAAATTTCAACTGCAGAAACCACCATAAATCAGATCGCTCAATTAATCTGTTGTAAACTAACTGCAAAACATAAAACGTATATCTGTCTTTTTTTTCTATTTTATCCAGGAACTGGAGAGGTTGGAGGTAGAACGCGTGGAAATGATAAGACAGCACCTGTGTCAGTATACAACGCTACGACACGAAACGGACATGTTCAACCAAAGTGTAAGGAAGCCTTTCAAAGGGACAGATTTCACCCATGAGCTTCTGCCATATGCAGCAATGCATAAATACTTTATATATATTAAACCGCACATTTGCTGCCTTCTCATGCAGCATTTTTCTTAACATTGAAACACTGCTGCTTTGTAACCTGTTCAAAACTATATTTCCTGTCTTCTGATCGACCACAGACGAGACGTGTGTTGCACACCATGTGCGGCAGCCATTAGTACTGACCGCTATTCTGTGGCCGTCACAGAAAGAATGATTCTAATTTGAAGCTAGCTTTCCCCTGATTAGTTTTTCATAACGGCCGTGGATTTTTGTTCTTAATACCCACAACACTCAAACAAGGCACCATTCAAGAAGTCATAATCAGCCATAGTAGTTGGAATATTGCTAGTGCCATATTAAACTGAATAAATGCTTAACTGGGTAAAGACTGATTCAGTATAATGTGTGCCTGGCCTTCTCCTCGTTCTTCTCGCCTCAGTCATACTGAACAACTAAGAGAGCTGGGAGACCACCTGTACTGACACTGTGTAGAAGTTCAGATAATCATAGTGGACTCTCAGGAATAACTATTTATAATAGAGTATCAAAAACCATTCCAGCCAACACACTTTGCAGCAAGTGTTGACGTGTTGCTTCTGTCATATCCACTATGTGGGATAGAATGCCTGATTATGTTGCATTCTACCACTAGGGGACACCCAAGTAAAGTATAGCAAATTAAACTTTTGTTAGAAGAATATTTTTGCAAACTATTAGATTACAGAGTACTTTCACATCATCGATCGTTACTGGTAAATTAGTTAATTAGTCATTTTTGGTACCAGCCTTCCCATTCTGCACTGGACTCCAAAAAGAAAACTGAGTTTGCTGCCCCAAGCCAGAGTAACAGTTAGCATTGAACCCTGGTCTAAAATAGAAGGGGGATCAGCATATCTCCTCCTTTATCCTCTGATGTCTTCCGGGTCTTTCACCCGAAATGCTCTCAGAGCAGAAAACTACAGTACAGCCATTCCCCTCTTCTATGTAAGCAAAGCAGGAAGAACACAATGCTGGCTGACATTCCTGTGTATTCCGTCTGCAGCCTCAAATGCAATACAATAAAGGAAAACAAATACAAAGGCTCCCCTCTGACTCTATTATAAATTCACTCAGTGTGTCAGTGAGTCAGTACAGGCCAAACCTCAAAGGGTAGTCTTCTGTAAATAAATATTTATGTTAGTTGTCCACCGCCAAGAAGTACCAAAGGACTTTTTCAGCTGTTGATGTCGTATCCCTGCATTAAGTCGGGGACATGTGAAACAATAGGAAAAGACAGAGCTGACAGAGAGGGCAGTAATGAATGTGACCTGTTTAATAGGTGGAAAAACCTGCATTCATAGCCTTGGGTAAAATAGATGCAATTAAGTCTATACTGGACAGGCTGAATACCAACTTGACCTGACATACTGGCTTGGTTTAGTTCTTAATGATGCCTGTGACTTTGTGTAGGACTGGCATGAGTTGTTAAGGGACACTGTTGCTAGGAGAAATAAAACATTTCTACAAACATACTGTAATTGCTGCCACTTGGGTCGACCGACCAGAACAATGTCCGTAGCGCAGATGCACAACCACATACACACACACACAAGTACACACAAACACATGGTAAACCTAGTAACATACATGTATTATTTTTTTCTGACTAATACACACTCTTTTTTTAGTGTAATTAACTAACATGCCTTTTTGATATCTAGACTGCGGAGCCGGTGGACCAGCTTCTCCAGAACGTGGACCCAGCCAAAGACAGAGAGCTGTGGGTGAACGAACACAAATCTGGGGATATCCGACCGGTGGACATGGAGATTTAAACGAGTCACGCCTGGAGCCACACTCACACTCCTCCTCGGGCCATGCTCACAGTCAGAGAGGCACGGGAATGCCGCTTAGCTTCAGTATCACCAGTCCCCTGCTGCTCACAGGAACATTCCAAACTCAGAGCCTGAGACTATTAACACCAACACTCCATGTACTGTAACCGTGCAAATGGTTACGAGGTGAATATTTTGGTGTCACTATATTTTTGGGTCAATATTTAAGGCATTAGCCAAGGGTGTTTAGTGACTAACTAGAAATATAATTGGACTTTTAAAATATGTATTAGTCAGTGTGTTATTCACATTACTGGGCATCTATGAAGGCTTTTTAAAAAAAAACACATTCATTTAAGAATTTGCTTGGAACAAAAAACACGTATGTTATTTATGGCGTGGATCACAGAAACAGTGCGTTTTCTGTAGGTTCTAGAATCAGTATATCCTGTATGCCTCCTGTTCTCAGTGAAATTTTATTTATCACTTCATGATATTGATTGGGGAAATGTGAAGCTATTTTCGATCCTGTGCATTTGTTTTTTTAATGCTTTTATCTTTTTTTCTCCCCAATTTGTAATGCCCGATTGTATATATCAGGCCTCATTGCTACAACCTCCACAATCCACTCAGGAGACTGCAGGCAAAATGTACTCTCCTCTGAGTTGTTCGATGTCAGCTGCCGCTTCTAATTGCACCACAGTTCACAAGACACCCAGTCGACCAGCAGTGGTCGCAAGTGAGCGATGAGGTGTTGTAATACCCTGGGTGACACTAGAGCCATTTTTTGTGTTGCTCTGCAGGGCTGCCGGTCACAGGCAGATTCCAAACCAGACTGTGGGGCCTATCCATGCACTGGAGCAGTGTCTTACCAGTATAAGCCACTTGACCGCCCATAGTCCTATGCATTCCGGATGTGTTTACTGATATTTTGCACAATTCAGACAGAGCACAGCAGAATTTTTTTTATATGGATACAACCCCTTGTTATCAATTTGTTTAATTAATCAGATAGGTAAAACTCTAGGAGCTATATGCAAATTTTTATATTCAAATAAGCGTTTTCTGATACATTGCATACATTCTTTATGTCCTAATGTATCTTGCTGGTGTAGGTTGCTTCACTTTGTAATTGCCGCAAATACTCTCTTAACGGATGCCTTATATGTTGATCCTAATCTATAGTTGTATCCATGTTTCATAGAATCTTTTCAGCTCATTCTGAGATTGCTTGCAGATGCACACAGTTCATCTGGCTCTAATTGCCTGCTTTGCAATACTGGTCACAGGGGAGTATTTAATTATCATCATTTCATCCAGTGCCTTTGGTCTAAACAAGGAAATGGATAAACAAATGCGCAAGGCCTAAAATGTTTCTTCACCCACACAGTTGACATTAACATGGCAGTCTCACTGTGTGTCTGTGCATGCTTCGAGCATACCGATCCTTCACGAGTACAGCACATCTGGCTTCACAACAAATCAAAATGGAGAATAATTGTATGTATATTTTCCCTATTATATGCATTTAAATATGAATATATTAGTGAATTTTGAACTGAAGTAAAGAAGGTTAACTGAGTTCCTGTATACATAAATAGACAATGTACACACGCACACATGTAAATTAATAAATGTTCCCATTATACACTTTATGTCCCATTCAAGTTTGACAAATAATCATAGGCTGGAAGGCTGAAGAAAGTATGTCCGTAATTCCTTTCAGCCAACAAAAATCCACTTACTATATGCACTGACACAGGTGTTGGTTAAATAATTATTTTATTGATTATTATTATTTGGGATCAATAACTTTCTTATGAACGCAAATCCAGAATAATACATTCTTAATTCATGAAGAGGTTATTTTAGTTAAACCTGTCATGTGATCACTATATCTGCGTAAAACTAACCTACTATTAATTTTCTAATGTTAACTTGCAGGCCATAATGACAAGACTAAATTACATTAATTAACATAAGGACATTTTATAGGGGTTCAGGTGAAGGCACAAACACTTCCAGGGCAGCTGCTACTTTTAACGGAGCACAGATTCAGGGAAAACTCTTAATGCATGCACATCCTCGATATCAAATAAATGCATACATGATTCATACAGGCACATTTATTTATGTTTATGAATGGCAAAACCATCCGTTTCACACTTCCCTGTGATTAAATACATCGGTGAATGATTGCATTCAGATTCAGTGCTCTATATGGAAATGGAGCATGGGATTTCTAAAACTTAAACTTCAGGTGTACACATGCAAGTATATTTGAAAAGTTATATATACATAATTCAACTCTAGAAAGACTGTATTCAACCTTAGCTGCATTATGTGGAGGTCATATATATTTGAAATAATGTAAGAAAAAAAGGCGTATGGTGGGTTTAAGTGGCTAATGCTCCTTTTGTTAATGAAACAATATGCAAGGCAAACACAGGCCACTCCTCAGTGAGAGATACACCTCTCGTACAGTGCTTGGAGACAGTACTTGTAGAACTGTGGCTTGCCCTGGTCCTTATGCGGGTGCAGGTGGGTACAGCTGTGACTTCAGAAGCACAACAAGGAATTTACAAATTGAGGAGAAAAAAAGAGGAACATTTTTAAAAATACAATTTTTAAAAAAAAATGTATCTTGCATTTTGAGTCCATGCAAGTACCACGTATTTTCAGTTGAACATGCATCATTTCGTCAACAAGGGTTTGTCAATGCTCTAATACTGTTCTGTAATCTGACAATCTATGGACGCAAGGACTAGCTTCTATGAAATGTGAAGATGGCTTTGGCACTGCTAGAAAAGAACATGCAGGTGTTTACGGATGTGATCTGTGGGGAACTGTACGTGGATTCTCGCTCTGGTTATGCCGTAGTGGTGATCCGTGTCATAGGCTTAGCGTATATCTCGCATTGCCTACCAGGTTAAATGCATGGAAAATGTTACTGATAGTGTCTCTCCCCTGAGGCGTTATTCCATTTTATCTTTTTTTGTTCAGTTTTTGCTTTTGTGAATATTGATTATCTTTTAGTGTTTTGTGCCCTTGCACTTTCATACAGATGTGTGTGTGTGTCCAGAGTTTATAATTGAATTGTTATTCTGCACTTGTCCATTTTGAATGGATCCTTGAAAAACAATATACATAATCTTAAATGTGCAAAATTTGCATAATTTCCTTGAAACTGCAACATGTTGATTTTAATATTTGACATGGACAGCTCAATGGTATTTCATACAGTAGCCAATGTGAGACCAAAGAGGATATTTCCTCATCAATTTTAAAGCATAAGATGTACAGTTGATATGGTTCTTCAGTCATTCTACTATTTTCAGTGTATCTCATTCCCGTTGTATCACACCAATTCATCAGGAATTTTTAAATGCCTGCCTTGATACTGAACAACCAGGGCATTTTCTATACAGGCCTTCTGAAAACCTGTGACTGGCACAGACTGTAGGCAGTTTCCTGAGGCATACTTGTTTCAGGGTGCTTTGCTTGGCATACTATGAAAGATTGGAGGCACTGGTGATGGCTTTCAACTGAACTAATGGATAGTTATTTTTTCTTTATTTCTCAATCTGCTGATTGTAAATGACCGCTGACTATGTTGTAGGTTAAGTTGAGGTAAAGATGTGGCCATAGCAGCATATCTGTATGCATTTTCCCATAAACACGACTTGCCGCTTTTTTTGTTGTTGTTGCTTGTTTTGTTACTACAGTGCTACGGCTGCTGTTTAAATACAAAAACAGGGATTTCCTTTCTAAAGAACCATTCTTTCAATTGCCATACTGTGCAATCCAGAACAAAAATATTTTCTCAGTGGTGGAAAATTTACAAGAAATTATAGATATATATATATAATATAGATGTGTTGCAAAACCACAGCCAAGATGTGCCGTAAGAGAGGTACAGATAATATATTAAACCTATTTTACACAATGCTTATTTTTATACAGAAATTAACAGGAACACTGATTTGTTCTTTATTACTTTTCAGAGAACTTTTAACTGGATAACATTTTCAACTAAGTTTATATTTAATCATTAAATCAGCAGCTTGTTTTTTTTTCCCATTGAATTACCCTAAGTATTACTGATGTACATGTCATTACTGTTTCATATTGATACCTAAATGTTGTGTAAAGTGTAATATCAAAATCTGGTTCTGTTCAAAGTATGTAACTAGAACATTGAAAGTTTTAAAAGATTGTAAATGAAGATATAACTGCTCTTCAGTGAATGTTTTGCATTATTATAAAAACTATTGATTAAATTGGATGTCAAAACTACTGTGTACGGTTTCTGGTGTAAGCTGTGTAAGCTTTCTCAAGGCAGATTTCAGACATTTTATGTTATAAAATATTTTGTATTAGTAATAATAATGTCTGTGAACATTGGATGCTTCCCATTGTGTTAAAAACAAGACTCATGTTTTATGATAATATAAAAAAATGGATTTCAAGATGGTACAAATAATTTTATTTGAAAGTCACAATTCAATATAAAATGTATCCTGGATTGATGTACGTACATTGGAAATTCTACTGACGATAGAATTACAAAGTAAACCTTTGAAAGTTTTTTTAAACTTTTTACATTAAGAAAATATTAATTTGACAACATATCAGTTATCCCGTTTATAATATGACTTCAATGTTCTACTAACACAATGCGTACTTCCATAATACAATTCAAATGTGGGACCCAAATTAAATCAGTTCACAGGATTTCACAATACCATTATGCACTTTTAACACTATTAATTTAGTTCCCTTTTTCTCCCAGGAATGGAATGAACATACACTGAAATGCATTAATATGTAAGTACTATACATCTTCTGCAATGATTAAAAATCTGATCCCCACTTTTCTCTTCATGTAAATAAATGAAAATCATGATTGAATATTTTCAGTTATTTCAATGGTCATATTTTGAGTCAATGCATATGTTGCCTAATCATATTTGTATAACTAATTATGGAATGTGTACTATTACTAAGATAATAGAAGAACATGAAGAACATGGTAACAGCCAAGATCAAATATCAATTCTATGTTGGAGTGTTGGAGTTATACTTTATATTATTATTTTACAGTTACTGTAAATACACAAGGCAAAAGGCCTGAACCAAAAACAGATCAAACTTTTCAAATGAAATAATATACCTTGAGTAAAAATACATTTCCAACAGGCTCTCCCTAATATTTTGTCTGGCACCTTCACCACATACCCTCAAGAATCAGTCTTATACTTTAGGTTTGGATCTGTTCCAGAGGACACAGCTTTGGACAGACATAAATATATGTTGTCAAGGAGCCAAAATAAGTAGTTATTACAATACTATATATGTCAAAAACAAGCTCAAATTAACCGTTTTTCACTTTTGTTTTTCACATTATTGTGACAACCCACAAAACCCACAAAAATGTGATCTAGTGTACTGAACTGGCCTCTTTAAATATAACCTTCTGTTGATGCTCCTCACCACTATAGCAGTGTTGCAGTTTGTTTCTATGAGTTTCATTTTACTTCACATATGTAGTGAATTTCTTATTTCTGCATTACATACACTCAACATGGCAACCAAACAAGTTAAAAAGTGAGAAGACGTATGCTTAACTTAACCAAATTTCAGGGGACCCTGTGAACATGTGAAAAAAATGTTAAACACAAAGTCAAATATGTATGAGTCTTTGATTTTTCTCCATCTGGAATGTTCTGTACTTAGCAGGCTGTCCCACATTCATTGAAGTCTGTGTAGACATGTTACTCAATCATGAGTTTCTTCAGTGAGTTGAGATAGGCAGGAATGAGAGAACTGACTGAGTCATCATCATTGATGATCTTTTCTCCTCTGCCCTCTGATCCTACAGAACTGGGTGACCTGACGACACCAGGAAATGGAGTGCTGTAACCCTGCAGATGGGACATAAAACAAATCAGAATACAAGTGTAAAACCAGACAATTAATGAAAAAAAAACAACAACTATCAAAACACTGAAATAATACAGACAAAGCCCACAATAGTGCCATGTATATGGCTTCAATGCTTATACTCTATTGATGTCCACCTATGCTATACTGTGAGCTATATACAGTGGGGGAAATAAGTATTCGACACGTCAACAATTTTTTTATGAAACATATTTCCAATGCAGCTATTCACATCCAATTTTGACCAGACATTGGTATTGACTCAATAAAACACACAGCTAAAGAAATTGTAACATTCCAATCCTTAAAAAAAGTAATGCGCAATAAAGTGGAATGACACAAGAAAAAAGTATTGAACACACTAAATAAAATGTATTTATTTCCACTTGGTGGAAAAGCCATATTTTTAATATTTGGTCGCATATCCTTTGCATGCCATGACTTCCTGATGTCTGTGATCCAACAACATCAAAAGACTCTTGATATCTTATTTTCTGGTACTCTTACAAGCGATACTATAATGTCTCTGCATTTGAATGGATCTCTATGGGAATTGGGGGGTGGGACTAGATTTAGCTGTAAATTACACTGGAACAGTATGGAACACATGGTTGGCTAAATGGCTCGAAGTTGTCAAGGGTCTGATGTATCAAACAAGCTTTTAACCATCCTTCTGCTGCCAAAAAAACAGTAGATATGGATGGATAACTTGAAGGGTTTCTTCTCCTGACTTATTTTTCTATAGAGTTCAATAGGAAAATGTGTCAGGAGAAACGACCCTTAAAGTAATCCCTCCATATCTACTGTATTTTTCCCTGTGTCATTCCACTTTATTGCGCAAAACTTTTAATGATTGGAATGTTGCAATTTTTTTAGCTGTGTAGTTTTATTTAGTTAATACCAATGGCTGGTCAAAATTTCATGTGAATAGCTGCATTGGAAATATGTTTAATAAAAAAATTGTTGACGTGTCGAATATTTATTTCCCCCACTGTATCACAGCAATACTTATGTACTACAGAGTCTGTGCTTACACCTTGACTTTGGGCAACTAATAATTTGATCATAGAACTGAACCTTTTTCAATTTTATTGTTCAACAAGTACAGTACAGCACTGTGTCGTCACAGTAATAATTATGAGGTAAGAGGACACTTACAGAGGAATAGCCCTTGCCAAAACTCCCTCGGTTCTTGGTCCTGATCTTGGTGAGTGCTGACTCTGCAATGTCGGCCCGCTCCTCAGCATCGTCCAACTCATGGACAGTCTTTCTGTACTTGGCCAGATTCATATTTGCTTGCTCTTCCTGAAAGGGGTGGGGATGGTTGAACATTAAAGGCAACGGTGTTACCTTACTTTAAATGCATGTCATTGTGAACTGCCTTTGGGAAATGTTTCAATAAATCTCAATCTTTATTCATGTGTTTTTTTGTTATAAGATAGAATACATCATGTCAAACTAGTGATATCAAACTTTTTAGAGTGCTCTTTTTATATTAAAGGTTCCATTTCCCACACAACCTGAGATAATGAAGATATGTGAACAGGTAATTTTGTTGATAAGCATGATCAAGTCATTTTACAACGTATTGCTACTGACAGTGTTCTGTAGAGTTGCGTTTACACAGACTCATACCGCTTCCTCCACTTGTCTCTTGTAGGCCTTCATTTTGTTCTGCAGCCTCTCCACCAGCTCCTGCATTCTTTGGTGGTTCTTCTGGTCCTCCTCTGACTGGAAGAGGAGCTCCTTCAAACGTCGTTCATTCTTCCGAAGGGTCTTCACTGTTTCGGCATGCCGCTTCTGCTCTGTATCCAGATCCAACTCCAGTTCCTTCACCTGTGAGGAGGGTAACGATTCAAGCCAAGCCATCAGAACAAGCATGACAGAGAAGATGACTCAACTGACTCAGACTACACATTACTAATAAAACAAGTGGGTGTCTAATGGCTGTTCATCGTGATTGAAAACACAAAGGAGCCAAAAACCCTTGATATTAAATCCAACCATTCAGTGTAGGTTCTGCATCGCATATAACCCCTGCTATTTTCAGTGCTTTAAGGGTAATACAAATTTTATATGGAGGCCAATTTGGCAAGTACAGGGTGCACCGTACTTTGAAGACACATGGGGAATTGTGCACTATATTCTAAATGTATATGGAGGCTTGTGTTTAGTGTGTAGAGGGTGCACTGTATTCTGAAGATATATACAGACTTGTGTTTGGTTTGTAGATGGTGCACTGTATTCTGAAGTTATATGGAAGCTTGTGGTTAGTGTGTAGAGAGTGCCCTGAAGTAGAGCTTGCATTCTAGAGGCATATGGGGACTTGTTTGGTAAGTAGAGGTTATATTCTAGAGGCATGTTGACACTTATTTGGTAAGTAGAAATTACATTTTGGAGGCATACTGAGGTTTGTTCAGTAAGTAGAGATATTCTGGAAGTATATGAGGTTTGCTTGATAAGTAGAGGTTGTATTCTGCAGGCATATGGATTCCATGGGAATATTTAGGCTTATTTGGTAAATAGAGATAATATTTTGGAGGCATACTCAGGCTTGTTCAGTAAATAGAGATTGTATTCTGGAAGTATATGGAGGTCTAATGTAGAGGTTATATTCTGGAGGCAGAGGTTTGTTCGGTAAATAGAGGTTGTATTCTGGAGAAATATGGAGGCTTGTTTGATATGTAGAGGTTCTATTCTGGAAGCATGGAGGCTTGTGCTTGCTGTACTTACCTTTCCTTCCAGTTTCTGAATGATTTTCTTGCCACCCTTCAGGGCCAGTTGCTCTGCCTCATCCAATCGCACAGTCATTTCCTTAACCTGAGCTTCCAGGCCCTTCTTCACCCTCTCTAACTGCAGTGTGTGTTCCTGCTCATGACGCAGTTCCTCCGCAACTCGTGCAGCCTATCACAGGACATAACAAGCACATGTCACTT
Source organism: Ilyophis sp. 1 JC-2022 (assembly GCA_022702515.1). NCBI lineage: Eukaryota > Metazoa > Chordata > Actinopteri > Anguilliformes > Synaphobranchidae > Ilyophis > Ilyophis sp. 1 JC-2022. Next base: position 42,076,368 of record CM040405.1, on the reverse strand, counting down.
GCACGGCAGGGACTATAAACAAAAATGTTTTGCTTGATCCAAGTGGTGCACACACAAATACACGCACACACACACACACACACACACACAAACACACACACACAAATACGTGCACACACACACACACACACACACTCGTGCATAGATAAAGGGATGGCATACCTCAAATGTGGCTTTTTTTGCCTTGTCATTGGCTGCCCGCACCTCACTATGTAATTCCTCATGCTCTTGTGTGAGCTGCTGCAAGTCTGCCTCAAGCTTCCTTTTCCCACTGCTAGCTGACTGGAACTGCAGACCACAAAGGAAAAAAAAGACTATTTACAGATATACCAGGCATGCCCATCCACACCAATTGCTTTCATCATAAAGCAAATATTCCCATGTGGACAGATGTAAATTTACAGTTTTGCAATTTTCCATGCATATTGTCTACAAATGACATTTTGAGGCATTTTGATAAAATGTAGCGACAGCATTCTACAAATCATTTATAGTTTTATTTTGAAAGTTCACTAAACAAGCATCCATCTAGTGAGATAAAATCATGGGCCTGTGATGGAATGAGGACTTACTGTCCACCTGTGGCTCTGATGGTTTATTGTCAGAATTTGTTCTTATTTTATTCTTATTTTTACATAAAGTAATCGCAGTGTTTTAGGCGATAAAAATAGCTGGATCAGACCTGGCTGTTGATCTCGTTGTACTTCTCTGTCATCTCCAGCAGCTCAGTCTCCAGGGCCTTGCGGGCCCGCTCTGCGGCCTCCAGGCCAGCGCGCGTTTCCTCGCTCTCACTGACCAGTAGGGTGCAGCGACGCTCCAGCAAGGCGTGCTCCTCACGTGTCTCCTCATGTTGATGTGAATCTTCCTCCGTCTGAGCCTGCAGGTCCTGCCAGGGACACCAGGGAGGAGACTGTTAGTCAATCACTTGAGACAGAATAATAACTGACTCGGGAACGAAAGGAATACAAAGCGCTTACATTGCCCATGGTTCCTCACAGGAATGTATCCCCACATTTCCTGTATGGTATGAGCGTACACTGTGCACGTTGAGAGAATACTATGTAGAACATCCAGCAGGTGGTGCTGTTTAAGTTTAAGGGTGTGGGCACACATGAACCAGCAGTTATTTCATTGCGCTTGTGTGCATTGAGTGTGGAAAGTATTAAAATAACTAATCAGAGTCCCTTCTGGAAAATTCTGTCTCTTCTCGCCTGCATTTACGTGTAGGGAGCATGAAAATACACAAAATTTTAAAATAAATGTTGGTCACAGATGTATATAAAAAATACTCACATAATGTCAATAGATTTAGATAATCTAAAGGCAACATGGCTTAAATATTGATGCAAGATAAGTTAAATGTATCCGTTTATTCATGTCTTTATTTTTGTTTTATTTTGTTCCTGACTTCCCCACCTTGACTTGCTGCTGCATTTTCTTGATGGTCTTCATCAGCTCCCCATTGTTCTTAGTCAGCAGATCCAACTGAAGTTCCAGCTCACTGAGGTCACTCTCAAGCTTCTTCTTTACCCGCACTCCCTCTGTGCGACCTTTCACCTCGGCATCCAGGCTGGCCTGCAGGGACTCCAGGGTTCTTTGGTAGTTTTTTCTGAGCAGGAGCAGAAGAGAGATGAGTGTCACTCCCAGCCATTCTTCTACTCACAGCCTTCTCCGTTGCATTAGTGTGAAGGGAGACACCCTTCCATGTCTCAATGAATTATTGTACTATGATACTTATAGTACTCCTCTATTCTTCACAGGATGGAATAAGTAAGAAATACTTTGTTTTTAAGTAGAACTGGATGTAATTTATGATGTGACACTGTGGTGTTGCATAAATGCCCTAACCAAGGGGATGTCACAGCCTAATGAGAAAGGAACTTACCAGGAGAGGGAGCACTTATCTTGTATTAGTGATAGCAGGAAAAAAAAGAAGAAATAAAGGATGCACGTGTTAACAGTAAGAGATGATGTTTATCATCAGACTGAATCAGCACATGAACTAGAAGAAAGTCAATAGTTCTGTTGTGGAATTGGTCATATTCTGGAAGAGACATGTTATGCAGATAAACTGAACGTTAGTGCTTAAGTGAAGTGTAATGTGTGTGATGACAGATTCTGGTCAGATGGAGATAGCAGACAGTGTTGGGGTGACAAAGAGAGGAATCACCTGGCTGCTTCAGACTCCTCCTCCTTCTCCTGCAGCCTGCGCTCTGTGTCCCCCTTGGCTTGAGACAACTCCAGCTGCAGACGCAAGAGCTTGGTCTCCTCTGCCTAAGATGGGCGAGAGAGCAAATGCTGAATACTGCACTGTAAAACCATATAGCTATTTATAGATTTAAATAATTAATCTTGAGATGTTTGAATGTTAAACGTCTAAATACAGCAGCAGACCAATCTTTGCAGTAAAAGAAGAGTTTTTATTATTGAGTGTTGAACAAAATGCCAAATGGCTAAGCACACAGATTTACCACAGGCTTATAAAATGGTGTTGCTCCACACCCGTTTTAGCAGGTTATGGTTCAGCTTAAGAATTTTACAGATTTCCTTTCAAGACAGAATGTCTTAAGCTACTTTGTGCCTCAGGTATTTACTTGCTTGACAACTTCCCTCTGATTTTCACACTTGATGACAGAGGCAATAAAGACATAGCTTTGTGTAAGGTTTTAAAAGCTAGCCCTCAGGCAACAAGGGAGGTAATCTAGCAAGCACGACATCTCAGTTGCTTGCACTAATCACCCTGGGGGTCTCTGTCAAGTCGAATGGCAGACATTTTCTTAACTGGGGAAATCGAGCACTCCATTCTTATCATTGACTGGGATCACCTACAAACCTAATTACCGAATGCTAATTCAGGTTGTAGCCCATGAGGGTTTTTCCTTTACGAAGTAAGGTCAGACTTCCAGTCAGAAAGACAGGAAAACAAAAAGCAGAAAATGTAGTACGGCATTGAAAAGGAGACCTCAACATCATGCTAATGAGCATCATGAAGTGTGCATGTGTAAGACCTAGATTAATTCTTCAAAAGCCCGCAGTCAAGGTATTTGCTGAGCATTAGGCCATCGGTGTGCCTAGCAGGCAGACGTGTCGATAACAGATGTACTTCATACCTCCAGCGCGGCCTCAGACTCCTCAAGCGATGCCTGAAGCTCCTCCTTCTCCATCTCCATTTTCTTCTTAGACTTCTGCAGCTCATGCACACTCTTCCCGCCATCGGCAAGCTGATCTGTAAGATCAGCTATCTCTTCTGAAATAACAACAGGGAGGTCTTCATCAAAAACACAACAGAAGAGCCTGGGGGAAGGGGGGAGCGGGGTGGGGGTTGGGGGGTTTCGCCTTACATTGGAGAACTCATACTTTGGAAAAAAAATAAATTAAACACAGGAAAAATGGAGGGTTTGTTGAGCAGTTGTTGGTCTGGGCTGTGGACTTCCTGTGGAGGTCATGGGTTGGTCAGCCCCTGAACTGCTGAGGGACATGTTTTACCCACAGTACTCTAGTTCAAAGCCAAGCGGCCTAAACAGTTCCAGATTTAGTGAGCGGTCTCCAGTCTCACCTTTGAGGGTTGGTTTGGATTATAAGCATGTATTGGGCTCTCAGCCTCTTACCCTGGAAGGCTTTGTTCTCCCTGCGTAGGGCCTCTCCCTGTTCCAGAACTTCCTCATAAGTCGTTTTCAGCTTGAAAAGCTCGGTGGCATGCTGGCGACTCTCCTTCTGGCAGCCCTCCACCTCCGACACCAGGTCCTCACACTTCTGCCTCCAGTCCGAGAGCTGCTTCTCCATGATTCGCTGCTTCTTGTCTAGAACTCCTGCTGAGCTGTTTGCCTAGAAACATTCATAGACAGAGAGAGAGAGAGAAACAGAAAGAGAGGGAGAGGAAATCAAGTTAATGCTCAAACATCTTTAAATTTAAATAATTGCATTGTATCTGTTAAGAGTTTATTGTTGCAAGAGTTAGTCTTTCAACATGGCTGCATGTCCCTGTAACCACTGGTAACCACAGTGCTGGTTTACACATCTATCAAAATATATGTATATTTTATAAATATTCACAGAATCAATTGTATTTTAACAACAATCTGCCATTTGAGATGATCATAATTATTCTAATGATTTAAATGACAGGACAAAAAAATGTTTTATGAGAAAGGGCTAATATAGCCTGCACGCAAAGCTTGCCAGTTAGATATCTGTAGCTGGCTTATTTCAGTTAGCTTGCAGGTTAGCTCTAATTTTGCAGACAAGTAGTTGCTAATCAGTTTCATACTGCACACCCATATTAAAGTATCCAATCTGTGGCAATTCAAATTAGCATATATGAATATACTGGTAACTTCTGGAACAATGTAATATTTGTTGATGCATTGTAAGTAATTGTTGTATGTACTGCATTATTTAGATCTATTGGTGGACTGGGATTCAGACTTACTTGCTCTAGATGAATGGGTGGACTGGGATTCAGTCTTGCCTGTTCTATATTATTGGATGGTTTTGGATGTGGGTGTAAGTCTTACCTTTTCAAGATCCATACAGAGCTCATCCACCTCTCCCTGCAGCCTCTGTTTGGTCTTCTCCAGGTTAGAACACTTGGCCTGTGTGGCCTCTACAGCTTCCTCAGCTTCCTGCAGCCGGGATGATAGCTTCTTCCTGAAACACAGGAAATACATTCACATAATTATACACACATAAACGCACATACACATCTACACTATTATGAGACAAAATGAAATGTGACCTTTTATTTTTCATTCTTGACTGTATTGATTTGTGTAGAAGCATTATGTGTGTGTGTGTGTGTGCATGGGTGTGTGTATGTGTTTGTGCGTGCATGTGCGCATGCGTGTGTGTGTGTGTATGTGTGTGTGTGTGCGCTTATAGAGCATTTGAGGCTCTTCAGGCTCATACTTGGCATCCTCGAGCTCGTCTGTGTGCTGGATGGCATCAGTCTCATAGCGTGTCCTCCAGTGCGTGACCTCACTGTTTAGCTTGGACACCAAACGCTGCAGCTCCAACTTGCTTTCCTGCTCTTCTTCCAGCTGCTCCTTCAAGAGCTCACGATCCTGTCTCATGGTGCTCAGACTGCTGCTCAGTGCCATCTTTGTCTACGGAAGAGAGCAAGAATTCCACATGCAAATTCCACACTGTGTAGAGACTGGTAGGGCCATTTGGTAAATCCAGTAAAGGCTGGTTCATAGAGTGACACAAACTCTCTATGCTGTCCATTCAGAAGCAGATTTGACGTGGAATGAAACAAAATGGGATGTATTAATTCACTTCACCACACAAGGTAAAACAAAATATCTGAAATGGATGACTTTAGCATGAAACAGGCACAGTACTGTTCTGACAAATGAGTGTTAAGGCCATAATGATAAGAATACGTGATTATGTATGGGTTGTAAAAACATCGGACAGGCTTAGGCCTACAGACCAAAGAGGATGTGCGCATGCTGTACCTTTATCTCCTCCTCCAGTTGCTTCTTGAGCTCATCATTCTGAGATGCCAGCAGGGTTTTGGCCTTGCTCATCTGGCTGGCTCGGTTTTCCGATTCTTCCAGCTGACGGCTTAGGTCATTGTTATCAGCTGGGGAGATGAATAGCGGAGTTCCAATTTGAGCAATATACAAACTTACTAAAAATAGTTTGCGACACATCGACACGTTAATAAGGTTACAGTGTGTCTTTGAAATCCACTAAGGCTTCTTTTTCCAAGCCCTATGTAATTATTCAATATGGATTTCTGACGTATGGGAAAAACACTGTTTCTTTTTGTTTATGGAATTGTTGAGTATTCAAAACCTCACGACTACATTTAATGATACCTCTCTGTTCCATTCTACTTAATTCAAGGACTTTTTAGGTTAATATTAAACAGGATGTGGCCAAGGCTCTGTCATTACCAAGCTTTAATGCAGTAGGATGCAGAAACTGTGAAGCATTATAGTCATTTATTTTGTTTGTTTGGGTTTTATCATTAAATGATTTGCGGGACTGTGCTGATGGAATCATGTGGTATCTGGCGACTAATCCAGTTGATTTGGCTCCAGCTAGCAGATTGTTTTCCCTTTACTCTCTGACCCAACTAAATCCTCATATTCTCACCACTTGCCACAGTTCTGGCAAGACCAGATAGCCATTGAGCCATTTCAGTCATGTGGCATTGTGACAGCAGGTTGAGATAAGCCTGCATTCCTGTCAATCCCCAGTTACAATGGATTTCAAACCTGCTCCTCTCATTCTTTCTACTCTCTGTGCAAAACATTTATTTTAGGAAATTTCAAATACAATGATAATTGCCAAAGGAGAAAATGTTCAGCCCCATACACCTCCAACATTAACAAGGTGAATTTACACTTTTACAAATTTATGCAGCCCTGTAGAGGTGTATGAATAACACCTGGAGGTTTTACAAGATTTTTTATTAGATTTGTATCACCTGTCAGCCGGTTCTTGGCAACGTTCATCTCAGTCAGCACCTTCTGCAGGTCCTCATTCTTGGAATTCGCCTCGGAACTCAAGTCTTCTAGCTTCCGCAGCTGGGTGTCACTGGAGGCCTGTGATGAAAGAATTGAGGAATGTGCCTGTCATTTCCGTCTATGGCCTTCCAAAAGTCACAGAAATGCCTGCTTTGATTTTCACTTGTGCCAGTGTGGCTCTGGGGTCATTTTCAATTGTCTAGCACACAAAATAACCCACACTTTTTGTGAGTCAGAGTCTGCTCCTGGGCCCTGAATATAGCCCTGTGCATGCTAATGATGCACTGATATTGACAGCACCAGTCACATATGAGTGTAAACGGAACGGCGTGTGTGAGCATCGGCACAGCTGACCTTGGCTTTCTGGAGGTTGTCTACGGAGGCAGCCAGATCCTCCACCTCCAAACGGAGGTTCTGCTTCTCCTTCTCCAGTTTGACGCGGATCCTCTGCAGGCTCTCGCACTGCTCCCCCAGCTCCGCCAACGCCTCCCCATGGCGCTTTCGCAGGGAGGACCCCAGGGACTCCGACTGCACGGAAGCCTCCTCCAGCTCCCGCCGCAAACGCTGCATCTCCGCCTCGCGCTTCTTGTTCACCTCCATCTGCGGGGAGAAAGAGAGAGCAGTGAGCGATGACCCTGACCCAGCAGGCCTTCGCATCAGAATCAAGGGCCCTTTCTAAGCAGAAACAATTGAGAGAAATGCTGCGCATGTGCCTGAGCTTTGCTCACTTTACTTTGGAAACTCAGGACCAGAAAATGACTAAGCGAAGGTTCTCTTTTCTCCTTGTGGATATCTGATCAGGGTTATTATCTACTGCAGTATGGATCACGCTCAGCAGCAGACGGTAAAGGCAGCTGTCTCCCTCGCACCTGAGAAGCGGTGGCTCCCCCTGCCTCCTCCAGCCGGTCAGTCAGGTCGTCCAGCTCACGGGTCAGATCAGAGCGCTGCTTCTCCACCTTGCACAAATGTATGCAAACACACAAACACACAAGAACAGACAAACACACAAGAACAGACATACAGACAAGAACAGACAAACACACAAGAACAGACATACACACAAGAACAGACAAACACACAAGACAACTTTACCAGCTGTGCACATCTGGTACTTGTCCTGGGCAGTATTATTTAAAATATACTAGTATGTACAGTATTATTCTAATTAATATTGACTAATACAGTGAAAGTAAAAAAAAAAAAAACACTTGTATAATGTGGACGCAACTGAAATGCGAGGACATGTATTTAATTATATCATCAAAGTACTGAACTGTCAACATTGGACTATGTTCATGTGCTCTCCAGTCTCAGTGCACTCATCTGTGGGGCAGACGGAGCTGTTTTGGATACGTCTGAAAAAAATGAAACTTTGGGGCATTGATATGTGCCATTAACATGAAACACAGATGAACACAATTCTGAGGAATTTGATTGCCGCTTGCCGCAAGACTAAAGGGATAAGGAACCCGAGCAGAATATAGGCATACTGTACGTTAAGATTGCTCTTGTCAACAGATGAAGCAATACACTAGTTGAACATTCTTTCAGTATTCATGGAAAAATAACACAGATATAATCAGCCTGCAAACAGCCAAATATAAAAAGTTATTGTTGAGGCAAATCCCAATTTTTCCACAATCCCAGGGGGAAATTTAGCACGATGATAGAGTTATATCCAGCGGTAGCCATGTCCTTCTCTGGGACTATCCTGAGAGGGAATGCAATTATGCCAGCAGGTCATGGGAGTGAGCAGCAATGTGAATATAAACCCAAAGGGTGAAAACAAAGTAAATAGGGGAGTAAACAGTGAAGGCACCCCCTATATTTAAGTACAGCAAGGCTTATGGGAGGGCGCATGTTTCTTTTGATACCAAGTGTACAACGGCAGCGCATTTCAGTGAATAGTGGTGGAATTCTTTTGTCAGCTCCAAAAAACATGTACTTCAAAGGGCAATAAAGAGAGATCAGAACTAGACAAGATTTGTTTAGAAATTTTGAGGCCTTTTTGTCATAAAAAAGGCTATAAACATGCACCAGTTTTAGCGCTCAGAAACATATGGTCATTAAATTAACAAACAAGAATGTGTTATTGTTTCATGATGATGGCTAAAGGGAAAGTTGCTTTTATTTTTCTCTTTGTATTTTACAATCTTACCATTGTTTTACATTTAGCACCAATAATGTGGATGATTGTGAATGAAAAGGTTGGTGACTGAGAAAGGTAAGTGAAATGTAATGTGAAATGGTGATTATTAAAGGAAACCTTTACAAAACTGGATAGTTTGCTGCAAACTTGCAGCTAATATGTAGCGCATTTGCCACAAACTAAGTTGTTTTCCACAAAATGTTGCCAGAGGTTTGGCAGACTTTGCCAATAGTGGTGACATTCTGGTGAACTTCTTGCAACAATGGCAGTTCCCACAAAGCTATTTTGCATGTGAAAATATGAGCTTGGCGCAAACCTGCGGCAACAATGCCAAAGAATTGACGCAAATTTGCCAGAAGGCCTATATTATTGTGAAATGGAAGTTTGTGATTGTGAAAGGAAAGTGAGTGATTTTCAAAAGGCATTGAGTGATTGTGAAAGTAAAGGTGAGTGTCTGTGAAATCAAAGGTGAATGATCATAAAAGGATAAGTTCTGAAAGGCGGTTTCCTGAAAAATAAAAGTATTGAGTGGCTCTGCAAGTATTTGTGATTGGAGAGTTGCGAGAGAGAGATGACTTCCAAAACATTCTTGGATGAACACATTCAGCGAAAAGCAGAGAAGATCCCATTTCCTGCCGTCTGACATTTTCTAAATGGCAAAAGAACGGCTCCCTCGTTCTTCTGCATGCTACGCCATCACACTTCACCACTCCAATGACTGTGTCAACAGTTGCTTCAACCAAGCGTCCCATCAAACCCACTTTCTTCAAACTGTAGGCTTCTCTATGGCTTCAGAAAACCATTAACGGAGTAGCGCTGTAAACACAGTTGTAGTTGTGGAGAGGACGTTTTTGTGCAGGCTCGACAGGAGGTCAAATTTGCACTGCTGAACTTATAATGGGGTGCAAAAGGGTAGAAATTCCTTAAGAGATGATCTCAGGAAGATGATGTAGTCAGCTCCAGGTCTGATGCTATCTCTTTGACCTGAACAGAACAATGGGAGTGAGTGTTTGTCTTCTGCGGGAGCATGTCTTGTTTTACTCTATAAAACCACCTTGTTGAAGCAGCAGGTACTTGGAGATAAGAAAAGCAGGTCTGTGCTTGACACTGGATTTGGATTTTAGCAGGTGAAATGTAGGGAGCAGATGAAGTCAGATGGATCTCAGTGCTGTTAAGATGCCACCCATTTTGACTAGCTTTTCACAACAAAGACCTGCACTAAAAACATGCTACCAGCAAGTTAATTACTTTAGCAACTTTTTTTTACAGTCCACTACCACAGAAAGAAAGGTTAGCTACATGTACTTACTCTATCTAATAAAATATATACAAACTCTCTTTAGTCAGTGTAATAAAACAGCATGTAACTATACAGACTGACTACATGTTACATGTACATTGTTTCAAAACCAATCATGATCAGCAGCACCTGTTATGTTTTCATAAGCAGTACCTAACACTTACTGCAAGCTATTATATAGATTATAAAGAATGCTTGCCTTGTATGTTATGAGGCAGTGTGGACACCTTTTTTTCTCACACAAATGGACACATGAGGCTTTGTAATAATTTCACAATACTTCAAGTAAAGTTTTGCCATATCATCTTCCAGAAAATTAAAACATGACTTCCCTTTGCTGTTCCCTGTCCTTGGTTTCACTCTTGGGGAGCCTGGCCGGGTGAATAATTCAATGACTCCCATAGATGGTTTTGATTGAACATATGGAAGGTTGAGTTATTTTGCTCCAGTTGCCCTGCATGATCATTAAACCCACCGGGGCTTCCCTCAAGTTTGTTATCACAGGTGCAGCTGTTTTTGGGTAACTGAAAGGACTGGGACCCAGGCCCTACAGATTGGCTGAAAACCAGGCCCTTGCTCCCCTTTGAAATTCTCTGAGGTTTTCCTGACTCTGTCAGTCCATCAATCACAACACTGCACGACTCTGAATCACCTCTTCTTCAGACACTTTCCCGCTTTTATATCCCAGCAGATACCTTGCTTCCACAAATAAATGAATGAAAAATGAAGGGACAATTTGTTACCTGCTGAGTTGCGTTCAACAGTGCTGTCTTAATCACAGTCGTTACCATCTGTAACCATATTGAGACGCTAGACATGTGGCTCAGTGAGGAAAACAGGTGGTTTTCCATTTCTGTGTCTTGTACCACTCTGTCCTGAATAAACCGCAAATAGATGACATCGCTGTAACTTACATAGAAAAAGACGAATTCATAACCTTACATAATCAAAGTGTTATGAACAGTGATGTGCTGACTTTATGAAAAAAAATTTAATCACAGCTACCGCGTCCCCCAAAGCTTGGCTTTGGTTAGAACTTACATGTTAAAACCCAAATTTAGGCTGTCAATATTTCCGCCGTTTTAGCGCCAGTTACCAAGCCACTTGGCAGATCAACTGATCTCTGCAATACCTCACCAAATTACTGGGAGGTTGAGGTGGGGGGTTGTGTGAGCCGGAATCCAAAATTCACTGTGGAGTGGTGACACATCTGGGGCCTCATTTATAAAAATTTAAAAAAAGTACTTGGACGTCATATTTAACTTTCACGTAAGCACATTTCTTTAAATGGACATACGCATTATTTATAAAATTGGCTGCGAACGTCTGTCGTACGTACTTACGTCTATAAATCTCAAGCGAACGTCAAATTGAACGGACGGCACACCGATTGAACTTTCTAGTGGTGTGTATAATTACATTTTGTAGTGGATGTATTTATTGGCAGTAATGTTAATCTTCAGTTAACTTATGTTTATTAAATATTCAAGTAGATGTGTAGCAATAGTTATGTACATTTCATAATAATACATTAATATACTTTTTTTTTTTTAAATAGACACCTCCTGGGGGAAATAAAACCCTAGGAATGAATGATAAAAAATGATGTTTTAAGTGAGAAGTTTGGCTTGGTAAAAAGCTGCAAAAGACAGAAAATTGAAATGAGCAACACCAAGCCAAACTAAAGCTCTCTACACTATCAGGGATTGCTAGTACTCCATTTTTTTATATCTGACTGCAGTACAGTTCTGTAGCTATGGTGGTCATCAATGGGCAGATTGGTTCAAATGTTCTCTCAAAGAGTCTAAGACATACTCTTCATAGTGATAAGTGACCTACAACTACTGCACTATAGAAGTCCCATTAGAGTACATTTAGACATATGCTACAGATCTATAATGCACATTCGTACATTAAGGGTGGCATTTGTGTACGTGATTATTTTACAAAGCAGGCTCTGTGCACATGGAAACTAAATATCACCTGCTGCTGGACTGCATACATACAGTGTTTTTTCATTGTGACTTTACCATTATAGATTCTACTCTTCATTTGCAGATTAGAATCATCCATACAAGGAGTAGCCTACACTGGATATGTGGCCTAGGCTTATACCACCACCCATGAAAATCACTCATGCGCACCTAAATATTATGAAATATATGAAACCATACACTGTTGGCATCGAGAGTAGTAGCCTATAAGATTTCACTCATAGCATAACATGTAGGTCTAGTCCTGATATGTCATACCTAGGGGAGTTCAAAGGGTAGAAATGAAAACAGGCAATCACTTTATATAATTATACATTTACGCGTATAGCTTTAGTATACTATAAAAAACATTTGATATTTAAACAGACTGAATGAGAGATCCGCCATCTATCAATAGTATCAAAAGTTATCTATCAATATTGATGAGGTATAAGAGGAATAGAAAAATAGCCTGCACAAAACTGTAGTTAGCAAATACAATGCGTATAGGTCACTATGATGGGTGGGGGCATATACTGTAAGAACATGAATTAGGCTCTTTGAGAGAAGGTTTGAACCCATCTGCGCAGTGATGAGTATGTTGTTTGAAATACAGTAGGCCAACATGGCTACAGAACTGTATAGCAGTCAGATATAAAAAAAACATACTGGAAATCCCTGATAGTGTAGAGAGCTTAAGTTTGGCTTGGTAGTGCTCATTTGAATTTCCTGTCTTTTGCAGCTTTTGACTTCTCACATAAAACATATTTTTTGTTATTAATTATATATAACTTTGGTCTTGACTAAACAGTTCTTACCCCAGGCTAAATTTCCCAGGGCCAAGGTGCATTGGTTAAAAGGAGAGCGAAAGGAGGACAAAGTAATTATAATGCAATTTGGGTCACATACCTTTGCTCTCATAGCTTTCTCTGTCTCCAGCTCTTCTTCCAGCTCCTCAATGCGCACCTACAGGGGGATGGGGTGTGAGAGGGAGAGGGGAGGTTTTTTTAGTACTAGCTCCAGGTATTGCTCACCCTTAAGATGCCCAGCCTCTGAGACAATGTTTCTACATGGCTCATTTCTTCATGTCTCCTTTACACCCATGTATATGGAAACAATTTTACTCAAAATGTCCCTAACAGCTTGCAGCCTTTCTGCTCAGCCCATCTAAATAATGGCTGCAAACCAAATTTACTTACAACAATTTTACAGATAAATGCACAATCTAACTTTATTTTGTCTTGATTTTTTTTCATTGGGGGCACCTTCACACCTGATGAAACACATGGCTGTTGCATGAAAATTGGAAGACCTCACAAATGGTTTCCATTTTAGCTTGTCTGAAGGGAGTAGCTGTTTGTGTTGCGGCGCGCGGCTGCACTAGTTTTAGCTGGCCTTTGCATGCCTGTGGCTTGCTTTTTCTCAGGTAGCAATTTAGAGTAGGATTCTGTGTACTATCGCAAACTGCATAGCCTGGAGCCATGTCTCTAAAATTACATTTTAAAAGAACAAAGCACAAAAGCTTTTATGTTTCTTTGAAACTGTAGATTGTTTGTGTCTTTTGCTTTCCTGATGTCGTTTAAATGCAATGGCATTAATATTCAATTATATCAAAGCATTGCAAAAACTCATTGCATTCCTAAAAACACAATGGAGTGGACTGTACAAAAAGGTAGATAGAAGAGAAGACTACATTTCCATTAAAAAGGTTACTGTGTTACTGAGAAGCAGCAGCTTCATACAGTAGAGCCTGCATGGAAAAGTAAACCACTACTGCAGCAACTCTACTCCAGCTGAAACAATTCCAAGATTCTATTTAGACACATTTTAAAAGTGAAACCTGTGTATAAATATGTATGGAAATGAATACCAGTATTTTAACTGCACAGGTTTGAGCTAATAATGTTGTGACAGAAAACTTTTGCTCTAAGAATGCAGCAAAGGTATTCGGCTCTGAAACGTTATCAATCTGACCACATCTTGCCACCGCCGCACTTGCCCTCTGTAAACTTAATTTAACCCAAGAACCCCATGGATCAGTTTCATCCGCTTACCCAGGTCCATGCTAATTCACTTTATATCAGAGCGATGCCAGTTGGCAGCGGTGGTACGATTATTCACTGCATGAACACAGAGCGAGACACAAGAGTCACTAGATAGCCCACACAGGAATTCCCCTGACAAAATGGTTTAGACAAACAGAGGCTCCACACCTTAATGAAGACACCACCACACACATTCCATTCTTTGACTGTCCTGCAATTGTGGTAACTGTCCCACCAGTCAGACTTTTTTCAGCTCCCTTTTCTCCAACAGCCATCCGGCATCAATCATAAACAATGTTACAATGTTAGCAATGGATACAGCCATATGAATGCACAGTATGCAGGTCCTTTCATGTGAATATAACAAAAGAAATCTCAGAAACAACCTCAGAGGAGGAAAAAAAGGCAGTGAAATATTTTCACAAGTAGAAATTTGTTACAGCATGTCCAAGCTTTGATTATTTCTGAGTAGTTTAAAAAAAAATTTTTTACACATGTTACACCACCTCATTAATCATGTTTTGTGTCTGTCAGGAAGTACATTGTCAGAAAAGCTGTATAGCTAGAGGACATCCCTTAAAACATGCAGGGAACCCACCTCAAAACTGAGGTCACCTCCTTCGGAAATTGCACGTGAATATATTGTAAATATGCAAAAAGCATATAAATCATTACCTCTAAAATAGTCAATCGATGACGTCTTGTTCTTCCAGTAATTAAAGAGCAAAATTAACTTATTTAGGAACATCCATTGAATGAGACCCCCTTCAATTCATGTGCATGCAATCACAAGAATACTTACTAAAACATATTAAAAACTTGCAATAAAGTTCACAATAATTTTGAGATATTTTCATTCACGTGGGAATGCTAAACCTTTCCTTCAAGTTTGTTGCAAGCCGAAGCGGACGTTCTACTGCCATTGCAAAATCCGAACCCGTGTATGCACAGGCAGGTAGATATACTCACATGCCAGCGCAGGACCTCGGCAGAGAGCACAGCCATTGTGCGGTAGCAGTCTGACTGAATCTCACACACGCAACGCTGCTCTACTCTGCTCTGCTCTGCTCCGCTCCGTTCAGGCACTGGAGGGGGCTTCGCTTCACTCCACACCCCCTGCACCCTTTCAGAGCTCACTTCCAGATCTTATCCAGCTATTCCCTTCCATAACCTTTATCATTACAAACTTCATTACCCTAATAATAATAATAATATTAAAGGCCAATATGCACATTCCAGAAAACAAAATAAAATCATTGAAAGACATTGTGGATATGTAAAAGCGATACAGATAAAAACGTATATAAAAAAATACGCAGAGAGCCTTTTCCATAGTCCTATGAGTAAACCCATTGCAGATAAGAGCATGTGGTTGTAAACTACATCAGCACAAGGCAATTAACCATATGTTTGATGTGATATATGGCACCGTATACCTGGATCTCACTTAGACCGAGTAAATCCCTGTCAGATAGCTGTCAGCAACAGGCAGCCAAAAAGCAGTGACAAATGACAAGCTGAAAAGCTGACGATTGATAAACTTAAGGCTCTTCTAAAGTGCAGTGTCCAGCCCCCTCCTTGCTCACCACTCCGTTTTTCTTTCAGCTGGTGCACGCACAAAGGTCAGACGTCTTTCTACATGGCCATCATTACACCTGGGAACCCCCTTCAACACACAGTCATTTACATTTCGATGACAGCAGGGGAATGTTGACAAGACTCATACGGTCCACCACTGCGCTGTTTCTCAAGCTGTAGCTCAAGGTGAAGCATTATAACTAATGTGTCAAAATGTCAATACAAGGAAGTGCATTAAATATAAAGTAATTGCAGTAAAAAAAATATTATTTCCTCTAAAGGAGAAATCCAGAATCCAGTTAAATTATTATTATTATTTTTTGGGGGGGGGGGGGGGGTCACAACAGATTACCTTTTATTACAAATGATGAAAATCAAAACAGAAACAAATGTGTATTGTTTGGAGAAACTGGTGAAAGGAATACCATGTTTTCTTTCACACTCAGTCTCCATTTAGAGCCAACATATAGAAGACAGATGATATTTTTAGTACACCATTAATTCTGGCTTGTTACTAGTTTGAGCTTTAGAATGACCTGTATTAAGAGCTTCAGCATTTCAGCCCTTCCAACTTCACTTTTCACTGTTCTAATTAGTCATAAATCATAATCATATGTGAAATGTCCCAATGCCTCCTCAATTCTAATAAAGCCGGGCTCTCCAATAGCGTGGGCTGAAACATATGCACCACTTAGAACAGGAAAAAACAGAATAACAATAGGATTACCAGAAAGCCTTGGCACAAACATATCAGAGACCTGAGGCTGCATCAAAAAAGGCTGATTTTGGGTCTCATATCTATCATCTAACTTCCACGCATATGGTCCACTTATTCCTGACGAAGAACTGAACAATAGGTCCCATTATTCAGCATCTTTGTTCTTCAAAGTAAATTCATATGGTGTTCAGTACTGCTCTAATTGTCTGGTCACTTGGTTCACGGGAGGAATCATGCCTTGTTTCCATTAATACCACCCACATTAAATGGTAACTTGAAAGCTTGCCTTATATAGTAGCCGCACACACACACACAAACACACACACACACACACACACACACACACACACACAGATATATATACAGTTAAATTCAAAGGTATTGGAACAGTGACAACATTTTTGTCACATTGGATTTGAAATAAAACTATTAATATGTGCGTCTTTGACCAACTGTGTGTTTTTGCATCATTAGTTCATGCACATGAAAGAAAACTAACAAAATGGCTAGAGTTGATTCAAAGTGTGGAATTTACCTTTGGAGCCTGTTGCTGTTGCACTAAATAAGTGCAAATGCCAGTAAAGCAGGCCACCAGACTACACTAGCATAATCTCAGAGGATTTACCTCAATATGCAGACCACTGGTAAGCCTCAAGAACAGAACGGCCAGGTTAGAGTTAGCTCAAAGGTATATTAAAACTGTAGAGTTCTGGAACAAAATCTTACGGACAAATGAGACAAGTATTAACCCGTACCAAAGTTATGGGAATCAGCAAGTGTGGCGAAAAAATTAAACTGCTCATAATCCAAAGCACCCCTCCCTTATCTGTGAAACATGGTGGAGGTAGTGTTATGGCTTGGGCATGTATGTGAAACATGGTGGATGTAGTGTTATGGCTTGGGCATGTATGTGAAACATGGTGGATGTAGTGTTGTGGCTTGGGCATGTATGGCTGCTACTGGAGAAGGCTCACTTGTCTTCATTGATCATGTGACTGCTGAGGGCAGCAGCAGGATAAATTCTGAAGTGTACAGAACCATCTTATCTACTCAGATCCAACCAAACCCCTCAAAACTCATTGGACAGCGATTCACCTTACAGCAGGGCGATGACCCCAAACATACTGCTAAAGCAAAAAGTGGAATGTTCTTGACTGGTCAATCACCCATCCTGAATCCAATTTAACATGTCTTTCAGTTGCTGAAGAGAAAACGCCACAGTAACAAATGTAAACTGAAGATGGCTGCTGTTCAGGCATGGAAGAGTATCACCAGGGAACATACCTGGTGGTGTCTATGGGTTGCAGACTTCAGAAGGTCATTGAATGCAAAGGAATTGCAACCAAGTACAAAATATGATCATGTTAATTTGTCTCATTACTTTTGCTTCTGGAAAATGGGAGACTATGTATAAAAAGGGCTGCAATTCCTACATGGATCACCTGATACGGATGTAAATACCCTCAAATTAGTGTGCACTTTAACCTCATATTCATTCATATTCAAATCCAATGTGCTGGATGACAGAGCCAAAACAACAAAAACTGTTTCACTGTCTCAACACTTTTGCTTATACAGTGGATGGAAGAAAAAATAACTATCTATACATTGTATAATGAAAAGTGAAATCCATCCAATCTTCTTATCACCTTGAGAACATTTTCAGAAATCTTTTTTAAAAAAGGGCTGACAATAGGGAAATGTATGTCTCCTGGCAAAAGTTGTACCTGATCACAGACTTTGATAAGAACACACTTCAAAGCAATATTATTAAACTTCACCTGCCCCATTTTCATCAGAACAGTCTTTAGTCTGTGTTGACAGGAAGTCGGAATTCTATGAGCGAGAAAGTGGCAGGTTTCCAGAACAGATGTGCAAACAAGAATCTCTCAACCCTCCTGCTGTAATGTTATCTTGTCGGCAGAGCAGATTACATATCCCAAAAATGTTCAATTCATAAAGCAAGTAACATTTCCTTGACCAATGAAACAACTTCCTTTTTTTTGTCAAATCACGATTATATTTTCGACACATTAACAGAGAACAACCATGTGACATAACAATGGAAATTCCCATTTTAGATAAAGATCACTGCATTTTTTTTCAGTGACCAGGGGAAGGAGCATGTAATGATTAGGCAATGCATTCTTAAATTGTGCATGTTCAAGAGCTGCAGGTTCAATCCTAACTATGTGAGACACTATAGTGTTGTAGTCTTCAGGAACACTCAAAATATATATTTTTAATAATTATGAGCAAAACCTGAATAAAACAGGGAATTAACCAGATTCCAAAAAATAAATGTAAATAGAATTCTTTATAATCATAGAAAATAATATAACAGTACATCCAGGTTAATGTGGAGGTTTTAGAAGAGGTTTTCCTTTTGAGCTCTGTGTGGGTGTCTGCACTACAGCTTAAGTCCAAGAGGTTCTCTCCTGAGCCTCACATGGTGTCTGTAATTACAAGCTGAACAGCTAGTAAATTCCATATTGTAAGGCCCCTTTGACCCCTAAGGACAGAACACACTTTTTTTTGCAAGTGTCTTGTTTCTCAAGAAGCTCATCAAAATAAAAACTCATCGCTTGGAAATTCACAAGATTATTCAATCTACCATAAACTACCATAAAAAATATAAAATAACAAATACAGTAGATTAAATAACTTTATAGAGTACATTGCTTCGGGATAGATGACCACTCATTGCTGGTGCCTTAATTACTTCAAGTCAGTTACCACCTGGCTGGGTAGATAGTTCAAAGATAATTTGGCAAAAGGTATTAAGGGTTTGACCCCAGCCGGATAAAGTTATTCAGCCTAGACTTCCTGGTCAACCTGTAAGAGTGCCCAGAACACAGCTGTTAAAATACTGAGAATAAGCTTTCCTTACACTCACCTTGAAAGAAGAAAAGCGTTGTATCTTGCATACAAATGGGAATAGTTCTGCTAACAATTATGTGGTCATCCATTTCTGTAGCTGCTGTTGTTGCTGGTGGTTTTATCTACATTTATCTATCTCTGAATCACTTAATTCCAGGTTGTCAGATATCCCCTGCTGTGGGCTATTAATGTTAGCATGAAAGGCTAACTAATGACATGTATAAACACATGCATACACACATCCAGAGTATATGTAAGATATAAACCATAACAAGCCGTGCCAACTCAAGAATATATGGCACGTCAGGAGAGATGGGTTGGCCCAAGCTGAACACATCTGCCTAGTGAAGATTACGGTAGCGCGCAAGCTACCACTAAGGCTTCACATTCAAGCTGTTGCTAGCTGGATTAGTATTTAGAAGTGAACACTAGATTGTGACTTGACATGAGTAGCTATTCAACTAGCAAGCTACATGAACCCTCTAACACTGTTTGTTTCTGAAGAAAAACAATTAAAAGCCAAACAAAGAATCACTGCATGAAACGATAGCTATATTTATTTTACACACTGTCAAGTTCTGTAGAAGGTTCCAATGTAACCAATAACCGAACAGCTTTTAAATGGTTTAAGGGCAGTGATTTAAAACTGTAATGAATCACTGTGCAAAAGCCATTATAAATATCATCTTTGTCATCTCTGACTATTTGTATCTCTGTTTAAAAAACAAGGGAAATAAGATCAACTCAGCATTTGTTAGGCTATGTCCACCTGCCTTTTTATCAGTGGTAGAGAATCTGCAGTTCCAAATGAACTACATAAAGACTTCATTGTGAGAAAGGAAGAATGCTTTGGCTAAACGTGAAAACATGTACACGTTAACCAACACACAGATCGGCTTTCAGTCTTGCAATCACAGAGAACAAACCGGGACAAAGAGGCTCTTTCTTTCCTTTAAAGTCTTCTGGACGAAGCATCAAGGTCCAAGAGCCATTGGAGGGCCTGACAAGAACCTGTTCAATGTTACTCACTTTCACTGTCTCTGTTTTGGTGTCTCCCTCTATACCTGCCCTCCTTGTTGATCCTTCGGTGTCTGTCTCTCAAACGTGGCACCTCAGGAAAGCACTGAAAGGCCCATTCGTATTGCAACTTTTTAAGTTTTAATCACTCAAAAAATATGTGAATCTTTTTACCCTGAAAAATATGTTAACATTACAAAGTTTTAAGAAATTACTAAGTATCCTTGTGCTTACTTGTGTCATCATTTGTTAAAGTACACTGGCTGTGTCTGTTTGATATTGTCTGCTATTAGACTATCAACTTTGAGTGTCAGGTTTACTTGTAGCAACACCTATTCTAACTGGGGTTATTTTGTGCATAACTGTGACCTAGCTCTTCACAATGTAAGACTGTTGTCAAAATGATATCTATAGCAGTGAAAAATGCAATACTCATATGATTTGGAATTTCTGACGTTTTAAAACTGCTACCAAAAGATTATATATCAGCAAAAAAATATATTGTTAGTACTGTCACTGAGGCAACCGATAGATTTATTGAAAGATAAGCACAAATGCAAAACAAAGGTTTGCCATTGTAATTGAAAAAAAATCCTTTTATAGTGCTAGGATTTGTGCAGCGTGTTAATGAAAGCATTTCACTAGAAAATGGTTTTAGCAGAGCTGATATGCTATCTGGCCAGATGACTTATTGAAATGACACAGCTACTCTAAGGCACCATTAAATCAAAAAGAAAATATCTGTGCCATTCCAGCTATTGAAATGACGTGAAATAAAAGTGGAAACACAAATGTGGGAGTACATTACAAATGCACCCCTACATGGCATTTAATAACTGGTAAATTATGCGTGCATGCCTGTGTGTGTGTGTGTGTGTGTGTGTGTGTGTGTGTGTGTGTGTGTGTGTGTGTGCTCTTTGCTCTATCAAGTGTCTTTGATTATCTATCCAGGGTTTTCACAAAAGTGAAAATGGAAAATGTTGAACTTACATATGTAAAACGTCATAACACGACATAAAGTATACTTATAATCATATATCTATAACACCTAACCACAAATTAAAGGTGGAGAAGACCACAGAATTGGTGTTGGTCCAAAAGCTGCAGAGACTGCTACAGGCAAGGCTGAAGATGGTCGACTTCCCTGCTCTGTTTTTGTCATCGCTTAACAAGCGGGAACTGTGAAGCAAGCGCGCTCACAAATCAGCGTACAAATCTACGGGTGCTGAAAGACGCTAATGGGCCTCTGCTCACACCGCTCTGCGCCTCACCTGGAACTCCTTGTTCCTCCTCTGAAGACTGACATTCAGAGCCTCCTCCTCCTCCAGTTTACTGCTGGTTGCATTTATCTCCACATCTTTCCTGCAGAATCGGAGGGGGAAAAAAGTTGTATAAGCACATACTACATACTACATACTATTCAAAATTCTTAAGTTGTTGTGAGAGAAAACCTCTTCTGTAAAACATGCTGATTATGTTGTTGTAGTTGTTGAATACTACACTGTTTAAATACACTTTTTTCTTTTACAATTTACAAAAGTATTTTCACAAACGCAAACATTCTATAATTAAACAACCCAATTTATATTTAGCAGAACATCTAAATTTACTATAATAAATTAAGAAGAAAACATTTGGAGTGATCATTTATTTTTAATTACATTGTTCCTGGCTTCTTAAATAATGCTATTGTACATCACACAGCTGGTTTTTCTCCAGAGAAAGCCTTGACTGGGCCTCTCTTTCTACACAGGGCATACTGGCAGGTTAGGGCATTACTGGCAATCTTGGAAAAACAGGCAACCTCAAGGGCCTGTTCTCATCAAAGTGAAGATAGCACTCACAACAGATACCATGTTATTCCCTCCAAAAATAATCTGTTTTACAGCTCACTAGCCTAAAGGAGCACCGAGATTGAAGTGATTGAAGTGAGCAACACAGCTTTGTGCATGTCTATGGAACAGTGGGCCCTTTTTAACCATGAGAAGATTTTGTTCTACAGTGGGACTCTGATTCTGGATAAATCCATTCGTAGTTTGTCAATGTACATTATTATCTTGAAAGTATACTACAATAAGTTGTATGTTTAACACAGGCTTTGATTTAATGAGCAATAATTCAACGGACATGTTTTTGAGAAAAGCATCCAAGCCCCAAGTAATGTCCACTTTCTCTTCAGATGAGCACTGGGAGTGATACTGCTTTGTTAAAACTGGAAATAAGTAATTATTTTAAAGTACACTGGGTCAAAAGTATCACTATTGATATGACAGAAGAAGGACACTTTCATAAAATAAATTTACTGACCATGCAACATTTTGTATGAAAAAGTAGCTTAAAGATGTTACACATCACACATGTTACGCATGCTTTAATCAGTCTTCATGTAATTTCATACTGAATAAAAAGGGGGAAGAGATGTGGATCAAGGGAAAATGACGTAACATCACCAATCACTGGGTTGAGAGAATCTTTTTGGAGAGCAGTAAGGACATTCTAAGGATTGATTGCATAATTTCAAGCACACTTTTGTGTGCGCTGAGGACTATGACGCCACTATGGTGCTCACTATAGCCTTTTCAGCTTCACCATTCATACAGTATATCAAAGAACCGCTGCCCCAGCATAAATGTGTAATGGTCAATGTGTACCTGACTGAAACAAAGTCAGTTATATAAAGGATGTTATAGGTTTTATTTAAGTACTATTCTCTCTGCATTAAAAAATACTTTTTGAAGCCAAGCAGCAAATGGTCAACAATCACGGATAAAGATACATTATTACCTGAATAATGTAATGAAAGTATAATTTTAACTTTTAACATGTTCATTTTGTTATTATATAATATATATTAATATTCTATTCAAATACATGGATAAAAAGTATCCATGGCATGATCATTACCACTTTTCCCTCAATATTTTTATTATTTGTTTTACTTTGCAGGCTCTTGGACTGGAGCTCTCACCTTTTGATGACCTCCTCCAGGCTGGCCTTCATCTTCCCCATCTCGCTGAGATTCTCCATGGTCATCTTGCTGTCGCCCTCCAGCTTCCTGCGGCTTTTCTCCAGGTCGCTCCTCTGTTTCCTCTCCTGCTCCAGGAGGTAGTCCAGCTGAAAAGGAGTTTTCCCAACCCGTGACTCCCCGGCGATGGACAAGGCAGCTGATGTGTCTTGTGCAGAGAGGGTGGGGTCAGTGTGACAAGTCACCGTAGTGGAATGTTGAGCACAGGGGTTGTGCAAGCTGTTCTCTTTTGTGAAAGTCAGTAATACCACCTAGATCACAAAGCTGGTGTGGTCAACACATTTACGAGTAGGGCTGTTTAAATGAAGATGTATGCACAGTGATTCAAGACATAAAAAAGCTGCACAAGGCCTTCTTCTTTTAAAGTTCCTTTCAAGATTTATAAGAAAAGGATGCAAATAGGTCAAGCATTTATCACACTGAACAGACTGTGATCTTTGCTCTTTCTTTATTTAGCTATGTTTGTTTTGAGATCTACAACCAAAGAAATACTGATGATGCAACATAGTTCCTAGGTGTGCAAGACTTGGGTAGCTCACTCACAAAATTCACATTTTAATATTCATATTTATATTTTAAAACAAACAGTTTGGATTACTTCCATCACAGTCGTAGAACTACAGTAATTCATTACAGTTTATGCTTCTAAAATGCTGTAGTGGACAAACTGAAGGGAGCACATTTTGTTTCCAGTTGAGAAAAATCCCATCTGTGACTTTGGATTGCGCAATATATGATATTTGAAAGGTTTATACTCTATTTCCTTTTGTCAATATATAGTCTACACTTTAATGTAAGCATCTATTTTTGTGTGGGCTGAGCTGACCAAGTCATACAGTATATTTACCGTGTTGGTTAAAGAAAGGTATTGAGAAACCAGACGACATCCATGTACATGTAATCGTACAGGAATAGTATGCGTTATTTTAAAATATACTCACATCTTCCGCCTGCACCTGTAACTTGGCTTTTTCTTTAGTTAAGAAGTTTACTTTCTCCTCCTCAGACTGCAGGTCTTCAATTGCTTGCTGTGACAAAGGAAACCAAAATCATTTTTATGACTTTTACTTCAAATCACTGATGTTTCAAGACGAGGCCATGTGTTAAAAGGCCAGAGATAATGAAGCCCCCGCACTAGATATCTGTCCTATGTGGTATTGAGTTTCATCACAAGGACCATTGCTGCAATATAGACACGCACATTTTGTGCATCTGCAATCAATTCGGGGTGTTTCAGCCATGGAATCTCAATCCAATTACATAACGGTGTGAAAACAGAACCTGGAACCAAATCCCATCTCGGTGTCCATGATCCATTGACATCCTTTAAATTGCAGTGATACTTCATAGCCCACGCTTGCAGTGTTAGCGCCACAGCCCTTGAGCCTTTGGATGTGTTTATGGAGCAGTCAGAAGGGCAGTATAGAGAAACGAAATCACAGGGACAGATTTTATGAAAATCTATTTGCTACTGTTAGGCATCTGGCCTGAATTAGTGAACAACATTTCTGTAGCCACCAGGACCAGCTATAATGGGCAGGGAGGGCAAATTACTTTATTTTCTCGAGCGAATGTAACATGCTACATTGTTTTAAAAAGCACCGCAGGAATGTGCAAAGAGTGAGAGCAGATTTAATACAGGCCTGGGGTTCGGTTGGTCATATGGTTTGATTCTTCTCAGGTTATGTTTTGTCTCCTGTCAGCTTTGGTTAAACACATTCACTTCATAAAGTATATTGATTACAAAATAAGTATATCATCCGCTTCATAGCGTGGCTATATTATCAGTAAAGAGGAACAGAAAACGAAATAATAGACGCATCATATTGTCGTATTGAGACTTCAAAGGACCTGTTGTGTAATCTGTACGTTCCTCGTAAAAACAAGAAGATTATGAAGATTATGAAAAACAGCATCCTATCTGTTGACTGTCTGGTTTGGTATACTACGTGCCATATAATTATCAGTGTAAATTATCTGTAGAATTACCTTAACCTTTAAATCACCATCCAGATAAAGAGGCATAATTGGGTTTGCCACCAAGTAACCTTGATATATAGCGTATCCTCTCCAGAACATATCATATCTGCCAGATGAGCAAGCTTGCAGCCACACGAATATCATCAGCTCAAGATTAACTGTCCCATTGGTGTGACCCTGATACCTCTGCATCATTGGAAATCCCAAAACCAAACAGTTACACATCTGCTTCAGCACATTGTATAATCACAGGCAAAAAACATGCACACACATGCACATGCACACTCTCATGTACACTCAAAACAATACCTTGCGTGCCAGAGTCTGGTTGTAACTGCAAGGTATGCTGTCCTTTCTAGGAAAGGAAGCTTCACCATAGGTATTGGATTGTTTATGTTTGTTTCTTATTTCCATGATTTTACAGAAGATAAAAAGAAAATTGTGAAGCTATTCTAGGAGTGATTTTTTAAACATTCTAAAATATTTCAAGCCCAATTATTGCAATCAGACAGTCAATGGTTCTGGGCAGTCAACTGGGCCTGATCTGGTAATGCGGTATTCTCTGTAAGCACACAGGTTCTTTGTAGTGGAAATGTAGTGTCTTGCTATCTCAGACGCCGTAATATGAAAAGCTGCTGGGTTTTCTAAACAGCTCAATTTCTAAACAGCTAAACAGCTCTCTCATATGACAAGGCAGTGAGGATTTGCATTGTACACCTGGGATAAAATTCACGGGTTTACCGCAAGGTTACCACAGTTGGCAATGTATCAAAGAGAAACATTATCGCTACTGGAATCATTTTCAGTGGAACTTCTGCCAAATAATTTTTTATTTTTTTGCTCCTTAAATGACTACAGAAACAGGGTTGGATCTTATTATCAAAGTAGATGAACTGGGTCACCAATGGCAATTGTGACAGTGATGAATTACACACATATTTTCAATTGAGGACAAGAGATCCACTAATATCCCCAAGTGAAAGGTGAGTTAGATTCTATTTCACATGTTAGAAAGACTTCCCTCCTGGTATAGATTCTAATAAGCTCCATATATTTAATACAATTTGAAAATGTTATTCCCTCACGGCCATTCAAATTTCAATGGTGTTTTAAAAAAAGTTATGACAGTCTATCAGGACATTTATTCAAGTCGAGGCACATTACCATTGCCAACAATAGATGATTGGCCATTTTTTGTAGACAAACTATGAATCAATGAATCACCCAGCTCAAGCACTGCTACAATTCTCACTATATCGATAGCTTGTGATGGCCACTAGTCTGTCAAGTCAGCTATCTGGCATACCTAGCTATATGTATAGCTTATCCATAGATAGCTAGGTAGTTAACTAGTGATCTTAACAGTCAGAGGCCTTTGGGAACATCTGATAGAAATCAAGCTCTTCTGATGATTTTGTTCACATACTGAAGAGGACTGAATGTGCACACGTCTGAAACTTGTAGACAGGTGCAGGGTAAATAAATGAGTGGAAACATAAGAAAAAGAGATTACCTGCGCAATGAAGAATGCTCCCAATCAGTGTGTAATATAGATGCAGACACACACTGCACGTATTGCTGTTATGGGCACTGTCGTTTTTCTCACCTGGCTCAGTTCCACCAGGTGTTCCTTCTCCTTCTGCAACTTCTGTACAATCTCTTCTCGCTGTGAAAGTTCCTCTGACAGCTTCCGGATGTTTAAGTCTGAAGACTAGGGAGAACAAAGAAAATCAGATATTACAAATTGTATAATTTCATTAGTCATTATTTGTACAATTACAAACAAAATGACACGTGCATGGTGGCTCTTGGATGTTGTATCCAGTTAAAAAAGCAGTTCTCAGTGCAGTGAGAACTGTGTCTAGGTGTGCTGCAGGCTGATTAATAGGCATTGTTACGGAAAAGACAGACCTCAGCCCACAATCTATTCACAGCCTCATTGCACAATTGAAACTCCTCCAGTCCATCAGGTAGTGTGCCTGCACACGCTACATAATGTGTATAAACCCCTGACACAATGGCAGTGCAGCTCAGTTGGTGAATGGTGAAGTGGTAGCAGGAGGGTATAGGACTACATAATGTGTATAAACCCCTGACACAATGGCAGTGCAGCTCAGTTGGTGAATGGTGAAGTGGTAGCAGGCGGGTATAGGACTACATAATGTGTATAAACACCTGGCACAATGACAGCGTAGCTCAGTTGGTGAACGGTGAAGTGGTAGCAGGAGGGTATAGGACTACATAATGTGTATAAACCCCTGGCACAATGGCAGCGTAGCTCAGTTGGTGAATGGTGAAGTGGTAGCAGGCGGGTATAGGACTACATAATGTGTATAAACACCTGGCACAATGACAGCGTAGCTCAGTTGGTGAATGGTGAAGTGGTAGCAGGAGGGTATAGGACTACATAATGTGTATAAACGCCTGGCACAATGGCAGTGCAGCTCAGTTGGTGAATGGTGAAGTGGTAGCAGGAGGGTATAGGACTACATAATGTGTATAAACCCCTGACACAATGGCAGCGCAGCTCAGTTGGTGAACGGTGAAGTGGTAGCAGGAGGGTATAGGACTACATAATGTGTATAAACCCCTGGCACAATGTCAGCGTAGCTCAGTTGGTGAATGGTGAAGTGGTAGCAGGAGGGTATAGGACTACATAATGTGTATAAACCCCTGGCACAATGGCAGCGTAGCTCAGTTGGTGAATGGTGAAGTGGTAGCAGGAGGGTATAGGAGGGCATGTGCTAATCAATGATGTACATTGTGGAAAGCTGACATCTGACACCCCCCACACATGACATGAAGATCACACCATCAGAATTCCTACCAAAAGGCATGAAAGAAACCTGGCCCAAATGGAAAGGCCTTAACCGCCTACCAAGTGGAGTAGGACGCTCAAGAGGAGAGATGAAGAAATGGGGGTATTCCTCTGATCCAACAACCTGTGACTGTGGAACTGCACCCCAAGACACAACCCATCTCCTTACCTGCCCCTTACTACCCACTCCTTGTACAATAGAAGACCTTGCAGAGTACAACATACACGCCCAAGAATGTGTAAAGAAATGGCTGGCACACTTGTAGTTCTCGGAGATAACACCTGAAGACACGGCAAGAAGAAGAATGATGTACTGCTCTGCCAAGACTGTGGCAGCAATGGGACCGGCTCATAGTTAAAGCTCAGCGTTCCAAGTTGGTGAATGGGAATAAAACTTGTCTGGTAAATGATAAATAACATGTTTGATAAATGGAAGTGTTGATTTAACTCAATCGAAGAGCCCCAAGGCAGCTTTAAGGGTGGCTGTATTTTAGCATCCAGACACAGGTACAATGCATGCTTTTATACAAGGTGTGCGGTGTTGACACTTGTGCAAAAATGCAAACAAAAATATTGGATCTTACCTAGAGCAAATCTCTCCCATAATTACAGTAATATCTCTGATCTCCACATAACAAGATATTAGTGAACATAAACCTCGGACTTAAGCGGTGAAATCCTTGGTTGTTAAACAAAGGATAGAGTGCCTGAGAGTATAATTTTTTCTGTACAGATTATGCATCTTCAGACTAACAAATCATGTATCCCATTGAGAGGCTTTTTTTTCCTCACCCAGAAAAAAATATAGACTGTGTGAGTGCTGACTGCGGTTTCAGTTGACAGACTATCTGCCTTTGTTCTTGATTGAGAAATTGCTTTCATTATTAATGATGCAAATCAGGAACATTTATAAGAAAGATGAACGCGAGAACTTCAGTTCTCTGTTTGTTTGGATATAATGTAACATCAAAGAATGGCATTTCACATAAATGCTGTCAGGAGAACACACATATAGCTAGGCTGGCTGAAATACCAGACTGTAGGAAGGTAACGGCCCTTTGGAGCTGGTTAATCTTTAAACACAAGCTGCGGAACAGAAGTAACAGTAGGAGCTGAGGTACAGGTCCACAAATACATTTCTAATTACAATTACAAAAGTGTATGCTTAACAACTAATGTAGGTGTGAATCACTGCAGTATTAATGCAAGTATTAATTCAAACCATTAAAACAGATTAAAGACACATTATTTGGAATAAATTCATGACTAGCCATGCATTTAGCACATACTGATGTTAAAAAACTTTTTTACATTTCTGAATCCTTAATAATTGGTCATAGCATGCACTATTGTTTTTTGCTATGAGCTCAGCAACTCAGTTAGTCTAATTCTAAAAAGAATTGTCTCAATATGGTTTGCTTTTGACTCTGATAATCGCATCATAACCGAGGTCAACATGTGTCTGGTTTGAATGATGGCCAGTTTTTATTAGAGGAAAGGCCATTTTCCACGGTTAGGCCCATGTTATCTTATACCAAAGAAAAATAAACACGGAAGTTATTTTACCAAATCTGGACTTAAATTAGCTCACAGAAGCCAATACCAAACAAAAACATCCCACATTGTTCAAAGAACAACAGTACAATTGTTACTTTTATCAGTCTTATCATTTTCCTGAACCTAAAGGTATACTCCAATTAATGGGGAAATTATACATCTGCCGTCCTTGGAGCAGGGAAATGTTTATCAGTGCACATGGTTTTAGTCCACTCTATTACTGCAAGCACATGTACTGTTGTTCAGTGAAAAGGGCATTCTCATTCGTATCTGTTATGAAAGGATCAGACGTAGATTTGACTCCTGATTTCATACGATCAGTCTACGGTAATTTTAGAGCACAGCTGAGCACAACCTTACTTTCGCAACCGATCACCTGCAAAATAAGAGAATCCTCTTCAGAATCCATATACTAGAGTTTCAGAGAAGAGGTCTTTATAGAAAAGAGAATACTGGAGTTTAAAATGTGGCATTTAATAGAATTGCTTCCAAAGGAAAAAAAATACTTGGAGGATGTCACAGGCAGTTTAGATTGAAGGTTGTCCATAAGGAAATGAAGTGGCTCGTGTGTAGTAATTAGGATGGATGTCCAGAAATGGACATGGCATCTGGTCTAATTTGCTAGATTTTTTAATTTTCTTTCATTCTGACTTTCTCACTTTCTTTGCTTCTTTCTTTCCATCTTTCCAGTGTACCAAATTTAGCAACCTCGTGTAATTCCAAATAATTATGCTTTGGACAGCACGATGTCTCAACACTAACCACCAGCAGATACAGTTCACTGCCAAAAAGATAATGCACTAAACCAAGGCTGCAAGGTAAAAATGATTATTTTAAATGCGGCACAGAAACAAAAAAAATCCAGGAATGTTAGATCAGCAGCCTTAGCTTTAAAAACCTGGGCATTCAAAACGGAAAGAAAACCGCAAAAAAAACACAGCTGAACATATGAATTCAGCAAAAGAACGGATGAATCAACCGGTGAGAGAACGAAACGTGTTTCAGAGAGTGGTGTGGTTCTAAAAGCATGGCTGAGTGTCCGTGAATCCTCCTAATACCTGCTTGTCCTTCTCCACGGTGCTCAGCGTGTTCTCCAGCTCCTCCAGGTCACGCCTCAGGCTGCAGCACTCAGCGTCCAGCCGGTGTCTCTGCACCACCAACTGGGCGGCGCAGCCCTCCTCCTCCTCCAGACGCTCGCTCAGACCCGCCACCTGGGCCTCCAGCTCCCGCTTGGCCTTGGTCAGCTGGGCACAGCGCTGATCTGTGTCCTGCAGGCTCTCCTGTTCCTGGCGGGGGAGGAAGGAGGCAGGGGATGAGGGATAGGTGCCACCCAAATGGACACGCACATGCACGTACAGACAAATACATAAACACACATGCAGATACGTACATAAACACACATGCGCATATACTGGCATGCATATACATGCACATATGCGCACTCACACACACACACAAAACATCTCGTCGTATACATGCATACTCACACTCTTCAGAATGTTCAGCCATAAACATAATACAATTTTTGCAAACCTTTCATACAAAATCTCACAAATCAACAACTCAAAGCGTTCTTTGTAATCTCATCTTCAGCTCAACCTCACCAAACAGTATATGAATAATAGGCAACAAAAAGATTAAGCTGCAATTTTGCCTAAATGTCTGACTGGATAATCCAGATCTTAAACAATGAAGCCAATTCTTAAATACAGTCAACACAAAGTGTTCTGGTTATGCAT
This sequence comes from Ilyophis sp. 1 JC-2022, assembly GCA_022702515.1. Lineage (NCBI taxonomy): Eukaryota > Metazoa > Chordata > Actinopteri > Anguilliformes > Synaphobranchidae > Ilyophis > Ilyophis sp. 1 JC-2022. The sequence goes on along the minus strand of CM040405.1, from coordinate 42,045,113 downwards.
TTCTCTAAAAATGCATGGTCTGGTAGACAGCTCAGCTCTTTTGTGCCCACGCAAGTTTGGACTAATCATCACTTTGAAAGTAGCCAGAACAAGCTTAATAACATACCCCAATCTAGGGAATTTCAGAGATTGCAACTTGACCAAATTTCATTGTGTATATCACTGCATAAGCATGCCTGCTCTTTGTTCTCTCTCCTGCTTTTCTATTTTCTCCTTTCCTTTCTGCTTTTCTTTCACTCTCAATAGTACTGGTTGGCAAGATGCCAAGGGCGAAATATAAACAAAAAGACACTCCCCGCAGCCAAAAATAAAAAGAGAAGAGAGAAGTCCACTTCTCTCCACTGTTGCACAGTTGTTAACCTTTGCAGACACTATGCAGTATGATTCAAAGGCAATTTCTTTGAGCTGATTCTGCTCCTTGTTTTAGCATACCCCAGAAATCATTAGAACCAATGGCTCACAATGAAATCAGCAGAACCCTCATGGCTCACAATGAAATCAGCAGAACCCTCATGGCACACAATGAAATCAGCAGAATCCTCATGGCTCACAATGAAATCAGCAGAACCCTCATGGCACACAATGAAATCAGCAGAACCCTCATGGCTCACAATGAAATCAGCAGTACTTCTACCCAAGTAGACATATGGCATATCCCATATAAACAATGCAAAATGACAAAATAAGAACAGGTCACAGGCTGGCAAAATCAAATCAATAATAAAAATAAAAATAGTAGTATACCCTTATTAATTCAGCAGAAATACTTATCAACAGTAGATATGAAGGAGAAAAAAATACACATGACTGCCCAAAAAGGTTAACTTCTCCACTTCACAGAAGAGGGAGCGTAAGACCATGTGCAAGACCACAAACTAGCTGGTGTTTCCAGTTACAGCACAAACCTCTTCAATGTGCTTTTCAGAAGCAACTGCAGACTTCTACATTCCTGCCTTCCTTTTCCCCCCCTTTTTCAGTCCAATGTGTGTCAGCAAGGGACATGTCAAGTTACAGCAATCACCAGGCATCCAGGTAAAACTCCAAGGAATACAAAAAGAAAATGTCATGCACGCCATGCCAGCTACGCACACTCACGCACACACATAACAACACATAAACTCACACGCTCAAGCACACACAAACACCTGCACATCACAGGAACCTACGGCTGCCAAGCGCTCCTGCAGGGTCATACTATAGTTATCCCAGTCCAGGTCCTCCGGTTCCGGCTCCAGTTGCAAACCGTTAGCCTCTTCGGAACCGTCTGAGAGGGAGTGGCACCTCTGCCGTCTGGTTCTGAGCGACATTTCCCACGCGAGATGCTTTCTACTCTTCTGAGGCCCCCCGCGGCGGGCTCCTCTTCCGTCAACTCAGCGAGAGTTAACTGCGAGGGGGGCTGCGCCAGAGCGCCGTGCACACGCTCCGTCCGATCGGCAGCGGAAGAAGGGCTGCGCACAGGAGCCGCATAAAAAAACGGAGCAGAACGGTAATTTACTATTCGGTCTCCCCAGGGCAGGAGCAGTCAGCGAGCTCCGTCTCACCCTCCACCTCGAGCCCTGTTCCGTTTGAAGTGCGCACCTTTTGTTTGACTCCCGCTGCTCTCGCAGCCTCCCCCTTCTTCACAAACACTTCTTTCCTCTCGATCAGCAGCTGTCTCTCTGCATTGATCTCTCTCTGCGGGTACTGCTGGGAGGCAGCTGAGAACACATCGCTTCCCGCTGTGCCACGTTTCCCCCTGGCTCTGAAGGCCCTCCCCAGCCCACAGACCAAGACTGCGCCCTCGCCACAATCGCCGCTCCCCTCCGCACACAGGTGTCCTTTTCCTCTGACTGTGGGTCCGCCAAGTTCCCCCCGAGGGCGAGGTGTAGGGTGACTTATTGTTCCAAAGGGTTTCGCTTCTACAGTTCATCACCAGTAACAAGAGCCTAATGCTCATACGACTGCTCAACCCTCTCCCCTTATAAAATAAAATGCAAAATACACAATGGTAGTATTCCCGTAAGAGCTGACTTCTGTCCTTTTTTCATTTCATTTAACAGAAAGATCTTTGTTTATACCCACACACACATTTTGGACACTGCCGTGGCATTATTCTACGAATGCAGAGACACGAGAGATATTGTACGCAAGTTCTAGTGTTCTGTATGAATTACCAGCCTGTAGGCATGAATTACCAGCCTATAATCTGAGACAAACAGATGCTGCTGGAATTTTCACGCTGCTGGCAATACTCAATAAATCTGAATCCAGATTTGCACGCACACACACACACACACACACACACAGATATAGTACATGCACACACACAAACAGACGAATAAAAACGCAAAATACTTAAATAAATATAATATTAATATTTGGCTAGATTAGGAAGTTGTTAAGAGAGGTCATGATGATATAGAAGTGAACAGGTAGCAGTACTATGGTGATATTTAGTTATTCAACAAACAATGTGTTATTCAACAAAGATACAACTGCACTAATAACTAACTGTCATATTATCTAAAGAATGTAAAGATCTCCACTGAAACACTGTACAACAGCAGTGCCACAAATATGAAGTACGTTTCTTTTCACTCTGTTGATTAACCGTATCACACCAATTAATCCATTTTGGACAAAGAAAGGCAGCAATATTTCACTTATAGTAACAAAAAAAAATACAAACATTCACAATAACCCCACAGACACAATGTCATTCTTTTCACTCTCAGATTCCATTCAGAATTCCGCAGGAAAAGGCACATAAGAGCTCCATTATAACGCTGCCCGAAAACAGCACCCACATGTTGAACTGAGCCATAAGCAGACCACGCTCAAACTGCAATAAACACATAGTGGTGCAGATTCCCCAAGAACTGAAACATTTCACATAACGTATAATTCCTGCAGCAATGAAATAGTAAACACTATAGTTTTAAAGTAGTTTTTTTTTAAACTATACACAGAAAAGCACTATGTCAGGGCTGTACTAAGCTGAAACCTCATCCCCTTGTGGAGTGAAATGGAACTGAAATCCTGGCACTTCCAGTGTGACTGTGACTGGAGACCCGTAAGGTGGCGGAGCACTCTGGGAAGGTGAGTTTCAGACAGCACGGTTTCCCCCTTCTCATTGTGCATGAGCGACTCCCTTCCTCGATCGGGCCCCTGCAGTCTGCATAAGTGGGGCAGCCCTCCGGTGTAATGACTACAAATGAAAATAAGCTGTGGCTAGCTAGACACATTCGAGGAGATTTCTATGCTAGTCTTCTGCCACTTCTGCAATCAACAGTAACTGTTGCGGCCATGGGACGGCCCTACAAATTTGACTTCGCATTCTAAACTGGGAAGAAAAATAGGGGATAAATACATGTGTTACTGAAGCTCAGACCGTGAATGAAAACTACTGTTGACTCCTGACAATATAATTTTTATTTAATGAATTAAGTACCAATTAAAAGTAATCAGAAGCCAGAGATACTGCATAGTGGCATGCTGAGGCAGTGGGCACAACGTGAGGAGCAGGTAATGTGAGGATATGAAGATTCCCTCAGGAGAGATTCCCTGTGGGTGGAGATTTCACAAAGAGGAGGCACCTGCCTCAGAAGAAAGGACATTATCCAGCGGGTTCAAATGCTTTTTCTCGGAAGAGTCCTCGCTCAACCCTTTCCAGAGATTTATCTCCATCGTACGAGCAAGGGATGAGGAGTCGGATAGCTTCCAAATTAGATTTAGGGCCAGTTCCCTGGGCAGCGAGAAACGATCAGATCCGCAAAGTGGAAAAGGTTGAAGGTTCAGAAGGAGCCTCCAGTTATTTTTTCAGAAGCAGAGGAGACCGATATAAAATAGCAAACGTATGGTGACTAGAAAATAATTGTGTTCCTCATTTCCTCGTACCCGTCTGTGTTCCTGCTGCCTTTTTAGAGCCGTTTAAGCATCAGGGCTTAACTCCTAAAACATATGGCATTGCTCTCTTCACCTCCAATATCCAGAGGCCAAAATGTGTTTCACCACTCCTAATGTGGGGAAACTATTTCAAATCATCATGATTACTGCCCCTGCTTATTTATTTCACTCTTATTGTGCCCTGATCATGTTTCTGCTGTTCTCCATCTGTAACTACCCGTGTCTGAAAATTAATAACTTGAAAATGGTTATGAATCTACGGCTTACCGCATACTCCATGAAGCTCAAGTCTGCTGCTAAATACACGTCATATTTGATTATTTACTGTACATATTTGCTGCGTACAACATGCTTTATTTAATCATTCTGTTTTTTGGGAAGGTTTCTAAAGAAAGAAACCCAGTGCCCTTTTATCAACCTCATATCGTTGACCAAAAAATTTATAAATCAATTGGCTCGATTGAATTGAAGGTGACACATGCTTATTTGTGGTCCAGCCTTAAATTGGAGTAACTGGAAAGCAATTTAAAAGCATTACAAAGTAGACTCGTTTGTACGTGCATTGAGGGATTCACTTCTATGATTTTGTAGAAACAAGTTCAGCGAGCTCAATGTATGCATACTGAATGATAAACCTATAATGCTCTAATAGTCACACAATATCAATGGGGGAGAGGGGGTCTCTTTCTCTCACGATAAATTATTCTTACTCTTTCGCTCTTAATCCAATAAAAGCTGAAATGTATTTTTGTGTTATCAGAACTCTATGGAATCTTTCATCTGTGAATTAGAAAATAAATTAAATAAAGAAACAGTTGCGTAAACCCTTGGAAGGAAACCCTTCATTTATTTTGAGTGGGGAGTTTAAAGGGGAATAAAAGGATTTGGCAATGTTGCCAAAGGTAAAATATCCATCTAAAAAAATGATTATTTTAAACTGCACAATTTGGCTTATAGACTATGTGAGACATAAAGCCAGTGTTATCCATCCATCCAAGTTTCAAAGCATGTGAGCAAAATGTACAAATGGCACATTTGTATATAATGACTTTTTTAAGGGTGGAAGGAAAACGTGCTCAACCTATGAATACAGCAGAAACAAGTTCCATGTGTTCCAGTTGCACAATGTGAGGATATCAGAAGGGGTGGAGGGGGATATTATTGTAAACTAAAATTTGCTAAATTACAATTTGCTTCTGCTAAGAGACGCTTCAAATCCATCCTGACACAAGTCACCGTCTGGACTGCGAGACTGAAATGCCTCCAAGAGCAGCGCAGCTGAGCACTAAGTCTAACAAGAATGAACAGAATGATAAATGCGTTTCCAGAAAAGATGGAAAAATTACATCGGGAGCGGGGGCGCGGCAGGATCCATTTTACAGCAGGTCACTTTCTTTGTAGCAAATCAAAAGGCCTCGTAATAGGAAGTCATCGGTTGGCAGCTTGCAGACCATCTCCTGAGGAAACCTTGTTTTATTCATTCAATTTTATTCATAGATATTGAAGCCCCTTGCTAAAGGAGCTGTGGACTCCCTGGCCCAGAAGAGGCCAGATCAGAGGGAGAGATAGCGACGGAGTGAAAGCCTGTACATTTGGTAGTGATTCAGAACAGTTAACAAAGGTATGTGTGTAACACAATGACCTCCATTCCCTTCCTCAGAAAACTAAATTTCTTGTCATCTTTTGCGGCTATTTTTTCCACAAATTTTTTTATTTTTTATAGGCTCACTCACAGTGAAGAATTCCAAGGGACCCTAGCTTAATTTAATCTATTTGAATTTGGCATAATATAACACAGTACTTTTTTTAGTTTTTATGCATTTTCCATTTTAAATGTCAACAGATTGTGAATACCAAGTGTTCTTTAGTTAAAGCCAATAACCTTAACTATCTATTATGTAGCCTATTATACATACCATTTAAGCAACACTGTCAGTCAGGGCTCTTGATACACCAGTGGCTCTAAGGAGTAGCAGGGACAATATTCCAGTTCAATCTGGCACAATGCATTAGAGTTTTGTTTTGAAAAAAACTGGTCACAAAAATGTGCCAAACAAAAGAATAATCGAAGTGAGCGCATGTGTTCATAATTCAGTCCACTTTACCTAATCTCCTGGGCTCCACCGCATAATAGCTTGTCTCCAAATACAGCCAATATTCCTACTGTCCAGACATGGACCCCCCAGCCATGTCCTTGGTGTGACCGCCATATCTACTGTCAGTGGGCCAGAGCGCTAAAGAGATAGTCCTACACAAGTGCAGTAAATCACTCTTACAGTCTATTGGCCTTTGTTCAATACACACATGCACACATGCACACAAGTAATGTATGCGCACACACAAACTGTACACTGGAGGGGGGGGGGTGTCTGTAGCATTGCAGCATCAGGATAACTGTGTCTGGTCAGAAGCCATTCGATGCCTATTTCAGGCGTGAGACTCAAGTGCAACGTCGACATGAACCGAGAAAAGTAGTAAAGAAATATCCTTTATCTGCTTTCTCGACAAAATAGTTTCCTGGAAGTCCCTCAGCACTGTAATAAAACCCATGACCGAGCATCATTAAAAGGGAAAAAAAAGCTTGAACTGCATGTACTGGCTGACTTTCACTTGAGAGGCATATCATTAAGTGCAGGACTCTATGCGCCAGCAGTTTAAATAATTGCTATGCTCAGAATTCTATTTTGTCAACCAGAAAACACAAAGTATCACCATATCTGTGTGACAGATGAAATCCGTACAAATTAAACAAATAAAATGTACCGATTATAGGGACTTACTGTCCATATATCTTTGTGCGGAAATAAAGATATGGAAAAAAAAACAAGACTTACTGCTTGAACCCTAATGAAAAACTCATTCTTTTCCTTGCAAAGTCCAGCATTTTCCTCCTCCAGCTCATGGACCCTGGAAAGCAGGCGGTCCGTGTGCTCGGCGGCTTTCTTCAGCTCCTCGCTCTCCTTCATCCCCAACTGCATGCAGTGAGGCAGCGGATTAACCTGGGTAGCAGAGAGATTCGATTTCTTTAGACTTTCCCTTCTTTCGACACTTTCTCCCCCTCTCCCAAGTGGGCCTCTTGGAGCTCTTTAAGACAATATAAAATTGCATGTGCTGATGCACCTTTCACCGTGCAAGCTGCTCTCCAGTGTTCAGCCAAAATGTGGAAAAGCACTGCACTTTTTCTCTTACCGTAACGTGACTCTATATATTTAACCTGATATTCTCTGTAAGATACAGAGAAACGGAGAAATGCACAAATGAACAGCCAAGAGAAGCTGTTGCTCCCAAAAATAAAGGAACCAATCAAAATGAGGCAACAAAACACTTATACAAAAACATAACTCACGGAATGGAAAGTCTGCTGGCAGTCTACGTATTTACATAGTCTGAATAGCATAAATTATTTCCATGTGCAAAAAAATTGGGTTAGATTATTTTTTATGATCCAAAGAAACCCAATGTGCACTGGAATATGTCTTAAATTGAACTGATGTCCTGCAGCAGAAGAAACTTGGACATCTTTCAAGATAATTACGTGCATGCTAATAGTGACAGTGAGTGTTTAAATTGGGTTGAGATTGTGGGCTCAAACCAAGAGAGATAAATTTTCAGTATAAATTATTTTTATTTTTATTAATTAGATAAGATAGGCACTTTTGTTAAATTACTCATCCTCAGTTTTTTTGTACAACGATAATTATATAATGAATTTTTTTTTCTCTCTTCCTCATTCTTATATAAGTGAATTAACACTAATGTGTGTGCATGAGGACAAATTTTTTTTTTTTTTGAGGACAAACTATGGGCCCTGCATGGGCAATAAGAGGTGCCTGGTACCAAACAGCATATGCCTACACCAAATATCTGTTATGGTCACATAGTGGAATGTGACTGCTGAGGTACTGTCTGTGTCACTCATGTCAACACCAATGCCATCCCTTGCTCCAATCCAGAGGTGCCTTCTGTGTAAATAATGCATTACTCATCACTCTCCTGTCGTAAGTGAGGAGAAACATTGGGAAGACACAAACATTTGACTCATTGAAGGGATACAATGCACATATGTAAAACAATATACAAAAAAAGGAATGTAAAGATAGCAAAATAAATATCACAAACAGCTAAATGTATGTTGTTCTCCATGTATGTTTGTAAATATTTACCCTTTCTTTAACAGGGCAGCATTGACAATCAATCATTTCAATTTTCTCACCTCTGCTTAACATGATTGCATATGACATCTGGCTAACCCACAAAAGCATAAATAGGTAGTTTCCTTTCTTGGGAAAACAGATGTGAAATAATTTCCCATAGCTCACTTAAACGATGTGTGAGAAGTAAAGCTATATAAGAGATAAAAAAAGCTTGCCACAGCTTGCTCTGTGATATTCAAGGTATCTTTGTGTTATTGGAAAATGACTATCATTAACAAAACAATGCCAATTTTTAAGTATCATCTTTTCACAAGATGATTTAAGATACTGTATGTATTCTTAATAAATATGAAAAAAAATCAGAGGCACCTGGACCTCCTAGGGCAAACATATGTTAACACATTTTTGTATTAATATTTAGCGTATCATTATATTAAAAAAAAACCTCTCAGTAGGTCCTCCCTTAACATTGCTCCCAGAATAGGGATTTGTTTTGGGCCATGACAATAGCTAGCCTTTCATATTCACTTCCTGGTGATTTTCTATGCTGTTGTTAAGAAAAATGCACATATTAAACATATTCTAAATGCATCCTTTGATACAGTATATCCCACTCCTATATAATGAATGGGACCTATTGTGCAGTGACGTGTTCAAGTTTTGACTCGTTGGAGGAGGATGCTTGTCGAATCAGATTTGTACATGGCCATCAAAAACACACACCATCTTATTTGTGAGATTTTGTCAAGCTGTTATTAAAAAAATATCTGAGCTTTCCATTTGATTTGGCAGGTTGCCTGTTCCTCTCCATGGGTGTCTGGAGGATGCCTTAAAACATGCCACTCAGTTCAGAAACTATTTTTCCAGTCCCCTTTCCCCTGTCCTGCAGACAGTTTTTTAAAATCTGTCTAGAAACAACATCTTTTCGAGTTGATTCATTCTTAGACTCACATAATGGGCCTTATTTATCAATATGGTCATAAAAAAGAGTGTATATTTGACGGATCCAGCTTGCGTACCGAAATTCTCACTTGTGATTCATCAAAATTGTGTAAATTACTGTTCTGAGTGTAAATGTATGATAAATCCGACTTGATCGTATATTAGAAAGCGTGTTCACAGCATTATGAATTACCATACTCACACGCCCATTTTATTATCTATATTTGGAATTGGCAATGTCAGCTCCATTAATGCCACCTCCATACCAATGCGGTTTTCTCCAGTAGTCCTATTATAGGCAACAGGAAAGCAAATGATTTTTCTGTGAGGGTAAACTTCAAATGCTTATGAATGAACAAAAAAATAAATGTGTGCTTATTGGGAGCAAGTGGTGTGCAGCCTAGCTCAAAAGCCGCTATGTGGCAGGGGATAACCAGGGCTAAAATGCTTCCTCTGAATTGCGAACTATAGCTGAGATAAAAATGAGAAGCCTAGAAAGCCGAGAAAAATTAAAAGAGAAAATAACCATTCACGAAAAAAAGATCTGCCGGACGGTACAGGAAATGGCATCCCGAACCTCTTGTCTGCAGAAGAGAGCATGGGGGATATCATTGGGAAAGTGACCGTGTGGAGTGACAAGAGACACGACTGTGACTTGATTTGTCAAGATTTCAAGGTTATATCACTCCAGCTGTGACGTTTGTTAGGTCTTCGAGGCTAATAAAACTAGATCGGATGAAAACAGTTTTGCGTCTTGCATACAACATGACTGGTGATGTGTAGTTATTTTTATATGGTTGTCTCCAATAAATACTTATACAGAGGCTATTCCTGATGTAATAACTTTAACCGGCTTCTGCTACATTCCATTTAGGCTGCACAATAGCGATTTAACTAATAGTGATCAAAAATGATTAAAAAATCTACTTATTCAGATACCAACTCTATTTTTCAGATACTTATTCTATTTTTGCCAATTAGGGTTCACAACGTAGGCTACGTCTACAGCCACAACATGTAAGTCAAGTGCATTTTTAAATATTGCCCAGATGCATTAACTGCTTTTAATATTTTCAAAAATTGAATGACTTGGACGTGTCATTTTTATGATCAGCTACTCATTTAAGGCAAACGCTGATTTTAAAAGAGCACCTTTTTTTATCACCTGTTGACTCCGCAGTGCTCTGAACAAAAGTTATTTGTTTTCGTTATAGGCTGCACAACTATCCCCTCGCTATTCATTGCATGCAATCTCGCTGCCTCGCCGCTGGAAAAAGTGTACGCAAGGCCGAGAGCTGTTGTGAGATTTCATCATAGCCTACCGTACACCCACAAAGTGCTAGGAGTGTCATTTTGAGACCGTTTTAGCTGCCCTATAGAAGTGAATGGAAAGCAACAAATACCCTATTCTGGATTATCACCCCAGGGAAGCACAGAGCAACTAACAAACATATTTTGCCACCATTTGGACTCATGGCCAGGTAACTACACAACCCAAAGTTCTAACAAAGTTCAGTTGTGCTTTAGGGGTTAAAAGAAAACTCATTGACCATGTAGAAACATAGTCTCCGAGGACAACGTTGAAACAACCTGAAAAGCAAGGACATATTTTTTCACTGCCGAGGACTTTAAAAGGTTGAAGCTCATTTAAACAAAAAAATAATAATCATAAAAATTATTAGGCTAAATAATTTATAAAATAAAGCATACTGCAGGGCAGGGCAGGTCAATATTGCTCGACTTGCAAATGGGACTTACACAGGAGAAGAAAGAGGAGAGGGAAACATTGAAAGTAGATATTTTCAGACAGCCTTAAAAAGGTGACAGAAAGCAGGGCAGGCCTATGGTAACTTGATAAAGATGGTGGAAAGGGGAACTTACTCATGGATTCAATTAAAACCGTCAGGTGTTCTTAAAGGAAAGTGTTATTCAATGCATACACAAGCTTTCCCAAATCACTCCAGCACCATATTACAATAAAGCAACCTATGGATTCAATCAAAACTGGCTAGTTTTGATTGAAGAGAAAACATCACTGAACTGTTGTTCTAATAGAGGATTTTTAAAAATATTATTAAATAGCAGTTTAACTTACAATGACTTGGTATTTCTGATTGAATCCAGGGGCTAGTTTTCAACTAACAAAAAAGCAATCCAAGTAGTTGAACACCAAACATTTCAGCATGAATAATTTTAGCTGTATTTTTATGAAAAGAAGAAAGAAGTAAAAAAATAAAAAATAAAAATGATATTACTTCTAACGTATGGTCAATTGAGTTTATACAGGAAAATACATCTAAACTCACTCGAACAGTCCAATAGGCTTTCCAACAAAACTCTGTCACCTGATATGGTGCATGACAGCCTGCAGTGCATAAGTGGTTGAAGCACTATTACGATGGCGGGTGTCCAAAAGCAGAAATTCCAAAATTCAGACATTCTCCATGAAATTTCTCTTGGTGATCCACAATGGCTGGAGAAAGGAATCTCTGCACAAGGGCTGAGTTATACATAAACATCAATATGACTGTGCCATAGGAACATGCAAATTATACTGATACATCACACATAGACCCCTCCTGCATTTTTTCATAGTGACCTTCTTATTAAACTTTTTTAAATAAACCATGAATAAACAGTCAATATGGGGTATGGGACAAGGACTTAAAAGCACTTTACAGCTTGTGTATAGCAAACAGTGAAAATTACTTTATTTTACAGAAACAAATTATTCAAGACTAGCATGTCTACCAGGCTACATTGCCTCTTCCTCAGTAAGATAATGTTTTTTTTATCTGACTGTACAGGGAACACTTAAAGTCAATTTATTATTATAGCATATAGTATCTTCGTATAAAATAACAATCAATCCAAATATGTGATTTTAGCTTGGTCCAATTGCCACAAAGAACTTTAAATGTTCTTTATAGGGATATTCCACCCAAAAATCGAAATACCACAATTTTACACTACTTACACTGAGTGTTATATCAAGCAAGCTACTTAGCTAACAGGCAAAAAACATTAGCTAGCATTAGCTAAACATGCCATGACAGCAGGGCATAAATTATACGGCCATGGCCGTCAGTGCCCTGCTAATTGGCCGTGATGCCTTTAAAACTTTTACGAGTCTTTAGGCCATTGTGGCCGGACGGCCCTTTTACTTTGACAGAAATGCCTGAAAGTCAGTGTAGTATAATGGTTACGGAACTGGCCTTGTAACTGAAATATTGTAGGTTCGATTCCCAGGTAAGACACTGTCGTTGTATCCTTGAGCAAGGTACTTAACCTGAATCGCTTCAGTACATATCCCGCTGTATAAATTGATAATATATGTTAAAAAAAAAAAAAAAATGCTAAGAAGCTGTGTAAGTCGCTTTGGATAAGAGCGCCTGCTGAATGCCAAAAAATAAAATAAAAAGTCAAGCCTGTGACGCATTGATGTATTTACCAGTGGCGTTGAAACATTTTAGACTTTTTGTACGCCGTGATTTCCTTCCTTCATGTTGTTACTTATTGGTTCGGTCGCGCAGTCATATCTGTTAACAGATTAGACTTGTGACCACAGCTGACAACTCACGTAAGCAAATCTATTTTATTATTAGCTAACTTGCTAAATGATTCCTCTTAGCTGTCTATGGATTCACCGCAAGTAAAATAACGTTGGTTATAAAAAATTTTTGCTTGTAAGCAGATTTATCCTTGAACCGTCAAATAATTATCTCTTTGGGTGTCCAGGCCAGGGTATCATGTCATTCTAAATCATGCTTACCTGTTATATTTCGATAACTGAAACAAAGTCACTGAATACGATTTTACTTACTGCAAGATATCGCCTATTGATGGCGATTAGCTTGCCAAGTACGCTAAAGTTATTATTAGCTAGATTGCTAACTGCTTCATAACTGACATCTAGTTTCTGGTTAATCACAGAGGACTTTGCCAAGTCATTGCCAAGTTTTTCAGAGAAATGGAGGAGAATTGTGGAGGTAACAAATACTCAAATATACATACATTAAACGTATATAGTTTAACTACAATCAAATGAAATGTATAAATTATTTTCCTACCTTTGGACAATGGCTATATCCTACACTGCGTATAGCTGATTATAGATGCCAGTTTTTAGTGTCTCATGCATTGTGTTGGCAGACTATCATTAATCACGTTAAAATGTATTTGATTTCGGGGGTTTATGTTTCCTTGGTGTTCTAAATCTTGCCGTGGTGCAGCACCATGTCTGTACAGAAACCCTGTGAAGTGACTGTCAATGCAGGTGGAGGTATTCTTCATCCATTTTTCGCCGGGATTTGCTTTTCCACAATGGCAACACTTGAAGTTTAGCAAGGGGATGAAAAGCGACATGGAGTTGACATGTTTTCTGTTGGATCTGTAAGTAATGATACCTCAAGCTATCCAGCTAGCTACCTCAGGTAGCTAGTAGGCCGAAGTCAGGTGGGTTACCTTTAGTGGGTGGGGTTGAGGACGGAAGATAATTATTTGATTGTAAACACAGGACAATAGCAAGGCTAAATATCCTGCATAGTGCACATTACTTTAGTTACATTTCTTTTTAAGTTGCTTTACTTTAACTTATTATTATTTAAAACATTAAATAACACACACAAGAACACAGAAGCTGCTCTAAACCGATGCTAACAATATTTAAAGTCAACGGTACACACTGTAGTTAGAAAACACAGAATTCACTGGCTACTATGTGTGGAAGGGGTGGGGGATTTAGCTGTGGAATACATATTTTCCTTGGAGGGTGAGGGCGGTGCCCACCACCATGAAAGGCATCACTTTGGGTAAATCTAGTTTTCTAAAAAATTTCAAAAGTGAGTGTGAACAGTTTCCTGGAAAGATGGTTCTAACAGATAATGTGGTTCCATTCCTGAAATTTTTTTCAGTGTCCAAAAAAATGACCTCTGGAAAGCTAGTTGGGTGTCACCATAACATTTCTATTCCTACCCTTTTGATTCATTTTAGTTTGTTCCTGGACTCATCTGTTTATTTGCCTGACGCTCGGAAAACACAATCAAAATCAATTGCATATGTGTTTTGCCTTGTTGATCTATAGCTAAAGAGGTTAGAGCAGGTTAACTCATGTACTGGAGGGCTGCAGTGTTTTGTGGTTTTGGGTGTTTAAAGACTTAATTTCTTAATTTAAATCAATGATTGAAAAGAAACCACAAAAACCTTTAGACACTGACTATCCCACGTTTGCATTTGAGATCTCTGAACTGGAGGTCTTTCTCATCTTTCCAGAATAGTTAAAAAGCTGTTTAACTGAAGCTGGAGGATCTAGCAGTGTGCCTGCTGGACACATCCCTCCCATGGAGTTTCAGTGACATCCACTGATGTATTATTCACTTTCGATCATTTCACTCTCACAAAAGACTGAACAACAAGTATCAAAGCTTTCACAGCTAGCCTTCAGAAAATATCTGATTTCTGTGTCATTTCCCCTTCCTGCCACAGCTCTGCTGAAGGGAATTCAGTGGATTTGGATGAAGATGTTTCAGGCAGTAACCAAAATGGCCCCTCATACTCTGGTACTTATAACTCCAAGAGGTCCAGTTGGTGAGATCTTATCATAGTTGGCCGGCTGTTTAGTCCATTCTTTCAGACCCATCAATCACTTTGGACTGTTGTTTTAAAAAGAGAAGTCGGGTGCTGATTTACACTCTAACCTTTTACTTTTTCCCAGATAGCTGTCCCTGCTTTATCTCAGCCAGTTGGAACCATTGATTTATGTCCCACACTGTTAGAGATGAAAAAATACTCTAGGCCTCACCTGTGGCTCTACAATGTTACTTCAATGGCATGCAGCCCTACACTTTGAAGGATCTAGTTATTGTGCTACCAGTCTAAAACATTAAGTTAACTCCCCTCAAAATACAGCCTTTTTTCAAAATTCCTGGCTGCACCATGTCTAGTCTCTAGCACAGTATATTGAATAGATGCATATGTCTCCCTTGTATCTGGTGTAGAGTCCGGTTTAGGCAGTGTTGGGGAGTAGTGAACTACATGTAATTAAACTAGTAGTTTAACTACATTTTGCAGTAGCTTTCTGGTAGTTCAACTACATTCATATTTGCATAGTGATTCAAGTAGTTAAATTACGTTTTTGCCATTTTTTTGTGTAGTTAACTACTGAAACTACAACTTGCAATTTTGTTCTTGTGAAAAGCCCAGATGGGATTGTTTTGTTTAGGACAGATTTAAGGGTTAAGGGTATTTCAGGAAGCTGGATTGTCAGCTCACCTGTGAAAAATATTTGGCTATAGTTTTTAATGTTTTAAATCTGAATTTCTAAAACTAAACTTGAATATATTAGGTGTCAATTATTCATAAGTATTGATTATTGCTATTTATTAACAAATGTTCAGGGAAGTTGTTGCATGCTATTTTAGAAGTTACCTGGCTAACTGAGTAATCCTGCTTGGTGCAATACCCCCACCTGGACTCTAGTTTCTGGAAGGCAGGTTTCTGACTGATGGACATTGTATACAAAACCAAAGCTGTCATTCCTTGCACTTTCTCATGAATAGTGGGGTATTTTATTTTTTTGGTTTATGTATGACCTGTGAACAAGTGGGCACTTTTTGCAATAAACTTAATTGAGTGGCATTTTTTGCTGGCATGTGACTTTTATATTATATTTTGTTATAATTTCGTATCACATGTACATTGTCAATTTGATCAGTAGTTTGAACTACTTTTTCTAAGTAGCTTTAGTTAACCAAACTAGATTTCTCCCTACGGTAGCTTTGCTGTAGTTTAACTTCTTCCAGTGTGAAGTAATTGGTAGCTTGCAAATCTATGCTTTCAAAGTAGCTTCCCCAACACTGGGTTTAGGAAGCCTTAAAGGTGCACTATGCAGGATTTTGACATAGAAAATATTATAAAATAACCATGCTCATTAGTGCACTTGCAATCTCTCTCTCTCGAAAAAATAATTTATTATTCTAAGATGTGTTTGGGGGGGGGACTATGTATAAAAAGGGCAAAAATTGCTACACGATTCAAATGTAAACGCCCTGAAATGAAGGCGAGATTAAAAAAGAAGGCTACAGAACAATCTGTTAAAAGCCCACTGACAGGTGATACAGCTGTGCACCATGGCATCAGTAGGTTAATTGACGTCGCTAAAACTGATGCTTGATTGAGCAAGGACGTTCCATTTGCCTAATACATGTTGCCTCGAGTCCTCCGTCCTCGTATCTCATCCTTACATGTCTTCCTCGTATCTCATCCTTGCATAGTGTCCTTTCCTCGCTCCCAACGGAGGACGCTATGCAATGATGCTAGGAGTGAAAATAAGCAATTGGAATGAATCCAATGCATTCTGTCTTACATAATTGTGTATTTTAACAAGGGGGCAGCACTCCCCGCGTTCAATGACAATTTGAGCCCTGGTTGTAAATAATTAGTTGTTTACCCCATTTACAATTGAGTAATGAACAGGCTGATACAAGACAGTTGACAGTGATACATGTGTAGGAAAACGTAATCATCTTGCCATGCCTCCAGCAGCTGTGCTAGGTGGTCAGTAGCTGCAGCTTCAAGAAAGGCATGATGTGACTTGCACCACTCACAAATGAGTAGTTCCTGTCACATCTGAAATTATTAACTTCCTTACAATGAAGCAACAGACCAAAATTCCTAACCTTGATCACATTTGTAGATAACATCAGTAACACTGTTGCTAACCTTGCTGATAACTGTGCCATATTCAGATGTTGCTTTCTGGACAGAAAAAGCTGATTTGGAGTCACTTGAAGTGTATTTTCTTGTGAGAACACAAACACTTGAATGACCTGATGATACCCACCAATGTAGGTGGCAGGTTGTCACCAGAGACTTCTGAAAGTATCTAAACGTATCCTTCATCACACACTAAAACTGCCTGGGCCAATCGGAAGCATACACTGAAATGATACATTCAGTGTGGCCACTTTATTAGGTACACCTGCTCGTTGACGCAAAATGAAAACATGTTAATGAGATAAATCAGAGGTGAATGGGCAGACTCAGACTCAAGAAAACATAAAGGCCACAAATACACAAACAACCACATTTTCCTCCCAAAACGTACCACCCCCAAGTAAACAAATACACTTGGCTAGCGTAGCAACAGTGGGGTGCAGAAGGGTAGAAGGGGTGTGTGGTGCAGAAGGGTATCTGCATGCACAATGCGTTAAACACCCGGGTTCTATTCCTGTCATGTACAAGAACAGGAAAACGGGGCTACAGTCGGCAAGTGATCACCAAAACTGGACATTGAAGGGTAATTCCACGGAAAAACAACATTAAGCTTATTTAATATGGAAGCATATTCGCACCAAAATTCAAATGAAAATGCAAATCGGCAATTGCATTTAATTTGCATTCGATGTGTGCAAAAACCATGATATAATTCAAATGAAAATGCAAAAGGCCACTTTGCGTTTTCATTTTCAAGTTCATGTACTCACTTTATCTGACAATTTGAAAATGTTAATGCAAATCCATTTCACATTTATTTTTTCTCGCCCTCTACGACACAACCATAATTTTAATTTAAATTAAAAACTACATTTGCATTAGCAGTTGTTTATTGTAGTCACATGATCCATGACAAAAAGGAAATGATAATTCAATTGGCCATTTAACATATGAAGCAACATAGCCTAGGCTACAGATTAAAACAAATGGACATTTACACAATTTTTTGAAATAATATTTTTATTTTATGATAATTTTCCGATCTCAATGCTGTAAGATGAGGCAGTTAGCCTCTATGACGCTGACTTTACTGTTGTGGCCTAGCCTACTACACAAAACATTTTAATCTGTTCAATTTAAATAGGCTAGGCTATGCGAGAGAGAACATAAAAACTTGTGTTTTTAGAGGGTGTGCGAATACAGTGAGTTCTGACAGTAGCCTATCTACACAGCAAAATAAACTTTAAAAAAAAATCCATGTCAGTATTGGCACAGTGCCATTATGCTCAGTCTTTTAAGAACATAGGCTACATAATCATTTTAATTTAAATAGGTCTACCACTAATTTGAGACATAAGCACTTATTTTATTGATAGTCTGCTTATTTTATTTTAGTGACATGGAATCTAGGCTAGGCAATAGCCCAATGTTGGTTTATCACACAGCCGTGTCTAAGGCAAACCGGTGAACGGAAATCTATTGCCTCTTATGGCAAATCCTCCCTGCTATTAAGGTTAAGTTAGTAAACAATTGGCTGGCTAGGCTCATCGTAACGTTTAGGCTACCTCGTTTTTTTCCTAGTTTTTAGCATTTAGCCTATAATCCACAAACACAGAAAACTAGGAAATGTCGCTATCTGTATCTAGCCTGGTAACTGCCTGATGACCGAAATCACAGACAACCATTGAAATTGAACCATAAATTCTGTGGTTTGAACGGTCCCCTGTAACGCCCCTTTCTTTGAGGCCCCGCCTCGATGGGCATGCTTTGACAGTTTGCATGTTCAGTTCGGAGTTTTGGCAGAAATTGTCAAATGTTGTCTAAATTACATATACCTCTACCCTTTCTCATTTTTGAAAAACTACAGTGTGGGCGGGTAAGTAATGCTGAAGGAGGCATGACGAAACAGAGAGTGAGTGAGAGGCTGTGTCCATGTCTGTCAGAGGAGCCCTGTGTACTAGCATACTGTATAGCATACTGTCGTGCACTTAACAGGTTTATTTTTCTTTTAAGTATTTATTCATTTATTTTTTTTATTTAACCTTTATTTAACCAGGAATACCCCATTGAGATCGAAATCTTTTTCACAAGGGGGACCTGACATAAAATACAAGTTTCCCAACAAGACATTTAACAATGAAGATGCAAACACCATATAGGAAGGCTAGATGAGATGGAAAAATAACAGAAATTAATTAACATAGGTATTTAAATATAATTATAGGCCTACTCTACTGGCATAAGTTACTCAAGTCGGCAAGTGCGCCTGATCCAGACATAGCCAGAGAGGCGGTGAACCTGTTGTTACAACTGTAAACAGTATTAGCCTGCGAGCTAGCTTTGTTACCAGTTACCAGTTATTTCCAGTACAATCGCTTCCAACGATGTTGTGGACCATGCATTAGATGACAACACTTTCCGAGAAATTTTGCATGAATTGAAGGTGGAAGGCTACCGTTTTGAGCCCAAATACATGGCTGAGGAGATTAGCCGAAGGCGTGGTGCGGCAGCCGAACCGGGAGGGCTTTGGGTAAACAATGTTTGGTGGTGGACCAGGAGGAGAAGAGTAACGAGTAAGTGTTGCAGACTTCTGGCTAGGGTAGCTAATATGTTTTCACTATACCAAAAGTAGATAAATGAAGGGCTGTTTTTCTAAATAAAACTGAATGAATGGCTGTATTTCCCCTGTATACTCCGGAGACTCCAGCTAATGGTGGTGACATTACATTAACATAACTTTAGTGTGGCTAGCTTCTTAGCGAGTGATATTAGCCTCCAAAAAGAGCGGCTTCCAGGATTAGGAGTAACCATAGACCGTAGAAAAACAGTAATGCTGCCACCTAGCACCTCAATTTATATTCCGTAGGAGTGGCAACCTGTGACTGGCGTTGTCTGACACCCACCCATAAAAAAGCCCCTGGCCGTTGTAGTCCACAATAAAACAGGTACCTGGAACATGCGCTGTAGTTTGGAGTTATATCTCTGCTGTCACTACAGGTAGAAAGTTGGCCGAGAGCTCAATTTAATCAGGAGGACAGCTACTCTTCTACGAATCAAACCTAATTTTTCAGTGGAATTCCCCATTAAAGATTGGAAAAATGTCACCAAATCTGATGAATCTCGATTTCTGCAGGGACATGCAGATGATAGGGTCCGAATTCATCCTGTCAACAGTGCAGGCTGCTGCTGGTGGTGTATTTTGTGGGGAATGTTTTCTTGGCACGCATCAGGCCACTTAATATCAATTGAGCATCATTTGATATTAAGTGGCATTAATAGCAATTAAATACAGAATAAGTTAAATACAATTCATCAACACATTCTATAGAAATAGTACTCATGGTTACATGAGTTGTCGGGGGACTGAACACATGAAGTCCTGAACACATCAAGTGTACAAACAGGTAGAAAAGTTACTGTGTAGGGTAATTATAAATAGATCAAAATGTAAATAATAAAACATTTTCATAATAAATAATAACAGAATAAATTACTCATAACTAAAACTAACAAATACTCAAATGACAGCCTCAATTACACTGACAATAAGATTTGTCAATGCATACATATATTATTTATAAAAAATCTTATCTATTTGTCTATTTCTTAAAGTGATTGTAAAGGGGCTAAAAAGTTCTGTCAATAACTACAATAACACACATATCAAGTGAGACATAAAAGCTGTATTGAAAAAAACTTCAAGATTGTACCACCACATTTTTTTAATGAATAATTGCTGCAGAATATTAACATATCAATAACTACAGTGAAAATTAACAAGAAAACCATAAAATAGATTAATTTGACTGTAGTAATTGTAAGAAATAATTTGATAGCATTATAGTTAGCGGGAAAACAAAAGTTATTCTATCTATTCTATTATGTCAACACAAAATTTATGTTTTTTTTGTTATTCTATAGATTAGCATTTCATAGATAGATGTACAGTAAGCAACATAATTAATTGGACATTTTTTGTTATTTTGGTTCTGTACTCTAACACTTTTGAAAGGATACAATGACAATGATGTTGAAATGCAGAATGTCAGCTTTAATTTGAGGGTATTTTCATCCATATTGGATGAACCGTTTATAAATTATAGAACTTTTTGTACATAGCCCCCCCCCCCATTTTCAGGCATCAAAAAATAGTTTAACATAATGTAGAATAAAGTAATCATTTTAAATATTTGGTCGCATATCCTTTGCATGCCATGACTTCCTGATGTCTGTGACCCAACAATATCAAAAGACTCTTATCGATATCTTATTTTCTGGTACTGTTACAAGCGATACTATAACTTATCTGCATTTGAATGGATCTCTATGGGAATTAGGGGGTGGGACTAGATTTAGCTGGAAATCACACTGGAACAGTATGGAACACATGGCTAAATGGGTCTGACATATCAAACAAGCCTTAAACCATCACTCTCCGGACTTATTTTTCCATAGAGTACAATAGGAAAATTTGTGTTTCCTATTGAACTCTGTTTGACATAAAACAAGGGTCTGCATGTGATGCTCACCTCTCACTGAAGAGATTCAGCGCAGTGTTACACTGTAGCATTTCATCATAATGGTCCGAGGTATATAAGGTACATTCATCCATCCTCTGACTTCACTGCCCATCACAACCTTCAACCTGCACAATATGACCTATTTTAAAATAGTAGTAGAAGAAGAGCTGTTTTCTAAGTGCACACAAATATAATAATGTGGGTATTATAATGTTCCATGACACATAAACATTTTGTTATTTTGCCACATTTTTGGTAGAAGGCTATAATGAGTCAACCCTACTGTGGTCAATCTGCAGGGTATGTTGTTAGTTACCTGGTGTACATGTGTATGACATGGAGCTAAATTAACCAGTAAATTATTTTCTGAATTCCTCTTCAGTGGAATGTGAATTTGTTTGACTTTAACTCACTTACATTTTTCCATACTACTAAGTCAGATATACTTAATTGTCTCCAATACCATGACTAATTTATTTAGATTCCAATATCCATATAGTCTTGAATCATATTAAAATATATGCATTGATATTTCAAATTATCAGTTTGGTGAAAGATTTATTGACATATTGACAAAACAACACTGGTAATATGTTAAAGATCTGGACACCAGCCCTCAGCCATACATTTTCTTGCAAGTGGCTGTTGATACCGCTGAATTGCATGGGTCAGCCTGTGTTTGCACAGGTGATACCTTCCCTGGTTGAGGTCCTTTAAAGGGGTAACATGGTGGTTAACCTTACTTTCTGGTGTTTTGTATGATATTGGTACATAGGGGCATTGCGGGAACACCACGGAACTATCAAATTTGTATTTTCTTTAGGTTTGGAGAAATAGACGATTTAATTTTGCGGTCCCATTTTCATGTTTCGCGTGTGACGTCACATGATAAATGACCACTCCCCGGTGTCTCAAAACTGTCTATGGAACACTCCCCCATCCACGCCCACAAAAAAAAAGACGTGAATTTGAACTTCACCAATTTGCGCCATAACCTCTTCACCCATCGGTAAGAGCATGATTGATTTACACAGAGCATGATTGATTATCTATTATTGCAAGCTAACTTTACTGAATTTATTGTTAGGTTGCAAACCTTAGATAAAAGTTAGCAACATTTTAAAACGTTGACTGTTTTGATAACCAACTTGTAACCTAACCAGGGTAATTCGAGTTAGGCTAATGTTAGCCAGCTATTGATAGCTGAGCACTTTTTCTATGTTATATGAAAAAGGATTTGATAGCTGACCTTTGATAACGTTAACGTAACAAAATCAAAGTTGTCTAGAGTCAGTGTGTCGACACATAGAGCTAGCTAGATCTAACGTTATCCCGCTCAAACTACATCTTAGCCGCCCTGCTAACGTTACTGTATGCATCTGCTTTTGGTAACGTTAACCCTCCTGCGTGATGGCTGTTCCATGCACAGCGCACTTGATTTGACCATACTCTAGCCTTACTTTATCGAACATACCCTTCCCTGGCATTAATCTGTGCTGTAAGTTTACCAAAGTGATAAGTTAACGTCAGCTAGCTGAATTAATCCTTCCCAGCATGCTATCAGTAGCTTGACTGACTGCAGTGCATCGTTGTGCTTTTATCGTACTTTTTTCAAAATTACGCAAATTCGGGGATATGGCCTGGTAGGTAGCGTGTACCTTAACAATGTTTGGAGGTTAAAAGCTGGTGTGACATCTCACATTGCTTATATTAAGGACTTTGTAAATCCCTATACACTTCCTGATAAATCCAGTCTCGAGGTAACTATGCTAACTATCTGACTGACAGTTCTCGTTGAAAATTCTCTACAAAATGAGGTGAACTTGTAGAATGGGAAATTTGGGCATATAAAAAGGAGTTTTTTTTTCAGTACTTAAAAATGACTGAATAGCAACATTGATGGACACATTCACTTTTATGTGACCTAAAGATAACTGGCATGTGTCACATTCAACCACCATGTTACCCCTTTAAGCATATACTTCTGTATGATCTACTGCTGTAGATATAGGTTCAAAACCTCAGAAGGCCTACAAATGTATGCACTATGCACTGCAAACCAAACCCACAAGAGATATGAAAAAAGGTGACACGAGCCGGAAATTCCATTAACATTTTGTCCTTCAATTTCTCACATGGTGAAGCCCAAACATATACCACAGAAAAACAGGGGCATGCATGAGGGGTCTGCTTTCTATCTCATATAAAAACATCACTGAGTTCCCATACATACAGAGAATTTAGGGATGCTCCTCGGAGGCCAAGTTTGAGGTCCACTGAAACCACTGAAATTCCATTACACTATGGTAATGTTCAATTCTCATGACTGATCAAAAATTCTGATCTGTTTTAGAGTAAAGACATTTTCCATAGCCATTACATACAGGGACATAATTACATTACATACATTCAAATAATCTGGCATGTAAAACGGGACCCATTTGTAATACAATGCTATTGGAAGCATATCACAAAAACAAACAGTTGTGATGCTTGACAGCTCAGTTGCCAAAAGCCTGGCAGCAAAAGCTATATTTTTATCCTTGATCACATCTTTAAAGGCAAGCGTCTGCACTACCGAAACAGCTCTTTGGGCATGATCAGCCATGTCATCAAAGAGCCAGCATCATTTCCACTACAGAGGAACCACTACTGCTCTTTCAGCACAGATCATGTGGTACTGGCCCTCCAGCCAATCAGAGCATAACAGCAATGCCCAGCATGCATACAAGCCCTTACTAAAATCACACCGAGTATGGCTTTCTGATAGAACAGTACTTTCAATGTTCAGCTTGACTGAACAATATTAGACCCATTATTGTAGCATTCCAAATCAATTCGTTTTTGTTTTTTTTCAGCAACCAATTACAAAGAATTAGTCTCTTAATTCATTGGCTTGTGACAGTTTTCAGATACCACCTTGCAACTTCATCCTGCTTAAAACTGGCTGATAGTTGTAGCAATGTTTGCATTCCTAGGCAGCATGTGCGAGTCTGGCTCCAGTCAGCACACAGCCCCCATTTGTCTTAAAGGGCTTTTTTTCAAGGTAAACACTGAAGAGCCTATTCTTCTTTTCCACTGGAGACAGCAGTTTAATGGAATTCCTCCCCCTAACCTGGGAGAGGATTCAAGACCCTCTGAATGTTCAGTAGGTGGTGGGGCGCAGAGGGGTGTGGAGAGATAGTAGACATGCAGAAAGAGAGAGAGAGTGAGAGAGAGAAAGAGAAAAGCAGAGAAAGCCTCAGCCTTACGTGTGCCAGTGGCTTGGTGTGGATGGTGACGATGGGCCGGTACTGGTGGAAGTCAGTCTGGATCACACACACTCTCTTCTCCATCCTCAGGCCGAGGAGCAGCCCCTCATCCTGTCTTCATGGAGCTCTCTGACGGAAGCGTGGGTCTGTGAAGAGCAGCCCTGTTACCTGACCCTTCAGCGCTAATGCTCACAGGCAGAATGGGAGGGAACAGAGTGCTAAAAAAAAAAAGAAAGAAAGAAAATACAAACAAGCTTGAACATTCCCTCCTCCACCTCCTTGTTCAACCACCAACACGCACTGTCCTCAGCACAGTGGAGCATAAGCCACCCTGAAGCGTGGATGTTAACCCCCTCCCTTCAGTAGTGGTTCCCTCCCCAGGGAACTTGGGCAAGGATACTTGGCATTCATGCTTACTGAACACAAAGAAAGCAAAGGCATTCAAAACAGTGCTCATGTTCTAATACTAATGATCTTATCTCAGAGATTTATAGAGAGCAGTTACTTTTTTATCTTATATTTGCGCATGTCAGACATGTGACCTCTCTTCATTGTTTCTCCAGACACATATTAGTTTGAAATACCAGAATAGGACACTTTGCTCGCAATTTTCACTCACGACTGACTACAAAGACCGATAAGAGGAATTCTTCTCAGAACATAGCCACTGTGGAAAACTGCTCCTTCTAATTTAGTTAACAGCCTTAAATCCAACAGAACTGAAGAAGGATACAGGAATGCTTCTGAATAAAGGGAGTACTGAATAGTGGGAGGCTTTGTGCTGACAGGCATGAGTGAATGTTGCCTGTCACTTACAATCCCCAAATTACAAAAAGAACTTAACAAAAAATAATGAAGGGAACAAGTGTTTATACAAACCCTTACTAAGTGAAGTTATACTTGAGGTGAAAATGCAGTCTTGTTACATATTACAATATATAATAGCAGGTTGGTTTTAGAAACATAAGCTTCCAAAAAGGCCAGCTGCACAAATGCTCTTTTGCCAAACAGTCAGACAAAATTATCATTGTATCAGAAGGAAATTTATCATATGTTTTGTTTGTTGCACTTTTTAAGAAAGTGATCTAATCATGTGATTCATTGCAGCACTGAAAAGTTAAAAAAATATTAATTAAATGTATTATTATTACTTTGTAATTGTTTGCTATTTCTTGCCATTGTGCAAAATGAAAAGGATAACATTTAGATTAAAATTACAGGGACTCTGAAAGACCATATCTTAATTTAGGAGACTACAAGAAAGAATGTGGGTTTAAAGTGGAACAAGGTATTGTATTTATGCTGATAAACAAGCAGGCAATGATATAATAATTGACATATATTGTTCATATAGAGATGCAACAGAGTAGCATGGCCCATTCGTGATTGAGTCTGCAGGCTATTGCATCTATGTTTTATTTACCAGGAGAGAAAGATGAGGCTGATGCGTAGGCTACATCAGCAGCTGAACTGCATTAAGCCTCTTGTATTTATGCATCATGATTCATGACAAGTACCTTCATAAAATATTAAATAGCTGTTCTTTCTGGCTCTTTCATAAAAATGAATTATTTGACAATTGCTTACCAGCATAAACATTTAAAACCAACACACTGCAAGGCAAAAAAACTGCATTTTTCATATGTATATTTAGTGTTTGCTGACAGATGTTTCTGCTAGCAATATAAACATGGAAAGCCTCACAAGGACTTAACTTTAATAGTGGATTACCACAATCAACAGACTCATTAACATGTACAAACAATATATGTTTCGTAAAATCAAATACAGAGCATATTTTAGAGTGCCTTGAATTGCAAGGCAGCAGAGCATTATACAGTATGCTTAAATTAATAGGCTCCCTTTGAAGTGGGGCTTTTTAGAAACGAGCCCCAAATGTCAGACTTGCTACAGTTCTCCATCCTTGTCTGAACCCGACCGACCTTGTAAAATCCGACAGGATCCCTTTTCCATCAAACTGGCTGCAAAGGGGCTGCGGGAAACAATGTATCAAGCGAAAAATATGTTTGCGTAAGATACGGAAAAATGAAGGGTGTGCTGCGGGCATTTTGCACGTTCGTGCCTTTGGCTGCAAACGTGGCAGGTAAGTTTGTCTTTCAATCAACATACCAATGAAAGCTAAGTGTCACCGTATTATAAGTGAAAAGGAAACAATGTGGAACAAGTATAAGGTGGTGTATTTCAGAATACTTGAAGCCGAATTAAAGTTGATAAAAATCATATTATAATTGAAGCATGCCCAAGTATACTATTTTTTCAAATGCAACCCTTCTGAAGGTTCCATGTATTGCCTGACATTAAGAAATGGATCAAGCATCTTTTAGACATTGACTTTGAACTTTAAAATCACTGGAACTCAAGAGTCATGAGATGAGTGATTGAAAGTTTCGATAGCCAGCTGGGCATCTGATTGTTCATTATGTTGCCAATTCTGCCCTTATGAATTACAGAAGATCAAAGACCTCACAAAAGTGTGTGTTTTTAGTTTTTACAAAAGTAGCCTACATGCTCTGTACAAACACTTACTTTTTGTATATATTCTCCATGGCAGCCATGTGTGAAATACATTCCATTTGTAATTTGACAGGAAAAGTGCACAAAACAAAGGCCACACATCCTGAGCATGAACCCACAATGAACTGATGGATAACAACGCTGTTAGCAACTTAGTGGAGTAGGACATATGACTTTGAGAAAATGAATGATGTCACTGTGTAACAACTATAGGATCTTTGTTGCTTCACGATCACTGTAGGTCACAAGACAAGTCCAGAGGAGCCTCATAATGTCTGTGTAGTTGCACATTTCATATGGAAATTTAGACAGCAACTCAATTTATGAATCGGTTTGAGGCTAATCTTATTTTAATTATGTTTAACAAGAGCTTAGGTGCAGTGATCCATAATCTGTCAGCCAGGTCCTAAAAGATCTCTTGCATTAGCAGAATGGGTACTCACTCATACTGGCAATGCAGTACACGCATGTACAAGAGAGAAAGCCAATGCAAATGCACGCAAAAGCCCTCCATCCTCTTCAAGGTGCATTGGGCAAGACAGTGCATGTCAATGTCAAAAGAGAAAAGTCAATGACTGAGACGTTACCTTTTGCCTAATGACTTACTATTGGATAAATCACAATTCATCAACCAAAAATGTGAATAAAACTTGGCCCCAAGTCCTGGCACTATCATGAACAAGAATAATAAATTACTTGGCACCACAAGAAACATCGCCGATCTATGATTAATGCACATAAATCAATATTGTGTATCTGTCTAGGGTATTATTGTCAGTCGAAATAGGTGCTGATTTACGCTGAAGTTGCAAGCTGACTTTTTATTTGCGCTAGTTCAGTGAGTAATGAACCAGATGATATACATCTGTGGTGGCCGTTACGCATATCCGTACAAACATGTGCAGGCATTTCGCACAGATCCCCTGCAAAACATTTCAAAAGCTGTCTTACTATTGAAAAAGATATTAATCAGCTAATCAACACAGTGGCTGGAAGTATAGAGTCCAACTGAAAATCAGGACTACTGTGTATCACCTTTTAGGTCTGGTTCAGCTTATCATGGTAAAATGGTTTTCTGGCATAGGGCCATTCTCACTGAATGGTGCCTTTGTCTGGGCAGAATACACATTTAATGATAAGCAGCACATCTCTTGATGTCCCTCAGAAAGCTGTATTTTTTTTTCTCGCTTTGTCTGAAATTCCCAGAAAAAGAATTGAAAAGCACAGTTCGCATTCTGAGTCGTTCACTCTACCTGCAAAGCGTGCATGGACTGTATTTTGTAGAAGCAATTTAACATCAAGGCTTTGAGCAACCACTTAAACAAATGTGTTCGCTCTACAGATATGAGTTGGTCAAGCATGAGATCACTCTACATGAGATCACACAGAAGCCTCTCCACAAATGATGACCAATTCACTCTAATACATTCCAAGCTTATTACCTGCCGGTGTTGTGTAGCTCTGTATTTGTTGTCAGTGTGTTACTTGACCCCTTTAATCTTCTGGTATACTGTTGTTTTGTTTCCAGGACAAAAGCACCCCGGGATGGCCAGCTAAACTTTGTTGTGGTTCATAACATGGCATATCGATTATCATTTTAGGAAGGCACTATCAAACCACATTTTATGAGACAGCATTGTAATGATAGGCTTTTACCAAGTGACTGCTATAATTCTACTCCCTACTGTCTTTTCTCAGCTAATCATTCCAGGTCTGCAGTTATGTGACACATGTCTTTGGAATTTGATTAATTAAAGGTTTGTGTCAACATAACTTTATGCCTCATGCATTCCTGACATAAATTATAACTTTGACAAACTAGCATCTGTTCTAGGGTCTTCACCTCCAGTACAGTACTTTTTGGCATTCAACACTATGATCTGTATCATTATGTGAGGTTAAGACTTTTAAAGAAATGATTCAGTATGGCATAACGCACCATGTATTCTGAAAGTAACAGTTTTAACCTCAAGAAATGTTATGCATTGTTGCATTTGTCTGTGAAATCTGGCAAATTAACCCATAAGAACCCGGACCCACTTTACCATAAAGGAAAATTATGAGGGATATAAAACACCAAATGGGCTGCAAGAAACACATTTCTGGAGCAATTTTGAAATTTTACCTAAATTTTGTGATGGTTACACATTTGTCACATTGGGCTTTAGTGATAAATGTATAGCTCAGGGACTTCAGAGAGCTCGTTCTCAAATCACGGAACTTATAAAAAAAACTTTTTTTTCATGCTAACATGTATTCCTCGAGCTAGGAACACCAAATTCAAGTGTAAAAATGGCGAACTGGCCCTTTAATGGTAATCTAGCTTCTCATCACTAATATCATTTATTAATTGCATGTTTTACTTTCCAAGACCCCATGTAATGTATATGTCACAACAAAAATTACTTAACTGGTACTTATTTTTTTAAGTTATGGATTCTAAATAGTTTCACTGAATTCCAGGACATCTTATTTAAGTAGCAAAAGGGTTGAATTGGTTGTTACCTTTAGACATAAAAAAATAAACTTGTTGAGGAGACAGTTCTGCAGTCAGTGTGTAGCAAGGAGACCACCATTTTCTGTAGCTAATAGCTAGAAGGTTTTTTCACAACTGTCCACAAGATGGCGCCAAATGCGCTCAGTATATGTCACTTTGGGACTTGATGAGTGCAAATGAAAGTTAAAGTGTACTGAGGAACTTTGACAGGCATTTAAAGTGTGTGTAACACTTATGTCACAGTGGGTTCTTATGGGTTAAATTGCCACTGTATGAACAGATTGGAACATAACTTAAAAATTACCAACCTTCTCCGTTGCGTATAAGAGCCTATGGGCTGATTTTTATGTAAAGAAATTGGGTATGATTTTCTGGTCAAATGAAGGATGTAACATCAAAGTGCACTACCGAGTGCCTTTCCTCTCTCTGGCAGGCTGCCTGCACATGGTAGCAGTGTGCAGTTGACGGCAAACCGGATGTTCCATGTTTTTCAATGAGACAGCAGCAAAATTTAAAGCTCCGGCTCCGCCAGCGTTGAATACCGCATACCAAACCGCCGACGGAACATTCTGCCATAGCATCAATTTTCTCCGCTTTTGCCGTAGCGGAGGGACAAACCGGATATGAGTTTGTGGAAACAACGTGGATATTTGTTGTCCCTCTTGTCTTATTTGGTATGGAAAGGTAAATTAATGAAACGGCGAGTGCACTCCTTAACTCATCAATGATTTTACAGTGCCAAGCGCCTTTGCAAAATAAAAAAACTATGCCAACAAATCACCATAGCACCTTTTACATGGTGTTTACTGTCCGGTTCTGTAGATTACTGCTGCGGTCGTCCTCTGTTCCGCATTCTTGCGCGGTATAACGTTTTTTTTTATCATCAAAATGGAAATGTGAACATCGGCCGGGCATTCCAACCATGGAGATACATAATGTTACGTTTGTTGTTGGGGATCAAAACCGACCCTGAGCTGGTGTTCTTATTGGACAGTACGTTACTGCAAAGCATGTGAAATATATTGTGATGTTCCAGTTAGCTTAGAATGTGTGAGATTATGCTTATTTTATTGCTATTGCTAAGCAAGCTAAATTACATCTAGCTGGCTAATGTTAGCTAGCTAGCTTGCTAACTTCATCACTAGCACTGTTGGAGTGGATAACGTTAGCTAGCTATGCTACATCGATTCAAACCCAACTCTGATCTGGCTGGTAACATTAGTTGGCTAGCTTGCCGTTTACAAATTACTTTACCAGCTAATGTTCCAGGATAATGCCAACAACTGGTATTTTGTAAATTTGATGTGCAATATAAGGCCAGTCTTCTCACCCCACTCCCATCATCTGTTTATTACTAACATTCGTTTAGGATTCTTCTTGTCTCAAACATACACCGTAAAAAAATTCTCACACCCACTGTGCTATAAAGAAAACCACGCTAGGCCAATGTATCATACAGAGAGTGGATTACTGCCAATGTTGCTCGCTCCCGTTGCTGCAGGCTGTAGTTCACTTTCCGCCACCGGTGTCAGCAATGAGAAGGATTTTCTGAACGTTACATATAGCCCCTTTAAGACCCAGAAATAATGTTTGTCCCCTGTAGGGAACATGAATCTCTGGTCTTAATCTGAAGAACCGTATATTCTACTATGCTAAAACCTACTTAAGGGACATTAAATACAAATAAAATCATTAATATTTAATCATCCTAGACACTTGTATTACATCCATACACTAGAGTACACATCTTATATGATTCCCCTGTTGATTTGGACAACGTTTTTGATTTTCAGGAGTTATAGGGAATCCAATATGGTACCCTTTGCAATGTTTCCCTTCACACAGCAAATGGTACCAATTTTGATGATCAATTATTAAACATATCCACAGAAAAACAAATCTCATACTCAGTTTTTTTTTTTTATCTCCAGCAAGTGAACATATAACAATATAGTGTGTTGTTTATATATATATATATATATATACAGGTGCAGCTCAAAAAATTAGAATATCGTGATCTTGAAGGGTTTGAAGGGTTTCTTCTCCTGACTTTTTTCCCCATAGAGTTCTATAGGAAAATGAGTCAGGTGAAATAACCCTTGCAGTGATCCATCCACATCTACTCCATATCTGGCAACAGAGTGATGGTTTGGGGCTCGTTCGATAGCTCAGACCCTTGATGACGTACAGCCATTTCACCAGTAATGTGTTCCATACTCTACCAGCGTAATTTACAGCTGAATCTAGTCTTACCCCCCAATTCTCATAGAGATCAGTTCAAATGCAGAGAGGTTATAGTATCGCTTGTAACAGTACCTGAAAATAAGATATTGAGAGTCTTTTGATGTTGATTGGTCACAGACTTCAGGAAGTAACAGCATGCAAAGGATATGCGACCAAATATTAAATATGATACTTTAAAAATATGTTAAAGCAAAATATTCTACTTTTCTGACACTGAATTTGGGTTTTCATTAGCTGTAAGCCATGATCATCAAAATTACAAGAAATAAAGGCTTGAAATATTTCACTCTATGTGTAATGAATCTATATAATATATGAGTTTCACTTTCTGAAATGAGTGACAAAAAATATTTAACTTTTTCACGATATTCAAATTTTTTGAGCTGCACTTGTATATAATGACATATATATCTTATATATGCAATGAAGTATATAATGTGGCACTTGGTTTTTTGTAACAGACAAAAAATTATATAATTATATTCAATTTAGTTAATTAATTGTAGTCAATGTGCTACAAACCAATTTGGTCTCACGTTCTTGAAGCAACATTGTCTGAATAAAGTCTAGTCTAGTTTATTTTCAATCAGATTCTGATGAATGAACTGTTTTAAAAAAAAATAAAGCTTTTTAAAAAGCTTTTAATTTTAGCACCATAATAGATACATAACAGCACACTGTTTTGCACATTTACACCAAAGCAATGAAAATCAGGCACCAAATGTGCAAGGCTATGCATATAATTCAGTGTCTTACTTAACCTATAAAAATAGCAGGACCAACAAAGTAGAATTTATGATGTATTGGCTTACCACTCTTAATAGTAGGGGATGAAAACACAATACATCATCAGGTTGTTATTTCTTTTCTGTGAAAAGCATGTGCTGGTGTATGTCCTCCCCAATCCCTGTGCCTGGCATAGTCTTATCCATAAATCTTCATTGACAGCATGTCTGACATAGCAGGGTGCAGGTGCATGAATAATCGCCTTTGAAGGACGAGCAGATTACAAAAGTTGAGAAAAGAGATGGTTAGAAATGTATTATGAACGGTAAGACCATGTACAGAAAAATGTATAGAACTCAATTATGTGAAGACGATTCCATGATACCGAAGGCAGATCGTGCTGAACCAAACCATGAAGTGGTCGTCCGCACTCAATTGAGAATTGGGAGAATCTAAGCACTACGGATGGCTGAGAAAATCATTTTTACGTTAATTTTTTTGACACCAGCAACACTCCTGCTAGAGTATTTAGCAAGCAGCCACACCGCATTACAAGCCAGTTCTCTCAGGGTCTCAATGCAGTAAAATATGTATGCAAAATAAAGTGAGATTATTTTAGATTGTGCAGCATAAACGCATCTGTTTAGGTCTTAACTCCTCTGTTTAGGTTTTAAAGCTACTTTTAAAGTGGCATATATTAGTACTCCTCACTAATTTCTTCAAATGTATTTGGTAACAATTTAACAGCTGAATATCATCATTGCATTATGAGAAACCAAATAAATGCTTATAGAGTGATTCTTGGTCACATATGTGTTTTCTGTAAGAATAAAGTACTAGCATGTATCCACCGCACCGAACACCTGAAAATTTAATTTCATAACAGCAGTGGTGGCCATAGCAAATAAAAACAGCTTTAATGTTGGAATGTCCCTGTAGCATGTCTTGTCTTCTGTAAAAAAATAATTTGAGCATTCATAAATATAGCTAAGTTTTAAAATAATTTCAGTATTCATTACACTCATCATTCCATAGTAAACACCTCAATAGCAATAATCACAGCCTTTGCAACCATGTATGCTTGGTAAATCAAGTTGCAAAATGAACAGCAGGGACAGAGTATTAGCTCCCTCTGCTGTTATTATGCCACCTTATATTCTGTAATTGAAGGAATGACAATTAAACACAAAAATGAGGTAGACATAGGGCTATATTTTAAGGATCTTAGCACATGATCTAAAGTGCATGGCGCAAGTGCATTTAGGTGTTATTCGCACCGCTGTGGTTCAAATGGGCTGAACTTGGTTTCGTAATTAATAATAGATGTGTCTTGGGCGTAACATGCAATAAACCAATCAATGGTGTCAATTCCCTTTACAAGCCACCTGCATTTGCACCTTAGGGAATTTCTAATGTAATGGCGGAATGACCTATTGTAATTTCAAAAATGTGATGAATGAAGAATAGGGTTAACAATAGTTTTTGAAAAATGTAAATATGAAACTATGATGTAAAAAACCATCATGCACATTGAATACCCAGGATCATATTTGAAAAACATTTGTAAAAATGTATGTGATTTTAAATTTCCAAATAAATGCAATATTCACTGGACAGTTTTTTCAGTGAAATAAATCATTCCATTTGCTTACCTGGCTATATACTTGTATTGCCATATCTGAATTACTGTGTAGAAATATGGGGCAACACCTACAAAACCACTATACAATCATTATGCACATTACAAAAAAGAGCCATATGCATAGTAAATAATGTAGGATATTGTGATCACACCAATATACTGTTTTTAAAAGTGAATGCCTTAAAGTTTAGAGATCTGGTAGAATTTAAGACTGCACAAGTAATGTATAAAGCAAAAAATAAACTGCTGCCTGGTAACATACAAAGACTGTTCGCGGAGAGAGAGGGTGGTTATAACTTAAGAGGGGAATTAAATATGAAACAGCATTATGCTCGGACTAATGTTAAAAGTATGTGTATTTCGATTTGTGGTGTGGTGTTGTGGAATGGTCTCGAGGAAAAAATTAAACAGAGTGTAAATGTATTACAATTTAAAAAGATGTACAAAAAATATATTTTTACAAGGTACAGGAGCGAAGAAGGAGAATGTGCCACTTGGTGATGGTAAAAGTGTATTTGTTTCTTGATATCACGACTGAAATCTGAGATTGTAAATCTACAAGACTGTATTGTACTATAATTTGTAATGGTAATTAATTAAGTAAGTTAAAATTGGAATAGGACTAGATAAGCATATGCTTCTTCCTATTCCATTTCGGACAAAAGAAATAATAATAATAATTATGTCAATCATTGTATAGGTATAGCCGTATGATTAATTAGTTTTACGTGCTGGTTTTTTTTTCTGTTAAATTATTTAGTTTGTTGACATTATCTAAATTCTTAATTTTATTTTATTTTAATCTTTATTAAAATGTTCGAAATAAATTAATATACATACAGTAAACTGGGTTAATTGGCATTGGCACATGAAGTTCTGCATCACGCCTTCTAAAGTCCTGCAATGTGTTCTCACGTACAGTTCCGGCCACTATTATTGGCACCCCTGGTAAAGATGAGTAAAAATGTTTATACAAAATTCACTGTTTGAAAAAAATCCCTCATCAAGAAATAATTATTTTTAACAAAACCACATGTGCCACAATTATTGGCACCCCTGCATTTATATATAGAATAAAGTAATCATATTTAATATTTGGTCGCATATCCTTTGCATGTCATGACTTCCTGATGTATGTGACCCAACAACATCAAAAGACTCTTGATATATTATTTTCTGGTACTCTTACAAGAGATACTATAATGTCTCTGCAATTTAATGGATCTCTATGGGAATTGGGGGGTGGGACTAGATTTAGCTGTAAATTATGCTGGAACAGTTTGGTTGGTAAAATGGCTGTAAGTCATTAAGGGTCTGAGGTATCAAACGAGCCTACAGAATATTCCTTCCATACGCACGTGGGACATGAGGCTGAAGTTGGTTCCATATTTGCAGTTTTTTATTCGTAATTCCCGATCCACCTTCAATTTCTTATTTGCGGCTGCTTGTTCGCAATTTCACAGGTTTATTCAGAAAAGTTTTTAAAGGCTTAAAATCGTCTTGGCCCGCATGCTACACACACTACATCAATGCAAATATACATGTACTTTGTATAAAAGTACTTCATGCTCAAAAACAAATGAAAAACAAACTGAAGTTGTTTTCTTATTCGCAGTTCTGGACTTAGGCAAATAAACGATATGACCGATATACGATCCATAGCTAAATCAGGGCGGCTTTTAGAGGGTTTATTCATTTTGGGCCCGTCATAATGCCACTGATTCTTGAAGACACGCCCACAAGAGAAAAGATGGAGAGAGAAACGGAGTCAATGTATCAATCGCTGACTAATTCTGCGGTATCAGTCAATGGCTATTTCAAGGTGGAGGCATCCTCTTTTTCCTTTTCCGAAGCCCTATCAGTTTGAGCCGTAGGGAGAAGTTTCTGAGTGGTAGTCTAGCTAATTATCTTTTATCCCACTTGTGAACTCGACTATCTCCTTCTGCTTAAATCGATGTTATGCCCAGTATTGTCAGCACATATTAAGTCTAACCTACCCGTCCACAAACTACTTCATGAATAAAATAAATAAATTAACAATGAATAACTAAAATACGTAATTAATACCAAAAAAAATAGTAGAAAAATAGGAAATTTGTTATCAATAGCTTCCAGGACACAATAGATTTCTGTTGTTTTAATAGTAAAATAATTGATTATTTTCAATAGGTACCAGGTCACATGATCCAACGGCATGAAACTAATATAAAACAATTCAACTCTTAATCCCACATAGAGCAAACCTCTTGTAAGTTTCACTATGTGCATATTTATTTTTTAATTAATATTTTAATGGAAAATTATAGATGTCTGTTGTTTTAATAGGGAAATAATGGATTATTTTCAATAGATTCCAAGTCACATAATCTAATGACATAAACCTAATAATACAAAATTCTACCCTTAATTCCACATAGGGCACACCTCTTTGTATTCTCAATATGTGCTTCTTTATTTTTTCATCTATATTTTCATGGGGAAAATATAGATTATTTTCAATAGCTTCCAGGCCAAATGATCCAATGACATAAAACTAACCATAAACAATTATACATATACTAATCCCACATAGGGCACACCTATTTGTGTTGTCTTTGTATTCTCCTTTAAAAGGAGGGACTAAATTAGCCCACAGACGCATTTTCACCACCACTTTTTGAATGGAAAACCCATTTGGGCCGGGCAGAAATTAGACTGGTTGAACAGGAGAGGACCCTCTCTTTAAGAATCAGTGGCATTATGACAGGGCCAAAAATGAATAAACCCTCTAAAAGCTGTCCTGATTTCACTATGGATCGCATATCGTTCACCATAATATTTGCCAGTCCAGTACTGCGAATAAGAAACTTTAGGTTGCTGTCGTAACCCCGGTTCTCTGAAACATCGAGTAGAGAGATCCACCTATGGGAATGACATCCAGTCATGACCACGGCAGAAGCATCCAATTGCACCACGTCTGGCCCTGACAGACAGCAGCGTGTCCAATGAGAAGGAGGCTCCCGCCCTCCTTGTACGAGCATATAGAACACTGCAACGCTACTTCTCTTCAGTGAACATATTCGCTTCTCATGCACAGCAAGCAGGGCAATGTTGGTGGATATCTCCACTCGATGTTTCAGAAAACCGGGGTTACGACAGTAACCTAAAATTCTCTTTCATCATCTCATTTTGAGATCCACCTATGGGAGATTTGGAAAACTCCGCTCACAGCTGAGACACTGTCCAGCCAGCAAGGGAGGCCTCCCTTCCTAACGGGAGGGTGGTGCCTAGCGCATCCCGTGTAGGCAAGTACAAAACACAGTCCACTGTCCAGTGTAGTAACTGGGGTCTGGGAACAGTGTGAAGTACTACACCCGTAGTGAGATGTGTGTGGCTCACACAGAGCTCACCCCCAACACTGACTGGGATACCGGTGTCCTGGTAACATCCAGACGGTAAAACCTCACAAAAGTATGTGGAGAACCCCAGCCTGCGGGTGAACAAATTTTCTGCATGGAGACCCCACGGAATAGGGCCCACGATGCTGCCACTCCCCTCGTAGAATGAGCCCTCAGACCCAAGGGATACCCCCTTTGAACCATATGCCATAACAATAGCTTCCACAAGCCAATGGGACAGCCACTGCTTAGAGATGGCTTTTCTTTTGCAGGCGGGGGCCCAGGCGACAAAGAGCTAGTTGTAAGGATCTGTGTTCTGCTTGTTATGTGTATCTTTATTTTTGTATGTATTGTTTATTCTTAGTTTGTATTCTGGCTTGTTTATTTTTCCGGTTTTTCCTAGTTGTCCTTTGTCTGCTTGTTTACTTCTGATCTGTCACTCCCTGTTTACGTCTCTGTACCATTCGGGTGATCTCATTGGTGTTCGGGTTCCCTCTTGCTTCGCACCTATCTCTGTGCACTTAAATTTACTAATTACCACTAACATACTAACGATAGATTAGATCTACTAACTCCACTAACAGACTAATTTGTATATACTTACGAATCATACTAACGGCAGGGGTGTGTATAGTTACTAATCTCACTAACAGATTAGAGCGCACATTTTCACGCTGTTCTGTCCTTGCTAATCATTTTCAGCTGCATCTGATCTTCTCTCCCTGTCATCTTACTCTATGCACGATTTCCTGAAACTCCAGGTCATCTGTTATCGTGTGTATGTTTGGAATCCAGTCCGCGTTTTCCCTAGTTGTCTCTGTGATTGTTTCATTGTTTCCCAAATGTATTTCATTGTCTCTCGTTTGGAACCCCGCCCTTTCACACACCTGATTCCCTTTGTGTCATTTGTACCTTGTGCATTTAAGCCCTGTGTTACTTCCAGTCTGTGTCAGAACGTCGTTTTTCTTTTCCTGTGCCTGCGTATGTCTAGAGCCTGTGATCAGTTTAATACCTCGGAAGATACCCTTTGAACGACTATTCTTTTGCCTTGCCCTATTCTGTCTAGTTTGCCGTACGATTTTGACCACGCCTGATTTTGACTATTCTCCTGCCTTGTCCCCTGGTACTGCCTGATTTTTGGACTGTCCTTGTTTGCCCCTTTGCCTGCCGTTTTGTACCTCCCTATCTCTGATCTCCTGGCTTGACTCCTGAACGATATAAACGACTCCTTTTTGCCTTATCCTGTGGTCTGCGTCTGGGTCCTTCACACGAACGTAACACTAGTTGCTCTTTCTGAAAGCCCTAGTCCTTGTTATATACGTGTGGAGAACACGCACAGGACACGGCATATGTAGCCGTTGCTCTTTCTCCGAAGAAAACGGCGGTGGGTGAAAAGCGGAAAGCTCCAACACCTCACATGTGAAAGCTGGGAAGCTTTTAGGCATAAAAGCAAGATTAGGTTTAAGGAAAACCTTATCCATATTAGGCATGCACTGAGAGCGGATGGAGATCACTGACCCGCTTCGCAGAGGCTAATGCGAGCAGCAGTGCTGTCTTCAGAGACAGTAATTTTAACTCTATTCCGTGGATAGGCTCGAATGGCCGTTGGGACAGAGCCTCCAGCACCAGTGATAAATCCCATGAGGGAGTGAGCTTTGTAACAGGCAGAGAACGGCGAGCCCCCTTCATGAACCTGCGCACGAGGGGATGCTGCCCCACTGTATTGTCATTGAAACCCATGTGACAAGCAGTGATAGCTGCCAGGTAGACCTTAATAGTAGAAAAGGATTTCTCTTCATCCATCAGGTTTTGTAAAAAGCACAGCACATCAGAAACAGAGCACTGATAGGGCACTGATTGACAGGAGGCACACCACTTTTCAAATACCTGCCACTTATTGTCATAAAGTGATCTGGTAGAAGACGCTGTCGCACTCTGAATGGTTGCCACCACGCAAATAACATAGAGGACGTGATGCTTATAATGCTGACACAAAAATATGCAAGTGCATTTCAGGCATAGGAATAATGAATATGAAAAATGATTTTTAAAAATAATGCATATGTTATAACAAAATCCGAGGACGCATATTCCATTTAATTTCAAATTCATAATTTCTCCTTATTTATGCACATTTTATTCTTAATCCTTACAAGTAGATATGGCTGTCACAATATAAAACGGTCTTCACATTTGACAGTTTTATATGAAGCTCAGCTTTATGCCTTCTTATTACCTCTGTATTTTAATCTGAAACACTTATTATGGTCGTTTTTCTGATAACTAAACAATACAAAGTTAGTTTTAATATTGTATTTATATAACACAGCCTGACATTATTGACACATCTTGATATGATGATAGGGGAGTTAAAATGCAGCCTTTTTCATCATTGTAGTCCCTATCAGTAACAACCATTTATCAGAAAAAAAATTTTTTAAAAGTTTTGATTATTATTATTATTTAACTTATTTTTCTGAAGAAAGTCAGTAGTCTAAGTATGTATGCTTGTTTGTACACTTGGAGCTTCATTTTAGTTTAGTTTTAGTAAGAGTGTTAGTGTTTTAGCACACACAAAAAAACCAACAACAACCAATAACTCATGGGGATGATTGTTCTCATTCAATCTGCATTTGTGATTGGTTGTGATATTACTTGAAGGCAAGGTCTTAATCAAGGCCTTGGTTTTTTAATGTTTTTTAACTAATCATAATAACACTATAATAACACTAATGTGGTCATTAAACTGCATTAATTGATGATGTTATAGAGTATTTAGAAGTAATGGCAAATCAATTAATCAAATTATCAAAAAAAAAAAATAAAATTCAATTTTATTAATACGTATTAAATGAGATAAAGATGTTTCCCACTGCTAAGCAAGCTAAGCAAGCTCCCCATCATCAGTCAGGCTTAGTCCCCCTCTGTACAATTACATATGTCTTATTACAATACATTATTTATATTTATTTACTCCCAATAATACCACCTGCCATGGTTTTCCAGCCTGGCACTTCTCTGTGGAGCGCTCGTGTGGCATCTCTCTCTTTTTATTTTTTATTTTTATTTTTTTTTTTTTTTTTTTTTCTTTTTTCTTTCTTTTCACCTGTGCCGCGTTTCCTTTCATTAGTTTAACCTCGCGTCGTCTTTGTTTGACGCTTCCATATTGCCATTGATTTGACAACGAAAGCCGGTAATTCACGGTATAGGACCGAGTTTGTTACGACCGTATCACTTCAACTTGTTGTCGTTACAAGGGACTTGTTTTGGGTGTCATTAGTTTGCTATAAACTTAGCCTTGGTTACTTTCTACCCTTTGTTTGTTCCTTCGCGGAACCTCTGTCTCCCTGTCCTAGACAGATCTGTCTTCACCGTCTTCGTTTCTTCTTGCATCCAAATATTCTTCACTCCCCACCTCCCTTCCTCCACTCCCCCACTACCACTCCTCTACTACCCAGATCAGGGGTCACCAACCTTTTTGAAACTGAGAGCTACTTCAAGGGTACTGAGTAGTACGGAGGGCGACTTGTTGAATTGTAATTGTTGACGGGGGGGGGGTGCTATCAAAACATTTCGCGGACCTCGATAGAAGTTGTTGACGGGGGGGTGCTATCGAAATATTTCGCGGACCTCGATTGCGTGCCTAAGTTAACAGTTAATCGCCGATAACAAGCCACGTAGATACACGCGTTATATTACTATTTTTAGAACATGCCTCGCGGGCGACTCACGTGGTCCCTGCGGGCGACCAGGTGCCCGCGGGCACCGTGTTGGTGACCCCTGACCCAGATGAATGTGGAGAAAGGGAGGCGAAGAGGGGAGTGGACGGAAGGAGCCGTGAAGAAATTTGGGACAGGGAATCTGCTTTACCGCCATCGACTATTAATGAAGTTGCCCTATCATAACTTTGACTGACACCGAAGCCAAAAGCCAATCATAGATCTTCCACATGGTCAGCCCATTTAAAGCTGCAAAATATATTTTAAGTTACAAGTGCAAGTACTAGTGTAAACATAGCCTGTATTGCGGTTCGCGTCAAGAATTAACATGTAATCAGCAACATTAGATCAAAGTAAACATGCTCTTAGGCTACGCAAATATAACAATTTACTGTAATTCAAGAATCCCGATGGCTAAACATACTGAGCACCTAATTCACCTCATAGGCCTATAGGTTACTGTAGCTACACTACAGCCTATTGCCAGTTCCTTGCATTTCACATAGGCAAATTGGGAAAGATTTCCGTAGATTAGTGGAAAGAATTATCATCATATTATCGGATATAGGCTCATTCCCAATGTTCATAGTATCACAGTGGTCACACCGAAAAACAATTAGGCCCATTTCCCACTGTAGGCCTAACATCTCAAATCAAATTTAAAAACATCCTTTGGAATGGTTGAAATGGTATACTGAAATATATACTGAATATGGTACCATACTGAAACGGTAGCTGTCATGCTTAGGCTATATTTATGTAGGCTATAGTCATGTTCGTTAATACGCAATGTTAATGTGCAAGCAAATAAATAAAGCTGTTTTCCCAACTTAAATTGACAAATCTTTATGTAGGATATGAACCACAAAAACAGACTGGTAGAGGAGGTGGTAGTGGATAAAGGGATGGTGCATTTTTCAACTATTGGGATGCACCCAATATTTATAGCAGTTTGTGTCAAGTCAAACATGTCTCAGGAAAGTGAATTCAATTGTCTCTTGGCTTGTCAAACTGTCAAACAGGACGGGGTGAGACCTAGGATGGTTTTGCAAATGAATGTGTATCAGAGTGCTAGTCATGTTATGAAGGGAGGGCAGCCCTAACACGGCATAAAGTTTGCAATGATGGATGAGAAATGGAGCTCTTGTGGAAAAATGGATGACAGATAGATACACACTATCAAGTTTTGATCTATAAATGATTATGAAATAGTCTGCTGTATTATCACACTACAGAAAATACAAAAGTCCCTTAACAGAAAAGACTGACGCATATGATACATCTCCATGGACACAGTTAGGAACATATACTATATATATTATACAAACTATAGACAGTGAACAAGACAAGGCAGGTATTTTAAACATTTAGGGGAAAAGCTTTTTTAGAATAATTTTTATGTTCATTTTTTTGACACCATCAGCAACACTAAAAGTACTCCTGCTTGAGTATTTGGCCAGCAGACACACCGCATTACAAGCCAGTTCTCTCAGGGTCTCAATGCAGTAAAATACATATGCAAACCAAAATAAAGTGAGATTATTTTAGATTGTGCAGCATAAACCTAACGCATCTGTTTAGGTCTTAAAGCTACTTTTAAAGTGGCATATATTAGTGCTCCTCATTCATTTCTTCAAATGTATTCGGTAACAATTTAACACCTGAATATCATCATTGCATTATGAGAAACCAAAAAATTCTTATATTTGTATACGTTTTTCAAAAACCTGAGAAATTATTGGTCACATATTTGTTTTTCTGTAAAAACAAAGTACTAGAATTTATCCACCCCCCCAAACACTTGAAAAATAACTTTTATAGCAGTGGTGGCTATAGCAAATTTAAAAAAACTGCTTTAATGTTTGAATGTCCAGGTATCTCGTCTTGTCTTCAGTTTAAAAATAATTTGAGCATTCATAAATATAGCTAAGTTAAAAAATAATTTCAGTGTTCATTACACTCATCATTCCATAGCAAACACCTCAATAACAATAATCACAGCCTTTGCAACCATGTATGCTTGGTAAATCAAGTTGCAAAATGAACAGCAGGGACAGAGTATTAGCCCCCTCTGCTGTTATTATGCCACCTTATATTCTGTAATTGAAGGAAGGACTATGAGACACTGATTTCTTCCGTAAATGTGTGGGAAGATA
Source organism: Ilyophis sp. 1 JC-2022 (assembly GCA_022702515.1). Lineage (NCBI taxonomy): Eukaryota > Metazoa > Chordata > Actinopteri > Anguilliformes > Synaphobranchidae > Ilyophis > Ilyophis sp. 1 JC-2022. The sequence continues at coordinate 42,001,752 of CM040405.1, read as the reverse complement.
TACAGACCATATTTAGACAGAAAAGATTATGGATCAGTCAGAATGAAACTGGAAATATGCATTTAAGTCTCATCTGACGTGCACATGGCATACATAATTTAATAATAAACCCTAATAAATTTACATTTCCAGAAATTAATTCTGATTCTACTGTAACTATTCTCCACGATACACAACAATGTTTTTGTCAGTTTCATGTATCTTGATCTCGTAGAGCAAGCTTGGTGGAAGGAGTTTTTCCATGTTGTCCCAGATGAACACAGCCAAGTTTTCAGTTGTACTAAACATTTGGGGAAAACAGCACTATACATTAATACAGAACATGCATGTATAAGCAAAAACAGAAACTTGCAGTCACTTTGGAGACTAGCACATACCTAACAACATCTGCAAAGTATGGTACATCCTCATCCAGGTTTTTGTGATCAAGTGTATAAAAAAACACAAAATACATTCTAGATGAATGCAGGAAAAGATTTGCAAAACATGAAAGATAACATTATTGGATGGCAATATAAACCATCTAAATAGTACGGTAGATGCTATATCTAGGTTTATTCACCAGCATGTTGTCATATGCTCTTGACTCCAGAGACTTCTCCAATAATGATCATCCAGAGTACCATACCCATTCAGAACTCTACAGCCTATTTCAATAATGATCATCCAGAGTACCATACCCATTCAGAACTCTACAGCCTATTTCAATAATGATCATCCAGAGTACCATACCCATTCAGAACTCTACAGCATATTCCAATAATGATCATCCAGAGTACCATACCCATTTAGAACTCTACAGCCTATTTCAATAATGATCATCCAAAGTACCGTACCCATTCAGAACTCTACAGCCTATTCCAATAATGATCATCCAGAGTACCATACCGATTCAGAACTCTACAGCCTATTTCAATAATGATCATCCAAAGTACTGTACCCATTCAGAACTCTACAGCCTATTTATAAATTAATGACCCTCTCTCTAAGTGATCATCCAGAGTACCATACCCATTCAGAACTCTACAGTCTATTTCTAAATTAATGACCCTCTCTCTAAGTGATCATCCAGAGTACCATACCCATTCAGAACTCGACAGTCTATTTCTAAACTTGGAGGGCTGTGAGTTTGCTGGTTTTCGCAGCATTACAGCACTCAAATTAGGGCTGGGCGATATGGCCAAAATAAATATATTTTTTCGTATTTGGTTTTACAATAACACCAATTTTACAATAAATTTAACAAATCACACTAGAAGTAAACTAAAATTTACTATAATTGTATGCGTTAATTCATATCAGTTCAGGAAATAAAATGGTAGGCCCTAACTAAAATTATTAATTCAAGTTACTGATTGGCTAAAGAGTCCAAATACCTTGTTTGCAAGGACTAAATTGGGCACAGATTGAAAAGAAACCATAAAAACTTGCAGACACTATGGCCCTACAAGACTTCAGTTTGACACCCCTGATCTGACTTACCTCAATGTGCTTCTTCAGGTCTGTCAGGTTCATTACCATGCCAGTAACACGGTCGATCTGAAAGTAAACATAGCACATGCCATCATATACCAAGATACAGTATATAAGATGGTGAGCAGTAAGATACAGTATATAAGATGGTGAGCAGTAAGATACAGTATATAAGATGGTGAGCAGTAATATACAGTATATAAGATGGTGAGCAGTAAGATACAGTATATAAGATGGTGAGCAGTAATATACAGTATATAAGATGGTGAGCAGTAAGATACAGTATATAAGATGGTGAGCAGTAATATACAGTATATAAGATGGTGAGCAGTAATATACAGTATATAAGATGGTGAGCAGTAAGATACAGTATATAAGATGGTGAGCAGTAAGCTACAGTATATAAGATGGTGAGCAGTAAGATACAGTATATAAGATGGTGAGCAGTAAGATACAGTATATAAAATGGTGAGCAGTAAGCTACAGTATATAAGATGGTGAGCAGTAAGATACAGTATATAAGATGGTGAGCAGTAAGATACAGTATATAAGATGGTGAGCAGTAAGATACAGGATATAAGATGGTGAGCAATAAAATACAGTATATAAGATGGTGAGCTCAGTAACTGACCCTTATAATTGTGCCCATGACCATTGGGGTTGTCACACTTTCCAAATATCTTTCTGTTATCTTCATCACTCAGCGACTTGCTGAAGGGAAAAATAGGTGAAAATAAAACAGGTTTATTCATATGCAGTGCCCTCCACTATTATTGGCACCCCTGGTAAAGATGAGTAAAAAGGGTTATAAAAAAATCACTGTTTGGTGAATTAGCTTAATGTAACACTGAAAAAATTAGAAAAACCCAACCATTAATTGAAGTGAATTTATTACGAGAAAATAAAATCCATCATCAAGAAATAATTAAAACCATGTGTGCCACAATTATTGGCACCCCTGCATTTACATACAGAATAAAGTAATCATTTTTAATATTTGGTCGCATATCCTTTGCATGCCATGACTTCCTGATGTATGTGACCCAACAACATCAAAAGACTCTTGATATCTTATTTTCTGGTACTCTTACAAGCAATACTATAACATCTCTGCATTTGAATGGATCTCTATGGGAATTGGGGGGTGGGACTAGATTTAGCTGTGCATTATGCTGGAACAGTATGGAATACATGGTTGGTAAAATGGCTGTAAGTCATCAAGGGTCTGAGGTATCAAACGAGCCTCAAACCATCACTCTGCTGCCAGATATGCAGTAGATATGGATGGATCACTTTAAGGGTCGTTTCTCCTGACAAATTTTCCTATCGAACTCTTATGAAAAAATAAGTCAGGAGAAGAAACCCTTCAAGTTATCCATCCATATCTACTGTATTCCTGGCAGCAGAGTGATGGTTTAAGGCTTATTTGATACATCAGACCCTTGATGACTTAGAGCCATTTAGCCAACCATGTGTTCCATTCTGTTAAAGTGTTAAAATTGTATTGATGTGCATTCCACAGCCAGTGCGCTGCAGGCATTTGAAAAATGTTTGACCATTCCGTTTTCGCTGTTCCGTTCCGGCTTTTTAGCCAGGCCCATTTCTGTGTCATTACTAAAACTAAAACACACTTCCCACAAACGTTTTCGGCAGGAGTGACACAGGTTGCTTGGATATCTGTGCACCATTTCAAAGATGAGCGAATATACTAGATAACGGTCGATGTCATTGTTTCCGCCCTAGCTTTTAGGTCCAGTTACAGAATAGTATTATCACATGGGCTGCGGCGCTGTTAAACTGTAGCCAACAGCGAGCTTGCTAATAAGTTAAATTCAGCCAATTTTCTAGCAGAATGTGCGAACATATTTCTCGACTTCAAATTGTAGTAATAGCCCGTTGCAAGCAAAGTGGTCAGTTCAACCGCCATGTCTATGCCAACCCTGCCTGCGTTCCGTCGTGACCTGAAAACAGACCTTTTCAGACTCCACCTGGACTGATACTTATCTAGGACCTCTCATGGTACTTGTTCTTGTTTTTAACTGTGTATTGAAGTTTATAATATTTAGAATAGAACTGTAGTGGAGCTGATTTACCAAGTTTACTGTGAACTGCATTTAATGTTCATTACCAGGGATAGCTGCTACTTTATGGGAAGGATGTGCTTTATCTTATCTGTTCTGTAGTTACTTCGATGACGTTTCTGTATGCACTTACTGTATGTCGCTTTGGATAAACGCGTCTGCTAAATGACTGTAATGTAATATAATGTAATGTTTAGTAGGCTACATAAGCAGTGACACCTCGAAAAATTAGCCAGAGCAGTGGGTAGGAAGCCAGTTGTAGCTAACAAGCAAACTGGTTACAGATCATACAAATGCTTTTCCTTACCTGTGCAATCGATGACAGGCACTGAAACTTTGAACCCGGGTTATGAACGCAATACGTTCCATTTCTTTTTTCTAGCTATCGTTTTCTCTCGTACTGTATAAATGGATGCGGTCACGCTGCGTTCTCACCGCGAGCAACTGGTCGCTGAGTCGGTCAATTCTACTAGGCTGGGGGCGGAGCAAGAGCTTCCCGTTGTGTCATCCAAGTCAGTTCGTGCAGCTAGAATTTTTTGATAAAGAGAAACAACGGCAATAGCCTACGTATAACAGAGACATATTTGCGATGCATTCTATTCTTTAGTTATGTCATGACACTGATGATTATGTGTTCTCGCTAGCCTATATCTATCTTCGTCGCGAGCTAGCAATCTTTATCTATCTCTCTAGATACATAGATAGATTTATGTATAAAACTCAACACTGTAGTTTGGGCTCAATGGGATATCAGCCACATATATTTTTTAAGGTTATGTTATACATTGAAGAGGACGTGGTATGCTTGGACCATTATTATTAGCTGCTCCTCCATTGCTGCAATTTGAGTGAAATCGGGCGGAACAATGGAACAGTGTTCGAGTAGACATCGGTGAGCAGTTCGCTTACCTGCCTCAGGCGGAAATGAAAATCGCCTGAGCAGATCCAACTGGGACAGTTTCGGACGTTTCTGAAACCGGCTGGGAGAAAAACAACATGGAAGAATTAGCCGTGTTTGTGTTTGCGGAGGACTTGGAGGCGACACAGTTGTCCTTTTTACTTCCAAATCTTGAAGAAATGGAGGAGAACGAATTAAGGTTGTTTTAATACTGACTTACATTATTTCATGACTTGTATTGTTCGGGTAGTCAATACCCTGAATTGTGCCACAGTGAAACCCCAATTAAAGTTCTTGAATAAATACGTATAATTTCCATTGGAATTAAAGCGCTGGGTGCCGTTTCATTGTCGAATAACTATTTAGCTAAGCTGCCATCCGTTATGGTAACATACCTGTAAACATTAGGCTGCTTATGTTCTATTGCTCATATTCAGCTGTTTCTTGTCTGTCAATTCATGAGATGGCCTAAACTACACCCGTCATCTCTGTTTAGACTAGCAAACATGGTAGACATGTCATTTTAGTTAAACCCAGAAGACATCGTAGCCATCGGTAGTCATACATTGTAATGTTCGAATCTATGTAGCTATGTTAAGTATCATAACTTACATGCATGTTTTCATAGACCTTTGAGTGGTGGTTCTAACGCATATTTTATTGCAGAATATCTGTACCAATATAAATGAGAAATGTCTCTTTCATGGGACTTTTTTTTTTTTAGTTGTACAGTTAATGCATTGAATATATTCCTTGTGACATAATGGGAAAGTGTATTAATCCTAATCATTAATTATGTTGCTATGAAATAATAATACTTGGTGGTTGCATGTCGTTTGCATGCAAGGACTGCCTTAAGTCTGCGAGCTGTAGAAATCATCAGATGCTGGGTATCTTCACTGGTGATGCTATGCCAGGCCTGTACTCCAGCCTTCTTCAGTTACAATATGGATGAAAATGGCCTCAAATTAAAGCTTACAGTCTGTACTTTAGCCTCACAGTCGTTGTATCATTTCACATCCAAAGTGCTGGAGTACAGAGCCAAAATAGAGAAAAAATATTCACTGTTCACTGTATATATCCTTTACATTACATAGCATACATGATTCAGCTACTCATAATGTCAGTGTTCCAGCACGTGGTCCCTTTGGACCCTGACAATGAACGTATTGAATTGAATGCCATTCATTGTCTTTAACAAGGTAAATTGAGTTTGTATGAATGAATCACTAATATAGTACATATAGGGACATTGGGATACTGGGAGTCGTTATGTGTTTTAATGTCAAGAAAGATTACATTTTCCTTGCCAGTTATGGTAATGCATGGATAAATAGAATTGTATTTGCATAAGATGTATTCCAATATCAACATATCATCTTCCTTTTACCTGTCACCAATCATTGTTCATATATTTCTGATTTGACAATAAACATACAAAATCACAGAAAGAACCCGTGTCATTGTGGCTTGAATGGTGGTGGTGGGGAATAGTCCTACAGTTTATTTACCTTTTGTGAATGTCACCTTATTGTTTGAAATAAATATTCTGAAAATGTATTCTTTGCTTAAATGCTGGTATAATTTATCTGTTTTGTTCTGGAGACCAGACCACCCACATCTAATCAGCCCATAGCCATAATAACAGTGTTAGATCTTTAATCCCAATCATTAATCTTACAACAATACACTGTCCCATCTGGAGATAGGGAAAACTCCACTTCTCAACACGATGACGGACAGCAGGTCATACCTTCAGATCTTGATAAGGTGTCTTACTGATAACAAGGATGGTGAAGATAAATATTGATTAGGTAACAGTTTTTTTCCCCATCAAAAGACATCCAAATACTTTGAAATAAATGAATGAGTTATCATTTGGTGGTCCTACCTTAATGTTCTATATGCTCACACCAAATGTTCTGGAGAGGACTTTTTTTTGGTCCAATTAGGATTTTACACTTAAGCTGTTGCAAAAACAAACCACTCTTTATAACAAAGTTGAATCTACTTTTCTATAGAATATGGTATAATTACAAATGTAGTTGAATAAAGTATTGAATAAAACATTAAGTTACCTATATTTGGACAGGCCTTTTTTTGTTATAATTTCTTCATACACTTTTTTGGTGCAGTCAACAGATTTTATATAGGCCTACTGTTTTTTTTTGTTTTTTTCCCTAATTTAACTCAAGGCAGATAGATTACAGAAGCAGTCAAGAATGAGAATTGGCAACTTTTTGCTACACATTTGTTTGTGTAGCATTACCAATATTGTACTTTTCATATTCATATAGGCTTAACGTTAATTCAAGAAAGTACATGTACAGTACAGTATATAATAACCAGAGTAGCGACCTTATGTTACTCAATCCCACACTCTCAAAACACATTTATTTATTATTTGCACGAAAATAACAAATGCAAGTACACAATGTAATTTGCAGAAATATGCTAGAGAGGTTGGAAACCCTACAGGGCTTATACTAGAAGCTCACATTACGAAACAAAATCACATTAATTGAAGAACAATAAAAGATTGTATTACATTAAAAAATATTTTAAAATATAGCAATACTAAGAAAATTTCCGCCTTACGCCCGGAACCCACCAGACGTGGGAGCGCAAGTGCATGCACACGCGCACTGCTGCACTTCACTTCCGCTCCCAAGTTAACAAATTGCCGTAGTTCTCACCGGCCGCGCGCGCACGGCTGGCGGATGGATGTGGAGCGGATTTTTCCGCTCGGGGCGGAATTTTCTCGGCGTCCGCATGTGTAATCTCATAGAAATACATTGTATATGCGCAATATCTGCATCATATGACCACATATTAATGTTTTTTCAACCTACTAATAGTTGTACTATCGTTATTCATTATTTTAATACATATTATATTTTAATATAGGCTCTAATAAAAAAGGGAACAGAGACAATCACCATTGTGGGATGAATGAAGTTATATCAAGTCATACATTTTACATATAACCAGTTATTCCCGTTTTTATAATGCTTTTTCTTTATTATAGGATACATATTTGTTCAATTAGTTAAGACTATGCTTACTTCCCGAAAGGGAAATAAACGTTATTCTATTCTATTCTATATTCTATTCTGTTTTTATTGTACTGATATCACTGTATTGATTTAAGGTACTACAGAATAGCTGCTAATTCTGATATAATTAAATGTTTAGAACATGTTGATTACTGTCCCAAATAAATAAAAGTGAACTTTATAAAGGAGACATTGTCTTGTTTGCTACATTTAGCTTTACATTGCTGAATTGAGCTTTTAAGCAGTAAGACATATGTAATAGCAGTATTTACTTAACCATTATTTAGCAAAGCTCACAAATCCGGAATGTATATTGTTTGTTTGTATAGCGCATTTCTGTCATTCACGGAATGCGCTCTGAAAAAGCAATAGGCGTCTGTACGCTTGCGTGTCTGTTGGGTCCAGGCCCCCCCTTTGTGGCTATAACCACCACCACTCTTCTGGGAAGGCTGTCCACCAGATTTTGGAGTGTGTCTGTGGGAATTTGTGCCCATTCAGTCAAAAGAGCATTTGTCAGGTCAGGCACTGATGTTGGCCTGGCTCGCAATTCCAATTTATCCCAAAGGTGTTCAATGGGGTTGTGTAGGCCACTCAAGTTTCTCCACACCATACTTGTCAAACCATGTGTTTACGGACCTCGCTTTGTGCACAGGGGCACAGTCATGCTGGAACACGAAAGGGCCTTCCCCAAATTGTTGCCACAAAGTTGGATGGCCATTCTAAGAAGGTCTGGGGTAACCCAATACCTAGATGTTTTCCTAAGAGTGGTATAAGTACCCATTAAAAAAAAATGATTTTAACAAAGTCAGAACAAAGGTAATGTTAGCTGGATTCACTCACCTTATCCTGCTCCCAATAAACCTTCTCTTGTCAAATTGTTTAGTTTCCGGTCACTATATACAGTGAGCACCATAATGAATTGGACAGTGACACATATTTTGTTATTTTGGTTCTGTACTCTAGCGCTTTGAGTTTGAAAGGATACAATGACAATGATAACTTGAAGGGTTTCTTCTCCTGACTTATTTTCCCATAAAGTTCAATAAGAAAATTTGTCAGGAGAAACAACACCAAGTTATCCATCCATATCTACTGCATATCTGTTTTAAGGCTTGTTTGGTACGTCAGACCCTTGATGACTTAGAGCAGGGGTGTCCAAACTTTTTTCACTGACGGCCAGATGGAGAAAAATGATGACTACCATGGGCCACAGGCTATTATATATATATATATATATATATATATAGGCTATGTGTGCGTGTGTGTAAAATAAATACAAGTGCGCTCAGACATGTGGCATACAGTTGCCAACATCACTTAGATTTCTATTTAAATTAGGCGAATAGTATTGAAGAGATTTTAAGAATTTCACTCACCAGTGACACTTCTAATGAGAACAGTGTTGTTGTGCCTTGGACTGAAGAATCGCTGTGATGTCGGGTGTGAGGTTTGTAGATGCGATTCGCAGGACATCGCAAAGGTGACTGTATGTTATCTTTGATCGCAAACGTCATCAGGGAAAATGTTTGCTCACATATGTCTGTGGAGCCGAACAGACTCAGCATTCTTTTTGCGTGGCGTCTCATCTGTGGAAATTTTGACTTTTCCAAACTCTTGTAGAACTTGTAGAAACATTGCATCTCGATGAGTTCCAACTGTATGTCCCCTGGTGCTTCATCCACGTTAACGGAGAAGGGGCATGAGAACATGTTGATGTCCTTCTCAATAGAAGCAAAATCATGAAAGCGCGTGTTGAACTCTGTGATCAATGACGTGATTACTGTCACATATTTCCCCATCTGCTTAGGGCTGTTGGCATTTGGGAAAGTGTCGATTACCCCCCGGAGAGAGGGGAAGTGTGCGGCATTGCGTTCACTGTCTCTCAAATAGACGGAGCTTCACGACAAATGCTTTCATGTGTGAGTACATTTGTGACACGATTGTGTCTTTCCCTTGCAAGGCTGTGTTCAGGACATTCAGCTGTCCGGTCATGTCAGTTAAAAATCCCAGGTCTTCCAACCAAACAGGGTCACTCAGTTCATCGACGGACAATCGTTTTTCTCTTAAGAATTTGTCGATCTCAGATTTTAGGGAGAAGAACCGCTTGAGAACGGAGCCGCGGCTGAACCATCGCACATCAGAGTGGTAGATCACGTCCCCATATTCTGTATCCATTTCAGACAGGAATGCCCAAAATTCTCTGTGATTGAGTGCTTTCGCACAAATTATGTTAATAGTTTTCATGACTGTATTCATGACATCACCCAGTTTCGTGACTTTGGCGCATAATGCTTCCTGGTGTATAATACAGTGCAATTTAACAGCCTCGCCCCCAGACTCATTAACTTTTCTGCAAACCAGGGAAGCCATTCCGTTACGCTCACCTATCATGGCTGGAGCACCATCTGTTGTAACTCCACACAACTTGTCCCAAGGGAGATTCCGATTTTGAATAGCAACTGACACAGCTTCAAAAATATCAGCTCCTTTCGTTGTTCCAGTCAGGCTCCGAAGGTCGAGGAGCTCTTCAGTAATGCAAAAATCATCGTCAACCCCTCGCAAAAAAATGAGTAGCTGAGCCGAATCTGTTGTGTCGGTACTCTCGTCACACGCAATTGAATAGAAATGAAACAACGGAGCTTTGTCTGATATTTGCGCCTTGATGTTAGCTGATGAATCCTCGATTTGCCGGGCCACTGTGTTTCTCGCAACACTAACATTGCAGAAGTCTTGTTTCTTTTCTGGGCATACAATCTCCACAATTTTTGTGACGCACTCTTTTAATAAAATCACCCTCTGCAAGGGCCTTTCCATACTTCGCTATTAGCTTAGCCACCTCGTAGCTAGCCCTGGTAGCATTCTGCTGCGTTTGATTAGCACGAAAAAACTGGGTTTGTTGCAATGATAGGCTTGCCGCCAACTGCTTTGATTTCTCTTCTCTGGCTGCTCCAGTATATGCCTTAAAAAACGCATCATGTTTCGTTTCATAATGTCTCTTAACGTTAAATTATTTTCATCACCGCTACTGATTCCTGGCAAATTAAACAGACACACTTGCCTCTGTACTCTGTGAAAAAGTATTCATTTTGCCATCGTGGCTGGAATTTCCTACATTCACAATCCACCTTTCGATTCTTTGCAGTCGCCATGTTGATAAGAATACGATTTGTAGGCTACAGGAACGTTGGCTAACTAATGCATAAGATTATTTTTTGTTTGGGAGGGTACGCAAACTGCTGATCTGTTTTTAGAAATGGGCTTTTACTATGCTGCCCCCTAGTGTTAAAAAAACAACAGCATTTTTTTTTCTCATTTGTAGCAGCGGGCCAGATTTAATAATTCTTCTGAAATGTTTCGAGGGCCGCTTTAAAACGCTTCAAGGGCCGCAATTGGCCCGCGGGCCGTAGTTTGGACACCCCTGCCTTAAACCCTTGATGACGTACAGCTATTTCGCCAGTCATGTGTTCCATACTGTACCAGCGTAATTTACAGCTGTATCTAGTCTTACCCCCCAATTCTCATAGAGATCAGTTCAAATGCAGAGAGGTTATAGTATCGCTTGTAACAGTACCTGAAAATAAGATATTGAGTCTTTTGATGTTGATTGGTCACAGACTTCAGGAAGTAACAGCATGCAAAGGATATGCGACCAAATATTAAATATGATACTTTAAAAATATGTTAAAGCAAAAATATTCTAATTTTCTGAGACACTGAATTTTGGGTTTCATTAGCTGTAAGCCATAATCATCAAAATTACAAGAAATAAAGGCTTGAAATATTTCACTCTATGTGTAATGAATCTATATAACATATGAGTTTCACTTTCTGAAATGAGTGACAAAAAATATTAAACTTTTTCACGATATTCAAATTTTTTGAGCTGCACCTGTATATGCTGACCTGCTTATGTAGATAATCAAGATAATAATAGATAATCTATTATGGGATAATCAAAAAGGCCAAAGTCATATTTGACTGTCATTGGTTTTACACTTGCTGTCAGTAAGTGAGTGTTAAATGTTGTGACATTTACATATTACACAGTGAATGTCTCACATTTAGTTGTGAAATAATAAATACATTAAACATGTTGAGTATAACCTGAGTAATTCTATGAGTATGAATTATGATAACTACAAACCCCAATTCCAAAAAAGGTGGGACAGTATGTAAAATGCACATAAAAGCAGAAACCAGTGATTTGTAAAAATGTTTTTACATATATGTAATTGAAAACAGTACAAAGAAAAGATATGTAATGTTTTACTTTATCAACTTTATAGATTTTTGTAAATATACGCTAATTCCAAATTTGATGCCTGTAACACGTTCCAAAAAAGTTGGGACAGGGGTAAAAAAATACAAATAAATTGGGAAGTTCAAAAAACACCTCTTTGGAACATTCCACAGGTAAACAGGTGATGCTATCGAAGGATATCAAAAGACTCTTGATATCTTATTTTCAGGTGCTCTTGCAAGTGATACTATAACCTCTGCATTTGAATGGATCTTCATGGAAATTGGGGGGTGGGACTCGATTACGCTGTAAATTACACGGGAATAGTATGGAAACCATGGTTGGCTAAATGCCTGTCATCATGGGCCTCAAACCATCACTCTGCTGCCAGATATGCAGTAGATATGGATGGATCACTTGAAAGGTTGTTTCTCCTGACTTATTTTTCCATAGAGTTCAATAGGAAAATGAGTCAGGAGAAACCACCCTTAAAGTGATCCATCCATATCTACTGCACATCTGACAGCAGAGTGATGGTTTGAGGCTCGTTTGATACCTCAGACCCTTGATGACTTACAGCTATTAGCCAACCATGGGTTCCATACTGTTCCTATGTAATTTACAGCTTAATAGATAGGATTTCGATTCTGATCCACTCCAGTTCAGTAGGTGGCGGTAATGCTTAAAATGGTTGCGCCTCGACAACCACCAGTCAACTCCGATTATACGTTTTGTGG